>JARJCX010000012.1:1200000-1800000 GCA_029282285.1 Mycena rebaudengoi
TCAGTTATTGTTGGACAAGAGGTGAAGTGGAAGGCTGAGGTTAGGTCATACTCATGTCCCTATACCATGTTTTTTTATCCAGAAATAATTTCACACTACTTTTGGTTTAACTAGAAAGGAATAAGACCTAATAGTGAAATCGGTATCGCATCCACTCCCTATTCGGATGTAATAATGTTACCGTCATTGCATTATGTGGAAGTCTCTCGTTCGAATCGAGGGTAGGTCCTATGCCAGCCACCGACCTTTTTTTATCCTCCCACCAAGTGCTGGAGGAAAATACGGCAGTAGACCAGGTGCAGAATTGCACCAGGAAGACCTAATAGCGAAATTGGCCTCGTATCTACTCTGCTTAGAGGACAATACTAGTCATGGCCGTCATGTGGAAGTCCCTTGTTCGAATCGAGGTTAGGTCATGGTACTATCCCTACATCCCCTTTTAATTCAACCCACACAAAACTGCGAAATAATTCCGCACTACTTTAGCTTCGATTAATGGGTAGGAAGACCTAATAGTGAAATCGGCATTGCGTCCATTCCAATTCGCACGTGAATATTTCATCATGTGGAAGTCCCTCGTTCGAACCAAGGTTAGGTCATGGCCACTTGCTCCAAGATTCTTTTTTTTTACTCAGCACAAAAATAATTTCATACCAAGTGGAGGTTCAGAAATAGAAGACTTATTAGCGAAATTTGGTATCGCCTCCACTGCAAACGCTATCATTGTCTTGTGGAAGTCCCTCGTTCGAACGGAGGTCATGACCAGTGCCTCTTGGAATTTTTTTTAAAAGAAATAATCTCCCAATAAGTGAAGATTCGAATTCAGATGCGGAATTGGTTCATGTGGAAGTCCTTCGTTTGAACCGAGGTTAGGTCAATATGTGATTGGCAAAAAAAAATTATTCTTCTCCCTCATAATTTTGCGGTATACGAGGGTTGTAAATGGAGAGCAGGAAGACATAATAGAAAAATTGGTATCACGTCCATTGTACCTGGCCCAGGCGTCAATCACAAAGTACCATTGATATGAAAGTCCGTTCGAGTCATGGTTAGGTCGAGAACACCTGATGGCGAAGTTGGCATCGGGTCCACACCTTTTGGGTCCTTCGAATGAATGTTGTGTGGAAGTCCCTCTTCGATCCGAGGTTAGGTCATGGGTGTTTGCTATGTGCTTTTTTTCACCCCACTCCCGAAGTGCGAAATTATTTCGCGCTGTAGTTTAGCTCCAGCTGTATGTGATGGAGGACCTAATAGCGAAGCCGGCATCGCGTCCACTGCGCTTGAGGGAACACAGCTATTTTCTATGTTGTTCGACTCGAGGTTAGATTGCGAGGGCGGATCCGTGCTTTTTTTCGCCTCGGTGGAAGCGCTCGTAATTGTGCAGTACTCCAGATTCAGATATATAGAAACAAGACCTAATAGCAAAATCTGGTATCGCGTCCACTGCCAGCAGAAGAGTCCTTCATGAGACTACTTTTTCTTCTTGCAGCTCACTTGAAATTTCGCAGGAAGCTGAGTTGAAGAGAAATGGGAGGAAGACCTAATAGCGAAATTGGCATCGCGTCCACTGCACCTATTTCCACGGTTGGTACCATTTCGCCTGTTTGGAACCAAGGTGAGGTCAACCCCTCACATAAGTGCCCATTGTTTTTCAGTATGCCGGTGCAAAAATATGGGAGGGACGATCTGATAGCGAAAACCGGCATCACATCCGCTCTGGTTTAAAAAATAGCTTGGAGGTTCTGCTGTTGTAATTTCCTTTTCATTCAACTTGGGTAGTAGGGCAATGGCGTTTCCCAGCAGGCCTCGTACTTTCTAAATTTTGAGTGATATCAATCCAGCTGTTTGACTTGCTTTCAACCTGCCTATGATTATCTCAGTACGCAGGTAGTATACGCAGCTCTTAAAATGTTACACACTCAACCGGTACCTAGTTGCGACTGGCATGGCACATGCCTTCAGTGGACTGTGGAATGCAAATACATTCACCCAGACACAACAAATCTCACAGCACATTCTGTGAAAGACAACACATATATTCAAAAGTGCAGTCTAAACTAGGGACATCTAGGTTCCATGTCAACAGAGTATATCCAACGAGAATGTGCTGAAGCGCACTAAGCACTACGTCCGGTTTTGTTATGAACTCTGTGCTCAAATGACTTCCTGTCGCCGGTACCAAAATAGCCTCACATGAGCAGCATGTCTTCCTGTGCACACCGGAGGCAATGTTGCTGTGATATACAGCAATACTTCCAGAACACTCGGAGCAATTAGACACCCATCATGCACAGCCTGCACGCAGGCCCTCTTCTTCCGCCACCACAACCTCCCCTTCTGCCCTTCCCCAAGCCATGCCCAAGAAGGCCCGTCCATCTCCACCAATGCCGTTGACAAACACAATTCGGCCCCAGGCAGCTAGGTATGGTCTGTTTCCATGTGGATCTTAGTGGCAAGGCTGATGCACGCTAGACACGCGGTATTTGACAATTGCCAGAATTTCACCATCACCGGGGGTACCTTCATTGTACAGGCAACCAATAACGATCCGGATGAAAGCGGTGAAATTCCGCGTCGCTCTCGAGTGCTTTAACTAACTCTTGCTGTTGCTAGATTTTCGGCGTGTGAGACTGGGTGATCTCTATCTCTTGAAGGAAGTCACCATTCAAAATGTTGTCGAAAGTCGCGATGTTCTCCACAAGAGGACAGGAGTCATGAAACGCCGTGATCCTGTGGTCGTCGGTGTTCGGCGAATCTATCAAGCGTGTGTCGTTGGGATGCAGGAGAACTTCACTGCAGTTATGTATGAAGGTTCTGACTTCGAAAAGGTTAACCATCTTCTACCTTTAATCCACTCTCCTGATAGAATTTTTGCAGCACCGAGCTCATGCGGAACAACGTGAAGAATATCGGTGAGGCCTGTTTTCACAGATCTCATCTTCACACTTTAAAATTGTAACCCAGACATCCTTCCCTGATTCAACTATTCGGTGTAATGTCAAGCACCCGACTAAAAGGTTTAATTTATCATGATGGTCAGTGAGTGCCAGCACCTGAGATAGAAACTGAATTTCACACTCTTCTAGGATTGATGCCACTGAATGATTTCAGAAAAATGCATGCCCAATCACCATTGGTGTCGGCCGTTCTGGAGTATGAAATTGTGGGTTTTCAACTTTTTTGGTGTGAGGAATCCCCTCACCATGCTTAGGGAAGGCACTTCTTTGTGACCTAACACATGGATAGTTCGGCTTTTATCTCACTGTCTCAAGGATGCGCTCAATCACTGGGATGAAATGACCGGAGAGTTCCTTATTGTCCGTAATCCAGATGGATATTTGACCCAGCTGGAGAAAGGCACAATATTATGGATCCGCACCTCCACTGGGCAGTTGTGCATCGAGGTCACTGACAACGATGAGCAGGATTCCATCAGCTTGCCTATAGGACGGCGAGGTGACTCCCTCTTACCCGGAGTTCATCTCACATGCGACATGAACTCAGAGGAAAAGCTGCTCTCAAACATGTCTCTAAATGATATCCACGACATATTTTTCACCTCTTGCCGGTGCTGTCAGATCCAGATTGCACATCCAGGCACTATTCTACTTGGAAGTCTTTCGTTCCCCACAGCCAACTGCGCACATTTGTTCAATCCACTTTCTAAAGTTTCTGTATCAGACAGTCTGGTATTGTCAGATGTGCATGTAGCCGGTTGGGAATGTCCCCAGTGGGATTTTTCATCCCTGGATGAGCCCTTTGTCACGTTACCGAATGGGTGGACCTGGTATGACTCTCCATTATTGTAACTCTGGCTGCAGCCGACTGGAAACCTAGTGTGGCAATAGCAGATTTACCCATCGATGAAGAGTGTCGTTTACTTAAACGCATATACCTGACTGGAGAAGCAGAGCAAGAAGCTCAAAAGAATTGGTTCCCACAGGCAAACCACATCATGGATAAATCGGGCTTGAATGCAGGTAAATTCCTTACAAACATAATTTCAATCCTTGGCTCAAGGATATATCCTTAGATGAATACTGTACGTTCATTCTCACGCAATTCCGCAGTATCAAATTTCTTGCAGACCTCATCATGGACCTTCTTTTGCAATTCTCAATATCATCCAATTTGGATGGGTTTACATTGCAAGGAACATTCATGGCCGACTCTCCAACGGATGAAGTTTATCTTTTCCTGTTCCCCGCCGATGTTGATGACTCAAATCGTGATTTAGCTGTGCACCTGCCTCCAGAGACCGAAACATACTACTGGTCACTCAATCCCGAGGCATCGCCCACTTGCCTCAGGATGCTTTGGATGAAGTTGCTCTTCCATGCGTGACCTTTCAGGTGGTGGTATACGGGTTCCGGTGGAGAAAGGAAGTCTATGATTTAATTGGCAAGCTTCACCATGCAAAAGGATTCGACTCCACAAGCCGAGATGTCGCCATTGAACTTGGGTATCCGCTTGTGGACGTCGAGAGGTTGAACAATCTCATCAATGGTGGCAAGGTATGTGTACCCGTTCTTGTCATTGAGAGCGCAAAGAAAACTCAACACTGGTCTGCAGATTGATTGATGAGGGTGAAGGGCAAGAGGGAGAACTTTGAGCATATGTACCCCTTGGTAATGTGGACGATATTCATATATTCAGGTATTAAGAAAATCCTAAAAATCAACATGGCATCGAATCCCCTCATTGTTCGATCCTGCTGCGCCCTCGAAGAAAACAAGCTGTTGTAATAAATCCAGACTCGAAATTAATTTCGCGTACATACTCGAAAGTGGGTGATCATTTAAAAAATTGCTCGCGGCGCAGCCGGGTCGGCCTCCACCGCAGATCCGGTCACAAGCAATAACATATCTACCGCCTATTTCCACATCTAATCAATGACGAGCTAGGTCTTTACGCGGTTTTATTCCAGCGGTATGGCCAGCAACAGTTCGAGCTTGTCTCCACAGAGCAGAAGCGCGAGGTAGATCTTTTTATTTGGGCCGGGTGCTGCATACATAATGGTTTGAACGCTTACAAAGGTGAGTACATTGTCATTCAAAGAAATAGTTCCTCATATAATTCAGCTGGAAACACGCGGATGATGTTATATTGGGACAGGAACGGCATTCCTGGTCCCATATTCCTGTTCAACAAAGACAACGACGCTGCGGTCCGAACCGGCTCCGTCACCGCGAAGGAGCGTGCCGAGAAACTCTCCGCCTGGAGCGGTGCGAAAACTACGGAGCTCATGGGTGCCCTTCTCAACAACAAAGACGACAAGAAGGGCGAGCAGGATCGACACAGAATTTATTTCGAAGCCCATGCCCTGCTTGGCTACTCTCTCCGTTTCTCTGACACCAACAACACACACTATCAGTCACATTCAGAGGGTGCTGCTGAAATTCTCGTGCATCTTCACCTCTACATCCAGTTCCTTGAGTTCATCCGCAATCGCAAGGAGTCCTTGACTTTTAATCATATGGAAGCAATATTTGGAAGGCGCTGCAATGCACGAAGAAGCAGACCGAGCTGCCGTCCTCGCCCTATATGGACAGGCTTTCACACATCCATACATGCGTTGCGCACGGAAGGCGCACACAAACCTGTTCACGCTCGGCCCCCTGCACTCCAGGCTATTCGCACACCTGCAGCTAATTATCGCAAACCCAAGGCTCCTGTGCGGCCCCACCGCCTCATTGTCCGCCGTGTCCTCAAGAGGAGGGAGACGAGTCTGCTGTGGAATCTGAGCCTGAGGACGATGATAATGGATACAAGCGCTAACTTAAATAATTTAATACCTCATTTATAATTAGAATACTCACTCTACAAAATATAAATTACCATCTCGCTGCTTTAGAATGTTCATAAGGTCTTTGTGGCCATTAGAATTCATTGAATCGCGGATTTGTAACTGTTGGAAATTAAACCTGACAGCCGCCGCGGTCTATCTTTGGAAGCTTGGTTATGGGTGCGTTTTTCGTGGGCAGGCACCGAGAGCAAGGGTGACAAATATCCAGTGGAAATCCACAAGAGGAACCAATCCGCAGAGCGAACTCTTCGGGCTAAACTGACAGGTGGCCTGTTAGTCGCAGACTGTGACTGTAATTGAACCAGACAACCGCTATGGTCACGAGGGCCACAAATATAGTTTATGATGCTGAGTATATACGTTGCCGTTGCAGGGAGACCTCACTAAGTTACTTCTGAAATTTAACTTAGCCCTACAAAATGTACTTTACTTTTGGCAGGCTTGCGCATGTTGCATGATGCTATGGTTTCAGCTGAGACATTGAGGGAAGCCCCGATCCAACCGTGCATGCCCAGACACTGGAATGAAGCAAAGGAAGGGGGCGATGTTGTGTTTGGCGGGGTTTACCACGTGCGGAGATGATGGAGTGATAATGAATTGATAATGAATAGACTTGGCCCAACCAGGCTCGCTTTAGTGGTCGGGAGGGCTTCGGGTGTTAGGGTATACGATGCGAGATCAAACCAAAATTAATGGAAGAAGAATACCAATCAAAGCTTTGGCGGAAAACCCGTGGACGGGATACTTGACCGAGAATTAGTTGAGAGTCGGCACAGTTGATCGCATTACAGGATCCGATCAAACGGCGATAGAAGCTGTGATGGTAGCCATCCGGAGCGCAATTCTGGTGAGTTTACCATTTTGGTCTGAAGATTCAGGCTCAGGGGTTACCATTCTTTGGGAGGGGTGTTTTTGAAGCATGGAGTCTGAAGCAAATCTAATGAAAATTGCGGTTGAAGTCTAGGTCGTAGCTCTTTTCAACGGCCTTCTAATGGTATTACATCCTCAGATCTGGCTCGGTCAAGTCACAAAACGGCAAATACTCGAAGAAAGTCGGCGTGTTTGAACCAAATTTCACCCGTTTGAAGCCAATGTAATGAAAATTATTAGACTCTAATGATAAATGAGAGTTGAAGTCTCTTTCCAGGGCTTTCTAATGGCACTAGAGGTCGTATGAAGCACTTAAAAATCCCTAAACCTGGCAACCCAAATTTTCAAAAGCTTCGCATTTTTTCGAGTATTATGTCTTTTGCGGCCTAACTACAAAGTTGCTAAGGGCGAGACTAATACCATTAGCAATCCATTAGCAATCCCATGAAAGAAGCTACAACTTTCATTTCGACTTCACCTTTTCATCAGACTTCATTAGATTCACTTTAAAATCGGTACTTGATTCAAAACCATTAGATTAGGCTTGGTTCACCCACTTCAAGTCTTTCGATTACGCCCGCTTCACCCCATTTCTTTTTCTTATTCTTCTTTTGCTTTCGTGAGTCATAGTCCGATTGGTCGCTGCTATACTCGTCTGTCTCTTCTTCAAAATCCCTGTCTGAGTCGTGTTCTTCTTCAGGTATTCCATACGTGCTCGCATTAATCATCATGGTTTCTGCGCAGCTTCGGCTGAAGTACCAGGCACTTTACGTCATTAGCTTAGACATGCTTCAATGAATCCAAGTCATTGAGACTAGTACCATTAGAAGGCCCTTGAAAAGGGCTACAACTTTCATTTCAACTTCAACTTTCACCCACTCAAGTGCCAGTGAGTCAACTGGTTCACCCACCTCAAGTCAGTCAGTTTAGACATGGCTTGTTCAGCCAATTCAAGTCATTAGTTTAGATCCGTTGCGACCACTTCAACTCAGTTCAAAGTCATTAGATTAGCCATGGTTCTCCCATTAGATTAGCCATGGCTCAACCAAATTAAATCATTACATTAGACACTTGGATTAAACCCGCTTCACTTCAAGTCAGTTCAAAGTCATTAGATTTGACCCGTTTCAACCACTTTGAGTCAGTCCAAAAGCCCCTCGGATTTCAAAAGTGTCGTGTTTTTTCGAGTATTTTGGAATTCGCAGCCTAACTACAAAGCTGTTAAGGGTGAGACTAACACGATTAGAGAGCTCTCGAAAAGGGCTACAACTTTGACTTCAACTTCAATTTTCATTAGATTTGATTAAATTCACTTCAAAATCACTACTAATGATTAGGTTCGACATGGTTCACCCTCTCAAGTCAGTCAACCGGTCACCCACTCCAAGTTATTAGACTAGACCACACTTTGAGTCATTGGAGATGGGGGGAAATGGTTAGAATGCTTTGGAGCCATTAGATTTGGTTAAAATACACATATGGCTCGTTCATTTGGGTACACATTGACAAATGAACCACACATATAGCTAGGGTGCCCCCACAGGCAGAATATTGCCTACCTGCTTTTATTTTACTTTCTCAACTAAATGAATATTGGCGGGCCATGCCGACAAATCGGCGTGGGCTTTGATGGGCATGAGCAAATCGGCTTGCACCACGAAATGCCCACGCCCACGCCAATTGGCGCAGGCGCAAGCCGTTTTTGTAAGCCAAAAAGTGAAGTCTCGGTAAGTGATTTTATTCTGCAACGGCTTGCGGGCCGCTGGTTACCTTTTCAGATTTATATTGATTGGATTGCGAGTCGATTATCCCTTTTGTCATCGCTCAGGTGCATTCACATTTTCAGGCTGCTTTTTTTATGTCGTGCTGGCTTATCCAAATAGCGATTTCCATTCCCTACGATTGATTTTCAAGACAGTGAGTTCGCTTTCATCATTGTGTCATGAACATTGACGGTCTGAGGTGTAGTTTATCATGATTGCTCAGCGACGCTTTTCTGCCCGTCATTTTACTCCAGTCACGGGCCGTCCACGTGCAATCTCTGGTCTGTTTCCAGTTTGAACGGCGGGCACCGTTCTCTCGGCTTTCATTTCGGTGCATGGTGGGTCCGATGCAAGTCTTGCTCTGCATCATCCTTCAATTGGATTTTGGAACCCAGATGACGTGTTCCGGTTTCTGCTCGCACTCTGGCGTAGGCCACGTCCTGGACCCGCCTTCCAACTGATGCCCTCAGTAAATTTCATAGTCGGCGCACCGATTCTAAGATCGCTGATGATTTTCCAATGGGTCCTGCAAGGTTCTTTTACTCACGTTGAATTACATTCTTCCATTCACGTTTACTCGCTCAAATAAGCGCCGGTTCCACAATCTTTAACGGTTTAAGGGTATGTGATTTTTTTATCACCCCCATATTCGCGAGACTGAAAATAACGGCAGCCCGTCGGATATTGTACCCCGCACTCTAAGTCCCAGTTTAGTCGCTGTCCTAATCTGGTCCCGGCGACATAACTGCGGTGAGTTAGCGACTCGTACTTTCAATCTTGCCATGCTTACTGTTATTCTCCAATGAGTTCAGGTCACTGTCAATATCCCTGTCTCACTGTTCATTTTCGTACGCCATCGCACATTGCTATTACTGATATGGTTCATTCGGTTTCACGCGCCTTTGAATGTGCCGCATCTGAGCCGCCGACGCCCCATTTTGGTTTCTGTCCTCACTCCATTACCACCATCGTTTTCGTGCTACCGCGTCGTAGTGGCAAATGCCCTTATTCATCAGTACACATTGTCATCTTCAGTACATCTCAGGTTATTTTTGCTTGTTCCGTACAAATATTGAATTATTTTAAACGACCTGACCCGGTCGACCTAAGAATTGAGCGCCCCTAATTGGTCTTGGACATTCAGTGGAATAGAATCAGTCAGCAAAAATAAAATGGGATGGGGAAGCTATCCTAAGACGAACAAAGTGTGTGGTGTTCCATAGCAAGGTCTTGATGCCCAGACGTCGCACACCACCCATTCAGTCACTTAGGACCGAGTGTCAGAAAAGTGACAGAAAAATCATCATATACAGTCCGAATCGGTGTATAATAGATCGGGCCAGGAGCGCAGAAGGCGGCATCCCGTGTTTAAAACTGAAAGCATGGGCGCTAATGCTGGCCTATTTTACTGACTGTTTATATGCCCCTTCTGCGCGGGCGGGTGTGTCTGCCATGACACTCATGGAGCATGCGATGGCTATACACAAACTAGATCGTTTTTACCATGCCCCTGTTGTTGCTCTAATCACATCGAGGCAGTGTTTGAACGATGCATTATGCACTTGGTCAGATGCAAGTTTAAACCGGGCTGCAAGGCAGACAAGCTCAGAGTTGAGCATCTTAGCTCTGGTGCATCCCTACTCGTCTTGAGGCTTGAGTTACTCGTCTTGAAGCTTGAATTCATGAGGCGCAAGTTGGGCGTAACGGAAAACGGCGGCATTCAAACCCGCATCCGATGCCCCTTCGAGTTTCCTGGGAAGAGGGATGTGGTAAGAGGTAAGACGAAGGCAGTACCTCCGGCTCCGAGGGAATAATTACCGGAACTCGGCGAGGAAAATTTTAAATCAACAAAAGGCTCATGGGCATTTATCTAAATGGTTGAAAGGTTGAACTTGAGGCAAAAAAAAGCAAAGCAACTCTGTGCATATGCTTTCCGTTGCGCGAGGTGAAGCTAGGCCAACATAACCTGTCCCCAATGCCAACCAAATTGAATGTGCAGGAAAAAGAAAATTGACGCCAAAAAAAAGCCACCGGTCCCTTCAAAATGCGCTTGGCAATGGTACGCGGTCTGACAACTTGTCTGAATTCCGGACGCGAGCTGGGATGAGGCGTCTCGGCAGGCAAGTCCTGGTCTCCTCATATCAGCGAGCGTAGCGTTTTTGCTTCATATAATAACACGGAGTCAAAAAAAAAAAAGACAATCATGATTGACTTACAGTCTGAAATTTTGATTCTCTGAACCAGTATTTTTTATTCGGAGGGAACCGTTTTGGGTCAAGCCTGAGTCTCTTGTCGGGTAGCTGGAATCCAAACAAAGGAGCTAACCAGCCTCCCGCTACCACGACCACCTAAAAAGAGGCATTTCCAGATCAGTATGGCGCGGCTAAACTCAATGGAACCAACATACGAGCCATTCTAGCCATCGAACTCCAGTTGGAAATTCGGGGTATGCATCGCCATAGTAGAAGACTTGCATTATGCCTAGGAACGACTGCAGCATTCCCGGGACGAACATGCATCGGAAGAATAAAATCCTCTGGGCCGTCTGTGGTATGGTGAGGCATCAGCCCGGCTCAGCGGGTAATGGAGGCAAACTTACGGTCTCAACTGAGGGTAGGGTGGTCTCCTCGATGATCGTTTCCTCCCCTCGAAAGCTCTTGATGCTGTGGACTACGCCTCGTGGGGTGACGCAGACACCATCATCCGGGCCGATGATTTTTGACACGCCATTTTGGGTGATTTGGACTCGGCCCTTGAGTACTACGTGCTGCTCATCGTGGGCCGCGTGCCAATGGAGTGGGACCTCAAAGGGTTCCCCGTCGCCTGTCGCGTGCACACGGGCTCGGAGAGGATCTTGGAGGATGGTCATTGTGACCCCTTTTTGGACTGAGAAAGAGTCGTCGACAAGAGGATCGCCCATGGTAATGTAGGTGGGAGTAGTACGACTTAAGTCGGACTTATAGCATCGAGGTCCTGTTTAAAAATAAAAAACAACCCCAGGTTAGTAATGGGGTCACGTAATGAGGTGTGGATAACCGTCCACGCGGGCAGGCGGAGCACAGCTTAGACCGTCGGAACACCCCTTTGTGACGGAACACCGCCTGGATTCTCCCAAAAAAACAGGGCAAGGTGAAAAGCGACAAAAAAGACGCCACGTATAGTAATGCTGGGAAGGTTCGTCGGGTTAGCTAACCCCCTCCTAACCCTAGCCAGGCCATTGTGCCCGGGTTTTCTGGATGAAGCGCCGGACCGGGGCAGGCGAGGTGTCTGGCTGAGTAGGCGCAGAAGTGATCGAGAATCTAGATATTGACGCGACGCGCAGCGAGCTCTGACGGGAGAGGAGGTCGCGGCGGATTCTGCGCGTCGCGGAGATCGCTGGCAGACTCTTCTGCAAGTTGTGGCAATGTTGGCCATGGAATGGGTTGTTGAGTTAGAGAGCCCGAGCCACCCACGTTCCTCGACGTACGCCGACGCGGGAGGACTGAGTAATACTGAGTTGGCGCTGAGCAAGAGAAGAGCCTCGGACTCGCGAAATTCGACGTTCTCTCGATCTTGACTCAGACGCACAAGTGATCGCGAGTTAAACAGTGAGCGGATCGCCGGAGGTCCGTGCGCGGTTGTCAGTCCACGACCATCGTCGTCGTCCATCCAGACGAGGTCTACCCAACTCTCTTTCAAATCTTGTATGGGAGCCCTGTCATGAGAGTCTCAAGACCTTAGCCGTACCATTGCGCCATCAAAATTTGATGTCAATTGACGGCTCGGTTCACCAACGGCTCCTGGAAGTATTCACCACTCCCACTCTCCAACATCTTACGATTCCGGATATCCTGGATGACGCCATTCCCAACATCAATGCGCTCATTTTAAGGTCTCACCGTACTCTGGCATCCCTGCGTATCATTTACATGCTCACAGCAGAAGTGACCTATCGTGCAGCATTTCTTTCCATTCCCACTATTACGGTTACAAGAGGAGATCTTTAACCACCTTCAAGCTTGTAACAAGTATTGCTGTACAGATATCTTTAGAAAATCTATCCGCCCCTGTCCCAAAGATGCACAGTGAATAAAATGGTGAATATTAAGCTGATAGTCTAGAATTGTAAAACCAGATTGAATGAATGTCTGCATGATGATGAAGGGAAAGAAAATAAAACACACCATTTTGTAGGAACTTGGTGGACACGGAAAGATTAATGATCCGTCTGCTTAACGATACGTCAAAATCAACGGAATGCTAGCGAAATCAATCCCATTCCAATTAAATCCGACAAACCGAAACACAATGTACCCGCAGAGCACACTGATCTTTTGCAACAGAAAATGCACCGCAAAATCCAAGTATAACATTGAAGGTGGAACTAGACTACGCACATTAAAAGATACAAGAACATCAGTACGAGTCAAAATACGGTTGGTATCAACACATAAGGCGAGCCTTTGAAGGGAGAAAGTGCTTTGAGGTGGACAGAAGCGATGGTGGACCGACCGGCTCGCGAAGAAAGACACGGGCGGGAGCGGTGTGAGCAAGGCCCATACGCAGGCGAGAGATCATGCAAGAAAAGCGCTACAGGATTGGCTTGGTATCCGGCGAGGGAGGCGATCCAAGTTGGTGGGCGTCGAAGAGGGAAAACCGAAGCAAGTTGCTGTTAAGTAGAGAAGTCGGCGGTCGGTAAGTGATAGAACATCCGGACCGCGCGGAAGAGAGAGGCCCGTAGCGGGAGGATAGTACCGAGTTGCAACCCGGAATCAAGTTGCCAGAAGCCGCCCAAAGATTACCAGGAAAAAGAAAACATCGCCCGCAACAGCTCCCGGTAAATGCGGCCCGGCATGTGACGTCACGGCGCCTAAGAAAAAAGCGCGCAGAAAACTCGCAGAGAAATGGGAACAAGACTCGCAAATCTAGAGAAAACCGGAGGAAACCCAGACAAGAGGAGCCACATCACTCTCCCCGCCCGCCTCCTGCGTGCGTGCGCGCGGGTGTGGATGTGCGTGTGTGCGCATGCAGACGAGTCACAAAATTCGCTTGTGAATTTGCGCCAGCCGCGTATGGTCCATAAACGGCGCCACCGGCGTGTATCCCTGCCATTGGCTTGACTGGCCCTGCTGCCCCCGCCCCCCACCCTCACCCGCACCCGCACCCCCTCCCCCTAGCCGCCCGGGCCTGCGACTTTATACGGCGTCTGCGCCCCGCCGATATGCACGCGCCATCGTACAGCGCCTGCACCACACCGGTATGCGGTGTCTGTGTCTGCGTCCTCACTCCGCGTACGCCGCCGCCGCGAGCCCCTGCCCACATCCCCGCTGTGCTGTCGGTGCTGCTGTATGCGCCAGCGCCGGTGTCCGTGTTGCCGTGGCAGATGCAGACGGAGACGATCTAGACACAGAGAGCGGCGGCGATGCGGACGCGCTACCGAACAACGATGCCGGCCCAGCGCGCGCGCTAGCGAACGACGACGCGGGCCCGACGGTGTCTATGCGCGCTACCGGCGTCGTAGAGCCGCCGGTCCGCGCGCTATCTCGCGCCCCAGATTCGCGTTCGCGCTGGGCGTCGGCGTCGCGCCGTTGCCGCTCCCGCTCGCACCCCCATTGCTCCCCATCACGATCCTCACCGATCGGCTCCCCCGCTCTTGCACCCCGCCGCGCCGCATCCGCCACCGTTCCGCACCATCCATCCCCCTCGTCGGCACACGCGCCGGTTTTGCCAGACGACACGCCCTGCGCCTTCGGCTTCACCACACTCGCGAGCCCCGAGTCCAAGTCGAGCCCGGAGCACCTCGTCCGCCTCACCGCGGTAGCGCGGGACGCCGTCGACGTCGATCATTGTGGGTGGGCAGCTGCGGATTAGAGCGCGGTCAGTGGGGCCACATGGGGGAGGGAGACAACGGGGAAGAGAAGAAAGAGAAAAAGGAGCGAAGCGAAAGCGGAGGAAAGCGGGGATGAAGGTGAAGGTGAAGGAGGGAATGAATGGAATGACGCGAGCGAGCAGGAAGGATAGAAGAGGAACGAGCAGCGCAAGTGTGTGTAATGCGAGGAGAATAGAAGAGCGGAAGATGGGCGGGTGAGCGCGGCGGAAGGGAGGAGGGCGGGCCGGCGGCGTACGGTGCGAATCGGGGCGGGAGGACAAGGGGGTGCGAGTGAAGGGATGGAGAAGGATGGCGCGCGGCGGGGACGGCTGTAAGGATGAGCAGTATTCGGGCCATGGAGGAAGGCGAGGGATGGTCGAGCGAGAGCGCGGGCTGCGGGGGTGGAAGTAAAATGGATAGGACGACGGAATAGAAAGAAGGGACTATGGGGGACAGGAATGCGGCAGTGAGAGGACGGGCGGAAGGACGGAGAAAGGGGAAGAAGACAGGGAGTGACATGAGGGGAAGGTGGACAAGGGCGGACGCAGGGCGAGGCGCAAGACGAACGGAGTGAAGTGCGAGGGAGGTAAAGACGAGAGAAAGTGGATGACTGGGGGAGGAAGAGTGACGGTAATCCTGGGAGGAAGGATGACTGGGCATGGAGGGGAGCGCGGGCATGGAGGGGAGCACGGAAAGGGAGCATTGAAGACGAGCGTGAGCGGGGGAAGACGAGCGAGCGGGCAAGGGAAGAGCGGTAGATAAAAAAAAATGGCACGCGAGCCGAATGATGAAAAGGAATTCATTTGAAAATTGTGTGAGCAGGGGGAAGAGTCAAGTGGTAGACAGTTAGGACGGGGGATGAAGCCCAGTGAAAAGTCCATATGCGGAGGTATGCTGAGATAGGCTGAGATCTGAGAAATATGCTGTCCTCTGAAAATTTATGAAGATGAAAGGAGAGTCGCTTGAAAATCTTGCCCGGGGTGCCCGTCTCGCAACATTCGCGGCGTTCTCGACTCTTTTATTCTTCTTCCACGTACTTGGCGGCTACTTCGGGGCACTCCGGAGTCGGAGTTTCAAATTGACTTTGTCTTCCGCACCACCACGTCACCGCGCCTCCATCGTTCCTCTCACCTCCCTCGTTCTCGCTGGCCTCCGCCGTGCCCAGATTCGCGTCGATCGGCCCCTCTGCTGTCCTCAGATCTCTGCAGCTCTCAAACAAGTTCAAGACTGTCCAACTGAGTGGCGCTTTTGACGGCTTTTGGGGCTACTTTCCGCGCAGCCTACCAGCGTCTACTGGGGTTACTTCGCACTCTATTTCGTTAAATCTACTACAGCTGTGTACTCGAGAGTTTCTAGAAACGACCTGGGCAACGATCTGGGCAATGGTCGAGCAGGTGCTTTGGGCGACAATGAAGCTCTTCTTCTTGGGCTCTTGGCTGCATACCTAATTGGGATCCCGTTTAATATTCACTCACACCTCGTCTACCATCGCACTGGACACCCTCAGAAGATCTCCGAGCAGCGAGCGCTCTCTTCTGTCCAGGTTTTGTTCTATTGGATCAGTCCAGAGGCGAGTGTTTCCTCTGCCCTTGTCCCCTTCCGCTCAGTTTCGGTTCTCAGCAAGTCAACACCGCCTGGCACACTCTACACATTCCCGCAGCACACGGGCTTTGGCGGCGCGGCAATGTGCGCGTTCACGGCAACGCTGTGCAGTCGCGACCTTCCACATCGAGAACCAGGTACCAAACAAGGTCTGTCAACTACATTTTTCTCGCTCCACCCCCGCTGACCTTCCTCCATCGCTGCGGCCACCTCGCGAATTATCTCGTCGCGCACGGCGCTCAGAAAGGCAGTGCGCCGAGACACGCCCAAGGTCGCAACAGGTAAGAACGAGTTGCTTGAAGGGAATCTTTGCTCAGCGCTTGTTCTTCAGCGCTGCAAACGAGACCCAGTTTGAGGTGCGTGCAGATACTGTTCGTAAATAAAGACAGCTAATATTGGGTCGTTGCAGGGAGGTGGCGAAGGAGCGAACGGGGAAGGAACGAACGAACGGGCGGGCAGGCGAGTGAACGAACGGGTGGGCGGGCAGGCGAGCGAACAAACGGGCAGGCAGGCGAGCGAGCGGGCGGGTCGGGCAAGCGAGCGGGCAAGCGAGCAGGCAGAAGAGCGAGCGAGTGATGAAGCAGGCGGATGACCGAGCGGGTGGGTGGGTGGCCAGGCGGGCAGGCGAGCGGACGGACGGGCGGGCAGGCGGGCGAGCGAGCGAGCGGGGGGCGGGGGGGTAGGCGAGGAAGAACGGATAAATAGAATATTTTATATATTCTATGAAATACATGAATATTTCAGACGGGCAGCGATGTGCGCAGATGAGCCGTATGAAAACGGCCACATTTGAAGCCTGTGGTAGGCTGTGGTATGAAGCGTTGGCAGGCGCCTATCTCAGCCTATCTCGGCATACCTCCGCATATGGACTTTTCACTGGGGATGAAGGATCAAGCGGGTACCCGCGAAGGGACGTGAAAACAAGGGGGAAACGAAGCGCGAGAGGACGAAGAGAAGCATGAAAACTCCCAGCAGAAGAGAAGGAAAAGAAAGAATGAGCACCCTCTGCAACTCACCGAAAATTCCCCTTTCAAGCAACGCCGGCGCGATGTCAAGGTTGGCGAGCTCGGCGAGCGATGACGGCGCAAGGCGGCCGGACTGGACATCGGCGATCTTGTGGTACGAAATGATAAGGTGTTAGGTGAAGTTGGCGGTGATGAGGGAGAATGTCTGCAGGGGTGTTAGCGTTGTGGTAAAAAATTCATCTTGAAAAAGAAGAAAAAGGGGGAGGCGAGGAGGGTAAGGGAGAGCGAAAAGAAGTGGCACGGGTATAGAGGTGGGCCTGACAGTGGCAGGATATCCCAAGAATCTACAGATGAACCGCCAAGAGGCTGAGAGCGAGGCGCCGGATAGATACTGCGACAAGTCACTCGAGGCGGGATTACGTCAGCTTTCTTGTCTCCGCCCACCAAGCGCCCAAAGTTCCCGTCGGCATACTTGCATGTTTTCTCTGCCCGGACCCGCATGTTTCTCTCCTCGGATGTATGCAATAGACTGCGCCCACCACCGTTCGACTGTCCCAGACTCCCTTTTTACCAAATTTACTTGACTCGAATGATCACACACCTAGCCAAGTTCCGACGAATCGGTATTGCGTCTACACCCTTGGGTCCTTTGAATATTTTGGTATTCAGTCCGCATGCCGCGGAAATTTCCATATGCGCGTCAAAATATCTGGCGTCCCCTCTGGTTTTTAATTTTCGGTCTCCCATTTGAAATCATAGCCTTCAAGTTTGCTGCCTCATTGAAATCCCACATATGTATCTAGAGAATCGCACCGTACGTTACCGTATACAGTACGTGCCAAAATAGATATGCGACGTATCCTATTCTTCATCTCGTGCTTCCTGCCAATGACTGCTGTCAATGTCAGCTCAGTCCAACCAATGAACAGGCTTCCTAAAAATATTGGAATGCGGTGCAGCAAGCGCTTCTCTTTACAGCCTTGCTAGATCCTCTTTTACAGCCTTGCTACGATACCTCTTTTACAGCCTTGCTACGATACCTCTTTTACATCCTTGCTACGATACCTCTTTTACAGCCTTGCTACGATACCTCTTTTACATCCTTGCTACGATACCTCTTCCCAGTCCATGCCCCTCTTCAGCAACAGTACCGGTATCCACATTAGTGGAGGGAACTTCTACGATGTTGGTGGCGACCTGAGCATCCGAAATAACCAGCAGCTTCAGGTACAGGATCACCAGCATGCGGATAGCGGTGGTGCTCCGGGTATTCTTGAGGGAATGCTGATGCAACAGAGCATTGGCTGGGACGACTCAGATGGTGGTCGCACATTTTCAGGAGCAGTGAGGAATAGTCGGCAGTGCGGCCACTACCTTACGGTGCGCGTCAATTTGAATTTATGCGTTTCCGCCTCTTAATTTGTCTAGCAGACACGTCTCTTCGGTACCAGACCCAATCGCTGGGCGAGTTGCAACCGGAATATGGCCAAGCCTCTTCGTCTTCGTCGTTAGCCGGTGCACTAGTTATGCCGTCATCAAGCACCTCTCCTTTCAATTATCCATCCCCGTCGCAGCCTCAGTTTTATGATCCCACGCCGACTTCTGGTAATGCGGACTGGAGCATCCCCCGCCCATCCCGACCACTTCCACCACATATTCATCATGACAACCGAGCAATCGAATATACCCCGCCACCCCCACCTGTCGAATTCTCCACCCATTTTGACTCGGGATCTGTCAATGGAGTCGTGAACTACGTACCTCCGCGTGACTGGCGTGCAAATGAGCCGAAAACCACGATTAGTGGTGGTACATTCGTCGGAGAACAAATATATAATGTCCACCGGAGCGGGGAAACAGGCACGTTCTGTTTTTTGAATAAATTAATTTGAGCTGACTATGAGGCCCGGAATCCAACAGGAATCCATATTTTACATCGCTCCGTAGTTCTCGATGCGATGTACGATTCAGCAGACAGCTACCCTCAGCCACAATGCCATCCCGAAACACGTGTAGAAATGCTCGAGAGATTGTTCAAATGGTCCACAGAGTCCAAGTGGGCGGAGTCGTGGTGGTCATCGAAGTCTAACCGTTACGTGGAGACGGTGCGGGAGGGCCTTCCGGTTGTCTGGCTGCATGGACCAGCCGGAGCTGGAAAGTCGGCGATCATGCGCACCCTCTCTGAACAATTGGCAGATGCTGGACGTTTGGGAGGCACTTTCTTTTTCAAGCGTGGGCATGCTACCCGCGGGAATGCTCAAAAATTGTTCGCTACGCTCGCCTATCAACTCTCCCTCCACATTTCACAAATGAAATTGGCCATTTCACAAGTGGTGGAGGAGAATCCATCTGTGGTCGCGAGATCGATGAGTGTTCAAATACAGAAGCTCATTCTCGACCCGTGCCGCTCACTTGATAATCTGGAACCACCCATCATCATCATAGATGGCTTGGACGAATGCGATGGCCACCTGGTGCAGCAAGACATTTTACGTCTGATCGCACAGTTCATCAGCATGGATGCCCCTCCTCTTAAATTTCTCATTGCCAGCCGACCGGAATGGCATATCCGCCAGATTTTCGAAGATCCCCTTTTCGAGGACCTGTATCACTCATTCGATGTGACACAGTCATTCAAGGATGTCAAAAAATATTTATGCGACGAATTTTCGAGGATCCATCGAGAACACCGTGAAACTATGGGTTCCATTGCAGGCCCGTGGCCATCCCAGGAGGTGATAGATAAACTCGTCCGTAAATCCTCCGGGTACTTTATATATGCAACAACAATCATCAGGTTCGTTGATGATCAAAACTTCCGCCCCACAGAGCGGTTGGAGATCCTCAAGCAGGAATCACATTCGGAATCGCCTTTTGGTGCCCTGGATCAACTGTATACTCAAATTCTTTCGACAGTCCCAACCCATTGGCCGCTTATTCCAATCCTGCGGGCCCTATGTTTCTGCGATTTCAGCTTAACTCCTACCAGGGTTGAACAACTTCTTGAGCTCAATCCTGGGGATGTTCATCTGGCTCTGCGAAACCTGCATTGTCTTTTTCTGGTCCCCAACATTAAAAACAACATCTCCCCTATTGGCGTGCACCACGCTTCGTTGCAAGATTTCCTCAATGATGCAACACGTGCAGGCGTGTTCTACGTCAGTGATCCAGAATATCAAGTGGATATAGCTCGCCGTGTTCTTAAAGCACTTTCTTACAAGTGTGACGATATATCAATCAACCGTGCTCGCCCAGTTGCATTGTAAGTTCACCTGGTGACAGGTGCACCCCATTGATGAAATAATTCCATCAACAGATCATTTGACCAGTATGTGCTGGAGAAAATTCCACCCTTGGCCGAATTTATACCCCTAATTCGAAGGATAAACCCCGACTTGAGTTTCTACTTCGGCGAGAATGCAGGACAGATTCTCTCGATGTTGAAGGTCAGTCTCTTGCTTGGCCGATTTAGATTCTCACCAGTGTTTGGAACATTGAAAATTCACCAGCGGATCTAGTCGAATTGTGGGATGACAATCGATACATGTCCCACCTGGACATCGCTCTACAATCACCTTCTGACACTGCTCTCCTCTCAGCCCAAGACTGTGAGCCATTGATCCGAAGCCCAATACTTCGCTGTTTATTCCAGGCAAATTTGCTGTCGCCTCCGGGATCTTTTGGTTCGCTGGACATTAAACTGCTCCTCGATGTCTCGTGGGATGACCTCAGGGCCGCCATAGCCAGCCTACGGCCTATAATTGGGGAAGATCTAGCAAAACTGCGAGCACTATCCAGCTTTGTCGCAGAACACTTCTCACCAGAGCCCACCCTCGCTTCTGTAGCATTACGACTGGCACGTGGGTCCGCGCGGCTATTGAAAGACATGGCGACTGGTCAGAAACCTTTATACTACTTGTAGGTGATATTTATGCAAGGTGCCGGAAGCTCACATTTGTATCAGGCAAGTATTGGCCCAGTGGGGCTATTTCGTCAGGGCTTCCACACCTTCACTTGAACTCCTTCAAGATATTCGTGAATTCCCTTCTTTCGAAACCCTCAGTGGCCTCGTGCTATATGGAGATGAACCGGAAAACTACCACAGTATCCTACAATGGCTGAAGGTTGCTGTTTACTGTGAAACTCTCAACAGGGATGCTGATTGATCTGTTCAGACTTTCCCAAACCCTCCATTGGATTTGATCGACATTTGGGAGGGTTATCTTCGGGAGTCATACAATGAACACTCGAGCAGGGGGCGGGATGCCAATTCCCTTGAGGACCAGTGGAGGACATGGCAGACTGACACATCGGAGTGGTTCCCTCATCATTATTCGATGTTTCAGCAGGATCATTAAGTCTACACCAAAATGAACCAACACCTCGCAGTAAAAAATCAACTCGGATGGATAATTTAAATCCTGCTCAATCCAGTCGAATAATAATTTTTTGTAAGCATTTAAGAATCCAGGTGATGGAATTCAGCATAGGACACTGTTTTCTAGTCGGGATACACCGGGCAATAGACAGAATGTCTGTGTCTGGTCAGTTACCGCAACATGTTCTTGATCATCAAATTGGCTGCAATTTAATATTCATGAGTTAATGTATCATACTACGGCCCTCCGGGCATCCCCTGGTACCTCCAAGTACACCTTACTAAATAGCTGGACCAATTAACAATTAATTTGTAGCCAGAAGTTGCTATATGATGGCCCTACGGGCATTCCCCACTGGCAATGTCAGAGTCACAGTTCTGAGTCCGTTAAAGTTGACAGTGGTAGCTCTTTCCAAAATATTTACAGCCATTGGAGGGCCCTCTGGGAATTTTCTTGTATATAGACATTTAGTAGAAGGGGTCGCTTTATCTTGTTGAAATCAGAATCTGCAGGAGGCGCCGTTGCCGTTGGTTCAACTGACACTTCAGGTCTCCAGGTCCGATGATCTGTCACGGTGTAGCTTAACGACCGGTCCGCTGATCCGGCAAAAAGGCGCATGCAATAGACACATTTTAATTCTGATTTGGAGACCTGGTACCTGAGTCGGTACCAGGAAGTAGACGAAGGTTCCAATGAGGACGACACCATTGATGTAGAGGCCTGGACTACTCTCAGCGAGGCACCAGGCTCATGGACAGCGAACGACGAAGATACAGCTGTACCCTCTTCGAGCGAAGTGTGGGCCAAGGCGGGTGCCGGTAAGCTACACGCTCTATTTAAGCGCTGAATGGAAACTGATTGTTTTTTCTGTCGGCTTTTTTTCTCAGCAAACATCGACATTTTCCGGTGTTGCATATGCTTTTTGACGCCTAACAAGCCGGTCATGTAAGTTTCGGGCAAAGTATGAGCAGCTACTAATGTCTGAGTAGGCCACTCTGCATGCATATATTTTGCTACTACTGTATTCGCAGAAATTTGGGCATTCAGAACTGCTGCCCCGTGTGCAGAGCTATCTATGAGGCCCTGATCAGAGATAACACATACAAAATGGAGTTGTCAGATGCAGTTCACGAAGGGTTGGTGGAACCATCCGCATGCGACACACCAGAGAAGTTATATGACTGGGACGGAGTTGTATTTACGACACTAAGTCCAAACTGATTCTGTGTTGAACTATGCGTAAACTACGGTGTCCATTTTGTGCAGTGTTTAATCCCCCCGGGTCCGGACCGGACCTGTCAGCAGGTACATAATAAGCGGTCCGGCTGATCCGGTAAAAATGCGCATGCAATAGACAAGTTTTAATTCTGATTCTGAGACCTGGTACCTGAGTCGGTACCAGGAACCTTAGCTTCTCTGATGCTTCTGAACATTGCGGCGGCATGCACCAGGGCAGGTCAAAGAAAATTTGTTTGACTACCTTGGATTCAGAATTACCATTGAGCTGACAAAACTCAGAGAATGGGATTTGGCTGCAATGCTTTGTGTATGCCATGTGGTTTAGATGAATAAACTGCTTGTTACATACAGTCTAGGCTACACAAATGTAGATTTATTTATCTTCCATGTGTTAAGTTCCACTTTGGATGTTCAACTATGTTGCCAGTGATTTATTTGAAATCTGCTGAAGTTAGTATAGGCATTATACAGTGCGAAATAGTTTCAGACTAGTTCAAGTTCACTTAGAGGGTAGAAAGAAGACCTAATACCGAAGGCGGCATCGCCTGGAAGTATTCACCACTCCCGGGGCCGCTCTCCAACATCTTACGACTCCGGACATCCTGGATGACGCTATTCCCAACATCAATGCACTCATTTTAAGGTCTCACTGTACTCTGGCATCCTTGCGTATCATTCACATGCTCACAACAGAAGCGACCTATCGTGCAGCAGTTCCTTCCATTCCCACCGTTACTGTTACAAGAGGAGATCTATAATTACCTTCAAGCTTGTAACAAATATTGCTGTACAGATATCTTTAGAAAATCTACCCACCCTGCACCAAAGATGAACAGCGAATAAAACGGTGGGTATCAAGCTGATATCCTGGAATTGTAAAACCAGACTGAATGAATGTTTGCATGATGATGAAGGGAAAGAAAATAAAACGCACCATTTTATAGGAACTCACTGGACGCAGAAAGATTCATGAACCGTCTGCTTGATGATGCGTCAAAATCAACGGAATGCTAGCGAAACCAACCCCATTTCAACAAACCAAAGCACGATGTACCCGCAGAGCGCACTGATATTTTGCGACAGAAAATGCACCGCAAAATCCAAGTATGCACGAGGACTCCAGATGTTTCACGCAAAGAGCAGCGGTGTAGTCAAGATCCATAGCATTGAAAGTGTACACCCATTAAATGCTACGTCAAAATACGAGAATCAACACAACACATAAGGCGAGCCTTTGAACAGAGAAAGTGCGTTGAGGTGAACAGAAGCGATGGTGGGCCGACCGGCTCGCAAAGAAAGACACGGGCAGGAGCGGAGTGCAGCGAGGCCCATACGCAGGTGAGAGATCACGCAAGAAAAGCGCTACATATTTGCCTTGGTATCCGGCGAGGGAGGAGATCCAAGTTAGTGGACGTCGAGAGGTGAAATTGAAGCAAGTTGCTGATAACTAGAGAAGTCGGCGGTGAAAGCAGTCGGTAAGCGATAGAACATCTGGACCGCGGAAAGAAAGAAGCCCGTAGCGAGGAATGGTATCGAGAGTCAAGTCACCTGAAGCCGCCCCAAAAAAATGCCGCCAGTAAGAAAAAAAAAAGAATTTCGCCAGAAACAATTCCCGGTAGATGCGGCCCGGATTGTGACATCACAGCATTTACGCAGAAAGCGAATCGACTTGCAGATCTAGAAGCGCAGAGACTCCAGGAAACCGCGACAAGAAGAACCAGATCACTCTCCCCACTCTTCCGCTCTCGCTCCCCGTGCGCGCGCAGGTGGGGATATGCACAGACTCGAAGAGTTTGCTTGTGAATGTGTGTGAGCGATGGACTCAAATTGCCACCGGCGCCCACACGGCGGGGTGCGTCGTGTACGTCTGCTGCCCTTGCACCCGCGCCCGCACCCACACCCGCACCCGCACCCGCACTCACACCGGGATAATACGCCGTATGCATACTGCCCAGTCTGCGCGCGCGCCCTCGTTATACGCTTCCAATCCCGAAGCCGACTGTGCATGAGCCCCGAAGCCGAAGAAGCCCGCACCAGTGGCGCCTAGCCCGCATATACGTCGCCGCGTACGCCGCCGCCGCCGCCGCCGCGAGCGAGGAGGACGACGCCGGCGGAGGCGGGGGTATCGATGCGCGTATCTGCGTTGCTGTATGCAGCGGCGCCGCCGTCGCAGATGGCGGCGTCCCCGGTGATCCAGGCATAGACAACGGCGGCGACGTGCCCGCGCTGCCGAACGACGATGCGGACGCGGTCCCGAACGACCCAGCGGACCCCGCGCTGCCCATGCGCGCTACCGGCGTCGGTGGAGCCGTAGAGGTAGAGCTCGACGTCAAGGTGGTCGAGACCGTCGCCGTCCGCGCGCGCTTCACCCCCCTCCGCCCACCCGTTTCGTCGTTAGCCGTCTGCACCGGGACGCGCACGGACAGTGGCTCAGCAGCCACCTCGCGCCCCAGATTCGCGGCCAACGTCGGCGTCACGCGGCTCCCGCTCGCACTCCCCCCCACTGATCTCCCCACCCTCCTCCACGTCCGCATCGGCATCCGCGTCGTCGTCGTCGTCGTCACAGTCCTCACCGACTGGCTCCCCCGCTCTTGCATCCTGCCGCGCCTGCACCACTGTTCCGCGTCACCCCGCTCCCGTGGCGCAATATCCCCCTCGTCGGCACACGCGCCCTGCCAGACGACACGCCCTTCGCCTTCGGCCTGGGCACATTCGCGAGCCCCGAGCACACCTCGCCAAGGCCGAGCCCGATGCCCGCGGCGAGCACCTCGTCCGCCTCACCGCAGTAGTGCGGGACGCCGTCGACGCCGATCTAGGTTTTGGGTGGGTAGCTGGGGGGGTGGGGTGTTAGTAGGGTGTGAGGGAGGAGGACAGATAGAAGAATCGAAAATGGAGAAAGTGAAGGTGAAAGAGGGAGCGAATGGGAGAAGGGCGGGATGGGAAGCCACGGGGGAGTGGCAGGGCGGGAGAGGATGCCCGCGCGCCAGGAACGGCGGCGATGCGATGCGATGCGATATGAAAACGAGGGGGATGGAGTGGAAAGAAAGGAAAAGGAGACGAAGGATGGACACGCAGAAACAAAGAAGAACAGCAGGAGGGGCGGAGGAAGGACATAGGGACGGCGACGGCGGATGCGATATGAAAGGGGGGTGGAGCGTGAAGAACAGAAAAGGTGAGGAAGGATGGAAGAAGGGGGCGAGCGTGCGTCGGAATGTGGTACAGACGGGAGGAAGGAGAAAGGGGTGAAGGCGCATGCGCACGCCCAAGCGGACGTGACGCGGGGGGGAGGTATATGCAGGCAGGAGGAAGTATCGGCACGGGGATGATTGAGTTATTGATACAATAATTGATTGATGATATAACTGGGGCACAGAGAAGACGGGAGTGAGGAGAGGAGAGGACGGACGGACGGACGGACGGACGGGGAAGACCACAGGAAAATGGAAGGAGGGGTGAGGGGATGGAACGGGTACGGAAGATGGGAGAGTACGGTACGAGGGGGTGACAGAAGCGAACGGGTGCGAGGGAGGGAATGGAAGGCGCGCCGGGGTAAGGACAGGAACGAAGAGCAAAGGAACGCGGGGGAGGACGCGGGGAAGGAGTGAGTGGGAGAGGAAGGGGTACAGCGCAAGAGGAGGAGCGGGTCGGGAATGGGTGGATGGGGAGCAGAGTGGGAAGAAAGGAGAGCAAGCGCGTATACTTAGGCAGGAAGATGAAAAGAGGGTATGCGAGCGAAAGGAAGGGCAGGCGAGCGAGGGCAGGAAACGATTCATAAGGATGAAAGAATATATTGGGAGAATTTCGCTATCAAGACGGGCGTCGTGGAGTGGTGATGTGAAGAGCACCAGGGGGGATCACGGGATTGAAGGAGCGGAAGGACAGAGGGATAAGGAGCGAAGGGAGCGGAAGGACGGGAGAGGCGCGCAGAAAGTGGTGGAGTCTGGACGCAAGACAAGGCAGCAGCGGAGAACGCCGCCAGACGTGGGGTGGATGGTAAGGGAAAGGAGGCATCCCGAGCGTGCGATAGAAGCGAGATCAGACGACGCAGGCACCGAAGGACACCAGTCGCAACATAGCAGAACACCAAGAACGCGCCCAAGCACTACTCGCCGAAAATTGCCCTTCTCGAGCAGCGCGGGCGCGATGTCGAGGCTGGCGAGCTCGGGGAGCGACGACGGCCAGATTCGACGTCCGCGATCTTGTAGTAGGAGATCCGGTGCTGCGTGACGTTGGCGGTGGCGAGGGAGAATGTCTGCAGGGGGAAAGGATGTTAGCGTGTGAGGTGTAAGAGAGAGAGAATAGACGAAAGAAAGGTGGGAGATAGTCGTTCGCGCACAGAGCCAGCGCGCACGCTATACTCAGGCTCGAAGCGAAATAAAAGAAGAGGGACACGCGGAAAGCAAGCATCAACAGGGAGAGGAGTCACCTTGCTTGCCAAGGTCCCCTTCCGTCGAAATTATGTGAGAATCTGCCAGTAACAAATCTTGTCTCGACCCTTTATGATGTAACACTGCAGCGACTTGTGGGTGGAGAGCCATAACTGCGCAGGAGTTCGGCCGTCGATCGCCGAAGCCGATTGTTTGTCCGACCAAATAATATGTTCTTCAAACGCTGCAAGCCTCTTATGATCCCATTCCCTCGCTGCCCACTACTATAACCCTAACATCTTCGAAGTTCAACGCGTGGCACCTCCCGGCTACTAGCCTCCGGCGCCATCGTGATCATGCTGGGTCGATAGACCATCCATCAGTCGCTCTTCCGAACGCATTTCCGCCCAGCAGCGTCGCCGCTCTCGAAACGATGCATTGGTTTGGCTGGAGGATCCCCGCACACCGGTTGGGTATAGAAGAGTGTTGAAGCATTAGTGAATGTCTTGTGCGTTATCCGTTTTCCATATTCGAGCCGGTGCTCAGAAATCCCATTCAAACTATCCGCTTCATGAATCCTACTCGATCTCGACCATCACGACCCCTTTCCTCCGCAAGCGCATTCAAACCCGATATGTTCCCGCCGACATCCCGATATACAGCAAGAGAGAGACTAGTCCCAGACTTCTGCTCCGAGAGGCTTTGTCCTTTTCTGCTTACATATCCGTTCCGAGGTTGTCTGAATTACGCGCAGACGAATCCGGCTGAGGACGCAATAGTTCCCCCGAAATCCTGGGCTGCTCTCAGCCTAGAAGATTATCCTACTGACCTATTCGAAGGATGTACAGCTGTTATACAACGTCGCGCATCCCTGGACGGTCTATATCATGGACTCATCTCTGTGGCGGCACAAGTTCTTCAATTTACCGTAGATGGTGTGTCCCACGCTCTCAGCCTGGAGCCTGCAATAGAGATCTTATGATCCGCTCGTGTCTTGTTTTAACTTCTGTGCGGTCGGTGCGAAACAACTCCGCATCTTCGTCTCCACCATCGCGGGTCCACTAACCCATTTCTGGCGGTGTTATATCTTGAGACGATACTCCTTGCTGTCGTTTAGCTTCGAACGCCCATGACAGCCAGAGCACGACCGCTGGAAGATAATCACTAGATTTCTCTCTTTTTATGGCTTGGTGGTGCGTCCTCCGCGTGTATCTCGTTTCATTTACATTCTTAAACTTCTGTCCATTACTGTGTAGACTTTCCCACTTGTTCGCCTTGTTTTTTAATAACCCGCTCGCTGTTGCTGTATATGAAGAATCAAATGCGATGCTGGTCCGATGAATGCACTAATTCTGTCCTGCATCCCTCGAAATTCCGATTTGTATTGCAGTTCGATCTCCCCTTGCTCTATACTCGCTCTGGTTTCAAATCATCAGGAACCTCTAATCCTACAGCGACCTCCTGACAATGTGAGTCAACCACATTAGTGAAGTCATACTAAATATTTTGTGCCTTTTAATTCTAGCGGCGGGTGTCATTTACTCTCTACCTCGTCGACGACTGCCCGCCCGTGGTTAAATGGTCAATATTTGCAGGTTTGCTTTCTTCGTGCGTTATTTCCCACGAATTTAATTAATTGAAGCGGACCTGCTCCATCGCCGTCCATACTACTGCGGTTGGGGAAGTGTTGTAGGATTTCCGAGCCGGTGGTGTAATGCCACTTTTCTGTCTCTATTTACCCCTTATTAATTCGTATCTGGGAGCAGAACTATCCACTGACGACTTTATTCAAATCCTTTCATTTTTCCTTCAGCCTCCTTCTCGGCTTGTGCATACAGAGAAATGTGAGTTAAGCATTACTGTCAGCTACATATTCACTATGGCATATGCCAGTAATCGAGGCGAACTTCACAGAAGTGCAAAAATCGATGAAGGGGGGGCTTCCGACCTAGTATCCTATACATTAACCGCTAACTGCGTGTCGCGTCATCTCCCGGCGGGTACTGAAGTCTGACTATGGCGAAATTATGGCAGAATCTGGCGGCAGTATGGCTTGTTCAGTCATCTATCCTAACCGGGAACTGGACAGGCACCGCCTAGGGATGGGTCTTGATTTTTAAGCAATCATGGTCCTGTTAGGGCAAGTGAGTTCTCATGAGGCGTACTGCTATTAGTATGCGGGCCCAATGGAGGCTTGATTCTTTCTTTATTACGCTGATTTACTCATACTCACACAGCATTTTTGTCCCTATTTATCAGCTCAAGATCTTGTCGCCGCCATCGATAATTGTCTCTTATCTTGCCCTCACACCGCCGACAAAAGAGTCTCTGCATTCATGAATCACCGACACCTCTGGAGTTTACTCCTTCCGCTGTTTCTTCACTCCCTTGTGCCATCCGTTCACGCTGACTGTCTGGAGAAATTTCTGGATCTTCGCGCTGCCAGACAGTCGGTGTCTGGCGGAACGGACCGACTGGGCAATCCAATAAATATCGCCAATGCTACGGGAATGACCTACGACTTGTGCGTAAAGACGTGCGGCTCTGGCCCCTCCTTCCGTCCCTGGAATATTTTCTCTCAGAGATTCAGGTGCGTTGTCGCAACTGTTCTGCGGCGAAAAATCCCAACAAGCCCGTAGTACCTGGTTGCTTCCATTTCTTGCCCTTGTATCGCAGCTACCATTCAATGGCAATAACAGGGTGAGTTAAATCCTGTGAGATTGCCTGGCGACTTAATTACTCGATTTGCAGCGCGAAAACGCCGTGGCGATGCTGCTCAACGTGGGGTCATCAACTCTCGCAGCCTATTCTGTAATTCTCACAGCACTCAACAATCATTGGATCGCGCACCGGTTCTCGCGCGTCTCCTTCCCCAATGCACAAATCGCCGTCCGCATTCTGAGCACTCTACAGCAGGTTCCGTTAACGGTGAATGTCGAGGAAGCTCTTTTGTCTTCTCTCGTTATACTTCCCGAGAACGATCAGTGGTGGTCGGAATTGATCTTCTGGCTTGAGATAAATCAGGCCCATACCTGGACCTTCGTAAACATCGCTTCAATCGGCTGGGTGGTCATAGCGTTTACACTTACCGTCATAGACACATTTACAAGTAAGTACGATATCTGCAATGATGTTTCCAACAACTGATTTTAAAATATATTCCAGACATAGTCTATAATCCTGCGCCACCTCTGAATACTAACGGGTTAGCCGTTGCGTTTGCATGGTTGTGGCTTCTGCCTGTCATTATCTCGTGGCTTCAAGTTGGGCCCAGATGCGACCCATTGACACTTAATCGGGCTTTACAGCATGCGAACAGAACCGTCTATGCTGCAACGGGGAACGGCCCCCCTGTCCCGGCCTATTTAGTTTCAAACTCGCACGCAATTTCAGTTTCCCGGTTTCCCCACTCGCTGCGCACCGATGAACACGCCCCATCTCCCATCAACAATTACGCGCGAATATTTTCTTGGGCCCTTGCGGTGGAACGAGTCTATGTCGTATTTCGAGAAGCGTCTCGGCAGACGGAGCTGCATCTGCCCGTGAATCCCAATTCCATATGGATTAAGGGGAATCGGGATATCCAAATCCAACCCGAGAATCGACGTGGATCCCTGGATCAAATCACAGCCTACACAGAGGACACCTGGCAGCAGAATTCAACCGACTGGATATACAGTGCCGTATTTCGCATAGTGGTTTCCTCCGCTTTGGCACTCATTCTCACTTGGGGTACTATTGGAGCTGCGATATTAATACAATGGTTTACTCCGACGAAAGGCAGGCTTATTCGGTCGATCTTTTCACGAGAATATCTCACTCTTTCTCTGATTTAGGCCTCTCGTGCAGATCAGGAAGTTATCTGCTTTATGCTGTGGTGTCGACGCTTTCGTGGCTATTGCTTATGATCTCGAGTGTCTTGACTGCCGTGATTCCAGACCACGAAATTCAAGCTCACAATCGTACAATAGTAAACCTCGGCGTTGTGCTGCGCAGGATGGGAAAGATCTTAGCGGCAATGAATTCCGGCTGGATCGTGCTCGTTTGCATCTTCCAATTTATCGGCCTCTACGACACATGTTGGTGTACCAGCAGCGCCTTCTCGCTCCGCTCCCGTGCTTACAGCGTGGCTACTCTGACGCCAGCAGACATCGCTGGACTTTGGACACCGGTGGTGGGTGGAACAATTCTCGCAAGGTGTGCGGTGCTATACTCTTTGGCGCATTAAATTAAATGTTTTCTCAGTGGCTCAGTGTTTCTTTTTTTGGGGGTCATCAATATTCTGCTCTAGGGCTTCCTCATATTTTCCCCCGTCGGATCAGATTGATTCGGAGGTTTAAATTATTCCTTTGAGATTGAAACTGGATTCACGGGACCCTTCGATTGAACTCGTCTCGTGTGCGAATTTTAGGGTTTGTATTTGCTCCTGCTTATCTGATAACTCTGGCGCGTCGCGAGTCATGTGGCCACTCATGCTCATCATTTGTGACTGTTTGGCTCCCGCCCCAGCATGTCGAAGTCAAACCAGCCCATCCGCGATGCGCTGTATCCCTTCTCTGGCGAACTCCCCCCGCTTGATGAGGTCGATGAACCTACCCCGGACACTATCCTACGCTCCAGCGACCTGGTCGACTTTCACGTCCACAAAGCCATTCTTGGGCACGTTTCCGTAGCCTTCTTTGGCATGGTGAAATTTGAAGGCGAACCAGAGATCATCAAGGATGGCAAGCCAGTCGTCCCGCTCACGGAGTCTAGCAGCACGTTGCACCGCCTGCTCTGCTACGCGTACCCCGTCGAGTCACCGCCGTCCATTACATCAGAAGCCGATCTCGATGGCGTCTGCGACGTTCATGAGGCGGCTCACAAGTACCAGATGTTTAAAGCCCAGCGGCTCATCGAGACGATGCTCATGGAGCAACCTCTCGTAGACGCTTATCCCCACCGATTATTCATCATCGCCGCCGTTCGGAATATCCCCCACCTGGCATCCAAGGCTGCTCATGCTACCTTGAAATTGTCTGTTTGCCCGCCCATCTCAATTCTTTCTGATATGCGTCGAATCACCGCAGATCGGCTCCAGAGGCTATACAACTTCCACCATGCCTGCGGCACTGCAGCACAGGAGCTCTTGAAAAATCTCGCATCAGTACCCTACGAGGCTATGGGTTATGACGGCTGGCATACTAGCCTTTCAGAAACTTCAAAATTATTCGTTTGGTGGAAAGATGAGGGACACAGTGGAGAATGTGGCCCATTTCCGTCTCCGGAGTCCCTGAATTCCAGCATACCCGAGTCTTTCCCTGCCCCATGGTTCCGAAGCCACATGCTTCGCATAGCGCGGGAGTTGAAGTCGCTGCCAGCACCCGAAACTGTGAGGGACCGGCTGGTTCAGCTAGACGCTGTGCCCACCTGCATCCTATGCCAGCGGCGAGCTTCTGAAGATCTCGCAGATTATGCCGAACTTCTCTCCGAAGCAATAGAGACGTCTAACGAAGAGGTGTGTTCTCGCAAATCGATCTTATTTCTTCTTTCATTACCAACTCAATGCCATCGCAGGTACTATCGTTACACTTCAATTTGTAATTATATATAACCAACGACGGTATATTTATTTCGTGGATGACTCCCCCATGTTCACCACTGCTGTAGTCTCCTTCCTCCTGGATATTGTAAATCAAATTCATATCTCTCCTTTCCCGTGCGAGTACTTCGAAAAGGCTCTAGCTTCAACTTCGTAGCTTGCTCTGCATCACACGCAGTTCTTGATCGAAGTGCCGACTCAAGACGACAGCAGTCTCTGCATCCCAGTGTCTGATGTTTCAACGCGACCTATACCTTAATCTTTGGGGTGCGGATCATTCCAGCGAATTAATCCTTCCTTCCCCACCGCGCCAGGATGGTCCAGTAGAGCCCAGAAATCCTGTCCTCGACTGCTCTAGCTAGGGGCTTCTTCATATTCCTGGTTCCGGATTTAGGGACCAGGTCTCACTTGCGTAATTGTCCGTCCGTACGATATACACTGCTTATTAATGATGCCATCAAACATCTCTTTGCCCTGCTCCAAGTCCGCCTTCTACTATTATTCATCCTCATGTAACTACTCGCAACTTTGCCTCTTGGATCTGAGCATCCTCCCAGTCGTTTCTACCTTCCAGACAACTTCCAGCGGGTTCCAGAGTAATCTTACCGCTCTCAAGGGCTTTTACGAAACTATAGTACTAGGGTCTCCTATCTCTTGCAGCAGGCTTTCAGACTATGGGGTTACAACACTAGCAACATCTACAATCTATAGCAATGGCCAATTGAACCGCTCTCTGTCATATTCGCCTCAAAAATAAAAAGACTCTGGTTTGGAGGGGCAATTACATTTATTCACCCTATTGACTGCCTATTTGTCCCTTCCCTCATTGCTCTCGGCATTTAATCACCCACGTGTTCTCGTCTCTGCCCCCCTTGGCCACAAATCCTGTTGAGACCATCCAACAGCCAGCGTAGAGCGGTATGCACAGACTCGATGAACACCCCTAAACGACACCTGGCATCTAAAGATGTTCAATCAAGTATACAGTCTGTGTTTTGTCTTTATCTTTCAAATACGGATCAAGTCCAGAATAATATTGTCAGCGAAGAGTATTCAACTCGTAACCCAGACTCCGAGACTCATAACTAGTCTGGACTCGGTAAATAATTGCGAAAATATGCGGCAAGTGCTTCGGTGCTTCAACGGTGCCTGCCACATTTTTAGTCACTCGTATATTGACTGGTTAGTCTAAGAAGTGGAATCTGTGACCAGAGGAGGAACCAGGGCTGCCTGGAAGGCTATTGTATTCTTTACCCCTTCACTTTATATTCACGCTTCCAATTTAGAGGTTTAAATTATTGGCCTTTGAGATTGATGCTGGACTCGTAGGATCTTTCGATTAAACTCGTCTCATGCGAATTTGGTCTGTGTTTGCTCCTGCGTGTCCTCACTCTGGCGCGTCGCAAGTCACGTGACAGGTACTCATCGGTCATCATCTATAACTGTTTGACTCCCGGAGAGCATTGGGAATTGAGAGAACCGGCGTGATCGAAGCACGGCGACGATCGGGCGTGCACGGCGGCAACGGCGGCATCAAAGTGATGGCGAGCGGAGTGTGAATTAAGCAGTGCCACCATCAGAGTGCCAATCCACGCGGTATCCAGAGCGCTTGATCGACACGGCAGCAGCCGTCGATCAAGCCCCTATGTATGTGCTGTCTTATCCTCATAGAACAGCGGTTCTATGCTCACTGTTAGAAAAAAAAGGTAGGCATTATTATCAGCAATAAGTAAAAGATGAGACATGGCTGAGGAAGAAAGAGGGAGAGATTGTGGAGTGCGGAGGGCGAGGCAAGGGCGGAATGGCTACACTGCCAACCGTTTCGCCAGTGGAATTCCACAGGAAACAAGATCAGTGGATTTCCACCGACCAAATCTGTGGATATCCACAGGTCGGCAAGGCGGTGGATATCCAGTGGCGCGTTCTGTGGGATTCCACGGGTTGATTGGTCACGAGTGATATCAACTTGATACCATCAATATCCGCCAGTGCTCTGGCCTTGAGATTCAATGAGAGGGCCGAATCTCTTCAAAGTGCAAGTGCTTGTGCAGTTTGGGACCATACAGTATTCAGAACAAAATAAGATAACACAATGAGAGCCCCAGAAAGATACTCCTTCATTCTCTTGATTAATTTTAGGGCAGCGTGCTCTGATGCTTATAGTGCCCTGGCACAAAAGCCGCTTGCTCACAATCCTGAATATCTACGCGCCCAATAAACCCCAAGACAGGGAACAAATGTGGACCCATCTTTGGACGAAATGGAGAGATAATTCACACCTCCCCTTCCCTGACCTTGTTCTGGGAGATTGGAACTTTGTAGAGGATGAAAGGGATCGGTGGTCAAGCACAAAATCAGCAGTGCCAGAAAGCTTCAACCGACTGAAGTCTTTACTCCAGATTGAAGACGGGTGGAGAAATACGTACCATGACGATCGTGAATACACATGTATCCAACGCCGGACTGACGCCGTGACGGGTTCAATACAAATATCGAGATCACGAATGGACAGAATTTATGTGCAGCATAAACTCTTCGATGAATGCCGTGGGTGGAATATTGTCGCTACCCCCATCAAAACGGACCACTCCCTGGTAACAGTTCAGCTGGTCGCTAGGAATAGCGAAAAACCAGGCAAAGGCCGATTCAAACTGCCACTGTACCTTCTCAAGACTCCGAAATCCACGAAAAAAATCCACCGATTGAAATACATCTTAAAAAGTGACTGTGAAAACCTTATAAAGGCACCACGAACCCACAAACAAAATATCCAAACTCTTTGGGCTCGATTCAAGTGTGACACTATTGAACATAGTAAACATTGCTCCCTCCTAGTTGAAAATAAAGAGACAAGAGACTTGCGCACATGGAAAGCGCAACTTTCCCTTATAATTCACGATACCACTTTATCAATGGAGGATCGAAACCTTGCCGCACATATCCTTGAAAAGAAAATAAACGACACTTTGAGAGACCGAGCACAAGATAAAAAGGATTTATCACAGACCCGATATGACGTCGAAGGAGAGACTCTGTATAGCAGTTTCTGGACCCGATCTGCAGCGGGATACCACGTTCAAGAGTCAATCCACGAGTTTTTGAAACCGAATGAGACTACAGACACCCCAGAATATGTATCACGTCCCAGGGAAATGGCTGAAATTGCACGCACTTATCACGATACTATTCAGGATAAAGATAAACCCGACAGCTATGCAAAAATTCTCGCAACATCTGTGGTCCTCGACAACTGCGAGGCTCACCTGAATAAATGTCAACATGATTTAATGGAGCAACGCCTCCTTGCATTTGAGGTGAGGAACGCTCTGAAATTGTCCAACAACGGCTCTGCCCCAGGAACAGATGGCCTTCCTACGAATTCTACAAATGGTTAGAAATTGAATGTAAAAATGAAGGTGAAGATGCCTGGGACATTATGGAATTCCTTGAACTCCTGTACGAAGATATTGAGACCTACGGAATGGCCCCAAATACGGATTTCAACACGGGATGGATGTGCCCTATATACAAAAAGGGAGATCGCGTGCAAGTCGCAAATTATCGCCCAATCACCCTGCTCAACTCCGACTATAAATTGTTGACAAAGGCCTACTCTCTGAGGCTAGCCGAAGTTGCACCCGAACTTATACATCGCGATCAGGCGGGATTCATGAAGGATCGTAAGATTGAAGATCAAGTAAAATAATTAAAACACTTACTCAACTATGCCGAAGCTGTGGAAGAAAACGGGTTTGTGGTCGGCCTTGACCAGGAAAAAGCTTACGATAAAATAGACCATGAATACCTCCTAACGGTCCTCGAACAAATGCGCTTCCCACATAAATTTGGTAAGCTCGTCAAAATCCTGTACACCGATGCTCAAACCCGGGTAATGATCAATGGCGAACTGAGCCAACCTTTTACTGTGAAACGGGGTGTCCGCCAAGGCGACCCACTATCTTGCTTATTATTCAACCTGGCCATCGAGCCGTTGGCCTGCTTGATACGGAAATCTGACATCAAAGGAATTAGCATACCTGGAACGGACCGCAAGCTGCTCATTTCTCTCTTCACTGATGACACGACCATCTACCTGTCTGACTCAGACTCTTGGACGAGCCTTTGGAATATTCTCGACCTATGGTGCACAGCATCAACCGCAAAATTTAATATGTGCAAGACGGTTATCTTACCATTTGGTTCGCCCGAGTACAGAGCACAAGTGGTTCTGGACCGAAAAATAAGCCCTATGTCCACAAGGATTAGTACTGGCCTTGCAATCATCCCGGACCAACAGACGAGTAGATTCCTTGGAGCGTGGATTGGCAACGATGTACCTTACCTAACACCGTGGCCTGAGATACTGGAAAAGATTGCGAGGGATCTCACCCACTGGGACACCAAAAAACCGACAGTGGAAGGCAGACGACATATAATAAACATGCTCATTGGCGGAAGAACCCAATACCTGACCCGAGTTCAAGGCATGCCGAATGAAATCGAGGAAAATTTGATCAGAATGCGAGACGACTTCCTATGGGAAGGAAAGAAAGCACGAATAGCTCACAATACGATGTCCCTCTCACTCAACAACAGAGGAAAGCAGATTCTTGACCTCCACTCAAGGAATGAAGCAATAGACTTGTGGAACCTGAAGGAGTTCCTGCGAGACGGGGATGATCGAGAAAATTGGTCGTTCTTCGCGGAACACACCATTATCAAGCGCTGGGATGCGAGCCAGACAACGAATCATCAGGGGTCCATATACAATCTGTTTTTGCAAAAAGTGCACATACCGTCCTGGAGGAACAACCCGTTGCCCCTTGATCTCCAGCGTATGATTTCTGCGGCCAAAAACTACCGCCTTGAGTTCACAGGCTTATCAATTTCGAAGAAGGTACGGCTCGAGATGCCTATATGGAACCATATCACAACTGTTGAGTCCAGACTCGAAAAAATTCGTAGGAAAGAAGCCTTCAAGTGCTTACGACTCAATCATAATACACGCAGTGTTGCGGACCTCCTGGCAATTGCGGATCGGAAGACTACGCTGGCCCGACAGCCCCATATGCTAAATCCTTCCGGAATTGCAAGAAGGAACTGTGGCTGCCCCCCCTGTCGACGAGATCGAAATGAATATGGATGCAATCATCCAGGAGAATGCATTGAGATGGCAAAACTTCTGTTGGATTGTCTTCAGCCTAAATGGAACCCCCTGACGCCCAACGAGGACCTTTGCGAAGAACTTGCCCTTTCCCCACCGGAGAAAGCCAGAAATGAACAGCAAGAGCATGGCGATGACCTTGAAGATGGAGATGACGTGGTGACTTTTGATCCGGAATTCCGCTTGACAGACTTTTCGCATGGCTACAGAATTTTTGCCTCCGAAGATCACACAACGTCGATATCAACGAAGCGACACAGGTCTCTAAATCCGGATCCTACAAACCTTGAAGTGTTCCTACATGCAAAAATAATCCACCCAGGCGAAGCACATGCACAGGTACTTGCGCTGATCCTAATTCGGAAAAATCTCGAGATCCAAATGAAGGACTCCTTGCTCCTTGCATCAGATAACCTGGAACTGTATCCCTCATTTAATACAGGCATTTTTGGTGGCTTACTTTACGTGCTCCTGAACACTCCTCTATCTGTTCCACTTATTATCCACTTCCGCTCCAAATTTCTTGGCAGTACCCTCGTAACAAACCGCACTGACAGCGAGAGCAACCCGCTCGACCCGAACTATCAGCTGATTAAATGTGCTATCGCCGCATTGCAGGAGCGAACTGGGAGAACTTGGTTCAAGAAGTCACATATCAATCCAGCAGTGGAGCTGAAAAATCTACAGGGCACACCAACAACCCTGGATACCGAAACAGACATGATGTTCACTTCACCGGGAATGCTTCTGAAAGATGGAAACCAGCGCCTTTTTACCAAAATAATACAGTCCTTGGGAAGTCGACCGCATCGCAAGTCAACCGCGTGCAATCTCGCCCGCATACAGTCTAGTATTCACGAACAATTTGGATACGAGCCAACTACAGCTGCTGTCTGGAGCTCAATAAGATCGAACACTATCCACCGACTAACCCGTAATTTTTTGTGGAAATGCATACATGATATTTACCGTGTAGGGTATTTCTGGGACCATATTCCCAACTGTGAAATATTTGGACAATGTCATACATGCCGGGTGCCAGAAACACTTGAGCACATCATGCTAGAATGCCTCGCTCCTGGTACCCAACAGATCTGGAGACTTGCGGAAAAATTCTGGAAGCTTAGATATGCATCTTGGATAAAATTAAATTGGGGATTACTCCTCGGGTGTGGACTGTCACGGTTTAGATCGACCAAAGGGCGTATTTTGCCCGGTAAGAATCGCCTATTCACAATCACTGTCTCAACGTCGATGCACCTGATTTGGAAATTACGAAATGAGAGAATGTTTGAATCACATAGTGATTCATCTGAGTCTGAAATACATAACCGATGGGTAGCCATAATGAACCTGACTCTGAAGAGAGATAAATTACTCACAAATCGAGTCCGGTTCGGTGGTCTAGCGACCAATAAACAGTTAGTACTTAACACTTGGAGCAGAACGCTCCTTGATGAAGATGCCCTGCCGGATGACTGGACAAGACAGAAGGGGGTTTTAGTGGGTATATGGCCCAACACTCGAAAAAATGGAATAGGTTAAATTAATGGCCAGAGTCCCACACAAAGGCTTGAAACCTGTGCGTAACGGCATTTCCTCCAGGACAAACTTCCCGGCTATATTGGCAACTACCAATTAAACCAGCGGGTACGCTTGGAATGCATTGCAGACTGAGTTATATTATCTAAACGCTCCAAAAAAAAAAAATAATAATAATTAATTTTAGGGCAGGAATTGGCAGGGAATGCTGGTGGCCGGTAATTTGACCACATCTGTCTCTTTCAATTAAATGTATATTAACAGCACTGTGGTGTAGTTGGTTATGACGCTTTCATTAGGTTGTCATTTTGGCGCGGGTTCGAGCCGCTTTTGTGTCATTTTTCGCCCTTTATTGGCGCTTCGGAAATGCCGAACCTTGACAGTGGAAATCCACTGTCTTGCCGACCTGTGGAAAACAGCTGATTCCACCAGTTTCATCCATCGACGGGCCTTCCTGTGGAATTCCACTGGCGAAACGGTTGGCAGTGTAGTACCGTCAGCTGCCGATCACTAATTCAACCTCCGATATGTGCCGTGATCTTGCCGCCGTGCGCTGTTGCCGGCTCTCCCAATTCACGGCTCCCGCCCTTCGTTATCTGATCTAAAACCCGCGTTCCTGATTTGATCCGGCCGTGTAAACCTACCTGCCATGTAACGTGATTTGCCGAAGAATGAACTACTGATAGTTATGCAATCTCCAGTGACATCGGTCAGTCGAGCTGCCAGTTGGCTGCCAGTTGGATGATATAACGAGGGAAAGCGGGAACTTGGATATGCCGACTGCTTTCCTTCGACCAGCATGGATGCCAGTGATCATTGCATTCCAGCCAACCCAGATATCTCTGGGATTGGTGTCCGCGCTGCCATCTATGCACAAAACCTACTTTGTTTTGCACCTGTCATTGCACATCTGTGGGACGGAAAGGTGTCTGCCGATGAACTGAAAGGTGTCCAGGACCAATCGATTGGCATGCTCTCCGTTGCCTTCGCTATCCTCATTTCCACCATCGTTGAGGCGAAGGCCAAAGGTCGCCCTCTCATTACTAGCTTCCACGCTGCCGTCATTCTAGATCTCAGCTGGATGAACAACACAAGCACATTTATTTGGTTTCTACTCTACGCACACCACCGATCCAAGGCGGAGAACGAAATCTCAACCATTGCACCGACATGGCGTGACTGGGCCAAGGCTCTTCTCTCGCCTCTTAGTCATCTTATAGGCACGAAGAAAAAGATTGACGGTGATAGAACTGGGGTAGTGGGCGATGCACCGCAGGCACGACGCCACCCAGCATATCGAAAGTGCTCTGATGAACATTTTGTACAGATCTTCAAACGTCTTCAGATCTTGGTTTTCCGAGCACCTGTCCTCACCCTTGGCTCCTTGCACCTCTCGCTCATGGCCGCCATCGGAATATGGCTCTGGAGCGATCAATCCAAGTTTGGAGAAACCATCCCGTGTGACCCGTCCCTTTCAATCGTGGGAGGTGCCGTGCACTTCTCGTCGCCAGCTCTTCGAATTGGCTCATTATTGATATACTCACTTGTTCTCATTCCTGGCATTAACCTTGTTCCTCCATTCATGATTTTTATCACCCTCCATATCCTATATAACAAATCTCGGAAACGATATCCTATGTTCTGGTCCAGGATTGGGCGCAATTTACGATCTGTTCCGTACACCATACTTCGGAGGCAGGTCAAAGCCCCATCCGACGAAGAGTCGCAAAGGGCGGACCCAACCGTCAAGGATCGGGCCCAATCGCCCCCCTCTGAAGCCCACACCACTTTTCTCTTGATTGGCTTAGGGTGTCTTGCTGCAATTAACATAATATTCCTGATCGACATTGAACTCACCCTTGCTCACAACGACACTACATCTGAGGAGGACAATCAATGGGGATTCGGGCAGGTCCTCGCGCTCCTCCTGCTTGTTGTCCCTGTGAGGGATTTTGTCTCATCGATCGTGGAGATTCGACGGAAACTTCGTGAACCCGACAAATATGCAGAGGAGCGAACACATCGCTTCCAGGATGCCTTGCAAAACGCAATCGAGGCCAACCGTGTCGATGGCGAAAGATTCAAGGCACTAATTCAAAACGGAGCTCATCCCGATACTCAAATTGATGGTCTCCATGTTCCTCCTTTGCGTAGTTCTGCTGATAACTTCGTGCCAGACCCCAAGTTTCTTACTCTCTTCCAACTTGCGGCGTATTCTGGGGAGGTTGATCTGGTCAAATTCCTTGTTGACAAAGTGAATGTCAATTTTGAGGGTGAGTCACTTCAATGGAGTCATCTTCGTGTTGACAACGAAACAGGGGGGGAGTATGGAACAGCTATACATGCCTCCATAGCAAATGGCAAAATGGAGGTTGTCCAGCTGTTGCTGAGAACGCCCAGGATCAAGATAGATATCGGTAAGTCCTCAGAGTCGTTTTGGACGTATTAACACCTGCTTCAGTCCAGGGAGTTAGTCCAACATTTGAAAGGTTGGCTGGGAAAAATAAGCAAATTGAAGCGGCTTTCACCGTATTTTGTAAAGCATCCAAGTCCAGAGATGTTCTGCCAACTATGGTGAGGATTCTACAGAGGGCGGGCGAGGATATTCGCCGAGATAGTTTGGAGGGTCTTTCACGCCTCGCCGAAATTGGTATGTTGTCCCTTCCAAGTTCTTCACCGTCTCAATGTGCTCTACCCAATTTGAAGCCGAGTGGCACAAACAGATCCGGACAGCTATTCCGGGCATGATTGCTGCTCTAAAGGATCGTGATAAGGCTGTTCGCCGAGCTGCTTTGAAAGGTCTCTCACACCTTGCTGAGATTGGTGTGTCGTCACATTACTTACCTTTCTTAATAATATGCTCAATCCGATATTCGAAGCTGAGTGGCGGGAAGAGATCCAGACAGCCATTCCTAGCATGATTGCAACTTTAAAGGATCCGGATGAAGCCGTTGGCCGAGCTGCTTTGGAGCATCTCTCACACCTTGCTCACATTGGTACGTCGTCGCCCAGGCCATCCTCCTCAATATGCTCAACCTGACTTGAAGCTGAATGGCACAAGGACCTCCGGCCAGCCATCCTGGGAATAGTTGGAGCTCTCAAGGATGCAAATCTTCGGGATGCTGCCCTGAACAGTCTCTTACATGTTGCTGGCATTGGTAAAGTCTCAGCTTGTTTCCCCTTCTCACTATGCTCAATCCTATTTGAAGCGGAGTGGCATGAGGATATGCTACCAGCCATACCAAGATTAATCAAAGCTCTCAAGGATACGAAGCCGATTATCTGCAAAGCTGCTCTGAATAGTCTCTCAGGCCTCGCCAAAATTGGTATATCATCATGTTGTTCTATGTTCTCAAGTTTCTCAACTGGCTTTTAAGCTGAGTGGCACAAGGAGATACAGTTAGGTATTCCGGGCCTGATTACAGGTCTGAAGGATGCCAATTGGCGTGTTCGCCAAGTTAGTTTGGAAGCTCTCTCACGCCTTGCCGAAATTGGTACGTCCTACCTGTCTTACCCTTCTCAATATGCTCAACCAAACTCAAAGCTGAGTGGCGCGATGAGACGCGTCCAGCTATTTCACAAATGATTGCAGCTCTCAAGGATATGAAGCCGGGCGTTCGCAACGCTGCCTTGAATAGTCTGTCGCTGCTTGCCAAAATTGGTGCATCATGTTGTCCTCCCTTCTCAATACGCCTAACTTGAATTGAAGGCGATTGGCATGAGGAAGTTCGCGCAGCCCTTCCAGGCATGATTACGTCTCTGGAGGATTCCAATTCGTCGGTTCGCCAAGCTGCTTTGGATGGTCTCTCATGCCTTGCCGACAATGGTACGTTTTTGCCTATTTACCATTCTAAATATGCGCAACCCAATTCGAAGTCGAGTGGCGCAAGGAGATCCGGCCAGCTATCCCGGGTATGATTTTAGCTCTAAAAGATTCTAAGTTGCAAGTTCGGGAAGCTGCTTTGCAGTGTCTATCACTACTTGCGAGAATTGGTATATCGCCAGGTTGTCTTTCTTTCTCCGGAGATGCTCAACACCCTTTGAAGCTGAGGGGCGTGAGGAGATCCGACCAGCCATTCCAGGCATGATTGCAGTTCTAAATGATTCGACTCGGCCTGTTGCTTTGAAGTGGGTCTCCGACCTTGCCCGCATTGGTACGCCATCCCCTCGTTTGCCCTTCTTAATTTGCTTAACCAGACTTGAAGCTGAGTGGCGCGAGGACATCCGTCCAGCCATTCCTAGAATATCATCAGCTCTAAAGGATGAGGATAAGGATGTGCGGGACGCTGCCCTGAATAGTCTATTATGCATGGCCGAAATTGGTATGTCTTCACCTTGTTCGCGCTTCTCAAATCTTCACCGATTTGAAGTTGAGTGGCACGAGGAGATTCGGTCAGCTATTTTAGGAGCTCTGAATGATTCGAAGTTGGAGCCAGCTGTTCGCTTGGCTGGTTTGGAGTGTCTATCACCCCTTGCCAACATTGGTATGTCGTCACCTTCAAGTTTGCCCTTCTCATTATCCTTAACTCAATTTGAAGCGGTGTGGCGTGAGGAGATCAGACCCGCCATCCCCGGGATTATTGAAACTTTCCAGGGCCCAAATGTTTTTGGAATCGATGCCTCGAGGAGTCTTTTAAGCCTTGCCAAAATTGGTACATTTTTTGTTCAACTTGTCCTCCTTTCTCAATATGCTTAACCCGTGTCGAAGCTCAGGAGTGGCGCGAAGAACTCCGGCCAGCCATTCCGCGTGCGATGGAAGATCTAATGAAGCATTCCTGGTTCCAATTCCCTAGGGAGGGTTTCTCATGCCTCGCTAACATTGGTCTGTCCTCACCCTGTGCTCACTTCTAAATATGCTAAATCCAATTCGAAGCTGAGTGGCACGAGGAGATCCGGGCAGTGATTCCGGGCATGATATCAGCTCTGAAGGATTCCGAGGAGGATGCGTGTGAGGCTGCTTTGGAGTGTCTTTCATGTCTTGCCGACATTGGTGTGTTGTCACCTCGGCCCTCCTCGCTATGTTCAACCGAATTTCACCTTCTCAAGCCGAGTGGCGTGAAGATATCAGGCCAGCCATCCCGGGGATTATAGCAGCTGTCAAGCATTCGGATATTAGCCACAGTGCGCTAAAGAGTCTCTCGTGCCTTTCCAAAATCCGTAACGTTGTCGCCTTGTTTACTTCGCAATGTGCTCAACCCGATTTGAAGCTGCGTTGCGTGAGGAGATCAGGCCAGCCATCCCGGAAATTGTTGCAGGTCTCGAGGATCCAGATGTTCGGCACACTATTTTAGATAGTCTATCCGACCTCGGAACAATTCGTACGTTGTCGCTTTGTTTACGATTCGCCATGCTGACCCCGATTCTGAAGCTGAATGGCATGAAGAGATCCGGCCAGCTATTCCGAGCATGATTGGTGCGCTAAAGGATCCCAATTCCTCTGTTCGCCAGGCTGCTTTGGAGTGTCTCTCACATCTTGCTGACATTGGTACGCTGTCACCTTGTTCTCCTTCTCAATATGCTTAATCCCATTGTAAGCTAATCCCCGTGTGCACCTGAGTAGGGCCGTAACTGAGTCGGATGTGGAAGATTCTGTAATTGTGTGTTTCACCAGAACTTTAGTGGCGCTTGGGCAGCAAGCAGCAGTCCTTGGGTGATTCCTATGATCGGTTTTACGGTGGATAGATATGATGTTCGACATTTCCCAGGTTCGGACAGTTTCGTGTATGTTGATATTCCTCCCCATTACTATCCCTCGGCCGCGCCGGACAAACCTACTACTCGGACAAACAAATATTTTTCGTTAAATATTGGACCGTTTCCTGAGATCTTTACTTTCACATAAGCGGTAGAAGGTGCCCAGTAGATATAGGATCCAAAACCCATAAAATCTCGCATCCTTTGATTATATATCAAGGCCATAAGTTCACAACTTGGGCCATTTTCGCGAATTTAGCCTATTTTAAAGCCTAGGGCCCTCACCCTGGGGTCATATTATCTTGTGAACGCATCTAAAAGATACCTTGCCATCATAAGAGTGTCCCTGTAAAATTTCAGAGGCATACTGTCTTCTAGCCATCACAATGAACAGAAAGATGAAGACATGCCAGCCAAATTGATATCTCAACTGGCAAAAATGATGGCCGAAAAGTTCATGCTGCCTGTTGACCATCCAGGGCATGCTTTAGCTTCTGCTTCTGCTTCATGTATCTCATACTCCCCATTGAGGAGCTTCACCCCATGAGATTTGGAAGTGCCTCGACGGCAAGGGAGTCAGATACGAAGCCGGCAATCCAAATTTGAGGTGTTACCTACTACTCGGACACCTGGCAACATCCGAAAAAACGACGCTTTTTGAGCAATTCTTGCCCGTTTCTCATGAGGTAAAGTTTGAACCGGGGGTAAAGGACAGATTACTGACGACCTATCTACTCGGTGTGGCCCAAAGACCTTTGGATAAAAAGCTATTGCGCGACTTTCCTTGAGTGTCCGAGATCTAGTATGTATCGGTAGCTCAGCCGCTCTTTACTTACGGCCTTTCGGCCATTTCGGATTCCGTGTCGGGAACCGACACCCATCTGCCGTGAGTGTCAGCGAGCAGCGGGTACATAAAGCTGGTATAAAGAGACAATGACACCGCCACTTACAAAAGAAACACGTGAGAAAGTCACGTGCCATTTCGGACTTACGGCCTTTCGGCCATTTCGGATTGCCACGTCGGGAACCGACACCCGTCCGTAAAGCTGGTATATTTCTAAACGTGTTGCCTCCGGACTGCCTCCATTGAGTTGGCTTGTATATGGCAATTTTCAGGTGTCACCTTTGACTGCTGCAAACCAGTTTGCAGTTGACCATCTGTACAGTTTGGTAGGCAAATTTCTAGTAGTGCCAGATGGATCTATGCCCAGATCTGTCTCATCCCGTAATATACAATAGGCTCCTTAACCAAGGGGCACCCGTCAGAAGATGCCGAGACACGCACTTAATGTATAGTATGGACCTTAATCCAGTTTTCAGACTTCACCTCAGAATGCTTTGAAAATGGGGGGGGGGGGGGATGTATTATACTCGCATGTGTCAGCGACAGCCCTTAGGTCAGCCTAAGTAATCACAAGATATGATCCCGCTGGGACTAGTATAAACCGTGGCCTTGCATACAACGGGGTCGTATCCTGCCTAGTCCGTAGTAGCGACGTAGACCAGTAGCACTTCACCGTCCCAGGTGAAGGAGTAGTGTCGAAGTCAGAATGCGGGGTATGAAATGTGGGATATGAGTCGGAGCAATCCTGCAGCAAGGGAGAATCGAGCTTCAAGCCTATAAAACAACACTCTAACCGAAGTAAGACCGGAGTATAGATGAGATAGAATCTACTGTACATGATTCTATCTACTCGTTTATATACTAAATGTCCTGTGATCGGTTTCCACACCGTTGAACCCGATCGTACTCCTATTTGTCTGTATCGTAGTTCCCCTCCTGTGTGTCTTCTCCGCATTGGTTGCGTTTGACAACTGTTGCTGTGTGCAATATATTTTGGAGTGCAGCCAAAATATATCCCGCAATTCGAAGAAAGAAATAGGGGTTAGTCATGAGCGCACTCGTTTCATGACATTACCCCCCCTTTCAAGGTCGCCGTCCCGACGACCTGGTTTGTTCCATTATTGAGCAATCCCGCAAATGTCCACTTTCTTATCCCACCCCCGTTTTTTCTCTTAACCCACCTTGTCATCAGGCAGGTTGCCCATTACGCCGGTTCCCCCCCCTCATATCATACTCCATCAATGAGTATTTCACATGCTTCTTCGTTGTTTGAATAGTGGTTCCCCGATCTGTCCTTTTGCTGACCCCACCCCCTAACTCCCCAGTCATGTCATCACCTCTGATCCGAGTAAAACCGTCGGTCATGGTACATATTAGCCTCTGTCTTCTTTTGATGGATCTGCGGTATCAAGCCACCAATCCTTTGCCGATTTGCCCGATTTGGGTTCGACCATTGAACCCCTATCCTGCCATTCAATTATCCTTCAAAACCCACAGCATCTTCTCTCACGACCCTCCCAACCCTTCCAGTTATAAAGGTGCAATGCCACTTCATCCCCTCCTTCCTTATCAACATGTTTCCCTTCAACCTCAACCCCAACGCTCCCTCTCCCTTTCAGCCATCTCTTTCTCCTATGGATGTCGTGACGCCTGTTTTGGAATCCTGCGTCACTACTCTGGATAATAACTTCAACCCGCCTTCCTTTGCTCCAGCCATCAGCCAAGCCCTTCCTCCTCCTTCTCTCTCTCTTCCGCAGCTCTGTACGCAATATTTGCAGCTGCGGAACAATCACCTGCAGTTACCCCGCCACTTTTCCCAATGCCTCCCGACACCTCGCGAAGCCCGTCGTCATTGTCACCTGCGCCTTGGATATCATTCTCTGCCGGTTCCCCTGCCACATCCCGACCCCTACGTGATACCGCCACAATTTACCATATGTGATCTCGCGCATACGGGCTTTCTGGTGGCCTTTTTCTCGGGATATTGGATTACTTGTCTGTATGGCATGGGGCCTCTCATGTTTGGCAGACACTTTGTGTTCGCTTCCTGCAATTGGGAGCTACCCCTTCCCCAAGGCGGTTCGCGGGACCTCAGAGAGTTTCTCTCTTCCCTCGCCTCCACGGTGGAAGAAACACAAAGTTGACTGCAACGTCTCCAATCTTGTCGTACCGCCGATCCCGCCGACCTGCACTCCGCCTGTCTGGCGCACCTCCAAAGTCTCATAAGTCGGCTTTTCCCTTTTCATCCCTTTCCTCCATCTAATCCCTCCCCAGATACGTGTTGAACATATGCTGCATTTTCTTGCTCAGTGTGGGGTCCACACTTTCGTGCACGCAGGATTTTGCCCCGCTATTATCGCCCTCGTCCGCCTTCACCTCCCAACGGCGGATTCAGAAACTCGTCATCAGTTTCTACATTCCCTCCTAAACGTATCCCTTGGGGTGCTTCCAAACCACAACCTCCAGCCAGACAATTTCTGGCACCAAATCGCGATCCTCCCACCGGACTGGCAAGACCCACAAGTCCCCGCGGATCGGCAGGATAGAGTTATCACCTTCGATGCGATGGCGACTGCTTGGGCAGGTTCGTGCTTTCTTTTTCGTTCTCAAGCCGCACAACTAACCCCCCTCCCAGATCTTGCAGACCACGGTTTCACCATTGGGACAGCCCACGACGCTGTTATGGATGGATATTCCTCTGCACATGTGATGGAAGGCAAGGAATTGCGCCGATTCGCGAATTCCACTGGCACTTCACCGTCTCAGCTCTACGATCCTGCGATGGAGGAACATTACACCACTCCTCCCCTCCACCCTTTAGCCCAGGCTTTGTATTTGGGAAGGGCACAACGACCTCCTCCTCGACGTGTCACTACCTCGGCAGACCTTGCTTGGTTTGCAGCGTATGTTGCACACCTGGAAACCCCCCAGTCGAGCCGGCGGGATTCAATCCCGCCTACTTTCCCAGGGCACCGAGACCACACGCCGTTGTCCTCTCATGGTCATCCCCAGACCACATCGTCCGGTTCAAAGCACGAACAATCTCTATCGGACAGCCTGCCATGTCGAAAATGTGTATTCCGCCGTTCTTCTTCACCCGTCCACGCGCCTTTGCTGCATATCAAGATCCTGCGCTCTGAGCCCTGTCACCGGTCTTATCGACAACGCAAAGGAGACTGCGTTAGAGAACGTGTTCCTCCCATTCACCTGCCTCCTCGTGCTCTGCATCACGGACATCCCCGCACTTCTTCCCCCATTACTTGGGCGAACTCTCGCATCTCCGACCAACCCCATGTTCCCGCCCTGTGTGAACTCACATGCACCGGTGGGCCTGAGCGAGTTTTCCTCTGAGAAGTGCACCGTTGATAAGCCGGATTTCAGGCCATGCCTGTAAACACGCATTTTGCGAAATCCTACATCTAGCACAATCATCCATGACTAGACAGCTAGTGCTAGGATCGAGCACGTAGACGGTGTTAGTGCCTACATGAGGGCTATGAAGCGATACTCTGCTAGCGATACTTCATATGAGGTTGCTAGCTCAGTTTTGACCGGTTAAAGCTAAGTCTATGGGAGAAGCCTAGCCTAGGCGACTTTACACTATGATACATAACAAGATCTAGGAGGAAACCAATGCAGTAGCCAATGAGTACAAAGCTAGCGACTTTGTTAGGCGTTGATATGAACTAGCCGAGCGACGCGACGAGACACGTAATGTTTCAGTAGCACAATATGACAGAATCAGGACCCACCGGAGTAGGCGGGGCCGTCGGGTACTACGGGCCGGAGTTATGACTCGGCGATTGCAGCCATGATCGGCAATTGCAGCCGCAGATCTAGCACCGGTGATATCCGGACTTTGACAGTAGGAATACGAATCGGACCTAGTAAACGCTGGTGGATGTGCAACATTGCTAGGGCACTGTATCTCAAAGCTTGTAGCTAGGGGATGAATACTCCTTGAGCTAGCTAAGGGATATAGGTCTCGGAAATGGCGGAAGCACTTTCTTATCGCGGAAGAACAGATTTCTCGGTGGCTGCTGATGGAGCAACCATATGGGTCGGGCTGGGGTTGGGTCGGGCTGGGGTTTCGTGGATTGGACCAATTATATTCATTTTATTTATATTCTGTTTTGCTTGGCATGTATACCCAAGGCCTAGGCTGCCGTACTTTCATGTGATTATGTATGTAGTTAGTAGTATAAAGGCAAGGGGAGAAGTGGGAGGAGGGCAGCGGATCGTACCCCGGTTAGTGGAGGCAGTAGCTATTCATATAGTGACCCCCTACGTTCTAAAGGCGCGCATCTAGCCCACCGTCCATTTGTCCTTCAATAGAAGTTCATTTGCACAACAACACGCACAGAGTGCACTGAGGGATTGAGGGTTTCAAGGTTTCATACTCGTTGAGAGTGGCTGATACTCGTTGAGAGTCGGTTTCTACCCGTTGAGGGGCGCGTTGAGCGTTTGGATTCATACTCATTGAGAGTCGGTTTCATACTCGTTGAGAGTCCGCATGCAGCGTCACAGAACACATACGTGACACAGAGCAGAGCGGTTAAAAGGACAAGGAGTCGAGGTTGGACTTGGTTGGAAGGATACAAGTGCGAGCTAGCACAACAAACATGCCGGTTAACAGCCGTAAAACATACACACACGTTCGAGAACATTGGTTAAGAACCTTGTGAAGGTCCATCTGTTCACAGATAGGAATTCTATAGGAGGTTACATCGCAGAGAGCTATTAGCACAACTAGCTAGGCTAGCGCGTTTCTAGTGTACCATGATCTGAAGTCAAGAGAGGATTGGAGCAGAGAAGAGAGTACATTCACGGAAGGACTATCATAAAAGCGGCCTAATACTTGGTCCCTACCCCGAACTTTCGATCTTACGGCGTACAAGCCGTTCTTTAGGGAGATAGCCAGGAAGTCAAGGGTTGGACGCTTCTCCTAGCCGAGCTAGCTATATTTGGTTGTTGGTTTTGTGGAGTGGTAGTGGTTTGGCGGTCGTACCCGACATAGTCGCCTCATACGCTCTGGTTGCAGACAGTGTTCCGCTAGGGCACCAGTAGAGCACACCTTCCATCTTATACATTACACTCAGCCCCCGCGGCACGCGTATCACCATCCTATCGGCGACGTCGTGTGGGGTCTCGCACTGGGCTGTGAGATCTGCCAACATTGCAACAAAATCTGCGCCATCTGGGCTGGTCCGACTGCTCGCAACGACGTCCTGCCCTCTGAGGGCCGTAGTGCCTCTTCCGTACATCCCGTGGGGTTCCAAGCTGCCGGCGGGTTCAACCCCGATCCTTTGCAATCTTCTCGCACCGGCGGACCCAATCCCCCTTTCTCGCAGTCGTCTCCTCCTGCTGCCCGGACTTCCCATCATCCTGATAGGTCAAGCCCCGGCGGCGCAGTTCCTCCAGTCGAGGTAGTCGATGTCCTGGAGTCTGAAGACGACGACCCCGAAAATCCCCAGTGTCCACCAGTCCACAGAAAGCTCTTTTTCTTCTTTTTTTTTCTTTTGGGTATCCATGTTTTAATTCCTTTGTGTCTAAGACATATGGTAGAATTAAAGCAGTCACTTTTTATGTCTGGCTAGTTGGGTCATATTTGTGCATATTATAGTTCAGGCTCGAAACATTATCAAGGAGGCAGGCTCCCGGTCATGCGGAAATTCCGCCATTGCAGTCTTGGATGTCGTGGGAATCTAATTATCATCCCACGCTGTTATTTTTCCCAGCCTCCACCGTCCTTGGTCCAACTTCCTGTTTCCCAGACCCCAACCCAATCAACTTTGCACACTTCCCTCCCTGATCCTATTTTTCAAACCCAGACTGATCGAAATTCCCATTTCCGGCACATTGGCAGTCTGCCGTCCTTTCTCCCCAATTTTCCCAGGCAACCTCACTGGGTTCAAAGGGCCTCCCAGGCAACCTTCCACCGGGAATCAACCGTGCCTTCCGGCCGTCGCCGAGCCATGTTTAAACTTGTCCGTCAAGCACCCCCCTTGGGATGTCCTCATGCCGGCCAGTGGGTAATTATTGTGCTGTGATCCGAGGATAAGATTTCGGGTAGAAGGCGTGGTGTGTTGATCATCAGCAGGGGGATGCAAACAGTGGCAAAGGAGGGCACCGCAAGGCAAAGTGCTGACAAATCGGCAGTGAGAAGCCAAAGAGTGTCTAAAGTGTTAACTCTTCGGTGGCAGGGAGGTTCGAACGCAGGCAGAAAATAAAAAATTCCTGTACATAAGCAATCCAAACCGTGCATTGTAGGCCACTACCCCACAACGCACCCTACAGAAAGCTGTCATATGGCTTTCCCTTTGCAGATGCATGCAACCACAACTCCAGTCTGCTCTAAAGAACAAACAGGGCAAGAGATTTTGTTTAAAGTGAGCCATTCATCAAGATATGAACCAAGAAGAGCACCAGGAGAGGCCAGTAGGAACAATCCGATAGCCAGGTATGATTATCCAAGCCCCGGCGGCAGCTGCAGAAGTAGCATTGGAGTGGCATCATATATCCAGAGAACGTTGAATGCGAGTTTAGCCAATATCAGTGTGACTTCCCTCTTGGAAAGGATTGCCCGAAACAATGCCATCAATTCCGTGAAGGCACCTTGAAACTCAGGGATCTTCGCATATAGGTCGACCAGAAACACCTCGTGTACTTGCATAAGCTCCGGATTATTGCATATAAACAGCACGTGTGCCATCGAATTTTGGCAGAATCGGCATTGACGCCATTCCCTTGGGACCACGGACTGGCCTCGTTCCTTCCACCTCCGACGCTCTACAGCAAGACTATGACTTGACAACACCATGCGCGACGATGGTCCGGAGTTTTCACCCTCAGGTAGTGGCGGAAGTCAAGAGACTTCTTCACCAGTTTCCCAGTCTCGCTGTCCACTTCGAGGTGACCCGCCAGAAGGTCCTTCATCCGTGCAGATGTCTCGATATCGTTGTAGATCCACACCTCCATTGATTTTTTCACAAGCTTCATCGTGTCTTCAATTAACATCCAGTGCCGCAGATATATCAAGTTCCACAGGAATATAGAGCCACAAGAGAACGATCCGTAAGTGATTGACCCCAAGAAATCTGCCTGTTGTGCGCTAAGCTGAGAGACTCTTGTAAGGCATTCCAGGCAGGTTTTTCTTTATCGAGGCCAATCCAATAGCACAGATTTTTGAAGACCAAGTACATCCGTCTATATGTTATCGGCCATATTCCAGTTTCAGAAAACAACACGGCCTTCATGGAACGCGATCCAATACAAAACATGCGGCAAAGGAATTTGAGTTGTACTTGTTCAAGCAGCTTGAAACTCTTTTCCTCGATGTCCAGACAGATCTCACATCCAGCAATGAGGTACGGGTCCACGCAGGCCATATAAAGAGTGCGCAAGTCCCACACTGGGAGAGTTCCAATGAAGCGGTCCAGTCCTAAGATTACATTGGCCACAGTTGAGGCCTTTTTCGCTTTCACCTTATATTGCTTGCACCATATAAATTTACAGCCAGTTTCGAACCAGAGGCCTAGATAGCACGCCTTCGGCTCCTGCTCGATAGCTTTACCGGCGAGGTGAAAAGGGGGGTATAATTTTTGCCGAGGTCCGAAGTGCTTAAACGGTTGTTGTTTTTTTGGTTGTTTTTTTGGATTTTTTTACCCTGTGAGTAAATTTCTCGTTTCTAATGTCCTCGAAACAATGCCTGTAATGGGCCGACATGTCCTTCAACTTCAAGGGCACACTGTTTGGCTTATTTCTAATGCTTAACTCTACTACTATTGACTGTGAAGTTGGCCACTTAAGGGTCATTGCGCCTGCAGAACAAGTTATATTGTTGACCCGGGCCTTTTGTGTTGAGAGGATGTAGGTTGGGGTCCGAAGAGTCGACGTTGAACAGGGATTGAGCTTGTGCTAAGTTGAGATTGCTTGGCGAATATTTTCGGCTGACGTGTCCAAAAGGGGGAAAAACTAGGAAGTTGGCCGGTCGCGTTTGAGCAGAGGAGAAATTTACCAGCAAGAGTTGGTACCTTCTAGTATGAGGCTTTAGGTCTACTGAAGGTGTGTAGACAGTTTGGTGCCTCTAGCACTGCATATTATCTTGATATATGCGTGGCCAACTGAAAGCCTGTGACATAAAAGTGTGATTTTTGAGAAGCCGGCCAACCAGAGGGTAGGGAGAATTTCAAACGGCCAAGAGTGCTCCCTCGCTTGAACGCAAACATTTCCCGATTAGAATGAGCCCTAATCGTCGTGGATCGAGCAAGAATTGAGGAAGAACGAGGCGATTTGGCGTCGTGGGAGATCAAGAAAAGTGCCTGTTCCGCCATCAACCCGTTCTAAAATTGGCTGCAGCTTGGCATCAACTGAACCAAACTCCGTCAAATTTTGTTTGAAGGGACACCTCAACCTCCTCTCCAACCTACAACCGACATTTAATGACAAAACTTTATATTCAGGGAGTATAGCTCCAATGGCCAACTAGCCCGGGTGACCAGCTACCTAGTCACAACTAGTATATAGTGTCCGGTTCCATTTGTGCTGCAGTGAATTGAAGAAGAAATCAACTCGTGCTTGGTTGTTGATACTGTGACTTGGATTTTGGCCCCAGGACCAAGGTGTTGATCCAGACCAAAGCCAAAAAATTGCTTTAGTCTTGCAGGTCACTTAAAGGTAGTCAAGCTAGTCCAGGGCCAACGGCTTTTGAGTAGATGCAAAACACAAGGTAGATGTATGTAATAATATTGTTCGACGAGAATGTTACAATGCCTAAGCGCGTCTGTTGATAGCCAACCCGGCTCCTCGGTTACCTCCAATACATAAAATTTGAGTATATGCCGCTGATTAGCCAGCCATGGATTTACCGTGTGTGCTCCCGGTGTGAAGGAATGTAGTTGCTGGCTGAGGATAGTACACTGTGTACAAGTAGCCGCTGCTTTCGTCCCAAGACTCGAGAATCAAGAGTGATCACGGGAGTAAATTGCGCACTAAGACTCAAGAGTCAGGTTGGGTCAGGAGTCATCGTCGGTGTGAAAGCTACCAAGACTCAGAATGAAAACGCCGGTGAAAGGGAGTACACCGGGTTGAGTTTGGATCAGTGATAGGCTGGTTCGGGACAGGTGCGATGGCAATTTGGATTAATCGGCCTCATGGATCGATATAGGGTACTTACCGTGGATGTTGAGGTACCGTTCACCCATGCTCTTATTTTACATACCCTTAACGTATGGAGTAGGTGGCCATCCCGTAATAACGGCCGCTTTGCGTCAGCCAAAAAGTGTGCGAGAGAGGTTGGAGAGAAGGGCAAAATCTTGTCGACCTAGATCAAAGCATGACATTGATGGCATCAGCGGCGCAGATGGAACCGCGGCGGCATTGGGCCGGCATCGTTACACACCAAAATTTAAACCCCGCTCTCCGCATTTTATTTGGTTACTTGTACTGTCTCATGCCTTTGTATTTTCCCTGGGAACTATATACATGTTTTAATCCTTGTTATTGTCTGTGTCGGAATGTTAGCTCAGCATTTGCGGAGGACTGGATCAAGTGCATACTGTGCAAGAACAATGCTTTGAATGTGGTGAGTAGGCCATTGCTTACGCATGGCAGTACGAGTCCTATCCTTTTTTAAAGCTCAGCTGATGATCAGATTGATGAGTGATTGAGTTTGCAGTGTTGTGAAATTTATCCGTTCTCTTCAAGTAAATTCGGTAAATTCGGAGTCTTGATGATATCTCCAATTCATTTGCATGTCCTTGGCCATCAGTATTATCACTATTCTGGTCCCTCCTCAAGAGTTCTTCATGCAACATAAGTTCAGCTCCCACCATGATCCTGCAGCAACTTGAACAAGACAGCCTTGCCCCATTCTTCACCACGGTTTGCTTCCAACTCAGTGACATGAATTTGCAGGTAAGAGGCATTTCCACGTTTTGATAATTACAGCTGTTCTGGAAAATAATGAGACTGGTCAGATTTTATTTCTGGCCGGTTCCCATTTCGGAAGACCGAAAGAAGTGGTCAGAAGTTCAATCCCCGCTACGAACTTTTTGATTTATTTTTGATTTCACAAGCTATGACCCCAAGAAAATATTCACCAAGGTGATAGCTTCCTTTTTTTTTTTTTTGGTGGTACATTGTCGGTAGACAAATAAAAAATGGACAATTAGCAATTGGCTAGCTTCCAGAACTATATTGTAAAGAACAGGGGGGGGGGTGAAACCCCCCGAGGAAGAAAATTTAAGTCACCGCCCAAGGAAATGCATTTGGCAAGAAGCGGGGTGCAACAGTGTGGGATTCCGAGCTATTGATTCCGTCCTTGCCGGCCTGAGGGCTGGGAGGGGGGATGTGATGATTTGGGCTCGATACCCACTAAAACCCTGGGTCCTTTGTTCCAGTCTGTTTGCAGGTCATCCTCATTCAGGAGCGTTCGCTTCCATGTTTGGATGACGAGGGATGAGGGGATGGAGTTTTGTTTGCCATATTTTGCATGGTTCATGAGAACACAATCAAATAGCAGGCGTTGGTTTATCGTGTGTAACCACTTATTTTGAATTGCATTTTTGGAGAGCCCATCCCGGCCCTCTTAACTACAACTTCATTCCGAATCCTCCAGATCATAAGGGCGGATTCTGAAATGAGAATACGAAACAGGCGTGAAGTTCCTTGGAGCTTTTGACCATTCCCATCTGAGAAGGATGCAAGGCCACAGCCGAGGATGATGCCCATAGACAGGGTGGGCCAAGATGGATGTTTTTTGAGCCAGAGCTCTTTGGCAAGCTAAATTCTGGCCTGGTCGTTCGCACCTTAGAAGAATATGTTCTAAATCTTCGGTCTCATTACAGGTTAGACAGATGCCATGTTCTTCGCACTCTGGCATATGTTTCCAGAATGCCCCAATACAATGAGACGAGTGGAGGTGATAGCTTCCATATATCGGCAAAAAGGTGATCTGCATAGTATGGGGCCTTTGAATCACTGCACCGAAATATTGTGCAGAGCCCACCAGGAATGAATTGTCTAGGCTATATGAAGCTGCACAAGTGTCTGGAGTAGATATTAATCAATTGTGAACTCTCCTTCGGCAGAAGCTTCATCCTGCACCTGCAGCAAGAAGTTTATGAGTACTTATGTAATAAGTCTCGTTGCTTGAAGCATTGAGGGACTTAATAGGGGCTGTGCTAGGCTTTTTAGTGGTAGTGCTGAATTTTCCTTCAAAAAAATGCAGTGAAAATAGCGGCTGTATCATTATTCATGTTATTTTAGCCTCATTGATGGATTTTTCACCGAGTAATCTCGGCGAAAAAAACTTTTTGTCTCTCGGTTAATCAGGTAGTGAGTTACAGTCTCCTACCCATCCGCATGTTACGGGGTTGAATATACAGAGGAAGTGGAATGTGCAGTTAGACCATAATTATGGGGATATATCAAATTTTGATGTTGCATGATTATGTCAAAATTACAACTCCGACCTTCAGATACAGCAACCCCTCCACGGCAGCTGGTCTTTAACACGCATAAACATAGCCGCAGTGTGGCTGACTTCAGAAATGACGTTCTCTGGGCTTCATCCATTCAAAAATAAGTTTATCTGAAGCTGCATTCATACTCCTAACATATTAAATTGATTCAACAACTCATTTGGGTTTAACATGAAACATTTTGCACGTAACAGCTATGACATCCCGCCCTTCACTGCAGTTCAGCCTGGCTTGGGTAAAAAAGTATGATATGGGCCCGAATTTTTTTCAGAGGCTCAAAGTAATATTAGCTTCATATTTGCGTCCACCAAGAAATTTATTTCCGAGTGAGTGAAGCCCAGAGCAGTGAGTTTCTGAAGTCAGCCACATTATAGCTATGTTGTTTACGTGTGTTCAAGGCCAGCCGCCGTGGAGGGGTTGGGTAAAATAAAGGTCGGAGTTTGAATTTTGACATAATCATGCGACATCATCCAAGATAAGATAACAGGCAACTTTCATCTTTTGCTGTGCCCCACTCCTCTGTATATTCCCAACCCCGTAACGTGCGGGTGGGTAGGAGACTGAGTGAGTTACCGAGTCCACCCATTATCTACGCTTATATCTTATCTATGGATCATTGCTCCGATCTCCAGCCGGCCCCTTCGGCATGTTGCGTGATGTTCTCACGGTTACCGAGTTCTTACTTAGGAGGCTAGTAATCCGTGCGTATGCTGATGACCTTACACTGTCTCGGAAAAAAAGTTGGTCCCCCCTTCATCAAAAGCTTTTGGTCTTTCTCCTTTCTCTGACCTATTTTACTATCCAGCTGCATTTCAAGGAGGAGTTGAAGATACAAGAAAGAAATACACACACAAAAGAGCCACTCTAGAAATATGAAATCCTTGTGTGGACTTGTCTGCCAGCGCGCCTTGGATGTGTCACGGTGAGAACCCCGCCAATGATACATGCAAAAGGTTTATTCTTCCGGGATCCACAACTAGGATATAGTAACACTACAGTAATCCACCTGTCAGTGAAACACACTGGTCAATGAAACACCCGGTTTATGGGCGGTTCTCAATGGATCCTGGGCTCAAACATAGTTCATATTCAAGTACTATACATAAAAACTCCATGACTGAAGACCTGGAGCGATAACTGATCGTGGAGAGGATAAATTGAGGGAAATCAGTTTTTTATTTGGCCGGTGATTTGATCAACCGGTCCATGAAACAATCAATTCAACCTGGTATGAACCCAGCTCCTGCTCAATTACTCTGAAAATTTGAGAGGACTAGATTAGACTCAATACAATACATTCAGCCTCTTCAGAATTTTTGAAATGCTACTTCACAATATCAATGGGATCATTTTAGAAAATTTGAGTGTTTCACTGACCGGTGGATCACTGTAGTAGTAGTTATGACGGACCAGAATTCTATGAGTGATCTGCTTCCACTCATATGCACGACACTCAAGCGAAGTCAAATCCGTTCAGCACGCGACAGGTGCTGGTGTATTCTTAAACCTACAGATATTCAAAACATAGGAAATTTACTATCCAAGTTGACATGTTCCAAGTCCTGTGATTGATCTTCAACACAATCCTTGAAACAGCAACCAGTTCACCCCCTCTGTGAGAAACAGATGGTCTTCAATTGATTCTCAACATCAAAATCTCCCTGAAGTTCAAGGCATGTGCCATGCCAATTTAAGTTGCAAGTGGGTTAAGTGTATAATATTTTTAAGAGCCGTGTATCAACCATGCGCATACTACATACTACCTTCATACTGAGCATCATGGGCATTGAAATGGATATCACCCAAAACTAGATAAGTACAAGTCCTGCCGGGGAATGCCACGGCCCTACTACCCAAGTTAGTACTATTCAAAAATATGTTCGTGGCAGGGATTGAACTTCTGACCGCCGGTTTCGGTCTTCCGAATTGGGAACTGGCCAAAAATAAAATCTGGCGTTCATGAGTGGACCGTGCCGTGTAATACTACCTACCTACCTACCTGACCAGTCCCACGAAGCAGAAAAATGAGAAAAAAATCGTGGTAGTTTTTTTGGGGGGGTAGCTGCTCCCGTTAGCGAGCTATTCCCTATTTGGGCTATAGAGCCTGTCTGAACCAACGGACACTTCACTTGCGGGGATTGCCGATGTTTGGGAGTCAATGGGGGCGACAAAAATGCACAAAAATTATGCAACAAAAATTAGGTCGCTATCTGGGGGGGTTCGGCCACTATGCCCGATTCGGTTTCCACATATTTCCCTTTTGGGATGGTGCCATATCTGCGCCGCCGTTTAGGGGCGGGGAGGAGTGCTGAGGCATGGTCCCATCATATCGGAGGCTACATATATCTAAATGAAAGCAATTCAATACCTCGACCCCGGGAGTAGTTACTGCCATGCGGTCTTCTGTTCCCCCATATTATATCTTCTATGTACCTTGTATACCTCACGGCTTAACCTCCCGGGGCTTTGGAACGGTTTGTGTGCCGGTGATTCCTGAAACGAGGGCCAACTCAAACAATTGAATAGCTCCGCCCCTGAAGTAGATGAATACAATATAAGATGGACGGACAGATAATGTGGAATACGGTGGTGGCAGAGTGAGCGTGGTAGGGGCAGCGATGCGCTGGGTGGTGGAGGAGAGGCGCAGAAGACGAACGAACGGAGCGGAAGTATGAAGTATGAGATGTGGGCAAGAGAAAGGCACGGGGCGGCGGATGCCTATGGAGGGAGGGAATGGTTGTGGCTGCGCGGAGAAGGAAGTAGGAGGGGCGGTACGTGATAGACGGACGGGGAACGGAGGGGGCGAGGAATGACGATGGTACGCCCAGGAGGAATAAGGCGCAACTAAAAAGAGGTGTGGGGGGTGGGATGAGGGGGGATGCGTGGAAGCGTGGAGATGGAAGGGAGGAAAGGAAGCGAAGGAGACGGGAGTGGAGAGACGAGCGAGCGAGGGCGAGGGCGAGGGCGAGGGCGAGGGCGAGGGCGAGGACGAGGCAAAGGCTAACAGTGCCATCAAGATCAATAGCACCGAAGAGGGAGCTAGAAATTAGAATACACATTCCGAAAGATACAGGATGGGTCAAAATACGGTTGTATCAACACATAATGCGATGTGAACGGAGAGAGTGCTTTGAAATGGGTAGACGTGGGGGATTGACTCGCGCAGAAAGACACGAATCGGATTCGGGAGCGCCTTCAGCTCCAATTGTTGTCTATCAGCATTAGAGCGAGAGGACACTTGCTAACGGTTCCGGATGGGATCAAACTATGTCGGTTGCCTCCATACACCGCCAAAGTGCCCACACGCCGTCACCAGCTGGAGCGGCCATGTAATAGACAGCAATCTGGAAAGCTGGATCTGAGTCTCTCACCAGGTGGTGGCCAGCTAAATCGCTCAGTTTTTCTTCCAGCTGTCAGCCAGCTGGACAAAAGATGGCTGCTATATGATGAAGTATACTGGATCCCAGCTTCGTACAAATTACAACGGAAGTTCTAATCTGAATCCCCACTGTCCGGATCATCGTACAAATCCGCATCGTCCGAACTGTCATCTATGGGCACAGTCTCCTCCGCCATTTCCATGGCTTTCGCAGTCCGGGTGATTTTTCTCTTCCCTCGGCTCCCAACCATGGTTTCTCCCGCTGGAACGGTACTGCTCGCAACCCTCGTTCTCGCGCGTTTTCGGGGGCGGGCACTGTCGTCGCCATTATCCATCGGCGACGCCTTGCGTTTCTGTCCTGCTGCTGCTGCTCGTTTAGTGCGCTTGGTGTCGAGTGTCTCCCGCAGATCCGATGCCAGCTCATCATGCTTTACTCGTCGGTCTGGGAAAAGGAGGATCGGAGCAAGGAGATCTCGAGGAAGGGTTGCACGGAGAAGGTGTGCGTTGTGAAACGCATGAGAATTGATAATGTAGCGGTCGAGTGAATTGTGGACAATATAATTCTCGATTTTGTCGGATTCAACACGTTCTTGCATTTGCATACGCACACCGGTCGCTTCACATTTGGCGGAATAGCAATCATGTTGGACATTGAATTTGAATTTGAGATTCTGATTGGGATGAGTAGTGCAACTGAGGCAGCTGTGGAAACGCTACGTACCTTGGCTGGAATTATGGAGTAAGTAATTTCGGAGTCTCGATGGACAAGGATGGGCATTCCGTAAATCTCATCTCGCGATGAGAGGACTTGGAACAACTCAACAACCAGTACTACAATGGAATTGTCGCCCTGTAGAATTTCGGAGATTCGCCCAGATACTGTGATACCCTAAGGAGAATCTGATACTGGAATCTACGATAAATGGGAAAAAAAATCACACACCTTTTCAGTTGCAGACTCGGCAAAAACCCATGAACCGATGAAGCAAGGGTCCAGTGATTCACTGATTACCTCACGGCATTTTGTCCACATCGACTCGGCAGAGTACATTCCAAAATTCACGGCGTGAGCAGCACTGGTACTTTGAAGTTCGTGTATGACCATTTGTATTTGACCCCGAGGAGTAGGTACAGGTTTGGTGTTGCCTTGAAAGCAAATTAGAAGTGCACACTGGCAGGCATCACAATTGAACTGCATACTGTGCACCAATGTTTTGGGCTCACTCCATCCAAGAAGTTTCTGGAGCACAGGATGCTTTGCCATAAATTGGCACACACCCGGACCAGCTTTTTGCCATTCGTTGTTGTGATACCACCATCCTCCAGTCAGACGGTGCTTTAAACCCTCTTGGTCACCAAGCTGGATGGCAATATCACGACTTGGTGCAAGGTGGTTAGAGAGGATTGAACAAAAGCGAAAGATTGCGTTGAAACATTCGTAAATTTCAGTGATAACACCCAGGAGAGGACCAAATTCGACGGCGTCCTCGTCGATGTGTACTAGGAGATGGTACTTGATTTTTGTAATGATCTTCGAGGGATCTATCATTGAAAATACATCAAGCACATTTGCGACCGTAACTTTGAGATCACGCTGTAAGTAAATTAGGTCAGAGATATGAAACGACGCAGGATGAAGGGAAATACTCGGTATTCAACTAGGTCTCGGATTTCTGGAAACCACAACAGGGCTGCGAGCTCACCAGTGGCTTTCCAAGCCATGAATTGGTAATCTGTGACCAGGCCACGGACATGGAATACATTTGTTTGTGCAATAGTCTTGAATTGGCGGCCGATTAAAGAACCTGCATATTGCATAATGTAATTCGCACGAATGGCATGGATTGAGAGCCCATCTGTGGCTGTAGATTGGAGTCGGACGGCGTAGGTTTTTTTTTTTTTCCGCTGACCACGCGGTATGTGAAACATGCCAAATATACTTCACGATCCCAAGTAAAATGGTGTGCAGTATATACACAACCTTTCATGGTCAGGAAGGGGCTGTAAATTTTTTCGTGATTTTCAACCGTCCATTGTATACAGCACTTTTCGAAATAGTAGACGGGTTTTGATCGAGTGGTGCTACTCGATTCTTGCTGACCCTTGTTTGTTGCTGAGTCGTCGGCTAGCCTCGGCTAAGCTGGTTGTGGAGCTGGACGCTCCACACAGGAAATTGGTCTGAATTGTCCTGTGGCTTTCTGTGGCTACACATGGCTCTATCATCTTGAGGGCAGTTACATGCTACTTGGATGCAAGTTTTGGCAAGTGGTACAAAAAACTGGCCCGATTTTCTGGGGATTTTGAACAAGCAGTGGAGTCATGACGTCGTTAAATAGGATGCAGCAGTAAACAATGGTAAGCACAAATCGAGCAGCACCACTCGATCAAAACCCGTCTACTTTTTTGAAAAGTGCTGTAAGTTCGACTTGGATCTCGTCACTGGAGCGATTAGGATTGTCCTTCTTGATATTCTTGAAGCGTGCAATAAGATCATCGATCCAATATTGTGTGTATGCATCCTTTACTCCCGTTTGAGTCTGTGCGTCCTTGACATGCTGCGAAACACCAGAACATGCAAGTTCAACTTGTTTCTGAAGCTCGTCAAGAACTCGTTCCTTAGTGCGAGGTATACCGGGCTGTAGTTTAGATAATAAGTTGTCGTTCCAGAGAGGAGAAAACATAGTTAAATACCTCGAAAAGTAGATGATACCCCTCATTGGCCGCCTTTTCCTTCTGCGTTCCACCAACCTCGCATTTGCGACAGAAACGGTTACCTTTCCCACCGATGTGTCCAGATATTTCACTTTGCATGGGATTATCTGAGGGACCCGCATTGACGTGAATACAGAAACGGGTTGTGCCTCCACTCTCATCTCTGACTTTCACTGGTTCAACGTGAGTGGCTCTATTGTGGGCAGCAGTCAGATTGGTAGGCACGAAATAGACAAGATATCCGTACTCCACTCGGGATTTGAACTCGTTGAACTGTTCTGTAACACTAGCATTTGGGGAGGTCGATATAAAATGTGTATGGAACTCTTGTTGAAGGCATTCTCGAGGTAGATTCCGGTGGGTCATGTAGGCGTTCCAATGCTTGTTCCAAGATTTGGTACGATTACCGGATACATCGTCTCCGAAGTAATCAACAAAGCTGCAGTACAACGGGTCTCCGCCAGCAAGAGCCCGTTTGAGGTTAGGCATACGAGCAGAGTGTCCGGCCTCAATTGATCCAGCTGTATAAAAAGAAATAGAAGGTGTTACTCTAAGTGAAACAATGGCGAGCGAATAACTAACCTGCCCACTTCGGAATTTTGCGAACATGCAGAAGGTCGAGATAATTCTCAACAAACTCTTCGGAGCAGACGAGAGATGTTCCTTCATTCAGAACCGTGGCTTCTCCCTGATCATTTACACTCAGAATCGGTAGTTCGAAGTCTGAAACATGACTGACCTGATCGTTGAAAGAGATAGAAAATACATCCGCATGAACTTTATCATTGCAGATGACCCAACGGATCGGGATGACAAAATTCCCGTTCTTCAGACGTGAGACTTCGTTAACGTAGTAATGTGAGCCTCGGGAATCATACATCGGACTGAGCATGTCGAGGTCCATATTCTTCCGCCATTTTTGAGCGTGCCAGATCTCACGGATAATTCCATCCTTTGGAATCTCAGGAAAGACATGAATAAGCTTGCGAATCGTAGGGTTTGCCCAGTCCTACAGAATTTGATTACTGTCCGATGCAAGTCAAAAGATATCTGACAAACCTGAGCAATGATAGCAGCTGGATCGTTCATGAAGAACACATTCCCTTGTACCGACTTGCATGGGATGGTTGGGACCCCACAATCAGCTCGAAGCGACTTCTGAACACGGCGGAGATGGTCAAAGGACGGCACATCTTTGCAACCAGCTTCTTTCAGCACCCAAAGAAACACGCGCATCAAGGAGCTTGAGATGCGCAAGCGAGGCAGGTTACTGAGTGTGTCCAGGAGAAACATCTGCACAAGGATGTAGGGTCTTAGATATTTCCACGTAGAAGTAAATAAATGCACACCAGTTTGGACGGATACGGGAACCATTTCAGGTCTGAACCTGACCGGGCCGATCCATCCGCTTGAATTTCTTCAGGATTCGGATCCTCTATGCCTGTAGATTGTGAATCCAGAGAAGTGACCCGGTCAGACGCGAAGAAGCCCAGTCGCGATGCGCCCGTTTGGAATGGAGGTAAGACGCGCACAGTCATGTGATGGTCCCAATTCGGCCGAAACCAAACCACCAACTCGTGCCAAAGCTCAATGCGACACTCACCTGCGTTGCGCATAATCTCGCTCAAGAAGTCTTCCTCCTCGTCCTCTGCAAGCATTTCAGCTGCCACATCCCCATCTCCGAAGCCCAAGTTCCTCGCCGCAGCCTCGGGATTCTGGACGCCAAACGATTCCACCTCCTCGCGCAGCCGTTTGTGATGGATATGAGTGTCGTCAGGATCTTCGCCAGCGCTGAAAGCAGCACCGGTACTCTCATAAGCCTCCCACATCTCGACCTCTGCTTCACTTCTTGCATGTAAACCTGAAGATGTGCTCCCAATTGGGCCACTTGGCAAGCGCGATGCCGCAAATTGGATGCTTCGCAGTTCCGTTGTGGCAGAATCAGTTTGTCGCTCTTTTTCAAGCTCTTCTCGCCGCTTCCTTGCATCCTCACCGAGCTCCACGGTCTTCAAGTGCTCCACCGATGTCAAATGTTTTGCGGCGCTCTTGACTGCAATCCACTTGCTAGACCCGCAAGCTTTACACTGCACATGGGAACGGTCCTCGCTATAATGGAAATCTAGAAGCCTCAATAAAACCAGTTGTCTCTACTTGCCCGTCTCTGGCTTACCGTCTTCACGAAGCTTTGCTTTGGGAGGCATTGGGTCAAGATTCAAGCGTCGACCCTGTCGGCGTCTAGGATACCAGCAACAGCCTCCGATCCTGAACCTTAAATCTGACGACCATCTGCAAGTTAAGCTCTCTCATTCACCGGCAGAGGTCTCGACGATCAGGTCACTCCAAATGCGGATACACTGCGAATATAAGGACAAGACATCCTTTCGTCGCTTCTCAACCCCCAAAATGACTTCCCCCTCCTCCCCTACCGACCTCGACGATGTTTTTCAAGCGATGGCACAAGACTCACCTGTCCGGCCTACTGCAGCGGCAAAGAGGACTCATTCAGCAATGCTTGGCGAAGTATCTGACGGCGAGGACAACACCGACGCTCCCCCCGCCGATACCTCGACTACGCCAGCCACTGTCAACCAGAATGTTGTTGCGGCAACCATGCGATATGTGGAAAGGAAGCGTCTCCACGGCGAACAGAAGACCGATGTCGAGGTCTTCTTGAATGTGAGTCTCTGGCTTACGTGTTTTCATGCTCTGACCTTTTGTGCAAGGATCCCCCTTCCGTGCGTGAAGCCAAGAGCTATGTGCAACCCTTGCATATCGAAAATATGATCAACAAAATCATCGTCGCCACCCCTCCCTGGACGCCATCGGATGATTTGCTTGTGCGTACTTCTGCTCTTACTTGACTCTCATTCACAGTATATAGAAAAACATCTATAGCTATGCTACCGCCATTCTTCTATCGACAAAACTCTGCGCTTACAAAGGAAACACGCCCAAAAATATTCTCCATGTATGATTTCCGCTCAGCTGTGGTCCGTCACTGAGTTTCTTTTGTTCCAAGACAATCTTGAAGAAGTATCGCTTCGATCTTCCCCCGGGGATTGAGCATGATGCCGCCAAGTGGGATAAGGTCAAAGCTGCGGTCCAGGGGGCTTTCACTCAGCTCCGGTCCAAATTCAAGAAATCAGTGAGTCTAATCATTGGGTATGCTTCTACTTGCTACTCGTTTCCAACCTTTAGATTGGAGCAAGCTTTAAAGCTCAGCAGAAAGCCAAGAAGAGTGCTCCGAAATCCCAACAGCAGAACATTTTTGACCTGACGCAAGCCATGGTCGAGGGCACCCAATGCGAGGTAAACATTCTTCTTTGTGCGTGCATGTCTTTCATGGTAAGCTATGTTTAAGTGTTGTTGTTCTTATGTACTGACCTGCGTTCTCGTAGCGCAAGTCATTCCTGAAAAATTCAAGCTCAAAATTCTGGGATACGGTTGACGAAGACTTAGCCAAGATTCGGAAGAAGGCTAACGGAGATAGCAAGCAGATAATCAGGTGCGTCCATTGTTTTGTCCGCTGGCTATGTATCTTACTTTATTACCAGAGCTTTCCGACACATTCTAAAGACGGACCGTGAAACACACGGTGTCGACAACTACACAATCGCGGACGTGGTCGACACCTTCCAGCAGGACGTTGACAACGTCGTCGATGCCACCGCTGCCACCACGGTGCCGGGCGAGAACAAGGAAGAGGATGAGGATGAGGACGAGGATGAGGAATAGATCTGATTCAGCTGATAGATGTGCCGACAGAACCGTATAATAATATTGTTTTCATTCATTCAACATGTCTGAAAAAAGTATCACGCAGTTATTGGTTCCAATGAACACCAGCTTAAAGCTCAGCTGGCCGCCACCTTGACCTGGCCCCAGCATGGGCCTATAGAGAATTCGGCTGGAATCCAGTTGTCAGCATGCTGTGTCCAGCTTTCCGCCGCATGTATCAGTCAGTTTGCATCCAGCTGGTGACCACGTGTACGACCGTTGGCGGTGTATCCAATGAGGGTAATCAAATTGAAAGCTGGACGCGCGATCCAAGCTGGTAGACGTCGAGAGCACAGAGATGTCAAACCGAAACATAGAGAAGTCGGCGGTGAAAGCAGTCGGTAAGCGATAGAACATCCGAACCGCGCAGAAGACAGAGGCCCGTAGCGAGAGAACAGTACCGAGAATCAAGACGCCAGAAGCTTTCTCCCAAAAAAAAACTTCGTCAGAAACAGTTGCCGGTAAATACGGTCCGGATTGTGACATCACAGCGCCTAAGAAAAAGCGCGCAGAAGCCTCGCAGAGATGAGAAACGGGAACAAGATTCACAGATCTAGAGAAACCGCAGGAAACCCAGACAAGAAGAGCCACATCACTCTCCCCGCTCGCCTCCTGCGTGCGTGCACGCGGGTGGGGATGTGCGTGCGTGCGCATGCAGACGGAGGATATACAAAGCTCGTACGGCACATCTGTTTTCAAACACTGCACATTTGGTGAAAACACTGCACATTCCGTCTGATGTGCCGCCTTTCATAACAAAGGCGGCACTTACCATTTCGGAATGTGTAGTGCGTCGGTAAGGTTCGGCAAAGCGCCCATTCCGTAAAGTTACACGTGTCCATACCGAATGTCGACGTCCATACCGATTTTTTTTCATTCCTCCTCCTTCCACCACTCTACGCCCCCAACCCCGCCGTGACGCGTCGAGCGCGCGTCAAAATGTCCAATGGCGTCGAGGGAGCATCCGTTCAAAAATACAGGTTTATTTTTCTTCCAATAATATATATCGCTTTTTAATCATCTAAAACAGGAGGACCGCTCGCATCATTATTTCATCGGTTGTAGCGGCTGGTCCAAGCCATTCAAATCGGGCCATCAAAGCCACCAGATCCCTGATTACATCGACGAAAACATCCTCGCAAAACTCTTCGCTGGCAAGCCCCTGGCTCCTGACCACCAGAAAGATACAGGACCATGCAGTCGCATCGTTCACCCAAGTATCGGCCTCAAAAAACGCTACTGTCGTGCGATATTTTTAATTCATGTCTCTTTGGCCTCTGTTAATTTTCTTTAGCTCACTCGGATATCACAGATGGCGGTTCAGCTGTACAACGCAACATCAAACAGTACGAGTGCATTCACTCTCTACTATAATGGTTTGACGAAGCCTCTCCCGGAACGCTACATTCATAGTTTTATCGAGACTGGTGGGAAGATTTGTATCGTCAGCGGCCAGTTCTGGTACTGTTATATTTATATCCAACGTTGAAATCATTGACTTGTTGATACAGACCTTGAGCCGTTGACTCCAACGCTTGACAGCGATCCGGCGACTAATTTAAATTTCGAGTCACCCTCGTCGACGGCGGCAGGTATTGATTATCCTTTATTTAGCATTCAAAGTCCGCCTTTAATCGCTTATGATAGAGCTTGCCCTGTTCCAAGCAATCCTGGACAGTAATCCAATGAACACTTCAACGCTTGAACCAACCACAGGTATTCACCAATCTAGATTCGTCATTGAAAGCCCTCATCCACATTTTCTAATAGACTTTGCATTGTGGAACGCGCTACTTGAGAGTACTGCAATGTCCAACCTGACTCCCGAATATATTCAGTCCGCGCAGAGTGCAGGTAGTTTTCCAATTATATTTAACATTCAAGTCTGATATTTATGCTTTCTTTTAGATGTTTCGACAGAGTCTGTATTCCCTGAATTGCCAGGGAATCTAGGTACCCAATTTTTTGACTCGGCGGTGCACTCCGAGTTCAATGCCGCCAATTTTGATGCGGAATTCTGGAAGCGCGATGCAGAAGATGATGGATCATCGGAGCACCTTCAAAAGAAGCGCCGGGGACAGACTGTACGAGATTCATTGACCTTTCCACTCCCCCACTCTGACCTGAATTTCAGAAAAATTAGGTGCTTTTGTTCGATGACACCGTGGGTGATTTCATATAATAGATAGAATAATATTCGGTGTCCCCTGTCTAGAATCTACGTGCAAATATGTGTCGTCTTTGACGGAATGTGTCGTGCATAAGTTGAATGTGTCGTGTACTCAGCTGGATGTGTCGTGGACTTCAAGGCATGTGTCGGGCCAAAATGAATGTGTCAGTCGGGTTTGGCCAATCCCGCCAGATCACGCCGCGCTCGCCAAGAAGTAGACGAGGCAAACATTATCCATACCACACGCACCCGAGCCCCCAGCGCACGTAAGCGGGGTGCAGAGGACGACGACGACGTTTCAAGTCGGCCGCCAAAAAGAGGCAGGCAAACAGGGTATGTCGTTGTCATTCTACTTTATACTTATAACATCTGAATTCTTACAGACAGTGACATGCAGTTGAAATAGGTGGTTTAGAGTTGTAAATTAATTATATATACTCTATCTTGCTCTAATAAAACTTGTGTTCATGACCTTTGGACCTTGACGACGCTCGATCAACACCGAGGCGGCACGGAAATAACCGGCTTGGCACCAAGGTAATCAATGTGCCGCTTTTGCAGCAAATGTGCAGGGTTTGTGTGAATGTGCGGTGCTTGCGGCTGAATGTGCGGTGCTTAGAATAGATGTGCCGTGCGAGTCTGGTCGATCCCGATGCAGACGAGCCAAAGGATTCGCTTGTGAAATTGCGCCGTGCGCGTATGGTCCATAAACGGCACCACCGGCGTGTATCCCTGCCGTTGGCTTGACTGGCCCCGCTGCCCCCGCCCTCGACCTCCGCCCGCACCTGCACCCACACCTCCTCCCCCTAGCCGCCCAGGCCTGCGACTTTGTACGGCGTCTGCGCCCCGCCAGTATGTGGAGTCTGCGCCCCGCGCCATCGTACAGCGCCTGCACCGCACCGATATGCGGTGTCTGTGCTTGCGTCCTCATTCCGCGTACGCCGCCGCACCCCCGTTGTGCGTGTTTGCGCTGCAGGTGCTGCTGTATGCGTCGGCGCCGGTGTCCGTGTCGCCGTGGCAGATCCAGACGGAGGCGATCCAGACGCAGAGAGCGGCGGTGATGCGGACGCGCTACCGAAAACTGACGCCGGCCCTGCGCGTGCACTCGCGCCCCGAGGCTGTCCATGCGCGCTACCGGCGTCGTAGAGCCAGCTCTCGCCCACCGCCGTCCACGCGCATTATCATCGACGTCGCCCTCACAATCCTCACCCGCCGCCGCCTCCTCTTCCCGCGCTTCGCACACCCTTCCACGCCACCCCGCTCCCCCCTCGTCGGCACACGCGCCCTGCCAGACGACACGCCCTTCGCCATCGGCTTCACCACACACATTCGCGAGCCCCGAGCCCAACTCGCCCAGGCCGAGCCCGATGCCTGCGGCGAGCATCTCGTCCGCCTCGCCGCGGTAGCGCCGACACCGATCTCGGTTTGGGGTGGGCAGCTGCGGATTGGAGCGCGGTCAGTGGGGGCACATGGGGGAGGGAGAAGGGTAAATAAACGGGGAAGAGAAAAGAAAGAGAAAAAAGAGCGAAGCGAAAGCGGAGGAAGAGGGAATGGAGGTGAAGGTGAAGGAGGGAGTGAGTGGGATGACGCGAGCGAGCGGGAAGGATGGACGAGGAACCGAAGGATGGACGAGCAGCGCAGGTGTGTGTGATGCGAGGAGAATAGGAGAGCGGAAGAAGGACGAGTGAGCGCGGCGAAAGGGAGGAGGGCGGGCCGGCGGTGTACGGTGCGAATCGGGGTGGGAGGACAAGGGGGTGCGAGTGAAGGGATGGAGAAGGATGGCGCATGGTGGGGATGGCTGTAAGGATGGGCAGTACGAGTGCCATGGAGGAAGGCGAGGGATGGTCGAGCGAGAGCGCGCGCTGCGGGGGTGGAAGTGTGGAAGTAATACAGATAGGACGACGGAACAGGAGGAAGGGACTATGGAGGACAGGAATGCGGCAGTGAGAGGACGGGCGGAAGGACGGAGAAAGGGGAAGAGGACATGGAGTGACATGGGAGGAGGGCGGACAAGGGCGGAAGACGAGCGGGCGCAGGGCGAGGTGCAAGACAAACGGAGTGAAGTGTGAGGGAGGGGCGAGAGAAAGATGCGAGGCGGTGCGCGATGAAGGGAACAGAGAAAGTGGACGACTGGGGGAGGAAGGGTGACGGTAATCCTGGGAGGAAGGATGACTGGGCATGGAGGGGAGCGCGGGCATGGAGGGGAGCGGGCATGGAGGGGAGCGCGGAAGGGGAGCATTAAAGCAGAGGAGAAGACGAGCGCGAGCGGGGGAAGACGAGCGAGCGGGCAAAGGAAAAGCGGTAGATAAAAGAATTTGGCACGTGAGCCGAAGGATAAAAAATAATTCATTTGAAAATTGTGAGAGAAGGGGGAGGAGTCGGGTAGAGCGAGAAGGACAGTTAGGACGGAGGATCAAGGATCAAGCAAGCGGCACGGGTACCCGCGAAGGGACGCGAAAAAACGGGGAAACGAAGCGCGAGAGCACGAAGAGAAGCATGAAAATTCCGAGCAGAAGAGAAAGAAAAGAAAAAGAGCACGAAAACGAAAACGAACACGAAAAAACCACAAAAAGAAAAGGCCCTCGGCAACTCACCGAAAGATCCCCCTCTCAAGCAGCGCGGGAGCGCCCCGCGATGTTGAGGCTGGCGAGCTCGGGGGGCGACGACGGCGCGCAGGCGGCCAGATCTTGTAGTAGGAGATGAGGTGGTGCTGGGTGACGTTGGCGGTGGTGAGGGAGAATGTCTGCGGGTTGGTGGTTACTAGTTGTGCGAAGAAAAATAGATATTGAAAAGATGGAACAAAGGGGAGGGAGGGATGGACGGACGGGAGAACGCCGCCAAACGTGGGGTGGATGGGAAGGGAAAGGAGGTATCCCTGGCGTGCGATAGTCGCTCGCGCATAGGAGGAGCGCGCGTACGCGTGCCCAGTATCGAAGCGGGATACAACGGGGGTGGCATGGCGTGCGATAGGACTGGATGCTCAGTCATAGCAGAGGACCCAGACGACGCCGAAGGACAAAGCGCAGGTCCACCAGTCGCAAGATAACAGAACACAAAGAACCCACCAAGAGCCCAAGGTTGGCCGTGGCGGGATTATGTCAGCTCCGCCGGCTTGCTCCGTTGCCCATCATTATAAGGCTCCAACCGTTTCCGTGTATAAACGTTTATACACGGTTTTAACTGTTTTTATTTCCATTTAGTGTACGCAAGGGCCTAAACGATAAACAAACCGTTTGTAAACGGTTTAAATGGTAGGAAGAATTCGGCCAGCTTTGGGGGTCTTACCAGTGAACCTCAGAGGTCAAATAGTACTCAACGCAGCCTCCCTGGTATCAAGACAAGTAGAATCACTCAAGAGCTCCAGTTGGCTGGGTGGTGGCGGGATGAAAGGTGAATGTTCCCCATTCGGAGGTATACACATGTTGTGATGGCGGCCTCCTGAGGCCTCCTCCTGCCGACCTCCACGCCGCTGGCCGTCTCCTGCGTCTCCTGCACACTTCTGAGAAGTCGTTAATCACGCCAAAGATCCTCAAGCATATTTCGAACTGAAAACCCATATCAAAGACAGGTTCCTGGCGGTGGAAATCAAACCCTATAAAAATACCGTTTGTAAACTGTTTAGTTACCGTTTCCGTTTAGTGTGCCCAGATCCATACACGAAAACTAAATGATTGGAGCCTTACCCATCAAGCGGCCGCCCGGTTCAACGCGTCGCTGATTTTTGTGCTCGGACTAACATTTCTTGCATACACTATCAGCTACAGTACTACTCGAATGTGCACTTTGACCAGTGTACTGGCGACTCGGGCTTTACCGCCCACTGGACGCCGGACGGTGCCGGACTCTCTTTTCACCAAAATGCGCAAAATAATTCACGCACACCTTAGCCAAGTCCCAATTCATACAAGCAAGGAGTTAATGATGAATTTGGGATCGCGTCCACAACCGTTGAGGTGTTACTGGATGATTTGGTGGAAGTCCCTCATTCGAGTCGAGGTTAGGTCATGATCCTGCTCGCTGTTTTTTTTTCCCACCCCACACGAGAAGACTGACATGTTTATAGGAGCAAGACCTCATAGCGAAAAATGGTATCGTATCCACTGCATCTGGGCCAATCTTGTCAAGATACCGAAGTCCCTCGTCGTATTGTCAAAGTCTTTTTTCATTCTTTTTCATTCAACCTACACACAAAAATCTGAAAACAACCATGCACCTATTCAGGGGCAGGTAAAAGGAGGAAAGACCTAATAGCGAAATTGACATCGCATCTATTGCACCTGGCTCGATGTAGTCAGCATTATGTGGAAGTCCCTTGTTCGAATCGAAGTTAGGTCATAATCGGCTGGACTCCCGGCTTTTTATTATTATTCGCCACCACACAAACTCAAGCCCGAAACAATACCACATCTATCCAAGGGCAGGAAAACCTAATAGTGAAATCAGCATTGCATCCACATCTGTTAAAGCGAAAATGAGACCGGTTCATGTCAAAGTCCCTAGGCTTTCGACCCGAGGTTCTTTTGGTTCGCTGGACCTTAAATTGCTCCTGGATGTCTCGTGGGATGACCTCAGGGCCGCCATAGCCAGCCTACGGTCCGTAATTGGGGAAGATGAAGCAAAAATGCGAGCACTATCCAGGTTTGTCGCAGAACACCTCTCACCAGAGCCCACCCTCGCCGCTGTAGCATTACGACTGGCATGTGGGTCCGCGCGGCTATTGAAAGAAATCGCGACTGGTCAGAAACCTTTATACTACCAGTAGGGGATATTTATGCAAGGCGCTGGAAACCTCATATTAGTCTCAGGCCAGTATTGCTCCGGTGGGGCTATTTCGTCAGGGCTTCCGCACATTCACTTGAACTCCTTCAAGACATTCGAGAATTCCTTTCATTCGAAGCCTTCAGCGACATCCAGATATATGCAGATGAACCGGAAAACTACCACAGTATCCTACAATGGCTGAAGGTTGCTGTTTACTGTGAAACTCTGAACAGAGATACTGATTGATCTTTTCAGACTTTCCCAAACCCTCCATTGGATTTGATCAGCATTTGGGTGGGTTATCTTATGGAGTCATGGGATAAATTCTCAAGCACGAGACAGGATGACAATTACCTTGAAGATGGGTGGAGGGCATGGCAGACTGACACATCGCGGTGGTTCCCTAATCATCATCATCCGATGTTTCAGCAGGCTCATTAAATCTACACCAAAATGAACCAACACCTCGCAGTAACAATTCGAGTTATCTTTAAATCTTGCATGTATACAGTAATTAATTGACCGTTGAGCGAAACACTACGTGTTTTTCCCCTTCTGCTGCTATGGCGGGGCCGATTTTTCTTCAGATGAATCTAAGAGCTGTGAAATGCATACTTATCAAAGGATTCGGAAAAAGAGCAGCTCTGTAGCCATACAGAAACTAATTTGTTTAGACCACTTTTTACCTATTTTGTAACTAATATCATTTATCACGGGTGGGCATGTTGTGGGGCGTCAGATGGGTGGTTTGGACGTTATGGGGGTTTCCAACGTAATATAGCTCGAATATAAACACCCCAGACCGTCGATGCTTTCCCTCGAGGTTATACAATGCTGTTCTAGTGTTTCGCTCTCCGGTGAATTGTTCATTTTTTATGGCTCCAAGAATTGGTTTTGTTCTCCACGAATATCACATAGATTGTCACAAATCCTTTTACCGCCATGTATCTATGAGCGATCTGCGTTTCCTGGACCAAAGAAACGGAAAGAAATCTATCGCCACTCCTCCAAAATCCACTGCGGGGCTCAAGCATTTTGCTCAACAATTAATTACTGTAGTTTACTGTACTATTTCGACCAAAGGTTCATGTGACGGGTGACGGACCGCGGTGAACTAAATAATTTGGGTGTTGGTGACGGTTACAATCGCTCTGTGAACACCTCTTTAAAAGTAGCCTAGAAAGGCTCTAAAATCGATTTTTGATTTACGTAAATTTGACAGAAAAAACGACGAAGTATGCGAAATAAAATGTAGTGCTCCATCCAAGGCCCTGGTAGCACCTGGCTACGATCTCCTTGCGCTGCCCTCTGCATCGGCGAGCGTCATTGTCCGATTCAGCATCAGATTTTTCCGCATCCCCCGACCGTAAGATGCCGCCATCTTCATCCACCACGAAATTAGCCTTGATCAATGATTTATTTCCCCGAGACAAGGTGCTGTGAAATGACATCAAGAGGAATGTCGCAGTCATCATAGACGTCCACATCGTGGTGGAGTTAGAGCATTTTTGCGATCAACAGCATCGGAATTGGGAGAATTTCGCCTTCTATTTCTTGCGGAAGGAAAAATAGGGGTGCTCAATTCTTAGCCCACGGGCTTGTCCCGTGGCTTTATTTGTCTGAACAAATAGAATTCAAACTCTGCCAGAGCCGCTGTACAGAACTATTCCGGTCCAAAAATCATGATCACCGTCCAAGTGACTCTATAGTGATATGTGAGTTGGTATAGGTAGTAAGAAAAAAAAACGGTTTTACTCCAAATCACACAAGTGCTAAATCCGCATGTAGCTTCTCATAACAATTGAACCAAATGTATACATGACATGATGACGATTTATGAGATAGAATGCGATCCATTCCGAGGGCAATATGGGGCAAAATGAGCGGAAGTATTTGCATTCCTGGCGGACTTTGAATTCTATTTGTTTCGGACAAATAAAGCTACGTAGGGCTTGCAACCGTGCCGTATTTTTACGGGGTTACGGCCCGTAAATACGCTTACGGCCCCGTAACGTCAAGGGTTTCAACCAATCTCAAGACGGGACGGGTATGGTACGGGATGACCCGTAAAAGGGCCACCCGTAACCGCCCGTTTACACGTAAACGGGTTGACCAAACAATAACTGTTGAAATAACGTGTCCGTGTCCGTTACTTGGGATAATATTAGTACGAATAAGGTGTGCTTAAAGGTACAAGTGGCGTAGAGAGAAAGAATAAACGTAGCGGCGACATTTCCATGAAACATCAAGTTGCGTGCCATCAATGGCGGCGAGCGGGAGGCCTCGGATGTTGCTGGATATAACCCCTTCTAGTATATACTCATATTTAACGGGGCCTCTCTCATCTCTCTGACAACACTTTCTTGCCTTAAACGGCACTTGTGAAGTATGGTGATACCACAGTTCCCCAATTTGTACCGTCTTGCGCGCGATATTCTCTGCATCCCACGTAAGCCTAAGTTCCATAATATATCCATCGCTCCCCAGCGTTAACTTTTCAGGTTCTGCAGTTGCGATTGAAAAAATATTTTCCGGGGGCCGTGACACTATAGGCTTGCACTTGAAGGCGGAAACAATTCAGACTCTCATGTTCGTGAAGGCACATTTGAAGCTGGCACGTAAGAAAACTATAGACTTGGTTGGTGAGGACTAGAGCTGTGTTCAACACAGTTGTAGTTCGTTTATTTGATAGCCATACTCCTTGTGCGATATCCATTAAAAATTTACCCGTAATTACGGCGTAATAGCCGTTACAGACGGGACCCGTCCCGTTTAGCTACTCCGCTTATGCTGTTACGGACGGGTTCTGCCGTAGCGTTCCACATATACGGCGTAATCGTTACGCCCGTGTGCGTATTACGGACAGTTGCAAGCCCTAAAGCTACGGGACGAGCCCACGGGCTAAGAATTGAGCACCCCTAATATCTCCTTGTCATCTTTGCAGACCAAAGGAGGACCAGAGGACCAGAGCTTGCCTTGATCAAGCCATTCGGTTTTTTTGAAGGATGTGGCAGCCATTTTTCGTTAAAGGTAGAGAATTTGGAGCCGGTATCTTTTACTTTCTATTGCGCAGTCTCCACAATAACTTAATTCCATCCATTTTCCTCCGCATATTGATCTTTGTTGGTCAATTCTACTTCGCGTACTCGAGAAAGTGAACAGTAGAATAATATGCGAGCCATAAAGTCGCAAAGTGTGTTGATTCTCCCTGATATTCACTGCGTTCAGGATGCCCGTAGGCAAAGGGCTCTGCCGACGTTGGTAGGCAGATGTCCGCACAAATGCCGAGTAGACAGAGTGTGGCATCTGTGGCACCCAAGGGGAGTAGCAGGACGTGGCGATATAGACATTTAGTGGTATACAAGCGGTTCGAGATGTGTTGGAGATGTGTTTGGCAAGTGTTTGGTTAACATTTAGGCTTGTTTGCCATGTCGTTGTCAAAGCACAGCCTCAGCAGTGCCGTTGCTTGATCATCGGCAAGGGGATCATAAAATGATTTGGATCAAGCCTTAAAATAACTTAGGTTCCATGGCTGCTCCCCACAGGCCACGAGAAAAGGCCAGAGAGGTTGCGCTTGGTGTGCGAGGGTGGGTAGACAGAGGTTTGTCGGTGCGGGGGCGGCAGAGGATCGGCCCAGCGCGACACACCTGGGCCTATCTGCTTTGACGTCACGGCCACGCACCCTGCCGCTTAGGGTCGGCAGAGGTCGGCTCAGCTGCGCAGACTCGGTCTACCCCGGGCTTGAACGCAGTGATTCTCCTAGATTTCACCTGGGCGCTGTTTCGTGCTTTCCGTCAACTTCCTTCGCCCCGTATGTGCTTGAAACAGTGATCCGTAGGTAGGTAGGTAGGATTACACGGCCGGTCCTGTTCCGGAACATCAGGCCCAGGAAGTATCTAAGTGTACAAGGCAATACAATGAACACTTTGCAAAGTGGTGATGGTGACATCTGGGTTATGAACACCAAGGCCAGTGAACACCTTGAGGTGACGGTGACATGGCATGAACCTTTAGTCGACATAGTACAGTAATCCAGATGAACAAGAAATTGTTGTAAACATTCCAGAATCCAGGTGATGGAATTCAGCATAGGACATTGTTTTCTAGTAGGGATACACTGGGCAATAGACAGACTGCGTACGGCACAAGAGGAGGGGCGGGTCGGGAAAGGGTGAGCGGAGTGGGAAGAAAGGAGAGTACGAGCAAGCGCGTATACTTGGGCGGGAAGATGAAAAAGAGGTTATGCGAGCGAAAGGATGAATGAGAGAATTTCGCTATCAAGACGGGTGCCGTTGAGTGGTGGTCGTGAAGAGCACCAGGGGCGCGAAAGACGGGGGATGACGGGATGGAAGGAGCGGAAGGACGGAGGGATAAGGAGCGAAGGGAGCGGAAAGATGGGGGAGGCGCGCAGAAAGTGGAGGCCGCAACAAGACAAGGCAGCAGCGGAGAACGCCGCCAGTAGTGATGTTCTTGGTTTGGTTTGAAACCAAGAAACCAGCAAACCAAAACCATGGTTTCTTGAAACCAAACCAAACCAAGGTCATGGTTTGATGCTGGTTTTGGTTTTGGTTTGAAGCCTGTGAAACTAAAACCAATGGTTTGAACCATGGTTTCCAGCTTATGAAATTTCCCGGTGCTATTCGGACTAAACCAGGTATTCAATTCATTCTTCCCACCAAAGATATGTATACCTGCTCAAATTTCATATGCCGAAGCATTCTGGTATTTTGCGCAAGTTGAGCCGCAGAATTAATTGATGCATCTGATGTCGGTTGATCGGCTTGCGGCTCCGAACCTCGGCCAACCACGAACATGACCTGCAAATGGGAAGCAACCAGGCTGTAGAGTTGCGAGATAAAAATTCTAGCCACACCCAGTCAAAAATCCTTTGCAATGTGGGCCTGGATCTCTTGATGGCAGAAAGGTGGGAAAACCATGGTTTAAACCAAAACCAAACCAAGCCAAACCATGCTCCATGGTTTTGGTTTTGGTTTGAGGATTCTGGAACCAAAACCAGCTGCAACCAAACCAAAACCAGAACATCACTAGCCGCCAGACGTGGGGTGGATTGGAAGGGAAAGGAGGCATCCCGAGCATGTGATAGAGACGACGCCGTCGGATAGATACAACGCAGGCACTGAGGACACCAGTCGCAACACCAAGAATGCGCCCAAGTAGAAGGTTTGGCTGTGGCAGGATTATGTCAGCTGAGAGCTCCGCCGGCTTGCCTCGGCTCAACGTCGCTGATTTTTGTGCTCGGACTAACTTGTTCTCTGCTCGGACTTGCATACACTATCAGCTACAGTACTACTCGTATGTGTGATAACTGCACTTTGACCAGTGTACTGGTGACTCGGGCTTTATGTACCACCCAGACTCACTGCGTTCAGCCGCCTCCTAAGCGTGGGATCGCCGATGTTGTGTGAGAAGTTGCCGAGATCGGTCGATCACCGGCCTAGATTACATCTGGGAATAGGTCAGTTACTACATAGCTCTTGATAGACCCTAGTAGAGCCATAGAGCCGTAGCAACCCCCCCCCCCTTTATATAGACGATGATAGAGAGGGCAGTCTCTACATAGAGCCGCCATAGAGCACCATAGAGCCCGCCAAGATCACGAAGATGGCGTACGCGAATTTGATCTGATCCCATCGAACGGTGTCGGCAGCGCAAAATTTCCCGCTCCCCATCCCTTCAGACTTGAGAGAAATAAAGAAAGAATTGAGATTCAATAGAGTCTATTCACAGCTAGTAGGCTACTAATACAGAAAACAAAACAAAAAATAGAACCCAAAATGCCCGTTCTTGAAGATAGACTTGAGCCGCCACTGAGCAGAGAGGGTTTGCATTGATTTGAGGGTGGATAGATTGACGTCAAGTCTTGTAAGCAGTGGGTCCGGAACAGCACACAGAATCTTGTAGACAGGAAATCTTGAAGAGCTTGAGGGCTTGAACTTTGAAGTACTTCAAGGCGCGCATGAGATGGTGAGAGGGAAAGAGTGGAAGTGATGGACATGCATGGACTTCGCCATTTATCACAAATACTGGCGCCAACAACGCACCGCATGGAAACAATGATGGGAACAGTGATAAGCAGTCACCCATAGACCCTGGTAGAGCTTCGGGGGTGATGGTAGAGTAACAGACTCTACAAGGCTCTACAGAGAAGACGTGCTCTATGAGGCGCTATCAAGAGACAAGGTCTCTATCACGCGCTATCAAGATGCCGGCAGCTCTATCAACAAGCCGAGGCTCTATCAGCCAGGAACCTGTTTCCAGATGTAGTCTAGCCACCTAGACGGCATCAGCCGAGGCCACATCCTCGGAGGTTTCCACTGGTAGATTCAGCCCATCAATACTCACAAATGTGCCAGTCAACCGATCGTGTCGCTCAACAATCAGATTGTTGTACGCTTGGAAGTCATTGCGGTGTCGTGGCCACTCGATGGCCGTGTCGGGCATGCTCTGTAGAACACCAAGTAGGATTTTGAGTCCAAAAGTGATGTAGCTTGAGACACTAGTTGGTATGAGAGCAAAGATTTGCTGAAGGCTGATCTCGCGCATGGTGGACGAGAGATAATGAAGGACAAGCCCCAGAGCACCGGCTGCATCTAGGGACCGGTGTCCTAAGCGAGGATCCCCCACTGTAGATACATCGCCATGGGGAATGGGAGTTGAACACCAAGATAGGCCGAAACCAGCATTGATGATAGCGTAGAAAGTTGCGACATCAAAACCCATTGTGGTTATAAATGCCTGATCACTGCAGCTGGCGACAAGAACTTGCCAAGGTGTGTCAACACGTGGATTGGGGAGGAGCTGGGGACGACACAGGTACAGCCGATTTGGTTTCCTGCGTTGAATATGCAACTGCTGTGTGTCATGAAACGAGTTCATGACGACCCCTATTTTTTATTTTCAATTGTGGGATATATTTTGGTAACCCCAAAATATATCAAACGGACGATCATAACAACGACAATGGTTGAAGAGGACATAAAGGAGGAGGGTATTGGTCTTGAAACAGACAGGAACGATCAGTTTCCAGATGAACCGATCATAAGACAGCTGTATAAAAACCAGTAGATAGAATTATGTACGGTAGATTCTATCTCGTCTAAACTCCGGTTTTGCTTTGGCTATAAGCACTACTTGAAGACTTGACACTCGACTCTCATCCATTGGGGGGTTCACGTTACCTATACCCTGCATTCACTATCCTGCATCTCGGCCACTTCCTGCCATGTAGTGGTGAACCACTATTGGTCTACAACTACATTGCGGGATAGGCGGGTTTCATTCGCATATACTTATATGGTGGTTCACTCGGTCCCGGTGGGCAATATTCACGACCGACTTAAAGCCAACCCAAGGGCCGTCGCTGACACCGTGCTTCCTCGGCCTTGAGTGAAAGAATTGCAGCTGCCAGTCCAGCCAGCTGCAGCTCGTCGTTGCGATCATCATCTTCTATTTCGCGCATGTGCTGAAGGTAGAAGTCCATGTCGGGGTCCATTCTGCCACAATGTGTGGCGAGACACACTGTTTGCGTGTTGTTTGCAGTTGACAGGTATTCAAAATGATCACAAACTTCGAATAACATTCTTACGGGAAACCAATGAACATAGTTTTTTTGGTTATCCTGTCAGATCCCATCATTTGGCACCCCTCCGATTGCCTTGTGGAATATATTTATCTTACAGGAAGTCACCCATTTAATACATGCGCAAGGGGGTCCATAATGATATTATGTGAAGTGGCGGTGCTGCAGTGATGCGCCAGTGCGAATCCATCGGCCGTCGTCGGGGCCTGTAGACGCGATGAGTCGAGGTGGGTAGGCAGGCATACGCACAGGCAGCAGAGGGGTCATCGATGGAGCTCACACAACATCGGCAGCTGTTGCGTCGAGGTGGAGATCGAGAATGCGACCTATAATGGCTGGCTTTGTGAACACTTCATCAGTTCTGTGTTGGTTTTCTCTCCGAAAGGTATGTCGTCTTGTATAATACATGGGCCCAAGTCTGACTAAGATCGTTAATTACAAAGGAACAATTATTGCGGTCAATCTCAATGCCCCGGGGAGCTGGCACGACTCACACGTTGCACAGCCCATTTACGAGAAACTCCGCAGTCGCACTCCTGAGGGATTTTATCTCGTTGCCGATACAGCTTTTCCCCGTGGTTCAGATCAAATTAACGGTTGAATCCATGCACCTGTCAAAACTGGCCAACAGATTCGAGGCACAATCGAACAGATTGAAGAACGGTTGGCTTTTGATCGCCAGTTACTGTCTTACAGGCAGACAGAGGAATGGGGCAATCGTGGATTGCAAGGGGCGTTTGGTAGACTCCGGATCCCTTTGAAGATTGGTGATCAGGCTGAGTGCAGCGACCTGCTCGAAATTTGTGTTTTTGATTTGATTTGATTTGATTTTCATGTATGTTACTGTATACGGCCGGGGTAGGCTACGACAGCAGTCCGAGTGTGGTATGTAAGGTATCGTTGTGTGGGGTGTTTTCGTACAGTGTTTTATAATCTAAATGGGAATGAGAGAGATGATTGTAAGCTAAGTGGAAAAATGTGAAAAGGGAGGAGTACATACAGATAGTGTAGGTGGCTATGGGTGGTATGCGGGCGGTCCGTGGAACGGGGTAATATCGTAATAGGGTGGCACAGAGTATTAGGTATAGTAAGTAAAGTATAGTGTGGGAGAGAAAGAGATAATTAAGTAAGGAAAAAGTATAGTAGAGCCCAGTCAAAGGAAACGGCCTGTGGCTTCGACGAACCTCGCGATGGGTTTCAGGAGAATGGGGTCGTTAAGGAGAGTAGGGAGGTGGAGGGACCCGAAGGAGCCAGCGGTCATAGAGGCGCGGTAGAGCGGTGGTCGCAGGTCATCCCACGCCGGGCAGACTAGAAGGAAGTGAGCCTGGGTCTCGTATGGCGCGCCGCAGGCGGCGCAGGCCGCGGAGGGGACGAAACCGAAATTTGTGTATGGCTGCACAATCTTCGAGCAAACCGAGTTGGACTCAATCAAATCCGTACTGTTTACATGCCACTGTGGCAGGAGAACCGGGCGGACGAGGAGGTATGGAACAATTTCGAAAGTACGGTATTTGGAAATCAGCACTGGAATGACTGTGTCGCGCGCTTTCACAATTTTGCAGAACTCTAATAATTACGAGCCAAACGGGGTGTATTGACTTCGTACACACATAAGAAGTGACTAGTGTAGAGAACAAAAAGAGTGGTGATTACTAGGATGGACGGACACAAACATTAGGTTGGAAATCATATGGTAGGTAAGAGATAAATGAAGGAGAGTGATCAAGTAGTTCTTGCCTGTCGATTATGCTGTATCGTTCTGCGCATGAGGAGCACTGATGATCAGTGAGAGAGGAACACTGCCTGCATGATTAGGAGTGACAGTTAGTTCGACACTGTTGCTGGTAACCAACGACGATGACTCGTCATGATGCGTTGAGGTGCGCATTAAGGGAGTGGCTGGTCGAACTGGGCTAGGAGAGTGCTGGCCACGGAGACGAGAAGGACCAGCTGATGGTGAACGCCCTTGATAGTAGATTTGGGTATGGGAGAAGGAAGAAAACCGATGATTTTCCTTCTCGGAGTCATCCTCATCTGTGATCCAATAAGTACATGCTCCACCGTCAGCATAGCGCTCCTCACATCGAATTTTGCGAGCAGGAGATCGTCGACGAGGAGAGCGGCTGCGAGAATGGTCACCCCTACGCCTGCCCTGTTCAGCCCTCCTGCCCCCACCAAATCCCAGCATCTCGACTTTCAACAACGCCACATCCCAAGCACGCTCTGCATCATTGAGGTGTTGTTGGAGGATGCTAATCTGGTTGCGGAGATTGTCGGCAGTGGCGTGGGCGTCACAAAGTTGTTGGGACAGCGTGAAGACCTGGGTATTTTGGGCAGAACGGTCAAAGCACTCCGAAGAGGACCGTCTCGAATGGAATGCGATGGAACCTATGAATAAAGCTGTAAGTCAATGGAGCCCCCGAAAACTACTTAACTTACCTGTTGCACACTGGGAGCGGAACGGGGTGAGTCTACTTCCATTTGGTGGGGCATGGGACTCGGGTACATTGAGGGTGGCTGGCAGCAAATCAATTGCAGCTCCGTTGAACATGATGAAATGAGAATGCTCACATTGATCTGCTGGACCCACTGGCCATTGCGGTTGACCCACCGCCTGCCCTCGGCATCCGTATGAACTGGAAGGAGTGGAATGTCCGGCGGTGGCATTTGAGTGAACGGGGCACGAAGAGGATCAGACATTACTGAGACTAAGAGATAGAAGAAACGAAGAAGGAAAGAAGGGGCCGGACCAACCTTGAGGGAGCGTTCATTTCTTAAGTGTAGCCCAGCGCCGATTTGCCCGACCCCAACATGTGGTTCGTCGTCCGCAGTAAGTCAGTTAGAGTGTCGGGTTGCAGCGCAACCACGCAACCAGGGCCAGCCTAGCTTCCCGACGAATACTAAGTTAGCGAGCCCTGCAGAAAGCTTCAAAAAATGGAGGACAATGCACGTAGAAACAAGGAATCTGGCTGCATCCAGTGAAGTGGGAAGGGTATATGTCAAATATGGCTGAACGGAGTAGGGCTGCCGCCCGTTGCCGTTGCCACGGCTTGACGGCACCCGTTGAACGGGTGCCGTGCCCGTCCCGTCAGCGATTCGTGTAAGTCTTCAAATCGACGGTCGCGGTACGGGTTTGCAGTGCTACAGCCCGTTAAAAAACGGCTGTCATGGCCGTTCAACGGCCATTCAACGACTCAATTTTTATTGCACGCAGAAACAGTTTTCCAGGGGCGGCGGTGGGTCAGGAAGGCCATATAGGTGCTCTAGTATGTTTCTCTCTTATTTGTTATATATTCACTTCGTTCCAGCCCTCTCAATACAAAGCTTGTACCAGCACGGCAATTGCCGGAACTGTGATGGGGATGTCCAACTTAAGTTCAACTATCTGGTCTGCGGCAATTTCCTCCCTGTCAGACAAATGGCTATTCGTTAGAAATTTCTTTGAACTCTGTGGGCAATTTGGCTGTAATGATGAGGTGACTGATTCAGCTGGAAGCTTTCTCGGGACTTACCACGGTCTGTATATGGGTTCGCTAGTATTCAAATGTGACAAAGAAATTCTAGGAAGTAATTGTAAGCCCACTTCTCGGCGTAAAACAGCTCAACCACTATATTTTCCAACCATGGGCCCATCAAATACCTGTCACGGCCGTCCTGTTGACCATCCCGTCCCGTGAGGACCTCTCTAGCCCACCCAACGGGCCGTTGTTAGACGGCCCGTTGCCGTCAAGTCGCCGTTGATTCGACGGCCGTTGCCGTCACGGCCACGGGTGGCAGCCCTAGAACGGAGGCCATAAGATGAGGCTGAATTTTGGCCAAGCTGGCCAAACGGCGGCCTTCGAGCCGCTGGCAGGTCGTGACTTATGTGACATGCTCCCTGATTAGGCAGGAGTGACAGTGGAGTGAGTGGCCAAAAGTGTTTATTCAAGCAAGCATTGCCTGGTTGGGGGGTAGCTACCCCCCAACCAGATTTTAATTCTATTGGAGGGTGAACCGTTTAATCAACGAGATCCAAGGCCGATGGGGTCCTGACAGCTGTCACGGGATGTTCGAAAACGGACTCAAAATAATCTGTAGGAATATATTTATCTTACGGGAAGTCACCCAATGGGTGACTTCCCGTAAGATAGATTTAATCCACACAACGATCGGAGCGGTGCCAATGATGGGACCTGTCAGGTCAACTCGAAAATCTATGTTTATTGGTTTCCCATAAGAGTGTTAATGAGAATTTTGAATATTTGTCTGCTGCAAACAACACGCAAACAGCGCGTCTTGGCAAGATCTTCGACACACAAAGGACCCCGACACGTACTTCTACCGCATGTAATGTCATAGAAAGAGGAATATGGCTGAATAGAATCTCTCACTGGAACGATACATTATACAAAAGTGTTGTTACATTCATTTCTGCACGTTACTTACTTACAAAAGTACCCACAAGCGGGCGTTGCAGTGGCATGAAGACACACATATCACGAGCGCAGTCGCCAACGCGGTAACACGATACAATCGGCGGCCTCTTTCTCGCAGACATCTCATTCAGCAGAGCGACCGGGCGGAAAACGCGAGCTCTACGCCAGATTGTGCGCCATGCAACGGCATGCGCACTGCACCGAGTTGGCGCGACGTTGCGGGGATGTGAGAGGGGGAGAACTCCGTCTGTTATGCAGCCTTTCTACACGTCGTCGCTCCAGATGTGCGTCGCATCCAAGTTAGGCGGATAGAGGGCTTCAGAGGAACCCCAAGGGCTAAATCTTCGCGCCGAAGTCGTGTCGGGGGGGCCGAATAGGTTGTACATCGGGATTGTGGGGTGTGTCCGCCGTGTCGCAGCGTTGTGGGGCTTGTGGGTCAGCACATGAATGAGCCGGTACTACCACAGTCATTAGGAGGGGTTTCAAAGCCTCAGAATGAGGAATAGCGTCATACACCGGAAATCCAGCTGCGCTCGTTGCCGTGTGAGGCATCATCTCCGGCCTTGCGCAGTTCGCACTGATGGGCATGTTCGTGCTAGGCGTCTAGTTCGACGCGGCTTGGTGAAGATGGGCGTGCTGGACGCATGAAACGTCACGGCGGTGTTCGTGCCTTATGGCCGCGATGAGCGTCACATTTCTCGGCCACAGCATGCACCTGAGCAGGGGTTAGAGTTAAAGCTGTATAGACCACGTCCTAGACAACATCTGGTAGCAAGAGGAATATGCAAATTGATTACCGGGACTTGATGGCAACGGACGGGCACTCCATTTAGACGGTGGCATGGAGCAAAGGCGGAGGAAGTGGCCGAAAGTGTTATTCAACCACCGTTATATGTGGTGAGGGGGTAGCTACGCTCCAGCCAGATTTTTATTCTATTGGAGGGTGAACTTTTATTCAGCGAGATCCAAGGCCGATGGGGTCCTGACAGCTGTCTCGGGATGTCCGAAAACGGCCTCAAAATAATCTGTAAGAATATATTTATCTTACGGGAAGTCACCCAATGAGTGACTTCCCGTAGGATAAATTTAATCCACAAAGCGATCGGAGGGGTGCCAATGATGGGACCTATCAGGTATACTGAAAATCTATGTTTATTGGTTTCCCGTAAGAACATTTGTGAGAATTTTGGGATTCTTTTGAATATCTGTCTGCCGCAAACAACACGCAAACAACGTGTCTCGACAAGATCTTCGACACATCGCACCAGAATGGACCACGACATGTACCTTCAGCACACGCACATAATGTCATAGAAAAAGGAATCTGGTTGAATATAATCTCTCCTTACTAGAATGAGATCTCATACAAAAGTGCTGTTGCATTCATTTCCACACGTTACATACTTACAAAAGTATCGCAGGTGGGCGTTGCGTTGGCGTAAAGTCGTGAGCGCAGTCGCCAACGCGGCGACACGACGCAGTCGGCACGCTAGGCCGAGAGGCGCATCAGCTCGCGCCCTTGCGGAGCCGGATGATCTTCTCCCACACGCGCATGCTGCTCCTCGACGAGCCCCAGGTGTGGCTTGGGAGCAACACACAGTGCTACCGGAGCGCTCAAACTACGAATGAAGGTGTCTTCCACCGCCGGCATGCATGGGTGTGCGGCTGGATGAGTGGTGCGGACTCTTTCTCGCGAAGATGTCGTTCGGCAGAGTGGCAGAGCGCGGAATGCGGGGCCACTGGTGCATGAGATTGCTCACACCGCACTCTATGCTAGATTGTGCGCCATGCAACAGCATGCGCGCTGTGCCAAGTTGGCGCGACATCGCGGGGATGTGGGAAGGAAGGACTCGGTCTGTCATACAGCCTTCTATGTGTCGTTGCATCCAAGTCAGGTGGATGAAGGGCTCTGGAGGGAAGCGGAGGGACCCCAAGGGCTGAATCCTCGCGCTGAAGTTGTGTCGGGGGCCCGAATAGCTTGTACATCGGGTTTTTGAGGTGTGTCGTGGGGCTTGCAGGTCAGCACATGGATGAGCCGGTACTACTACATTCATTAGCAGGGGTTTCAAAGCCTCAGAATGAGGAATAGCGTCACACACCGGAAATCCGGCTGCGCTCGTCGCCGTGTGGGGCGTCACCTCCGGCCTCGCGCAGTTCGTGCTGATGGGCATGTTCGTGCTAGCCTTCTAGTTCGACGCGGCTTGATGAGATGGGCGCGCGCCTGGGCAGGGGTTAGAATTAAAGTTGTATAGACCACGTCCTAGAGAACATCTGGTAGCAATAACCAGGACTTGATGGCAATGGACGGGCACCCCATTTAGGCGGCGGCATGGAGCAAAGGCGGAGGAAGTGGCCAAAAGTGTTATGGAGTCAACCACCGTTTATATGTGGTGGGGGGGTAGCTACCCTCCAGCCAGATTTTTATTCTATTCGAGGGTGAACATTTATTCAACGAGATCCAAGGCCGATGGGGTCCTGACAGCTGTCTTGGGATGTCCAAAAACGGCCTCAAAATAATCTGTAGGAATATATTTATCTTACAGGAAGTCACCCAATATGTTGCAAATTTAACTTCCTGGTTATAAGAAGCTTCTCTTAGCCGAGCTTAGCAACGGCTTATAATAGACAGGGGATATTAATAAATCGTTATAATGTGAGTGCCCGCATTTTATTTTACTGTTTGAGAACGGTACAAGCAACAGACCCACAGTTCGCTGCATCCAGATTATCTCTAGGCACATAGACTTCACTTCCGGAGGCACCTCAACCCCAATTTCTCTCTCCTTCACAAAAAAACACTGCGACTTATCGGGGATCTTTATTCAGATAAACTCTGATAAGGGTCACAGCTCTTACAACACTATAAGGCCTTAGCGCCGCTTATGGTGTCAAACTAAAGTTTGTGACATTACACCGTCGTTAAGGGCTGTAGGTAGACCGTGTTAGACGGAACACAGCGGCTATGAGCATCTAGCTGCGCCGAGCTGCGCCTAGTGATCCTAGGCGCACCTCGGCAGATGCCGTCTAACTGGCTCGGTGCAGGCTCCCGCCTAGTTGTCGGCTATCGCAGTCGAGCAATACAGACTGAAGCTGTGCTTAGGAAGGGCCTGAACGCAGTGACTACTGTTATGAGTACTTATGTTTACATAATACTCGTTCGTAGGATCCCGCAGCGGCAAAATTTTGAGACAGGTTTTCACTTGTCTCCTTGAAAAAATGCTAATGATTCTAGGGGCTGTGCTGAACCAATTTTACAGTTTCATCACATTTTTTACTGACTCTCTTAAGGCTCTGAGCATTATTTGTTTGTACTTTAATGGCACCTAATAACTCGTTGTCTGCTGGGTGTATGTGTTCCGGAGCCACATGGTCGGGTTCATTATTGAATTCTTAAGTTTCCAGCTCATTTTTTACGTTCCTCTGACGAAAAACGAATACACTAGAGTTTTTACCGGATTGCCGACACATTTTCTGATGCTATCACGGCAAATGCCGCACTTTAGGCACCAAGATCGGTGCAACCCCGCATTTAAACGCAATGATGGTGTTCTGCGGTATTCTTGATGCTATAGATGTCTTGTAAACATATACTAGTCTCCTAGTCACGTTAGGGCAGTGGCTTGCTGTGCAAGCGCAGCACGCGGCGGTCGCTCGGCCTCGGATCGCTGATTGCATCAGCGATTTAATTTGATCCGTGGCCGAAAAATAAGGCTTGTTCAATTCTCAAGGACGTAGTTCGCATCTGCAGTACAAAATGTAGCCATGATACCCACAAATAAACATCTGAGGCCATATTTCTGACAATAATAAATCTGGTCTCAGAAGTTCGAAGGTTCAGATATTAGAGGTTATTTTGGCACTCTTGATTTGAGCTTCAGTTCGACTATGTGGAACTTTCATTTGTTGAATTCAGGTACAATCTTTGCTCAAGTATTGATTTTCTTTGATTACAAAAGCAGTTTGGAGGGTCAGCTAATAACCTCTATTCTATGCATTTCCTACAACTCAGATTTAATGTACTGTAACAGCCCGTATTAAGATGCCTTAGTGGCTTCAAAACTGGAACTGACAACGTCTGCCAACCAAATAAAGACAAAATTAAAGCTGCTGGTCTTCCATCGATCATTAATCGATCATTGCCGGTGTGAGGGGGACTGTAGCGTCGCTTTGGAAAACGAGGTTCCAAAAGTGACTTGTTCTCCCTCTGGGGGCTTTTTCGTTTAAGTTGGGTTCGTATAGAGTTTGTGAGAGAAGATAGTTGAGCAGCGTTTGTCCGTGGGGATCTGTTGGGGGTCAAAAATGGGGGATAACGTGAAAAATACCTTGTTCAGATGTGCACACCGCGTGCACTACTCCGAGACAATATCCAAGTCTCTGCTTTGTCTCTCTTCTACTGCCTTTCCCCTTTGAACTGGGTGATAGTTGATTCGACTGGCTTTCCCAAAGGTGGGATGACCGCAAATGGCTCGACAAGGGCCTAACGGCTCAACGTGGGTACGGCTCGCGAAGGATGTGAGTGTGCCGGTCATTGTCCAAGGTATCCGCAATTTGGTGTGAGACGCCTTGATTCATTCCTCTCTGCATGAGCAGCGGTTTGCGAGGTCAAGGGGACGGGTTAGTGTGGTTAGACGTTCAGTATGAATCGTCTGGAGGATGTGTGGTCAAGTGTCTTTCGACAAGTTAGTGGGTTAGTGGGGTGGTGTGTGTGTGGTTCAACAGTATATTGGGGGGATTGGTTTACACTAGAGAACTAGTGGGGGAAAAACCGCTCCAAAGTGAACTGTCTATTGCTTTGAGACCCAGATCCTTTTATACTCTGCCAATAACCCCTTTGGACCTTCTCTACATGTCCACAGTCCGCTCCCTCGGCGTTCCATAACGTTCTAGCCCCATGGCGGTGTGTTTGCGCCGTGTTTCATCCCACCGAGTTATGGTGCTCGTCGGAGGAAGTTGCCTTTTAGGGCCCAAAAGTTGTTGGGACGCGATGCCCGACGAACTGCTACCTTCCTAATCCATCCAAAGTCCGTGCGGATACGACGTCCTGAGGCTGAAAAGAGGTGAAACGTGTGCAATATGTCGGCGTGAGCGTGTTGGAAGTGCTGTGCACTCCGGCGGTCGATCCTGTTATGGACAAAGGCACTCCCATCTGCCAGATGTCGTTGGAGGTGCGGCGTCCACGATGTGAGGTGCGAGAACGGCGTCCGAAATGTGTAGATGTGGGGAATGTAGGGCGCGGTGAGCGTGGGTGGTGAATCTGGGTGTTGTGGCCGTGTCGTCGTATTCGCTGGGGCGGACACAGCGCATGTGGCAGCCCCACACCGGTCAGGGCAGTTTTTCGCTATGGAAAAATTAGATCTGTGCTTCAAATAATTTTTTACCTTGGATTTTATTCTATTTAAACTCAAGTACGAGTTCTTGCCGGGCAAAGCCGCAGCCTACAACCCCAAGTACTATTACAATCAAATCGACAGGGGGGGTGACGCATGACTCATTTTTCCAATTCGACAATTCGCCAAATTTTTGCATGATGGGCGAAAAAAATTCAACAAATTTGACAGAAATCGGGCCGAAATTGAGCTTTTTTGCATGGGAACATCAATTTTTGGGGTGACAAACCACCTGGAAAACTCGACAAACCGCCGGGTGACAAGTGACAAACCACCAAAGTTCACCATCGACAGGTACCCGCGTGACACGTGACTGTCAATTATCCGTTCTCTTAACGAAATCTCTTGAATCAGGTACATGTTTGTGAAGCATCCCCATATGTCTATCCCTATGCCTATTCCTCCTCACTGGTGCTTCGTTCGGGACATTTTTGACTCCCACACTCGCACAGCTATGTTGCATTTTTAGCTACGTAACTCGTCACCAGATCGTACCTGCCGACCCTGGCAGCTTTGCAGCAAGCTCCATTATTTGAACACAAGATCTGTGCCATAGTTAAATAGAGTCAGGAGAGCATTTTCCGCAGTGCCGCAGCCGGGCGGCGATGCTGCGGACTTGCTGCGACCACCTATTCTTGCGTGGCTTGCTGCGGTATAAAACGACTGGCCCCGTTCTCATCTGTCCGCCCCGCTCTCTGAGCCAAATTAGTCTGCGGTGCATATCTCCATTCATTCACCTTTTTCTGCTCGTTTGGGGCATTCCTTCTACTGGAATGAATCTAGAAATCAATATCTATCCCCTTCTCTTCTAATTCAACGGGCAGGCTGGCGCCTCATGGCCAACTACGCGCTGCGCTGCCTGCGCATTTCCCACTATGTGCTCCGTTGCACTGCTGTCATATCCTAAATCGGCTGTCTGTGCGCAGAGCCGCTGCGATACGTTTCAAGATCCGGGTCTTCTATACCGCAGCACGTTCATTTATATGCAGCAATTGGTAACCAGGTTTCGCATTCTGCCTCTTGCTTTCCCCCCACATCCTAATCATTTTCCGATGAACGCTTCTCGCTGAATGGCCGCCATGGTTTGTGTGTTTTCGCACCTTTTGGATCCTTCGCTGACCTAATTTACTCAGATGGCACTGGCTGGTCCCGCGCCGCATCCCGGTAGTATTTTCCACAACATCCACTGGTGCATAGTACGCGTTTTTTCATCCAGTCCACCGCTGGTGATGAATCTAGCAGGTCAATGACATCCGGTGACATCAAAATTTGCGCATACATTGTTTGAAAACCATGCTTTGCATATCGCCACCTACATTCTCCCACTTTTCAATATTAGGCTGGAGGCTTCTGCAGGGTAGATAATGTAAATGTGAGTTTTCCTGTTTCGTTTTCCGCCGTCGGCTCAGTCGAACCATCGATAGATGACCTTCCCTGGGGACTGTGAGGCACATTCTATTTCAGCCAGAACCACCTGCCCACCACGGATGTCGCACTAGACTGCACAGCATGGTTTGGAGACATTTCCATTTTTAAAATCTTACCGTACCACTCCAACCACAAGCATATTCTTGCTTCCCAGCGCCTGAATGTTATCCTCTCAGCTCAACATTCTGGAAAACTCATCCAGTATTTAATGCGCTCAATTTATAGCATCTGAAATATGATTTTGTCTTTATACTCTCTTTCATCCTGAAGATTTCGAGCTTCTGCCAACTTATACCACAGTAAAACTCTGTGCTGTGAGAATATCCCCTCTGCAGCAGAGTACCATTGGACTAGGACATTATTACAAGTATTTCAAGAACCGCTTATTTTTGTCCCTCCACGGATCTCAAGTGTGGGAATTACATCAGTAACAAGTTGAGAGCTGCGGGACGCAGTTTGACGGTGCTGTGTTACTGCGAGATCTGCAAGGTAGATCTGCGGTCAAGACCATATGTGGCATTGTTGTGGGGTTTAAGCAGTATTTACATGTCGCCGCTTGCCGCAGCCGTTTTACTCACCCAGTCTGCCGGAGCGGAGCGAAGGCATTTCTTGTTTGATTGTAATAATACAGTAGCCTTTTTCGCCAATGGAATGCGCAAAATAATCATGCTACCTTAGTCAAGTCCCAATTCATACAAACAAGGACCTAATGGTGAAATTGGTATCATGTCCACTACTGCTGAGATGGTTCGGGATGGCTCCGTGGAAGTCCCTCGTTCGAGTCGAGGTTAGGTCATCATCCTTCACACGAGAAGACTGAAATAAACTCACACGTTTATAAGAACAAGACCTAATAGCGAAAATTGTATCGCATCCACTGCATCTTGGCCATATCTTGTCAAAATACCGAAGCCCCTCATTCGAATTAGGTTGTATCGTCCAAGTCTTTTTTTCTTTCTTTTTCATTCAACCTACATACAAAAATCTAAAAACAATCACACACTTAATCAGGGGCCGGTAAAGGGAGGAAGGACCTAATAGCGAAATTGACATCGCATTCATTGCACCTGGCCCGATGTAGTCACCACTATGTGGAAATCCCTTGTTCGAATCAAGGTTCGGTCACGTTGGACTCCTGACTTTTTTTTTATTCGCCCCCACACAAACTCAAGCCCGAAACAATCACACACCTATCCAAGGGCAAGCAAGGGGGATGAAAACACAATAGTGAATTCGGCATCACGTTCACATCTGTTAAAGCGAAAATGAGACCGCTTCATGTGAAAGTCCCTCGTTCGACCCGAGGTTAGGTCATGGCCATTTATTCCAGGACTTTTTCTCTCTTTTCGCTGCAACAAAAATAACCTCACTTCATACCGGGTTCAAGAATATGGGAACAAGGCCTAATAGCGAAATCTGCATCGCATCCGCTCCCCATTCGTATGTGATGCTATTGTATTATGTGGAAGTCCCTCGTTCGACCCGAGGTTAGGTCATCTGGTATTGCGATCTCAACGTCTATTTTTCCGCCCCACACAAAAGCCTGAAATAAATATCGCACTAGTTTCGGTTCAACTTGAACTAGATGGTAGGACCTAATAGCGAAATCGGCACCTCATCCACCTATCCTGACCAATGTTCCCATTTCGGTGGAAGTTGTTCGAACCGAGGTTAGGCCATAAGTCTGTGGCGCCGAACATTAATATTCTTTTATTCACCCCACATAAAATCCCTGAACAATCACACATCTGTTCAAGGGTAAGTAAGGGGGGAGAAGACCTAACAGCGAAATTGGCATCGCATCCACTCCCCTCAAACGGTTCGTCGAATATGATGATGTGGAAGTCCCTGGTTCGAACCGAGGTTAGATCCTGGGATGGTCCCGTGTTTTTTTTTTTATTCACCGCACACAAAAACCTGAAATAATTTCACAGTAAGCGAGGCTCAGTATTATAGGAACAAGACCTAATAACAAATCGGTATTGCGTCCATACCCTTTGGGTCCTTCGAATATTTTGGCAATCAGTCGGCATGTCGCGGAAATTTCCAGATGCGCGTCCAAATATCTAGGCCCTTTTTACTTCAATCACCGCTGTAGACCCGGCTATATGATTGAATCCACCGTGGCTTCCTTGTTTTAAATTTTCGGTCTCTTATCTGGATGATTCTACTGAGAAACCCGGTTTCTCAGAGAAACCTCCCGCATCAGGGAACATTACCATCAAATACCGGTCATCAATCGGCGACACCGGGGAACGCTACAAGTTCGTTAGTGACTTGCAGGCACCGTTATTATTACCAGGAAAAATTGAGAGAGTTATTTAGAATAATTAATATTGGTTCTAAGTTGTAATGGGCTTCTAAAGCCCTGTTATGGCACAAATATCAGATATCTCCCGGTGTGATGGGATCAAACCAATTCAACCCAAGTTCGGCAAGGCAATTTGACTTGCTCTGAGAATTTTGGAGCTCTAAGAGCCAGCGGGGTATTCATTACACAAGAATAAAATGTTTGCCTGAGACTTATATGAGCACCAGCTCGCAGGTAAGGTCATGATACCAATTACAAGGGCTGTGATTCTCAATGAAGAAATATAGCCTTGTCAAGTCAGTAGCGCCTGTAAAAAATCCGGGCGAGCACACAAATTCATCCCCAAGCCATTAAATTCCACATTGTGGGGCATTGAAGTCCAGGACTACTCAAAAACCTAGGCCTGAGTTCAGCGGTCGCCGGCATAATGATCTCATACCCCATTTGAAGGGCTCCTCAATAGAATAATCCCTCTCATCTGAAACAATGGCCTTCAAGTGTGCTGCTTCATTGAAATCCCACAATATCCTATTCTTCATCTCGCCAATTACTGCTGTAAGTGTCAGCCCAGCCCCCAACCAATGAACAGGTTTCCTAAAAATATAGGAATGCAGTGCAGCAAGTGCTTCTCTTTACAGCCTTGCTCCGATATCTCTTCCTCCCAGACCATGCCCCTTTTCAGCAACAGTACCGGTATCCACATTAGTGGAGGGAACTTCTACGATGTTGGTGGCAACATGAACATCCGAAATAGCCAGCAGCTTCAGGTACAGGATCACCAGCATGCGGATAGTGGTGGCTCTCCAGGTATTCTTGAGGGAACGCCGACGCAACAGAGCATTGGCTGGGACGTTTCATATGGCGGTCGCACGTTTTCAGGAGCAGTGAGGAATAGCCGGCATACAAGGAGAATGTGGCCATTATCTTACGGTGCGTGTCAATTTGGATTTATGCATTTCCGCCTCTTAATTTGTCTCGCAGACGCGTCTCTTCGGTACCAGACCCAATCACAGAGCGAGTTGCAACTGGAATATGACCAAGCCTCTTCGTCTTCGTCATTAGCCAGCGCACTAGTTACGCCGTCGTCAAGCACCTCTCCTTTCAATTATCCATCCCTGTCGCAGCCTCAGTTTTATGATCCCACGCCGACTTCTGGTAATGCGGGCTGGAGCATCCCCCGCCCATCCCGACCACTTCCACCGCATATTCATCATGACAACCAAGCAATTGAATATACCCCGCCACCCCCACCTTTCGACTTCTCCACCCATTTTGACTCGGGATCTGTCAATGGAGTCGTGAACTACGTACCTCCACGTGACTGGCGTGCAAACGAGCCGAAAACCACGATTAGCGGTGGTACATTCGTTGGAGAGCAAATATATAATGTCCACCGGAGCGGAGAAACAGGCATGTTCCGTTTTTTGAACAAAATGAATTTGAGCTGACTCCGAGGCCCGGAATCCAACAGGAATCCATATTTTACATCGCTCCGTAGTTCTCGAAGCGATGTACGATTCAGCAGACAGCTACCCTCAGCCACGATGCCATCCCGAAACACGTGTAGAAATCCTCGAGAAATTGTTCAAATGGTCCACGGAGTCCAAGTGGGCGGAAGTCGCGGTGGTCATCAGAGTCTGGCCATTATGTGGAGACGGCGCTGGAGGGCCTTTCTGTTCTCTGGCTGCATGGACCAGCCGGAGCTGGAAAGTCGGCAATTATGTGCACCCTCTCTGAACAATTGGCAGATGCTGGGCGTTTGGGAGGCACTTTATTTTTCAAGAGTGGGCATGCTACCCGTGGGAATGCTCAAACATTCTTCGCTACGCTTGCCTATCAACTCTCCCTGCGGATTGCACAGCTGAAATCAGCAATTTCACAAGTGGTGGAGGAGGATCCATCCGTGGTCGCGAGATCCATGAGTGTTCAAATACAGAAACTCATTCTTGACCCATTCCGCTCACTTGATAATCTGGAACCGCCCGTCATCATCATCGACGGCTTGGATGAATGCGAAGGCCACCAGGTGCAGCAAGACATTTTGCATCTCATCACGCAGTCCATCAGTGTGGATGCCCCTCCTCTTAAATTTCTCATTGCCAGCCGACCGGAACACCATATCTGCGAGATCTTCGACGATCCCTTTTTCGAGAACCTCTATGACTCGTTTGATGTGACGCAGTCGTTCAAGGATGTCAAAAAATATTTATGCGACGAATTTACGCGGATCCATCGAGAACACCGTGAAACCATGGGTTCTGTTGCAGGCCCATGGCCATCCCAGAAGGTCGTAGATGAACTCGTCCATAAATCCTCCGGGTACTTTATATACGCAACAACGATCATCAAGTTTGTTGATGATCGGAATTTTCGCCCCACAGAGCGGCTGGAATTACTCGAGCAGAAATCACATTCGGAATCACCTTTTGGTGCCCTGGATCAACTGTACACTCAAATTCTTTCGATAGTCCCAGTCCATTGGCCGCTTATTCCAATCCTGCAGGCCCTAGATTTCTGCAATTTCAGATTAACTCCTACTGGGGCTGAACAACTTCTTGAGCTCAATCCTGGGGATGTTCGTCTGGCTCTACGAAATCTCCATTGTCTTTTTAAGGTTCCCGAGATTGAAGACGACGTCTGGCATATCGAAATTAGCGTGTACCATGCTTCGTTGCAAGAGTTCCTCAACAATTCAACACGAGCAGGCGTGTTCTACGTCGGTGACCCAGAACACCGAGTGGATATGGCTCGCCGTGTTCTTAAAGCACTTTCTTACAAGTGTGACAATACATCAATCAACCGTGCTCCCCCAGTTGCATTGTAAGTTCACCTGGTGACGGGTGCACCCCATTGACATAGTAATTCTATCCACAGATCATTGGGCGCGAATGTGCTGGAGAAAATTCCACCCATGGCCGAATTTATACCCCTAATTCGAAGCATAAACCCCGACTTCATTTTCTACCGGGACAAGCACGCAGGACAAATTCTCTCGGTGTTGAAGGTCAGTTTCTTGCCTGGCCGATTCGATTCTCACCAGTGTTTAGAACATTGAGAATCCACCAGCGGATCTAATCGAATTGTGGGATGACTACCACTACATGTCCAACTTGGACATCACTCTACAATATTCCGCGCCTTCTGATGATGCTCTCCTCTCAGCTCAAGACTGTGAGCCATTGTTCCAAAGCCCAATACTTCGCTGTTTATTCCAGGCAAATTTGTTGTCGTATGAGAGGGCTTTTGGTTTTCTGGACCATAATTTGCTCCTGGATGTCTCGTGGGATGACCTCAGGGCCGCCATAGCCAGCCTACGGCCTGTAATTGGGGAAGATAAGGCAAAAATGCAAGCACTATCCAGCTTTGTCGCAGAATACCTCTCACCAGAGCCCACCCTCGCCGCTCTGGTATTACAACTGGCACATGGGTCCGTGCGGCTATTGAAAGACATGGCGACTAGTCAGAAACCTTTATACTACCAGTAGGTGATATTTATGCAAGGTGCTAGAAGCCTCACATTTGTGCCAGGGAAACATTGGCCCAGTGGGGCTATTTCGTCAGGTCTTCCACACATTCACTTGAACTCCTTCAAGACATTCGTGAATTCCCTTCTTTCGAAACCTTCAGTGACCTCGATATATTTGGAAAGGGACCGGAAAACTACCACAGTATCCTACAATGGCTGAAGGTTGCTGTTTACTGTGAAACTCTCTGCGGGGATACTGATTGATCTGTTCAGACTTTCCCAGACCCTCCAATGGACTCGAGTTTCACAAGCGCGCAGAGGCTTTGGAAATACGATCATGGGATGGGTTGGGTAAAAATCTGGGTAACGCACACATGTCGTAAAACTGTTTGCTCATCAATTATGCTTCAGGCTAATATCAAGGTCGACATAACAGTTTGCCTGTTGTAAATCCAGAAAGCATCCCAAGAAATGGGGCCAGTAAAAAAACACATTTTCGCCAGAAACGGTTCCGGCGGTAAATGCGGGCCGTGGCCCGATTGATGCCATAATCACTCCATATAGAAGTGCATCGCATTTACCACCCTGTCTAGCGCCACGACCTGCTGAAGAACAGTTACAGGTAGGCGCTCACTTAGTTGCCCTACTGAGCTCTAAGCTCTTTCCAGGACCTCCAATACTCATGACCGACCCTAGTCATCTTGACTCTCTGCTCTTTGATACGACGCGAAGTCGGAATCAAAGTGCTTCAAACGGAAGATCCACCCGGTTAGATAGTATTAGGGAATGCACACCCGACTTGGATGCGGCACTGGAGCTCGCCACCAAAGACCTGCAGACACATGTCGACGAATACAAATATCCCATCCTTACCCTTCCCACCGAAATCACGTCGGAAATATTTGTCCATTTCCTCCCACCTTACCCCCAATGCCCACCGGCCACTGGACTCTCCTCCCCGGAATTACTCTGCCAGATTTGTCAGGTGTGGCGCGAAATAGCGCTCAGCACACCGTGACGCTGGCGAGCTATTAAATTGTGGCCTCCGATGCCATCTCCGACCTGGGCGTTGGATTTACTCAGAGCTTGGGTATCACGCTCCAAAGATTGCCCTCTATCAATTTCTCTGCAGTGCTCCACTCGGCTGCTCGATGTTGATTTCATCCAAGCCATCATACCTCATTCTAAGCGCTGGGAACACATCGACTTCAAGCTGCCCATTGAATCACTTCGGTTGATTAGAGCGGACTTCCCCTTACTCCGTTCTCTAACTTTGGGCCCCCCCCGTTATGCGAAAGAGACCGGCTCACTGGATGCAATATCGTTGTTCAGTAATGCGCCGCTTTTAAAGCAGGTCACCCTTTCCAACCACTTTAGGCCTCTCGATATTCAGCTGCCGTGGTTGTCGCAGTTAACGAGCATTTCCGCCTCCCGTTTGTCTGCAGCCGAATGCACCGAAATCTTGCAGCATTCCGCTGCCCTTCGGGAGTTTCGCTGCAACTATGTTGACATTGACGATTCGAACCTATTGCCTGTGGCATCTCTGAGGTACCTGCACTCGCTGAATTTGGGCGGCGGCTTGGGTCCCTAACAGCTCCTGGAAGCATTCACCACTCCCGCTCTCCAGCATATTACGATCCCGGACACCCTGAATAACGTCATTCCCCGCCTCAATGCGCTCATTTTACGGTCTCACTGTACCTTGGCATCGATGAACATCCTTTTTCCGCGCCAAGCAGAAGCGACCTATCGTGCAGCATTTCCTTCCATTCCCACCATTACTGTTGAAAGAGATCTTTAATCATTTTGAAGCTTGTCAAGGTCCCCCTCTGTCGAAATTACAGAATAAACTGCCAGTAACGTATATCTTAGAGAAGATCTATCAGTACCGAGACCCCCCTGTCCGAAGGTACCGCGAAGAAAACCGTCGATATCAAGCCGATTTTCTGGTATTGTCCCAGACGAGGTCCCAGAGTTCGCGAACTTCGAATATCATTTTATGCCGACACATGGCAGCGGAGTCCGAATGGATGTCTGCATGGCGACGGGAAAGAAAATTAAACGCCTCAAATTGCATGCCATGCCAGGCCATCGAAGAACAGCTCTGAGTGGACGCGGAAAGATGAATTATCCGTCTGCATGACGATGCATCAAAATCAACAGAGCCCAATAACGGTTGACGTGCGGAACATCACATTTTGAACTCTCGACACCTATGAAACCAACCCCATACCAATCAAATCCGACCAACCGAAAATCGGTGTACCCGCGGAGCACGCTGAATTTTTGCAACAGAAAATGCACCGTAAAATCTAAGTAGACGCGAGGACTTTAGATGTTTCACGCATGCATAGTCGATACCAATGGCATCGAAGAGGCCAGAAAATTAGAATACAAGACAATATGGGTCAAAATACAGTTGGTATAAAACATAACAGGAGCCTTGCGATGGAGAAAGTGCTTCGAGGTGGACAGAAGCGATAGTGGATTGGCTCGCGTAGAAAGACACGAATCGGAGCTAGGAAGGAATACATAGGCATTTAGAGCGAGTGGTTACTTGCACAAACGGTTCCAGGGGAAATTGAAGCAAGTTGCTGATAACTGGCGAAGTCGGCGGTGAAAATTGTCGATAAGCGATAGATCACCGGGACCGCGCGGAAGAGAGAGGCCCGTAGCGGGAGGATAGTACTGAGTTGCGACCCTGAATCAAGTTGCCCGAAGCCGCCCCAAAAAATGACCAGGAAAAAAAAAAATCGCCCGCAACAGCTCCAGGTAAATACGGCCCGGATTGTGACGTCACGGCGCCTAAGAAGAAAGCCCGCAGAAGACTCGCAGAGAGACGGGAACAAGACTCGCAGATCTAGAGAAACCGGAGGAAACCCAGACAAGAGGGGCCACATCATTCTCCCCGCTCGCCTCCTGCGTGCGTGCGCGCGGGTGGGGATGTGCGTGCGTGCACATGCAGACAAGTCAAAGAATTCGCTTGTGAAATTGCGCTGTGGGCGTATGGTCCATAAACGGCGCCACCGGCGTGTATCCCTAGCATTGGCTTGACTGGCCCTGCTGCCCCCGCCCCCCACCCCCCTCCCCTAGGCACCCGGGCCTGCGACTTTGTACAGCGTCTGCGCCCCGCCAGTATGCGAGTTCCGAATACGCCCCGCCGGTATGTGGAGTCTGCGCCCCGCCAATATGCAGCGTCTGCGCCCCGCGCAATCGTGCAGCGCCTGCACCGCACCGATATGCGGTGTCTGTGCCTGCGCCCTCACTCCGCGTACGCCGCCGCCGCCGCCAGCCCCTGCCCGCTCCCCCGCTGTGCTGTCGGTGCTGCTGTATGGGTCGGCGCCGGTGTCGGTGTCACCGTAGCAGATCCAGACGGAGGCGATTCAGACGCAGAGAGCGGCGGCGATGCGGACGCGCTACCGAACAACGACGCTGGCCCCGCGCGCGCTGGCGAACGATGACGCGGGCTCGAAGCTGTCGATGCGCGCTACCGACGTCGTAGAGCCGCCGGTCCGCGCGCTACCCCGCACCCTAGATTCGCGTTTGCGCTGGGCGTCGGTGTCGCGCAGCTCCCGCTCGCACTCGCACTCCCGCCACTGCTCCCCATTCGCATCGTTGTCGTCGTCGCCCTCACAATCTTCACCCGCCGCCGCCGCCTCCTCTTCCCCGCTCTTGTACCCTGCCGCACCGCATCCGCCGCGCCTGCGCCACCGTTCCGCGCCCACCCCGCTCCCGTGACGCACCATGCCCCTCGATGCCAGACGACACGCACATTCGCGAGCCCCGAGCCCAACTCGCCCAAGCCGAGCCCCATGCCCGCGGCGAGCACCTCATCCGCTTCGCCGCGGTAGCGCGGGACGCCGATCTCGGTTTTATGGGGGTAGCTGGGGGGTGGGATGTGAGTAGGGTGTGGGGGAGAAGGACAGATAGAGAGGGAGCGAGGGTGAAAGAGGGAGCGGATGGGAGAAGGGCGGGATGCGAGCGGAGCGGGGGAGTAGTAGGGCGGGAGAGGATGCGCGCGCGCGCCAGGAACGGCGGCGGATAAGACGGCGATGCGATGCGATCTGAAAACGAGGGGGGATGGAGTGGAGGGAAAGAGAAAGGAGACGAAGGATGGACGTGTGTGCGATGCGCAGAGGGCGAAAGGGAGAGAAGGGCGCGCACGCTCTAAAAAACGCGCGAAGCGAGGCGAGGCAGACGGGGTGGGGGTAGAAGCAAGGAAAAGGAGGCGATAGACGAGCGCGCACGCGAGAACGGTAGGAGGGGCGGAGGAAGGACATAGGGGCGGCGGCGGCGGATGCGATATGAAATGGGGGTGGAGCGGGAAGAGCAGGAAAAGTGACGAAGGATGGAAGAGCATGCGATGCTAGGAGGGCGAGCATGCGTCGGGAGGAAAGAAGGAACATGGCGCAGACGAGAGGAAGGTGAAGAGGGTGAAGGCGCATGTGCACGCCCAAGCGGACGTGACGCGGGGGGGAGGTATATGCAGGCAGGAGGAGGAATCGGCACAGGGATGATTGAATTATTGATACAATAATAGACTGATGATATGATATAAGTGGGGTACGGAGAAGACGGGCGTGAGGAGAGGAGAGGACGGACGGACGGATGAGGAGGACCACGGGAAACTGGAGGGAGGGGGTGAGGGGATGGATAAGGACAGGGCCGAGGAGAAAAGGAACGCGGGGAAGGAGTGAGTGGGAGAGGAAGGCGTACGGCGCAAGAGGAGGGGCGGGTCGGGAATGGGTGGACGGGGAGCGGAGTGGGAAGAAAGGAGAGTAAGGGCAGTACAAGCAAGCGCGTATACTTAGGCAAGAAGATGAAAAAGAGGGTATGCGAGCGAAAGGAAGGGCAGGCGAGCGAGGGATGGCGCAGGAAACGATTCATAAGGGAAGGATGAATGCATATATTGAGAGAATTTCGCTATCAAGATGGGCGTCGTGGAGTGGTGGTGGTGAAGAGCACCAGGGGGGATCACGGGATTGAAGGAGCGGAAGGACAGAGGGATAGGGAGCGAAGGGAGCGGGAGGACGGGGAGGCGCGCAGAAAGTGGTGGACGAAGAAAACAAGGCAGCAGCGGAGAACGCCGCCAGACGTGGGTGGATGGAAAGGGAATGGAGGCATCCCGAGCGTGTGATAGAGACGACGCCGTTGGATAGATACAACGCAGGCACCGAAGGACACCAGTCGCAACACCAAGAACGCGCCAAAGTAGAAGGTTTGGCCGTGGCAGGATTATGTCAGCTCCGCCGGCTTGCCTCGGCTCAACGTCGCTGATTTTGTGCTCGGACTAACTTGGTTCTCTCTGCTCGGACTTGCATACACTATCAGCTACAGTACTACTCGTATGTGTGCTAACTGCACTTTGACCAGTGTACCGGCGACTCGGGCTTTATGTACCACCCGGACTAGCCTTTTTCACCAATTGAATGCGCAAAATAGTCACGCTACTTCAAGGGGTCTCGGAAACCTTAATTCCGGATATTGACATGCTCCCAGCACGTGACAGGTGGCTGGGGTCTTTGCTTACATCACCCACTGCGAAAGTAAGTAGATTTGAACGAGTAGAGCACAGTGGAGGTCACACCTAAGATTACCAAAATAAGGGTCAGCCTAAGTTGATCTCGAGTACCAAAAAATGGAATTAAACTCCAGTTGCTCCGAAACTAAAACCCATTCTCATAGTTTAGGTTATAATTTCAGCGCGACCGAAATGAGCTAGAATAAGATCAAGTTTCGGCGTCACTGAAATTTATTTGAAATACTAGAAATCATATTGCAAAAAGTAGGACCCAAAACGGTCTGCGTAAACTACCCGTATTGAAATTAAATAAGGTGCATCTGAAGTTCAAAATATCTGTTGCACCGAAACGTGAACTCGAAACTTGAAATTTCGATTCACACTTCCGTTATCCCTAAATCTGGAATTTAGATTCGAATTTCGGTCCCAGCCGATTTTCAATCCGATTTTTTTATTCCAACTGTGCTGAAATTTGGTCGGCGGACGATCTGCTGACGATCCGCCGCCCATCCGCCCCTCATCCACCGACCATCCGCCGCCCGTCCGCCGACGATCTGGTCCTTGTTCCCCAATGATCCACTCCTAATCCGACATCAGTAGTAAGTACATATACACCAGCCCACAGGCACTTTCGGATAGCACCAAAACCAACCAAGTATGTCACTTTTTGGGGGGCTGCCAGTACATGTATATATATAGAGAGAGACAGAACAAATCGTGGCCAGAGCTCGAACCAACCGCCCTTCCAATCCTGTGAGCATAAGGCAGGCTTTAGCGTCGGCAGGTCCAGCATGCAGGAAGCGCAACGTCCGCCACGCGGAAGAGATCCCCGACACCGTCTTGAGCGCCGCGGCATCACACGCCGATGTGCCCGAGCCGGCTTGGCTGTCAAAAAAAGAAACATAAGGCATTGGGGAACGAACTGAATGAGTAACTGAATGAGTTACTCACATACCAGGGGTCAACGAGGACCATGGGATGGATGCCGAGCTTGCGCAAGACGCAGAGGATACGGCAGGACGTGGATATCCCGAGGATGTTGTTACGGTGCTGCAAATGCCGCTGCTCGCCCGAGTGGAAGACACGGAGCTGTTTCGACGCACGCTAGACGGGGCAGGGATCGAGGAGGCAGAGGTGGAAAAAACATCAGTAATCAACCTTATCCAAACAAGGAACTCACTAGTCGAGCTGCTCGCATAAGACTGTATGCAGTGTCAGTGAAGGAAGCGGATGCGAAGGACGAAGGAGCACGACACGTACCAAAGGACAGATCTACCCACAGCCCAGCCCTGGGCCTCCACCGCGTCTCCTCGCCGCCGAGCATCTCCCCTGCGATGGACAATCAGAGTATGGCGCCGTAAAGGGCAGCGTGCGGGCTGTACGCAGCGTTAGCGAGCTGTGGAATGGCAGCGTATCGGTCGAAGGCGCATCAAGGTGCGGGCGCGGATTCCGCTGTGGTCGTCCCGTGTATGGAGAAGCGCAAGGGGGATGGTGGGAGGAGTATATGGCGAAAGCGAGCCCGATGTGCAGAGCGCGAGCGCGGACAGGGTCGTCTGGAGACGAGGTAGTTCCTCCACGCTGGAAGCGGGGGTAACGATGGCACAGCCCTCGAGGATCCTCAGTCCTATCCAGCACCTACGCAGCGGATAGACAAATAGAGAGTGTAGAGAAATGAAATGAAAGTATCAGGAAGGAGAGAAGCGACGCGTTGAGTGTGCCCCTGCGCCACTTCCGCCTCCACGCGCTGACATCCTTGCACATCGAGCGATGCACGCACGACTCCGCGGCATCCCCAGCATCGAAACCTGAGGGGGGCACTTCACTCCCCGGGAGAAGAAGAGAGAAGACTGGAAATAGAAATAGGACACACGAGGGAATCATCATAATAACGACTATCTCGTCGCCAGGAGTCTGAGCCCCAGGGGCAGAAAATGAGGGACAATAAATAAGCCGCGACAGAAAAAGGCGTTCGTTCGCGACGTGCCTGGGGCGACAGAAACCCACCAAAATAATGAAAATGGGAAAAGAAAATAGGGGAAAAAAACACGCCTTCCCATTCCCCGGCCGAAACCGCCAGTCAGGGTAGCGCCTTCTATGCTCCGCTTGCGCGGCGCGCGCATTGTCCTCCCAGCGCGCGCGCTCGTCGGGGAAGAGGAGCTTCCGCAGTCCGCCTGGTAATGGAGAAGGGGATTAGTGTTGGGGATACATATGGGAAGGAAGGGAAAGGATACAGGCACCGATGTGCTGAAGATCACGATAACGATTCCCCAACGCGGCCAAGACGACGCGCCACCACGCGTCCGTGGGCGCGCGCCTACCCGACGGGGTGGGCGCAATCACACGTACATTGACCTAGACAAATGTGCACATGGGCCTCTGGACGGGATGTGGGCGCGTGCCACCATACCATACGCCATACATCGTGTGGCCACATGGTAAAGATGCTGTGGCCACCCACGCCCACCGACCGACTGGTGTGCATGTGTGGACGCGCGAGGGACGATGCGACAAATGGCCGCCGTCGACGCCGACGCCATTATACAAAGAGAAAAGAACACGATGCACCGATAATTTTGCTGAGATTGCTGTGGTTGCCCTCGACGTGCCCGGGAGCTTCTGGCTCTTGATGAAATGCGAACGGAAGAGGATGAACGCGTTAGGCGGGCGCGGTATGTACCGCCGCCGCCGCTGACGGTGGTGGGGGAGGGGTAGCCTGTAGGACGCGCTGCTGGCAGGGCGCCCCTCCTCCTCCCTCCCATCGCAGTATTTCCCCCACCCGCACCGTCGACGCCGCCCTCGGTATTAAAGGAGGAGTGGGGAGGATAGACGAGTGTCACGGCTAAGGGACTGCCGAAGGCGGCGCCGGGGCTGAGGCGGAACTCGAAGGAGGACATCATGCTCTCCAGGGGTGGGGGCGCCCGCGCGGTGTCGGTGTACGGGAGCGCCGCCGCGTCGATGAGGGGGGGTATACCCATGTCGGGGTCTGCGGGGTTGGGGTTGGGGCATGCATTTGCAGATAGGAAGAAAGGTAAGAAAGTGAGAGGCGACTGGATGAGGCAGAATATAAGGAAGTAAATCAAACAAAGGGAACGTCGCGGGAGGGGCGCAGCATGTACCCGGTGAGGGCGGAATCAAAAAGGCAAGTTCGTGGAGAAAGTATAAAGAAACGGTACGCCGGATGCGCGCACGTCGACATGCTAACGCAGCTACACGAATGCGCACGCGAACTCCCGCATTTCAAACCCGCAAATATTTTTATAGGAGAGGGAATCATACACGTACCCTCCTCGCCATCCACGTCCTCCTCCTCATCGTCCTCGTCCCCCGGAAAAGTATACAAGATGGTATGCTCCCTGATCGGGGGCATCTGCGCGTCGGTATGTCCATCCGCCCATCCTTCCGCGTAAACTGTCTGGCGAGTAAGACGGTACTAGTAGCTGCCAGGGACTGAGAGGGGGGGAGCCGTGTGTGCAGGGCTCCACGCAAGCGGCGTCAAGGTGTACAACCTCATATGAGGCGCACAGCACGGGCGCTCGGAGCGTATCGAGGGAGGAGGTCCGGTCCGTTAGTCATCCGAGCAGGAGCGCGTCATGCGGAAGGTGGGCGCCTCCCATACGCAAGTATGCATGGGCTCTCATAGAAATTGGTCGTAGTGAACTGCAAAACTCCGAGTCGTGACGTCGTCTCAATTGTGAGTCAACTGAGTCCCAGAAGTGGTGCAAAATTCCAGAGAGACGAGGCGGATGAGACGACTACATAAGGATATTCCATAGCAGTGGTCCAGAGTCCGTATGACGAGAGCTGGAGAAGATATCGTCGAAGCCGCTGAAAGAGACCGGCGGTTTGTGTGGCCATGTTAGGATGATCGCATGATATCGGCTCCAAACTCCGAGTCCCTTGTCCTACAACTAGCGAGGTAAAAGTTATTGTACTCTGTCTTCTTATCCTACCCCTTGTCCCGAAACTTCAGCATGATTTGCTCGAAAATCCCGACTTCTCCGATTTCTTTCTGCAGCAGATTCCTGATTCTACTAGTAAACTCGAGAAGCAAGCTCACAAGACTCCCGTCAAATTCGCGCATCCCCGGGCCACGGGCGATTTCTTGAGATTACTTGAAATGGGGGATGGGGCAAGCGCTCTGTAGTCTGCAGTCTCTCGGGGCGCTTTATAATTCTTCCTAAGGAATACGACTCTTATTCCCGGTCTGTGCGGTCGAAAGCCTCGTATCTCCAGCCCTTCTGCAACATATGTTTATGCCCCAAAATTTTATCGCGTACCGGGCTCAAAGCTTTTGTTTCAAACACATCTAGCGGACTCTTCCTACTGCTCCTCCAAGATCCTTTCGCCCCCAGCTTCCAAACAATCTCCCTCGTGGTATGAATATAATAGCCCAGCGCTCTCTTTATTGCCTTCGGATTCTGCTTCAAGAAAGGAATCTTCCTGACTCTTACGGCGCTTTCTTCATTACCATCGGTGCAACGACTTCTTCTTTTTGAACGGCTGGTTTTACTTGTCAACGTTATGCCAATCTCCCATCCGTGGCGTCCGTGATGGCGATTGCTTCTCGCAATGACTTTTTTTTTCGGCGTCTTCTGGATTTTATGCTCCTACTATATTGGGAACGCTTGGCCACTCCCAAATTATTGATTCACCATTTGCAGCTCATCTTCTCCCTCCCACCGTTCACCTCTCTAGCTCGAAATCGGCTGGCGCTGGAATTGATCTCCTTCAAATTTCGCTTCTGGTCTGCGAGTTCGTTTTCAATTCATGCATTTCCGCCCGGTTTTTAGGGCGCATGTGGTCAGCCACTCTACAAACCACCCGAAAAACGGACACAGCACAAATAATCTGGCTTTTAATGGAATTGTCTCGTCTCTGGTCTTTCATAGTCCGATTTTGCAGATTGTATGTCGCTTAATGCACCGAGGTTTATTTCTTAATTTACACATCTTGTCGAGCCCCGCTCCTCAAAGTTTTTCACTTGGTCCTCTGTGTGCTCTCCCCAACTACTCAAGCCTCGCCGACGGTGCCTCATTTATCTGTGTCAGATTCAACACACAAAAAAATCTCACCTCGGGCTAGCGCTTTCGTGCGCCAACAACTTCTTTTTTTCCGAAGGCTGAGCTTTATTCTGTGCTCCACAATCCATTTTCACAGGGTACCACACCTTCGAATTCCTTGCCTTGATCACCTTGATCATTCTTCTCCCGTCTGGAACTAACCCAACCATCGCGTACACTTAATTTAACGGAGTGATTTTACCTTCGCATCCCCCCCCCCCACAAATTTAGTCTCTTTATGAAGACAAATTTCTCCTGACGCTTAATACTCTCGTGGTCCCATAACAATCACTAGAAATCAAAGCCTTCACCTCGCCAAATAAAATTTTCAACATCCTACGGCCTCAAAACTCCGTCCGTGGTGCCTCTCCTCCGAATTCCAAGATGGGCCCTGTTGTCATCTTGAATATCAGTGCATATGGATGTGAGACTAGAAGGGCTTAGAATGTCTCAGGAAATCCAGTATGTCGCCGATCATGCCGCAGAGTCTAGGAGTGCACTGTTCCGCGGCCATTATTTTGGCTACTGTATCATTCTAGATCTCCTTCAGCCTTCCGACTTCGACCTGGCGGCTGGCAACTTGAAGAGGGGTGCAGATTATTTGTTGGCGACAGTAAATTTTCAGCCGCTTCCATGCCTCTGAGTTCCCAGCTCTCCACTGACATCATCTCGAATTCTTCAATGGATCTGTAACCGCAACAATCTCTAAAGCTCGGACACCGGGCGATGCGGCTTCACACTTCTCCCGGGATTTTTTGCTACCTCTCAGCCCACATCCCCAAGCGGATCTCAGAACCTGCCCCTCGTTGAGTCGTCTCGAGGTTTCAAATGTTTCAAATGAGGAGTTCTTCTGAATTTCAAGACCGTGCTATACCTTCTGCACTTAAACGGCATATTCACCGAGTCCAACAATAAAAGCTCGAATATTCACTACATGACCACCGCCATATACCTGCGACTTTACTCCCTCATCGTTATTCACCTTTTGAAGCCGCCGATGCCACGATCCTCCCTCATTGCGCTGACTGTTGACGTGAACCAAGATGGCGGGACATTTCTTGCATGTCTGCGGGACCCGTTGTTGTCCCTGCTAGAAACCGTGTTGTCAGTTGAGACTATGTGTTGTAGGAGACCTTCACGGCGGTCTAAACCAATCTGGATCTTAGCGCTGGCTGCCACCGTATCAGTCAGCGAGTTCGGACTCAGGATCAAGTGGAGAAAGACGCGAAATTGTCCTCGATATCCAGATTTTCTGCAGGAGGACTGCAACGTGGGATGCGAAGGTGGTATCCTCAGGCCCAACCACGCTCTTGTTATGCTCCTCCTTCATTTATTTGTACCCAGTCACATTGGATCATATTAGTGAGTCCCTTGGTCCTCGAAATTTCCCTGCTACCGAATTTGCATCCTCACTGACTGGCCCTGTAGGCGAAGTTGGTTTACCAGGGTTTACGTCTGCCTATGAGCGTCGGCTGACGTAGACCAATGTAGACCAACGTAGACCCAGGGAAAAACCTTTGTCTACGGAGCCGCGGAAGGCAGTCACCGTGTTCGATTTTACCTATTAAGCAACTTACATACCATTCGAGTATTTAAACATCCAGGTGAAAGATCAACACCAAGATATTTTATAATGCCATTCCCAACGTCCTCTGGCGTGTGCGATTTTTTCTGTTCACTACTCTGGGAGTTGATGATGGGCGCCAATTGCAACGAATGCAACAGTCAGACATTTCTGCTCGGATTTCACTTGTATTCAACTTACGTCCCACTCAACGAAAGTCGGGTAAAAGTCCATACCGATCCCGTTGTTTAATGCATTTATTTTTATCCCGCTATGGTAAAGATTGCGTCGCGCGCGCAAAATATCCTGATTGCAGTGGATCATCAGTTAAAGAGTGGATACAGTACAGTCATTTAATTCGATGTCGTCTTCCAATATTCAAGATCCCCGATAAGAAAAAGTGCCAGCTATATATCGACCTGCATCGAGCTCAAGTCAACGAACACGAAACCGGGGTAGGCCTCCTCCAGTTTTCGGAGCTCAGTCTTCAGTTAGTTGTAGCCAAGCTCGAGCGTCTGATATGGTTGGTTCAGCTCCTGGCGCCGCTCTTTCCATATCTGAAATGATTGTTGAGCTGGACATATATATATAACAGGGGCGGCTTACACGGGGGTTGCCTTTAAGTGGAGGCCGGGAAATATAAAGTCAGACTGTCGATGAAGATGAATAGCTGCAACGAACCATGGGCTTCTTGTTTAGCGCGAGGGAGCTCTTGTTCTTCTTGGCAAGGCTGCGGAACGGTTGAGATATCTATAAAAATGAAGCAAATGACGGAGTGGTAGACGATCACACTGACTTTGAAACTTCGCGTGAGGCTGGGAATATATAAAATTGAGTCAGTGGCGACGAAAATAAATAATTGCAATGAACCGCAGGCTTCTTGTTCAGAACAATGGTGAGTTATTGAAAGCTCTTGGCATTTCTACGGCAATGTTGAGATATATATCAATGAACAAATGAAGGAGTGGTAGACGGCCGCACTGACCGTTGAAGATACTTGTGATGCTGGGGAATACATAAAATTAAAATTAGGCCAGAGCTGATGGGAATAAGTACTCCGCGCCGCGGACTTCTTATTGTTCTCTGTAAGTTCTTCGCATTGCTGCAGAAAGGTGGAAATTTTCATGAAGAAGGGATCCAGAGTGATAGACGGTCGCACTGACCCATTGAAGATCCATGTGAGGCTGGAGGAAAAATAAAATCGAGCTAGCAGCGATGAAAATGGATAACCACAATGAACCGCAGGTATCTTGTTCAGCACGATGGTGAGCTCCTTATTCTTCTTGGTAAGTTCCTCACACCAGCGACGAGATAAATTACAACGAACCGCCGGCGTGAGAGTGATCTCCTTGGGCTTCTCCGCAAGTCCTTCCCATTACTACACAGCGGCTGTAAATAAAGTAAATGACGAGGTGGTCGACGGTCGCAACCGACCCGTTGAAGGATCCGCGTGAGCGTCTGTTACACTTCGACAATTCTTCGCCTTCAGCTTGACCTGCGCGTGTAGACTGAGATGAGACTGTTGCTGAATTTGGATGGCGAGAGCGACAGGCTGTTGCCAATAAATTGGAATCAAATAACAATGAGCGTTAATCCACAGCGGACGGGAGCGATCCCACCAATGTCGTGATCTCCGCTAGTCGCTGAGTGAGGGTTTCGATCTTGGCCTTCAGCGACTGGGGTACGCCTATGAGAATCGGATTGTTTAATGCTATATGAGGAGAGGAACACTTCAAGTAAACGAGTCGCAGTGACAGTTAGCAGCGGCTTGGTCCTGAAGTGTAAGAATTGCGATATACATCTGAGAAACCAGGAGACATACTGCTAATTCGGGATTTTGGGTTTTGAGGCGTTTTCCTGTGGTGGCGTGCGCGTCCGCTCGGGGGATAGTGGGGGACGGGAAAGCGAATGCGTGGCTCACTGCTTTTTACGCCCTCACAGCTACGAGGAATTCAGAAATAGCGAGCTCGGGGTACGTCGAAAAGGCGGAAGGAGCAGGAGAGTGACATCTTGAGATTAGAAGGTGACGATTTTATGTAATTAATTGAGGAACGAATATTAATGAACAATACTGTCATAAATTGACGAGTCCAGATTCCTGGCCGCCGCCCGATAGTAGCGCAAGCCCATTTGCAGAAACTGATGTGGCCATTATTTTTTGCTCCGGGACAAAATAGAACAAAGGGAGAGCGGAAAAAAGGGAGAAGAGCCAATTGAACCTCGCTGAGTGTGCGAGAGACTCTGAAAGAGATGTTGTGTCGGTTTAAACAGTTTGTCAAGTTGCCCAGTAGACTCGAAGATTCAAGAGACTGCAAGAGTATTGAAGAGATCGCCGCGCCGCCAATTCCAAGAAAAACCGCCCGTGGAAATGGAATGCGTGAATTTAAAGGGGAGTGCTGTAAACTCGGTGCTCAAGTCTAGAATTCAGAAGAAGTCGCAGGATGAAAGCAGAAAGGTCCGGCGCCCGGGATTTTCGCGCAATCGCGGTGGAGGTTTGGGACAAGGCAGTCCCGGAGCCGATATCATTAGATCTTAATATCACCACACAAACCAAGCTCTCTTCAGCTGCTTCGACGATATCTTTTTCAGCTCTTGCGATACGGAGTCTAGACCACCGCCATGAAATATCCTTCGTGCCCTCACTCGAAGTGTCCATTTGGAACTTTCGGTGTCACTTCTGGGTCCCTGAGTTGACTCACAATTGAGACAACGACTTTTGCGGACACCTCAACTCACACTTTCTGCGAGAGCCCGTATGACCTTGCACTGGAGGCTTCTGCATGCTATACACATCACCCCTGTCTGGCAGCCGACCCCATCCTGTGCAAAGCATATCAGCATTCAATCTCGGCACCCAGACGCTCGCGTCATGGGCTTGGTGCGCCATCCTACCCCTCGACGCCGCTTGTGTCGACTCTGCGCGCACGGCTTGTGTTGTGGTCCACCTCTGTCCCTGGCAGCTATCGTTCCCAGCTCGCACGGAAGGATAGGCGGATGGATGTATGCATCCGTTGCGAGCGGCGTGCGCCTGCACTGAGAGCGCGTCCACACCTTTGTCTTGGGGAAGGCGCCCCTTCTCTGTACACAAGCACCTATACATCGCGTGTCCGCTGCGCTCGCTCCTGGGGTGGGATAGCCGAACCCAACACAGCTCATTCCTTGATTTCCGCAGCGAATACTCCCATCCGGCGCGTCGACACCGCTACTGCTCTCATACCTGGCGACAGGTACATATCCTTATCCTATGTATGCTTTATACACTGATATCGTTCACACGCAGCTTCCCCGCCACGTACCGATTTTTCCAGCATACATGTCTGGGACATCATGCCTCCATGTGAGACTCGCGCCATGCTCTCACTGCAGACTTTCTCTTGCGACGTGCCACTGTCCCTACCCGGCCGCGGCGTACCTCGGGAAGCGTTGTCCGGCACACATGCGGAGGGTCGCATACAACTGCAGGACATCTATGGTGGTGCTACCATTCTTCGGCACACTCTGCTCCCGCCACGCTCTCGGAGCGCTCACTACCCCCGCCTTCCGGATGCCTGATGCCCATGCCTCGAAGCCCTGGCCGCGTAATACTTCCTGTGACGTAGCTGCACGCTCTACATCCGCCACCACCCGACCGCCACCTCCAAACCCACGACGATCCAATCAGCGCTCGCGCTCTGCACGCCTTTCGGTTCGCGCTTCTCCAGTATCCGCGAGGACCCACTCCGTGCTCGCGCCCCGTCTGGCCGTACGCGCGACAACCCTGTCCGCACTCGCACCTCGAGTGTACCTTCGCCATACACGCTGCCAGTCCATTCCACGGCTCTCTGGCTCGCGCTTCTCCCAGACGACCACGGACCCATGCTCGCTACAAGGCTCACCACGCGGATCACATTCCTCCCATGCGCGCGACGACTCAATCCACGCTTGCAGCCCGCACCTTCGCCATATACGTGGCCCATCATGCGGTGAGCGCCTTCTCCCATCCGCACTATGACTGCGTTCGCCCCACACGCCCCTATCGCCTTCGCCGTGCCACGCGACAACCCAATTTACGCTCGTGGCCCTCACCTTCGCCACATACGTGGCTCGCTCGCGCCCGACGACCAGAGACCCCTTCGCTTTATACGCTCCACCGCGTTGGTGATGCGCGCGCTGCGTGTCATGGGTGGGATGGCGCCCCGAGCACCTGCGGAGTGGGCGTGGGGCAGAAGATGAGAGGGAGAGAAAGGATCGGTGTGGGACTATGACCATGCTGGGGAGCGAGAGGGGGAGGGAGACGATGCATGGACAACAGTCAAGCATGCACATCCCGTGTCGTCTCTTTCATACCGGATTCACTTCATCCCACTAATACTGTGTTATGTATAGTCCATATGCCGCCTTCTTCCATTCTCGTCGCGATGCCCGAGGACGCACTGAGGATGTTATTGCACATCTTCCGACGGTGCGGGCCCTCGTGAGCGTCACAACGGATACCGGGCTGAGGAAGGGTGCGCGAGGCAGTTCGGCGAGGGTCTTTGAGGACCATGTATAGTAGCGAGGTCCGCCCCCCGCTTTTGAGTCCTGTTGATGTCGCTGACACTCCTGATAAGCTCCATGACTACGTGCCGAAGTAGCTCATACCTGTGAGGGCTAGGACGAGCCAGGGCGGGTCGTCCGTCAGTACGGGAGCCCGGAGGGTACGTACTCTTACGGTTACTTCGACGCGCTGACGCACCTGATAGGATGTCGAGATGCAGCTCCCGCGCGCGACCGCGCAGCTGTGCTTCACGAAGGACAAGATGACGATGAGATGGGTGCGGAGGCGCGGGGAAAGCAGGAGACACTGCGTGAGAGCGCGGATACTTGTTTGACGGCAACCGGTACGCCCTCGTCCGCCCTCGTCTTTAATATCTCGTTCCTCTGGCTAACCCTTCTGCAGGTTTCGTACTTCTCCTCCTCGTCGCGCTGTGATGCCGCGATCATGCCGCCATTACCCAGTGCTCAGGCGGGATACACTGCACACCCCTCAGGCAAGCAGCAGCATTTGCAGCACCGTAACAACATCCTCGGGATATCCACGTCCCGTCGTATCCTCTGCGTCTTGTGCAAGCTCGGTATCCATCTCGTGGTCCTCGTTGACCCCTGGTATGTGAATAACTTGTTCACTTCTTTTCCCAATGCCTTATGTTTCTTTTTTTTGACAGCCAAGCCGGCTCGGGCACATCGGCGTGTGATGCCGCGGCGCTCAAGACGGTGTCGGGGATCTCTTCCGCGTGGCGGACGTTGCGCTTCCTGCGTGCTGGACCTGCCGACACTAAAGCCTGCCTTATGCTCACAGGATTGGAAGGGCGGTTGGTTCGAGCCCTGGCCACGATTTGTTCTATCTCTCTCTATATATATACATGTACTGGCAGCCCCCCAAAAAGTGACATACTTGGTTGGTTTTGGTGCTATCCGAAAGAGCCTGTGGGCTGGTGTATATATACTTACTACTGATGTCGGATTAGGAGTGGATCATTGGGGAACAAGGACCAGATCGTCGGCGGACGGGCAGCGGATGGTCGGCGGATGAGGGACGGATGGGCGGCGGATCGTCAGCGGATCGTCCGCCGACCAAATTTCAGCGCAGTTGGAATAAAAAAAATCGGATTGAAAATCGGCTGGGACCGAAATTCGAATCTAAATTCCAGATTTAGGGATAACGGAAGTGTGAACCGAAATTTCAAGTTTCGAGTTCACGTTTCGGTGCAACAGATATTTTGAACTTCAGATGCACCTTTTTTAATTACAATACGGGTAGTTTACGCAAACCGTTTTGGGTCCTACTTTTTGCAATATGATTTCTAGTATTTCGAATAAATTTCAGTGACGCCGAAACTTGATCTTATTCTAGCTCATTTCGGTCGCGCTGAAATTATAACCTAAACTATAAGAATGACTTTTAGTTTCGGAACAACTGGAGTTTAATTCCATTTTTTGGTACTCGAGATCAACTTAGGCTGACCCTTATTTTGGTAATCTTAGGTGTGGGTATTTAAAGCACAAGAGATACAAACTAGAATGAGTATAAGTACTGAGGCATCCAAAATTGCATGAAAATCCACCACTGGCCCGTTCTCTTGCCATTCTCGGCACTCACTACAGAGTTTCAGAGTCAAAATTAGGCAGCTGGACACTTCAAGCCTTTGGGTGAGTTTACATGCACTCATAAACAAGAATACTACGATACATTGGCCAAGTTGAGCCGCAGCACTCTAAACTATGCCCACCTACCATTGCCGAGACCAAAGCAGAATGACAGTTTCCATATGGAGTCGCGGATCAGCGGACCGAGTGGTGGTGGTCCTGTGAGTGTTCGGGGTCCTGTGATGGATGTTAGAGGGAGTCGATGCCGCAAGTTAGGTTGTCAACACCCCTTGCGCTACTTTAGCCAAGTCCCAATTCATATGAACAAGGACCTAATGACAAAGTTGGTGTCGCGTCCATTGCCGCTGAGATGGTTTGGGATGGCTCCGTGGAAGGCCCTCGTTCGAATCGAGGTTAGGTCATCATCCTGTTGTCTGTCATCTTTTTCACCCCACACGAAAAGACTGAAATAATCTCACACGTTTATAGGAACAAGACCTAATAGCGAAAATTGTATCGCATCCACTGCATCTTGGCCATATCTTGTCAAAATACCGAAGCCCCTCGTTCGAATTAATTCGTATCATCGAAGTCTTTTTTTCTTTCTTTTTCATTCAACCCACACACAAAAATCTAAAAAAATCACACACCTATTCAGGGGCAGGTAAAGGGAGGAAGGACCTAATAGGGAAATTTACATCGCATCCATTGCACCTGGTTCGATGTAGTCAGTATTATGTGGAAGTCCCTTGTTCAAATCGAGGTTAGGGCATGTTGGACTCCCAGTTTTTTTTTTAATTCGCCTCCACACAAACTCAAGCCCGAAACAATCCTACATCTATCCAAGGGCAGGAAGACCTAATAGTGAAATCGGCATCGCGTCCACATCTGCTAGTGTTAAAGCGCAAATAAGACCGGTTCATGTGAAAGTCCTCGAAATTAGGGCATGGCCAATTATTCCAGGACTTTTTCTTTTTTACGCTGACACAAAAATAATCCCACTTCATACCGGATTCATGGATATGGGAACGAGACCTATGGAATTGTCCACTACACCTCAGTAGAAAATTTACCCATTATGTGGAAGTCCCTCGTTTGAACCGAGGTTAGGTCATCTGGGAGTGAAGTCTCAACGTCTTTTGTTTCCGCCCCACACAAAAGCCTGAAATAAATATCGCACTAGTTTCGGTTCAACTAGATGGTAGAAAAACCTAATAGCGAAATCCACCTATCCTGACCAATGTTCCCATTTCGGTGGAAGTCGTTCGAACCGAGGTTAGGTCATAAGTCTGTGACGCCGAGCATGCCTTTTTATTCACCCCACACAAAATACCTGAACAATCACACATGTGTTCAAGGGCAAAGAAGGGGGAGGAAGAAGACCTAATAGCGATATTGGCATCGCATCCACTTCCCCTCAAACGGTTCGCCGAATATGATGATGTGGAAGTCCCTCGTTCGAACCGAGGTTAGATCCTTGGATGGTCTCGTATGGTTTTTTTATTCGCCGTACACAAAAACCTGAAATAATATCACAGTAAGCCAGGTTCAGTATTATAGGAACAAGACCTAATAACGAATCGGTATTGCGTCCACACCCTTTGGGTCCTTCGAATATTTTGGCAATCAGTCGGCATGCCGCGGAAATTTCCATATGCGCGTCAAAATATCTGGGCCCTTTGTACTTCAATCGCCGCTGTAGACCCGGCTATATTATTGAATCCACCGTGGCTTCCTTGTTTTAAATTTTCGGTCTCTTATCTGGATGATTCTATTGAGAAACCTCCCGCATTAGGGAAGATTACCATCAAATACCGGACATCAATCGGCGACACCGGGGAACGCTACAAGTTCGTTAGCAACTTGCAGGCGGCACCGTTATTATTACCAGGAAAAATTGAGAGAGCTATTTAAACGAGTTAATATTGGTTCTTAGTTGCAATGGGCTTCCAAAGCCCTGTTATGACACAAATACCAGATATCTCCGGTGTGATGGGATCTTCAACCCAAGTTCGGCAGGGCAATTTGACTTGCTCTGAGAATTTTAGAGCTCTAGGAGCCGGCGGGGTATTTATTACACAAGCCTAAAACTTTTTCCTGAGACTTATATGAGCACCAGCTCACAGGTAAGGTCGTGATACCAATTACAAGGGCTGTGATTCTCAATGAGGAAATATAGCCTTGTGAAGTCAGTAGCGCCTGTAAAAAATCCAGGTGAGCACACAAATTCATTCCCAAGCCATTAAATTCCACATTGTGGGGCATTGAAGTCCAGGACTACTTAAAAACCTAGGCCTGAGTTCAGCGGTCGCCAGCATTAATGATCTCATACCCCATTTGGAGGGCTCCTCAATAGAATAATCCCTCTCATCTGAAACCATGGCCTTCAAGTTTGCTGCTTCATTGATATCCCACAATATCCTATTCTTCATCTCGCCAATTACTGCTGTAAGTGTCAGCTCAGCCCCCAGCTAATGAATAGGTTTCCTAAAAATATAGGAATGCAGTGCAGCAAGCGCTTCTCTTTACAGCCTTGCTACGATACCTCTTCCTCCCAGACCATGCCCCTCTTCAGCAACAGTACCGCTATCCACATTAGTGGAGGGAACTTCTACGATGTTGGTGGCAACCTGAGCATCCGAAATAGCCAGCAGCTTTAGGTACAGGATCACCAGCATGCAGATAGTAGTGGCTCTCCAGGTATTCTTGAGGGAACCCCGACGCAACAGAGCATTGGCTGGGACGCTTCATATGGCGGTCGCACATTTTCAGGAGCAGTGAGGAATAGTCGGCATACAAGGAGGCTGTTGCCATTACCTTACGGTGCGTGTCAATTTGGATTCCTGTATTTTCCGCCTCTTAATTTGTCTCGCAGACGCGTCTCTTTGGAACCAGACCCAATCACAGAGCGAGTTGCAACCGGCATATAACCAACCGTCTTCGTCTTCGTCATCTGCCAGCGCACTAGTTACGTCGTCCTCTAGCACCTCTCCTTCACTTCAGACTTTTCACTAAAACCCCAAATATTCACGCACCACCCCAAGTCCCAATCTATACGCACAAGGACCTAATAGCGAAATTGGTATCGCATCCGCTACCGTTTAAAGGAAAATGTTCTAGTTTCTGTGGATGTCCCTCGTTCGAATCGAGGTTAGGTCTTGGGTTCACGGCCGCCAGCACTTTTTTTGATTTACCCGCACAAAAAAGCCTGAAATAATTTCCCAGCAAGTTCCTAGCAAACCAGGGCTTCGAGTTACAGGAACAAGACCTAATAGCGAAGCCGGCGCATCCACCGCACCTTCTCACTGTAAATGCACTGTGGTTTTCTTCCCCCATACAACAAGCCCGGAACAATCACACACCAACCCCGAGTTCCAAATGATAGGAACAAGACCTAATAGCGAAATTGGCATCGCGTCCACTGCACTTAAATGTTTAAACCTGCACAAGCACACGAGTCAAAGTGGAAGTCCCTCGTTCGAACCGAGGTTAGATATCATCGAAGTCTTTTTCCTTTTCTTTTTCACTCAACCCACAGCCAAAAGCCCAAAACGATCACACACACACCTATCCAAGGGCAGGTAAAGGAGAGGAAGACCCAATAGTGAAATCGGCACCCTCTGCTTCGTGAATTACCGCTGTGCGGAAGGCCCTCGTTCGACTCGAGGTTAGGTCATGGCCGATACGGTTTTCTGTACTTTTTTATCACCCCATACAACAAGCCCGAAATAATCACACACCATATCAAAGACAGGTAAAAGGGAGGAAGACCTAATAGCGAAATCAGCATCGCATCCACTCACCCTGCGAAATAACTCCTGGTTCTGTGCAAGTCCCTCGTTCGAATCGAGGATAGGTTGTATGAATGTATTTGACAACGTCCTTTTTTCTTCTCCCTCAGAAATTCCCACTCATTGAGGTTTAACTTAGCAGGGTCACATGTAGAAGTCCCAGCATTTCTTCCCCCTTCTCCCTCATAATTTTGCAGTATACGAAGATTTGACGAGGCTTAAAGGGAGGGTAGGAAGACCTAATAGCGAAATTGGCATCGCATCCACTGCACCTGTCTCGGCGTGCCTGGATCATTTCGGTGGAAATCCTTCGTTCGAGCCGAGGTTAGGTCATTATCTGGGACTCCCGCCATTTTTTTTTATATTATGCAGCATATGAAGCCCAAGGCAATTACTGTACATATCTCTGCATGGGCAGGTAAAAGGGAGGAAGACCTAATAGCGAAATTGGTATTGCATCCACCTCAGTTATTGTTGGACAAGAGGTGAAGTGGAAGGCTGAGGTTAGGTCATGTCCCCATAACCGTAGTTTTTTATCCAGAAATAATTTCGCACTACTTTTAACTAGAAGTGAATAAGACCTAATAGCGAAATCGGCATCGCATCCACTCCCTAATCGGATGTAATACTGTTACTGCTATTGCATTATGTGGAAGTCCCTCGTTCGAATCGAGGTTAGGTCCTACGTCAGCCAGCGACCTCCCACCAGTGCTAGAGGAAAATACAGCAGTAAACCAGGTGCAGAACTGCACCTACATAATAGCGACATTGGCATCGTATCTACTCTGCTTAGAGAAAACTATTAATGGCCTTCATGTGGAAGTCCCTCGTTCGAATCGAGGTTAGGTCATGGTAGTGTTCCGACATCCCTTTTTAATTCAACCCACACAAAACTGCGAAATAATTTCGCACTACTTTAGGTTCGATTAATGAGTAGTAAGACCTAATAGCGCTAGGGAAATCGGCATTGCGTCCATTCCAATTAGCCCGTGAATATTTCGTCATGTGGAAGTCCCTCGTTCGAACCGAGGTTAGGTCATGACCATTTGCTCCGGTTTTTTTTTTTTACTCAGCGTAAAAATAATTTCATACCAAGCGGAGGTTCAGAAATAGAACAACAAGACTTAATAGCGAAATTTGGTATCGCATCCACTGCACTTGATGTAAACACTATCATTGTCTTGTGGAAGTCCCTCGTTCGAATGGATGTCATGACCAGTGCCTCTTGAGGTTTTTGTTAAAAGAAATAATCTCCCAATAAGTGAAGGTTTAGGATCGCATCCACTGCCATTAAAGTATGACGGATTTGTTTCATGTGGAAGTCCCTCGTTTGAACCGAGGTTAGGTCAATATGTGTTTAAATTTGGCAAAGTTTTTTTATTCTTCTCCCTCATAATTTTGAGGTATACGAGGGCTGTAAATCGAGAGCAGGAAGACCTAATAGAAAAATTGGTATCGTGTCCATTGTACCTGGCCCAAACAAGTACCATTGATGTGGAAGTCCGTTCGAGCCAAGGTCAGGTTGTAGAGTTGACATCGCTCTTTTTATCTTTTTTTTACACAAAAACATGCAGTGTACAATTATAGCAAGAACACCTAATAGCGAAGTCAGAAAGTCAGAATCGCGTCCATTCGAAGAATGTTGTGTGGAAGTCCCTCTTCGATCCGAGGTTAGGTCATGGGTATTTGCCATGTGCTTTTTTTTCAAGGCACTCCCGAAGTGCGAAATAATAAGGGCTTCAGCTAGATGGGAGGGAGGACCTAACAGCGAAGCCGGCATCGTGTCCACTGCGCTTGAAGGCACACAGCAATTTTTTATGTCGTTCGACTCGAGGTTAGGTTGTGAGGGCGGATCCGTGCTTTTTTTTCGCCCCAGTGGAAGCGCTCGTAATTGTACAGTTCTCCGGATTCAGAATTAAAGGGGCAAGACCTAATAGCAAAATCTGGCATCGTGTCCACTGTCAGTGGAACAGTCCTTCATGAGACTACTTTTTGTTCTTGCAGCTCACTTGAAATTTTGCAGGAAGCTGAGTTGAGGAGGAATGGGAGGAAGACCTAATAGCGAAATTGGCATCGCGTCCACTGCACCTATTTCCACGGTTGGTACCATTTCGCCTCTTTGGAACCAAGGTGAGGTCATTGCCCTTCCGATTCGTTTTTTAACCCCTCACAGAAGTGCCCATTGTTTTTCAGTATGCCAGTGCGAAACTATGGGATGGACGACCTAATAGTGAAAACCGGTATCACATCCGCTCTGGTTTAACAAATAGCTTGGAGGTTCTGCTGTCGTAATTTCCTTTTCATTCAACCCACATAGAAAGGCTGAAACAATCACATTTTCCAAGGGCAGGAAAAGAGGACGAAACCTATGGAGAAATCCGGTGTAACGTCTGCGCTGGGGCGTGAGCTAGTACTGCTGTGGGTTGTAGAAGTCCCTCGTTCAAACCGAGATTAGGTTCTCATCAATTCATTTCAATTTCTTCCCACCCCACTCGCGAATGCTTATCTTTTATCAGGATTTGGTGATCTGGCAGGTAGTGCGAAATATCCGAGGGAAGAACTACTAATGAAGCTTCCATGTCCACACTGAATTCTTCTCATTTGAATGAGATGTGGGTGGAAGTTCCCCATTCAATTCGGGGTAGGTCATAACCAAATACTGTGTCGTTTGTTTTTGTAGTTCGTCATTGGCACAAAAATTTTCAGAGTACAAACCTGAAGTGACAGACAGAGGGCCTATTGGTGAAATTATAACTCACTCTTGGGCTTGGAGAACTGGAAATAAATTGTTGAGTTGTACCTGAGAGTCTCAGTCAAATAATGAAGCGAAAGTCTGTGAGACAAATCCAGGCCAAATTAGGGACGGTCAGAGTAGAGGTTTCAGATGCGCTTCAGGCATTTTTAATTAGGTGCTTCAGATGTGTTTCTGGAATTAATATAGCATCAGAAGCGTGCGAGAAACACTTATGAAGTCTGACCGTCCCTTTCCAAATTTCGCTTCAGATGTGTTTCTGGCTTATAAATAAGTATTGATAAGATGATGTGCGCCGAAATCCTTGCAAGGTGAATTGAGGGTGTGCTCAACACCGTGCTAGTCACCGACAACACATTGTTCTACATTGATGTGCGGCTTCTCAGTTCCAGTTACACCATGAGGTTTGTATTGGGGCGGCAGCAAGAATGGGACTTTGACAAATAAATAAATATCATGGAGGACAAATAGAGGAGGAGGAGCGAAGGAGCAGAGTCAAGAATGATGATTTTTATTTCTTAGTTAATACTTGGGCAGCAAACACAGGATGAGTGCCTTGAAGACCAGAATTAAATCTCTGAAGCATATTTCTGAAGCGCCGTGAAGCGCCTCCAGAGGCGCTTCGGCGTTTCAGAAGTGTTTCGATTTAAAAGTGTTTCTCCCACGCTTTAATAAATGATGAAGCGCTTTTGAAACCCTTGCGTGAAGCACATCTGAAACCCTTACTCTGACCATCCCTATTGCTTGAACAAAGAAGATCTATGGGTGAAATAGATATCACATCTGCATTGAATGCGCCGCCTAAACATGAAAGCTTTCGGTGGAAGTTCCCTGTTTGAGTCGGGGGTGGTGATTAAATATCACTCGGGTTCATTTTCTTTTGGTTCGCCATTGTATTTTATTTTATCTTATATTTCGAGAGGAATCATCCCTGCCTGCAAGAGGAAAGGGCTCAAGTCCGCAAGGATAGATCTGAGTTTAGTTTTGAGTGTCTGGATGCACCATCCCTTATGGTGGATGTCCAGAGCACAACGAGGGAAAGAAGCAAGCTGTATACAGAACTTGGAAGCAAAAGATGCCCAGAGAGAAAAGAGTGCAGAGCTGGAATGTATAAGGGCGTCGCCAGAAGGCCTGACAAGAAATGCGGCCAGTAGCAAGCCAGTAAAACAAAATCTTCGCCAGAAGCGGCTCCGCGGTATGGCTCCCGTAAATCCGGTCTTGCGACCTCACGGCGCCGACAAAGAATGCACGCGAAAGACTAAGATGGGCTCGAGTTTAACAAACGCACTTAGGCTCTGGAATAGGGGCTCGGAGGACGCGTTGTTTGGATAGAGGATGGGAACCAAACTGATGTGCAACACGTGGGAACTGCATCGCCTTCTGCCACTCTTGTGCCACGACTTGCTGAAGAACAAGAACAGGTAGGAACTCAATTAGTTGCTCTACTGAGCTCTAAGCTCTTTCAGAACCTCCAGTACTCATGACCAACCCCCATCATCTTGACTCTCCGCTCTCTGACACGACGCGAAGTCGGAATCGAAGCGCTTCAAACGGGAGATCCACCCCGTCAGATAGTATTAGGGAACGCATACCCGACTTGGATGTGGCACTGGAGCTCGCCACCGCCGGGCTCGAGCAGCAGGACCTCCAGACACGTCTCGACGCCTACAAAAACCCCATCCTTACCCTTCCTACCGAAATGACATCAGAAATATTTGTCCACTTCCTCCCACCTTACCCCGAACGCCCACCGGCCATTGGACTCTTCTCCCCGGAAATCCTCGGCCAGATCTGTCGGACATGGCGCTAAATAGCATTTGGCACCCCACAGCTGTGGCGAGCCATTGAATTGGATCTTCCGACGACGTCTCCGACCATGGCGCTGGATTTACTGAGAACTTGGGTATCACGCTCCAAAGATTGCCCTCTATCAATTTCTCTGCAGCGCTCTTCCCCTCAGTGGCTCGAGGTCGATTTTATTCAAGTCATCATACCTCATTCAGAGCGCTGGGAACACATTGACTTGAAGCTGCCCATTGAATCACTTCGGTTGATTGGAGCGAACTTCCCCTTACTCCGTTCTCTAACTTTGGGCCCCTCCCGCTTTGAGAGAGAGGCTGACCCACTAGATGCAATATCGTTGTTCAGCAATGCACCGCTTTTAAAGCAGGTCGCCCTTTCCGACTACTTTAGGTCTTTCGAGATTCAGCTGCCGTGGTCGCAGTTAACGAGCATTTCCGTCTCCCGTTGGTCTGCAGCTGGATGCCCCGAAATCTTGCAGCGTTCCGCTGCCCTTCGGGAGTTTTGCTGCGATTATGTTGACGTTATCGATTCGAACCTATTGCCCGTGGCGCCTCTGAGGTACCTGCACTCGCTGAAGTTCGGAGGCGGCTATGGTCACCAACAGCTCCTGGAAGCATTCACCACTCCCGCTCTCCAGCATATTACGATCCCGGACCGCGAGGATGACGCTATTCTCAACATCAATGCGCTCATTTCAAGGTCTCACTGTACTTTAGCCTCCTTGCGCATCCTTTATACGCGCAATACAGATGCGACCTATCGTGCAGCACTTCCTTCCATTCCCACTATTACTGTTACAAGCGGACATCTTTAATCATTTCGAAGCTTGTCAAGGTCCCCTCCGTCGAAATTACAGAATAAACTGCCAGTAACAAATATTGTTGTATATCTTTAGAAAATCTATCCCCAGTCCCAAAGATGTACAGCGGATAAAACTATGGATATCAAGTTGATATTCCGGTACGTATTGTAAACCCGACTATACACAGCAGCGGAGACCGGATCAAGATCTGCATGACAATGAAGGGAAGAAAAATAAAACACACCAATTTGCATGCCAGGCCAGCGAAGAACAGTTCTCAGTGGACACAGAAAGAAATATCCGTCTGCATGACGCATCAAGAAAAAAAAACGGAACTCAATAACTGTCGGCGCGCGGATCCTACATTGAGCCCCGTTCCAATTAAATCTGACAAAACCGAAATACGCGGTGAATTGACAGATAATGTGCCGCAAAATCTAAGCACGAGACTTCGGGTCTTTCACGCAAAGGCTAACAGTGCCATCAAGATCAATAGCACCGAAGAGGGAGCTAAAAATTAGAATACACATTCCGAAAGATACAGGATAGGTCAAAATACGGTTGTATCAAACACATAATGCGATGTGAACGGAGAGTGCTTTGAAATGAGTGGAAGTGGGGGATTGACTCGCGCAGAAAGACACGAATCGGATTCGGGAGTTGTTGTCTATCAGCATTAGAGCGAGAGGACACTTGCGGAACGGTTCCGGATGGGATCAGGCTATGTCGGTTGCCTCCATATCCAATGAGGGTAATCAAGTTGAAAGCTGGACGCGCGATCCAAGTTGGTAGACGTCGAGAGCACAGAGATGTGAAACCGAAACATAGAGAAGTCGGCGGTGAAAGCAGTCGGTAAGCGATAGAACATCCGAACCGCGCGGAAGAGAGAGGCCCGTAGCGAGAGAACAGTACCGAGAATCAAGCCGCCAGAAGCCTTCCCCCAAAAAAAAACTTCGCCAGAAACAGTTGCCGGTAAATACGGTCCGGATTGTGACGTCACGGCGCCTAAGAAAAAGCGCGCAGAAGCCTCGCAGAGATGAGAAACGGGAACAAGATTCACAGATCTAGAGAAACCGCAGGAAACCCAGACAAGAAGAGCCACATCACTCTCCCCGCTCGCCTCCTGCGTGCGTGCGCGCGGGTGGGGATGTGCGTGCGTGCGCGTGCAGACGAGCCACTTGTGAAATTGCGCCGTGCGCGTATGGTCCATAAACGGCGCCACCGGCGTGTATCCCTGCCATTGGCTTGACTGGCCTTGCTGCCCCCGCCCCCCACCCTCGCCCGCACACGCACCCGCACCCGCACCCGCACCCCCTCCCCCTAGCCGCCCGGGCCTGCGACTTTGTACGGCGTCTGCGCCCCGCCGATATGCACGCGCCATCGTACAGCGCCTGCACCACACCGGTATGCGGTGTCTGTGTCTGCGTCCTCACTCCGCGTACGCCGCCGCCACCGCCGCGAGCCCCTGCTCACATCCCCGCTGTGCTGTCGGTGCTGCTGTATGCGCCAGCGCCGGTGTCCGTGTTGCCGTGACAGATGCAGACGGAGACGATCTAGACACAGAGAGTGGCGGCGATGCGGACGCGCTACTGAACAACGATGCCGGCCCAGCGCGCGCGCTGGCGAACGACGACGCGGGCCCAACGGTGTCTATGCGTGCTACCGGCGTCGTAGAGCCGCCGGTCCGCGCGCTATCTCGCGCCCCAGATTCGCGTTCGCGCTGGGCGTCGGCGTCGCGCCGTTGCCGCTCCCGCTCGCACCCCCCGGGCCATTGCTCCCCATCACGATCCTCACCGATCGGCTCCTCCGCTCTTGCACCCCGCCGCGCCGCATCCGCCACCGTTCCGCACCATCCATCCCCCTCGTCGGCACACGCGCCCGCCCTGCTAGACGACACGCCCTTCGCCTTCGGCTTCACCACACTCGCGAGCCCCGAGTCCAAGTCGAGCCCGGAGCACCTCGTCCGCCTCACCGCGGTAGCGCGGGACGCCGTCGACGTCGATCATTGTGGGTGGGCAGCTGCGGATTAGAGCGCGGTCAGTGGGGGCACATGGGGGAGGGAGACAACGGGGAAGAGAAGAAAGAGAAAAAGGAGCGAAGCGAAAGCGGAGGAAAGAGGGAATGAAGGTGAAGGTGAAGGAGGGAATGAATGGAATGACGCGAGCGAGCAGGAAGGATAGAAGAGGAACGAGCAGCGCAAGTGTGTGTAATGCGAGGAGAATAGAAGAGCGGAAGATGGGCGGGTGAGCGCGGCGGAAGGGAGGAGGGCGGGCCGGCGGCGTACGGTGCGAATCGGGGCGGGAGGACAAGGGGGTGCGAGTGAAGGGATGGAGAAGGATGGCGCGCGGCGGGGACGGCTGTAAGGATGAGCAGTATTCGGGCCATGGAGGAAGGTCGAGTGAGAGCGCGGGCTGCGGGGGTAGAAATAAAATGAATAGGAAGACGGAATAGAAAGACGGGACTAATGGGGACAGGAATGCGGCAGTGAGAGGACGGGCGGAAGGACGGAGAAGGGGGAAGAGGACAGGGAGTGACATGGGAGGAGGGCGGAAGACGAGCGGACGCAGGGCGAGGCGCAAGACGAACGGAGTGAAGTGTGAGGGAGGGAGGGAGAGAGAAACATGCCAGGTGGTGCGCGATGAAGGGAACAGAGAAAGTGGATAACTGGGGGAGGAAGGGTGACGGTAATCCTGGGAGGAAGGATGACCGTACGCACGGACGAATGCGCGGGCATGAAGGGGAGCGCGGAAGGGGAGCATCAGGGAAAGACGAGCGCGAGCGGGAGAAGACGAGCGAGCGGGCAAAGGAAGAGTGGTAGATTAAAAAAATTGGCGCGCGAGCCGAATGATAAAACAGAATTCATTTGAAAATTGTGAGAGAAGGGGGAGGAGTCGGGTGGTAGAGGTAACGAGAAGGACAGTTAGGACGGGGGATGAAGGATCAAGCGGGTACCCGCGAAGGGACATGAAAACAAGGGGGAAACGAAGCGCGAGAGCACGAAGAGAAGCATGAAAACTCCCAGCAGAAGAGAAGGAAAAGAAGGAAAGAGCACCCTCTGCAACTCACCGAAATCCCCCCTTTCAAGCAACGCACTCACGATGTCAAGTTTGGCGAGCTCGGCGAGCGATGACGGCGCAAGGCGGCCGGACTGGACGTCGGCGATCTTGTGGTACGAAATGATAAGGTGCTGGATGACATTGGCGGTGATGAGGGAGAGTGTCGTCTGCAGGGGTGTTAGCGTTGGGGTAAAAAAATTCATAGTAAAAAAGAAGAAAAAGGGGGGAAGCGAGAAGGAGGGTGGGAGAGCGAAAAGAGGTGGCACGGGTATAGAGATGAGCTTGACGGTGGCAGCATATCCCAAGAATCTGCAGATGAACCGCCAAAAGGCTGAGAGCGAGGCGCCGGATAGATACCGCGACAAGTCAGGGACGCAGACGCGAAGGAGGCGGGATTACGTCAGCTCTCTTGACTTGTTTCCGCCCACCAAGCGCCCAACAAGCGCCCAAGGTCCCCGTCGGCATACTTGCATGTTTCTCTCCTCGGATGTATGCAATACTTAGACTGCGCCCACCACCGTGCGACTGTCCCAGACTCCCTTTTCACCATACTTGACCAAAAACCTCGAATAATCACACACCTAGCCAGGTTCCGACGAATCGGTATTGCCTCCACACCCTTGGGTCCTTTGGATATTTTGGTATTCAGTCCGCATGCCGCGGAAATTTCCATATGCGCGTCAAAATATCTGGCGTCCCTTCTGGTTTTTAATTTTTGGTCTCCCATTTGAAATCAGAGCCTTCAAGTTCGCTGCTTCATTGAAATCCCACATATGTATCTAGGGAATCGCATCGTACGTATCATATACAGTACGTGCCAAAATAAATATTTATATGCGACATATCCTATTCTTCATCTCGTGGTTCCTGCCAATTACTGCTGTCAGTGTCAGCTCAGCTCCCAACCAATGAACAGGTTTCCTAAAAATATTGGAATGCGGTGCAGCAAGCGCTTCTCTTTACAGCTTTGCTACGACTACGATACCTCTTTTACAGCCTTGCTACGATACCTCTTTTACAGCCTTGCTACGATACCTCTTTTACATCCTTGCTACGATACCTCCTCCTCCCAGTCCATGCCCCTCTTCAGCAACAGTACCAGAATCCACATTAGTGGAGGGACCTTCTACGATGTTGGTGGCGACCTGAGCATCCGAAATAACCAGCAGCTTCAGGTACAGGATCACCAGCGTGCGGAAAGCGGTGGTGCTCCGGGTATTCTTGAGGGAACCCCAACACAACAGAACATTGGCTGGGACAATTCAGATGGCGGTCACAGGGTTTCAGGAGCAGTGAGGAATAGTCGGCATGCAGGGAGGATGCGGCCATTACCTTACGGTGCGCGTCAATTTGGATTTATACACCTCCGCCTCTCAATTTGTCTCGCAGACGCGTCTCTTCGGTACCAGACCCAATCACAGGGCGAGTTGCAACCGGAATATGGCCAAGCCTCTTCGTCTTCGTCGTTAGCCGGTGCACTAGTTATGCCGTCGTCAAGCAGCTCTACTTTCAATTATCCATCCCTGTCGCAGCCTCAGTTTTATGATCCCACGCCGACTTCTGGTAACGCGGGCTGGAGCATCCCCCGCCCATCCCGACCACTTCCACCACATATTAATCATGACAACCAAGCAATTGAATATACCCTGCCACCCCCACCTTTCAACTTCTCCACCCATTCGAACTCAGGGTCTGTCGATGGAGTCGTGAACTACGTACCTCCGCGTGACTGGCGTGCAAACGAGCCGCCGAAAACCACGATTAGCGGTGGTACATTCGTCGGCGGAAATATATATAACCGGAGTGGAGAAACGGGCACGTTCTGTTCTTTGAACAAAATGAATTTAAGCTGACTACGAGGCCAGGAATCCATATTTTACATCGCTCCGTAGCTCTCGATGCGATGTATGATTCAGCGGACAGCTACCCTCAGCCACGATGCCATCCCGAAACACGTGTAAAAATGCTTGAGAAATTGTTCAAATGGTCCACAGAGTCCAAGTGGGCGGAGTCGCGGCAGTCATCAGAGTCTGGCCATTATGTGGAGACAGCGCTGGAGGGCCTTCCTGTTCTCTGGCTGCATGGACCAGCCGGAGCTGGAAAGTCGGCAATTATGCGCACCTTCTCTGAACAATTGGCAGATGCTGGACGTTTGGGAGGCGCTTTCTTTTTCAAGCGTGGGCATGCTACCCGTGGGAATGCTCAAAAATTGTTCGCTACGCTCGCCTATCAACTCTCCCTCCACATTTCACAGATGAAATTGGCCATTTCACAAGTGGTGGAGGAGAATCCATCTGTGGTCGCGAGATCAATGAGTGTTCAAATACAGAAGCTCATTCTCGACCCGTGTCGCTCACTTGATAATCTGGAACCGCCCGTCATCATCATCGACGGCTTGGACGAATGCGAAGGCCACCTGGTGCAGCAAGACATTTTACGTCTCATTGCGCAATCCATTAGTGTGGATGCCCCTCCTCTTAAATTTCTCATCGCCAGCCGACCGGAACCCCATATCCGCGAGATCTTCGAAGATCCCCTTTTGAAGGACCTCTATCACTCATTTGACGTGAGGCAGTCGTTCGAGGACATCAAAAAATATTTATGCGATGAATTTACGAGGATCCATCGAGAACACTGCGAAACCATGGGTTCTATTGCAGGCCCGTGGCCATCCCAGGAGGTGATAGCTGAGCTTGTCGACAAATCCTCCGGGTACTTTATATACGCAACAACGATCATCAAGTTCGTGGATGATCGAAATTTCCGCCCCACAGAGCAGCTGGAGATCCTCAAGCAAGAATCACATTCCAAATCACCTTTTGGTGCCCTGGACCAACTGTATACTCAAATTCTTTCGACAGTCCCAACCCATTGGCCGCTTATTCCAATCCTGCGGGCCCTATGTTTCTGCAAGTTCCAGTTAACCCTTTCCGGGGTTGAACAACTTCTTGAGCTCAATCCTGGGGATGTTCGTCTGGCTCTGCGAAACCTCCATTGTGTTTTTTGGATCCCTGAGATTGAAGACAGCTTCTCCTGGATTGACGTGCACCACGCTTCGTTGCAAGATTTCCTCAACGATTCAACACGAGCAGGTGTGTTCTCTGTTGGTGACCCGGAACACCGAGTGGATATAGCTCGCCGTGTTCTTAAAGCACTTTCTTACAAGTGTGACAATACATCAATCAACCGTGCTGGCCCAGTTGCATTGTAAGTCCACCTGGTGACCGGTGCACCTCATTGACGTAGTAATTCCATCAACAGATCATTCCACAATAATGTGCTGGAGAAAATTCCACCCTTAGCCGAATTTATACCCCTAATTCGAAGCATAAACCCCGACTTGAGTTTCTACTGGGAAGAAAACGCAGGAGAGATTCTCTCGGTGTTGGAGGTCAGTCAGTCTCTTACCTGGCCGATTCGATTCTCACCAGTTTTTAGAACATTGAGAATCCACCAGCAGATCTAGTCAAATTGTGGGATGACTATCAATACATGTCCTACCTGGACGACGTACTAAGATCTCACCCACCTTCTGATCATGCTCTCCTCTCAACTCAGGACTGTGAGCCATTGTTCCGAAGCCCAATACTTCGCTGTTTAGTCCAGGCAAATTTGCTGTCGTCTCCGGGATCTTTTGGTTTGCTGGACATTAAATTGCTCCTGGATGTCTCGTGGGATGACCTCAGGGCCGCCATAGCCAGCCTACGGCCTGTAATTGGGGAAGATCAAGCAAAAATGCGAGCACTGTCCAAGTTTGTCACAGAACACCTCTCACCAGAGCCCACTCTCGCCGCTCTAGCATTACGATTGGCACGTGGGTCCGCACGGCTATTGAAAGAAATGGCGACTGGTCAGAAACCTTTATACGACCTGTAGGTGATATTTATGCAAGGTGCCGGAAGCTCACATTTGTATCAGGATAGTAATGGAAATGTGGGGCTATTTCGTCAGGTCTTCCACACATTCACCTGAACTCCTTCAAGACATTCGTGAATTCCCTTCTTTCGAAACCCTCAGTGTTCTCCGAATATCCGGAGATGAACCGGAAAACTACCACAATATCCTACAATGGCTGAAGGTTGCTGTTTACTGTGAAACTCTCAACAGGGATACTGATTGATCTGCTCAGGCTTTCCCAGACCCTCCATTGGATTTGATCGACATTTGGGAGGGTTATCTTATGGAGTCATGCAATCACTACAGCACATGGGATAACAAATCCCTTGAGGACCGGTGGAGGGCGTGGCAGACTCGCACATCGGGGTTGTTCCCTCATCGTCATCATCCGATGTTTCAGCAGGATCATTAAATCTACACAAAAATGAACCAACACCTCACGGAAAAAAATTGAGTTGGCCATGGATGGATAATTTTAAATCTTGCATATATAGTTTGATCGAGATAAGCGAGAAAATATTTGTAGGCATTCCAGAATCCAGACGATCAAGCATAGGACACAGGGTCTATTCAAGATATGCTGGGCAATAGACGGAATGTCTGTGTCTGGTCAGTTACGGCAACATGTTCTTGATCATCGGAATTGGCTACAATTTCAATTTAAATATTCATGAGTTAATGTATCACCTTAGCTTCTCTGATCCTTATGAACATCGCGGCGGCATGCACCAGGGCAGGTCAAAGAAAAATTCGTTTGACTATTTCGGATTCAGAATTACCACTGAGCTGACAAAACTCAGAGAATGGGATCTGGCTGCAGTGCGCTGTGTATGCCATGTTTTTTGAGCCGAATAAACTGCTCGTTACATTCAGTCTAAGCTACACAAAGGTAGATTTATTCATCTTCCTTGTGTTAAGTTCCAATTTGGATGTTCAACCATGATCTTATTTGAAATTTGCGGAAGTTGGAGCGAAATAATTTCAGACTAGCTCAAGTTCACCTAGAGGTGGAAGTCCCTCCTTTGAATTCGTTCAGCCCTCCTGTCAATCATTTTTTTCGACCACATGAAAGCGGAAACTAGTTCCCCGCCACCGTTGGAAGAACCTCCACACTGTTTATGTGGAAGTCTCTCGTTCGAAGCGAGGCTAGGTCCCCTCGCTGCCGAATACCTTTTTTATTCAACCCACATTAAAAGGAATCTCGCTGCAATTTAAACAACCCCGCGCCGTTCTGTGAAAATCCTTCGTTCGAAGCGAGGTTAGGTCCTCTCGCTTCCGAATGCCTTTTGTATTTTAACCCTTAAACCCACAACAAAAAGAACACCAGGAAAAAAAGACTTGTATACATAGGCTATAGCCAAATCAAGCCAAAAGCAGGCCACATTTTATTCTGTTGCTGAAATTACATGTAATTATGCAAACTGGCTGTGTAGCAAGAGAACGAAGCGTCCTCCAGGCATAATTAGCACCTGGCGGACCATACCACTGAACATTGGTTGAACAACTGGGCGAGTAGGTTGACTATTAGTAGACAACTGGGGTGAGATCATCCGAGATGTAACTTGAACAAAACACTGGGCTAGCGCAGTAATTCCGGTCACAGTCTCGGAGACGCTCAGAGACTTTTGAGTAATTGAGTGGGACAAGCAACTGCACAAACAAAATTCATTTTTGCCAGTTAGTCTGAATTAGTCTAGTGTGCCATTGTCCGTCAGTTCCGGGATGAAAATTCGGGTGAGGTTGGGTGACGACGAGCTCATATATATTGCAGTACTGAGATGGCCGAGTCGGCGATTGCCGGCAACCCGAAATAACACACACTCAAATTTGATGGCACTGTTCGTTAGTTCATGCAGATGAGTAGGGCACCCCAAACCGAACAGTGAGTAATGTAGCTAATTACTGGACACAATAGGGCCATTTGAAGTTTTTGACAAAAAAAAAAAAGGGAAAACCCTCGCACGTGCCGATTTGATTTTTGCAACGTTTGTAACGTGATACCAGCCGCCACCGATGGAACTTCAGCGGGTCTTGTTGGACCGAGACCTCCAAAATATTGTTCTCCACTGTTCTGCAGTGGAATCCAACGGGTTCAGATATTTTACATTGTCGTTACCTTTTATACCACGATCTCCAGTGATGTCCAACAAAAACTGCCGGTGATCCAAATTCCTTTTCTCTCCCGTTCTATCACCATTGGTTCTGCCCAATTTCCGGTGAAAGCCAGTAAATGAATATTTCCTCCGGTGGACTTCGGTGAAGATTACGGTCCAGTATGGATGCTTATACCTCATTAGGGATATTTAGCTATTAGACCGTGACTTCATAAACATGAAGGTGCGTGGCAGGAACTATTTATTTAATGGCCAATGTAAGTGGATGGATGTTAAAACAATTTAATAACACTACGATGCACACCGAAATCATTGGTGTCATGGGACTCCATCGAATTCCAGTGGATGTCTGCACTGAAGTCCATTACATCCGCTGGTTTTAACTGGTCTTTGCTGGATTTACAGAAGGAAGACATGTACACCCAGCATTATTCTACTCATTTGAATGCATAAGTCAATTACTCAGAAACATTCCTCAATTACAGTGGAAATTGGTAGACTTCAGTGGTGGATGATGCAAACTGCAATGGTCGGTTTGCGGTTGATCGCTGGTAGGGTTCGGCTAACACCGGAGATGGATGTGTGACAGTATATACTATATACCAGCACTGACCTGTGGCTATTAATGTCCACCGGTACATAGTTTGATGCCATTCCCCACATCAATGCGCTCATTTTACGGTCTCACTGTGCTCTGGTATCCTTCCGCATCCTTGAAGCACTCAAAGCAGAAGTTGTTGGCAGACGGCGATCTTGGTCTGCAGGCTCGACGGGACCTTGTCCCGCCACAATATATGCAGAGTAGACGGGCACTACCGTCAAATGTGCATTTTTACCTGTTTCCTTCTAGTTATACTAAAGTCCTCGTAAATATCCTTTTAGTTATATTCGGGCACTCATATCGAGTATATATTCAGTAGACTTGAGTCGCCTCTCCTCAGACTTCCGCTTACCGTTGTGCGCGAAGACTGAGGTGAGCGACTCTCTTTCTTACTTACTTACTTACTTCTCAAGAACTGACTCGTACCTAGTTATACTTATCTAGGTGAATATATAGACTTCCGCTTACCGTTGTGCGCAAAGACTGAGTGATACTTATCTAGAACTCTCGCGCACTTTGTTGTCTCATTCCTACAGAAGTGACCTATCGTGCAGCATTTCCCTCCATTCCTAATACTGTTACAAGCGGACGTCTTTAATCATTTTGAAGCTTGTCAAGGTCCCCTCCGTCGAAATTACAGAATAAGATGCCAGTAACAAATATTGTTGTATATCTTTAGAACAAACATGTTCACCAGTATAGCGAAAAAGCTATCGATATCAAGTCGATATTCTAATGTTGTCCCAAATGAGGTCTCCAAAATTCGCGAATATCTAACATCGTTGGATACTGACACCGTAAGTGGAGACCAAATGGATGTCTGCATGACGACGAAAGGGAAAGAAAATAAAACGCACCAATTTGTATGTCAGTGGCGCAGGCCATCGGACAACTCAGTGGACACGGAAAGCAATATCGGTCTGTATGGCGATGCGTTAAAGCACTTGGAGCCCCTTTCACGCAAATGACAACGGTGTAGTCAAGATCCATAGCATTGAAGGTGGAGCTAGACTATACCCATTAAAAGATACGTCAAAATACAGAAATCAACAACCTTTGTCAAACAACAACTCAGTGGACGCGGAAAGATGACTGATCCGTCTGCATGGCGATGCGTTAAAGCACTTGGCGCCCTTTTCACGTAAACGACAACGGTGTAGTCAAGATTAATAGCATTGAAGAGGTAGACTACACACATTAAAAGATACAAGAACAACAGTACGGGTCAAAATACGGTTGGTATCAACAGCCTTTGAACAGAGAAAGTGCTTTGAGGTGGACAGAAGCGATAGTGGACCGACCGGCTCGCGAAGAAAGACACGGGCGGGAGCGGTATGCAGCGAGGCCCATACGCAGGCGAGAGATCACGCAAGAAAAGCGCTATATATTTGCCTTGGTATCCGGCGAGGGAGGCGATCCAAGTTGGTGGACGTCGAGAGGTGAAATTGAAGCAAGTCGCTGTTAAGTAGAGAAGTCGGCGGTGAAAGCGGTCGGTACGCGATTAGAACATCCGGACCACGCGGAAGAGAGAGACCCGTAGCGGGAGGATAGTGGCGATTTGCAACCCGGAATCAAGTTGCCAGAAGCCGCCCTAAAATATGACCAGGAAAAAGAAAAAAATCGCCCACAACAGCTCCCGGTAAATGCGGCCCGGATTGTGACGTCACGGCGCCTAAGAAAAAAGCGCGCAGAAGACTTGCAGACAAACGGGAACAAGACTCGCAGAACTAGAGGAACCGGAGAAAAACCCAGACACACCACTCTCCCCGCTCGCCTCCTGCGTGCGCATGCAGACGAGTCAAAGAATTCGCTTGTGAATTTGCGCCGTGCGTTAGCCGTGCGTGTATGGCCCATAAACGGCGCCACCGGCGTGTATCCCTGCCGTTGGCTTGACTGGCCTTGCTGCTCCTGCCCCCCACCCCCGTCCGCACCTGCACCCACACCCCCCTCCCCATAGCCGCCCGGGCCTGCGACTTTGTACGGCGTCTGCGCCCTGCTGGTATGTGGAGTCTGCGCCCCGCCGATATATAGCGTCTGCACCCCGCGCCATCGTACAGCGCCTGCACCGCACCGATATGCGGTGTCTGTGCCTGCGCCCTCACTCCGCGTACGCCGCCGCCGCCGCCGCCGCCAGCCCCTGCCCGCACCCCCGCTGTGCTGTCGGTGCTGCTGTATGGGTCGGCGCCGGTGTCAGTGCCGCCGTAGCAGATCCAGACGGAGGCGATCCAGACGCAGGTGGCGGCGGCGATGCGGACGCGCTACCGAACAACGACGCTGGCCCCGCGCGCGCGCTGGCGAACGACGACGCGGGCCCGAAGCTGCCTATGCGCGCTACCGGCGTCGAAGAGCCGCCGGTCCGCGGTCCACGTCGCGCCATAGATTCGCGTTCACGCTGGGCGTCGGCGTCGCGCTGCTCCCGCCCCCGCTCGCACTCGCACCCCCCGCCACTGCTCCCCATCCGCATTATCGTTGTCGTCGCCCTCACAATCCTCACCCGCCGCCGCCTCCTCTTCCCCGCGCTTCGCACACCCTTCCGCGCCCCACCCCCGCCTGCAACCATTCCGCTCCCGTCCCTTGAGGGCACACGCACCGCCCTGCCCGCCACACCCTTCGCCTTCTGTGGCACGCCCGCGAGCCCCGATGCCCGCGGTGAGCACCTCGTCCGCCTCGCCGCGGTAGCGAGTGATACGACGCCGATCTCCATTTTGGGGGGGGTAGCTGCGGGGGAGGGGCGTTAGTAGGGCGTGGGGGAGGAGGCCAGGTAGAAGCGAAAACGGAGGAAGGTGAAGGTAAAGAGGGAGCGCATGGGAGAAGGGGGGGATGGGAAGACACGAACGGGGGAGTGGCAGGGCGGGGAGAGGATGCCTGCGCGCCAGGAACGGCGGCGGATAAGACGGCGATGTGGATATGAAAACGAGGGGATGGAGTGGAAGGAAAGGGAAAGGAGACGGAGGATGGACGTGCAGCGCATGTGTGTGCGATGCGCAGAGGGCGAAAGGGAGAGAAGGGCACGCACGCGCAACGCTCCAAAAAATGCGCCGAGGCGAACGGGGTGGGGGGTGAGGGTAGAAACAAAGAAAAAGGAGACGATGGACAAGCGCGGGCGCGAGAGGGGCGGAGGAATGACATAGGGACGGCTGCGGCGGATGCGGTATGCAAGGGGGTGGAGCGGGAAGAACAGAAAAGGTGACGAAGAATGGAAGAGCGCGCGATGCGAGCGAGGGCGGACCGTGCGTCGGAAGGAAGGAACGTGGTATAGACGGGAGGAAGAAGAAAGGGGTGAAGGCGTATGCGCATGCCCAAGCGGACGTGACGCGGGGGGGGAGGTATATGCAGGCAGGAATCGGCACGGGGGGATAATTGAGGTATTGAGACAATAATTGATTGATGATGTAAGTAGGGTACGGAGACGACGAGCGTGAAGAGGGGAGAGGAAAGACGGACGGGGAGGACCACGGGAAAATGGAGGGAGGGAGTGAGAGGATGGAACGGGGACAGAAGATGGGAAAGTACGGTACGAGGGGCGACAGAAGTAAGAAAGACCGAACGGGTGCGAGGGGAGGGAATGGAGGGGAAGGACAGGGACGAGGAGCAAAGGAACGCGGGGGAGGACGCGGGGAAGGAGTGAGTGGGAGAGGAAGGGGTACGGCGCAAGAGGAGGGGCGGGTCGGGAATGGGTGGATGGGGAGCGGAGTGGGAAGAAAGGAGAGCAAGCGCGTATACTTGGGCAGGAAGATGAAAAAGAGGGTATGCGAGCGAAAGGAAGAGCAGACGAGTAAGGGGTGGACGGGGGTGCGGCGCAGGAAACGATTCACAAGGGAAGGATGAATGAATATATTGGGAGAATTTCGCTATCAAGACGGGCGTCGTGGTGTGGTGGTGGTGAAGAGCACCAGCGGCGCGAAAGACGGGGGTCAGGCGGCCGGACTCAACGTCGGCGATCTTGTAGTAGGAGACTGGCGGTGGTGAGGGAGAATGTCTGCGGGTTGGTGATTAGTTGTGCGAAGAAAAATAGATATTGAAAAGGAGGAACAAAGGGGAGGGAGGGAAGGACGGGAGATCGCCGCCAGATGTGGAGTGGATGGTAAGGGAAAGGAGGCAAGCGTGCGATGGAAGCGAGATACAACGAGGGTGGCAGGGTGTTCGATAGGACTGGGGAAGGACGCGGACCCAGACGACACCGTCGGATAGATACAACGCAGGCGCTGAAGGACAAAGCGCAGGTCCATCAGTCGCAAGAACGCAGCCCACCGAGTCGCCAGAAAGAATACGTCCAATGCGCTCACCTTCTTCATGAGCCCGTCCTGCGGTAAGCGTTGTCAAGGCCCTGCTCCATCCTGATATCGGTCGGCGCCGTCATAGAGGGTGCAAGGTTTGGCGGCAGGATTAGTCAGCTCCGCCGGCCGTCCTCGTCGGCTATACTTGCTTGCGCTATCACTCGGACGATAAATGCACCTGCACTCGTACTTACTGCGCTGACACCTCAGGCTCTTTTTGGGCTCTACTACCGTGTGCACGCCCCTCTTTCCCAAATACTGCGCTAAATAATCCAGCACACAACCCCAAGTCCCGAATTGTGCTTACAAGACCTTATAGTGAAATTGGAATTGCGTCCAATGCACTTGACAGACGCTTGTGTGGAAGGCTCTCGTTCAAATCGTGGCTAGGTCGTGCGTTCGCTTTATCCTGGACTTTTTCTTTCTTTTTCATTCAACCCACCCAAAAGTCTGAAATAGTCCGGTATCAAGCAAGATTCGGGTTTATAGGAGGAAGACCTAATAGCGAAGTCGGTATCGCATCCACTATTGCCGGGATTTCTGCTCCCCAATGGGTTTCTATAGAAGTCCCTCGTTTGAACCGAGGTTAGGTCCTTGCCTTGTGGTATTCATGGTATGCTTTTTTTACTCGCCCCCTCACAGAAGCCCCAAATATTTCGGTATCAAGCACGGTTTTTGTGGAAGTTCCTCGTTCGACTCGAGGTTAGATCCTATTTCTGGCGCCTCCGTTTTTTAACCACAATCAAGTGTCCAAAAAAATTCGCAGTAGCGAAATTGGTATCGTATTCACTCTCCTTTGAACTGCGCATCGTTATGTGCGAGTCCCTCGTTCGATCATATTCTTGGACTCTAGTACTTTTTTCTTTCTTTCCTGCTCACAAAACCCGAGATGATCACATACACCGTGACACCTTACCAAGGGCAGGTAAGGGGCAGGAAGACCTAATAGCGAAAATGGCATCGCACCCACTGCACTTGTGACTCGTCCCTGGCCTATGTGGAAGTCCCTCGTTCGACCCGAGGTTAGGTCCTGTGCACGAACTTGATGGTTTTTATTTGGCACCCCACCCAAAAGCCCAGAATAATTGAAGGACAGGTAAAGAGGAGGAAGACCTAATAGCGAAATTGGCATCGCATCCACTGCACCTGTCCCGGCGTGCCTGTATCATTTCGGTGGAAGTCCCTCGTTCGAGCCGAGGTTAGGTCATTGTCCGGGATTCCTGCCAATTTTTTTTCATATTATGCAGCATATAAATCCCAAAGCAATCACATACCTATCCAAGGACAAGTAAAGGGGAGGAAGACCTGATAGCGAAATTGGTATCGCATCCACCTCAGTTATTGTTGGACAAGAGGTGAAGTGGAAGGCTGAGGTTAGGTCATCTCCCAATACCGTGTTTTTTTATCCAGAAATAATTTCCCATTACTTTTGGTTCAAACTAGAGGGGAATAAGACCTAATAGCGAAATCGGCATCGCATCCACTCCCCATTCAGATGTAATAATGTTACCCGCCATTGCATTATGTGGAAGTCCCTCGTTCGAATCGAGGTTAGGTCCTACCTCAGCCACCGCTTTTTTTTAACCTCCCACCAAGTGCTGGAGGAAAATACGGCAGTAAACCAGGTGCAGAATTGCACCAAGAAGACATAATTGCAAAATTGCCATCGCATCCACTCTGCTTAGAGAAAGCTATTAATGGCCTTCATGTGGAAGTCCCTCATTCGAATCGAGGTTAGGTCATGGTAGTGTTCCGACATCCCTTTTTAATTCAACCCACACAAAACTGCGAAATAATTCCGCACTAGGTTCGATTAATGGGTAGGAAGACCTAATAGCGAAATCGGCATTGCGTCCACTCCAATTAGCCCGTGAATATTTCGTCATGTGTAAGTCCCTCGTTCGAACCGAGGTTAGGTCATGGCCACTTGCTCCAAGATTCTTTTTTTTTACTCAGCACAAAAATAATTTCATACCAAGTGGAGGTTCAGAAATAGAACAAGACTTAATAGTGAAATTTGGTATCGCATCCACTGCAAACGCTATCATTGTCTTGTGGAAGTCCCTCGTTCGAACGGAGGTCATGACCAGTGCAGTGCCTCTTGGAGTTTTTGTTAAAAGAAATAATCTCCTAATAAGCGAAGGTTCGAATTCAAATGCGGAATTGGGATCGCATCCACTGCCATTGAAGTATGACGGATTTGGTTCATGCGGAAGTCCCTCGTTTGAACCGAGGTTAGGTCAATATGTGATTGGCAAAGTTTTTTATTCTTCTCCCTCATAATTTTGCGGTATACGAGGGTTGCAAATGGAGAGCAGGAAGACCTAATAGCAAAATTGGTATTGCGTCCATTGTACCTGGCCCAGGTGTCAATTAGAAAGTACCATTGGTGGGAAGTCCGTTCAAGCCAAGGTTAGGTCGTAGAGTTGACATCGCTCTTTTTATCTTTTGTCTTACACAGAAAAATGCAGTATGAACTGCAGTGTACCATTATAGCAAGAACACCTAATAGCGAAGTCAGCAGCCTGTCCACACCTTTTGCTTTTGGGTCCTTTGAATGAATGTCGTGTGGAAGTCCCTCTTCGATCCGAGGTTAGGTCGTGGGTATTTGCCATGTGCTTTTTTTCAACGCACTCCCGAAGTGCGGAATAATTTCACACTGTAGTTTAGCTTCAGCTGGATGGGAGGGAGGATCTAATAGCGAAGTCGGCATCGCGTGAGGGAACACAGAAATTTTCTATGTCGTTTGACTCGAGGTTAGGTTGCGAGGGCAGATCCGTGCCTTTTTTTTCGCCCCGGTGGAAGCGCTCGTAATTGTGCAGTACTCCAGATTCGGAATTAGAGAAACAAGATCTAATAGCAAAATCTGGCTTCGTGTCCACTGCCTGTGGAAGAGTCCTTCATGAGACTACTTTTTGTTCTTGCAGCTCACTTGAAATTTCGCAGGAAGCTGAGTTGAAGAGGCATGGGAGGAAGACCTAATGATGAAATTGACATCGCGTCCACTGCACTTATTTCCATAGTTGGTACCCTTTCGGCCTCTTTGGAACCGAGATTAGGTCATTGCCCCTTCCCCTTCGCTTTTTAACCCCTCACAGAAGTGCAATAGCTTGGAGGTTCTGCTGTCGTAATTTCCTTTTCATTCAACCCACACATAGAAAGGCTGAAACAATCACATTTTCCAAAGGCAGGAAAAGAGGACAAAACCTATGGAGAAATCCGGTGTAACGTCCATGGGGCGTGAGCTAGTACTGCTGTGGGTTGTAGAAGTCCCTTCTTCAAACCGAGATTAGGTTCTCATCAATTCATTTCAATTTCTCCCCACCCCACTCGCAAATGCTTATCTTTTATCAGGATTTGGTGATCTGGCAGGTAGTGCGAAATATCCGAGGGGAGAACTACTAATGAGACTTCCATGTCCACACTGAATTCTTCTCATTTGAATGAGATGTGGGTGGAAGTTCCCATTCAATTCGGGGTAGGTCATAACCAAATACTGTGTCATTTGTTTTTGTAGTTCGTCATTAGTACACATATTGTCAGAGTACAAACCTGAAGTGACAGACAAAGGGCCTATTGTTGAAATTTTAACTCACTCTTGAGCTTGGAAAACTGGAAATAAATTGTTGAGTTGTACCTCCACATCTCGGCTTCATTTTTTTTTGTTCGCCATTGTATTTTATTTTATCTTATATTTCGAGAGGAATCATCCCTTTCTGCAAAAAAAAAGGGCCCAAGTCCACGAGGATAGATCTGAGTTTATTTTTGAGTGTCTGGATGCACCATCCCTTATGGTGGACACCCAGAGCACGAAGAAGCAACTTGGCCGCATACAGAACTTGGCAAGTGTTGTGAAACAAAAGATGCCCAGAGAAAAAAGAGTGCAGAGCTGGAATGTCCATGGGCATCGCCAGAAGGCATGACAAGAAATGCGGACAGTAACAAGCCAGTAAACAAAATGTTCCCCAGAAGCGGCTCCGCGATATTGCTCCCGTATCCGGTCTTGTGACCTTACGCCGCCAGCAAAGAATGCGCGCGAAAAAACCAGGATGGGCTCGAGTTTAACAAACGCGCTTAGGCTCTGGAATAGGGGCTCGGAGGACACGTTGTTTGGATCGAAGATGGGAACCAAACTGATGTGCAACACGTGGGACCTGCTCCACTGTCTCCTGTGCCACGACTTGCCGAAGAACAAGAACAGGTAGGAGCTCAATTAGTTGCTCTACTGAGCTCTAAACTCTTTCCAGGACCTTCAGTACTCATGACCGACCCTCATCATCTTGACTCTCTGCTCTCTGATACGACGCGAAGTCGGAATCAAAGCACTGCAAACGGGAGATCCACCCGGTCAGATAGTATTCGGGAATGCACACCCGACTTTGATGTGGCACTGGAGCTCACCACCGAGGACCTGCAGACACATGTCGACAAATACAAATATCCCATCCTTACCCTTCCCACCGAAATCACGTCGGAAATATTTGTCCATTTCCTCCCACCTTACCCCCAATGCCCACCGGCCACTGGACTCTCCTCCCCGGAATTACTCACCCAGATTTGTTGGGTGTGGCGCAAATAGCGCTCAGCACGCCGCGACTCTGGCGAGCCATCAAATTGTGTCCTCCGACGATGTCTCCGACCAAGGCACTGGATTTACTCAGAGCTTGGGTATCACGCTCCAAAGATTGCCCTCTATCAATTTCTCTGCAGTGCTCCACTTGGCAGCTCAAGGTCGATTTTATTCAAGCCATCATACCTCATTCTGAGCGCTGGGAACACATTGACTTTATGCTGCCCATACGATCACTTCAATTGATTGGAGCGGACTTCCCTTTACTCCGTTCCCTAACTTTGGGCCCCACCTGCTATGCAGAAAAGTTCGACTCACTGTATGCAATATCGCTGTTCAGTAATGCACCGCTTTTAAAGCAGGTCACCCTTTCCGGCAACTTTGGGCCGTTCGAGATTCAGCTGCCGTGGTCGCAGTTGACGAGTATTTCCGTCAACTGGTTGTCTCCAGCTGAATATACCCAAATCTTACAGCATTCCGCTGCCCTTCGGGAGTTTTGCTGCGATGCTCTTCGTGGTGGCGCTCGTAGGAACGTAATGCCCATGGTGCCTCTGAGGCACCTGCACTCGCTGAAGTTCGGAGGCGGCTTTAGTCTCCAGAAGCTCCTGGAAGTATTCATCACTCCCGCTCTCCAACATCTTACGGTCTCGGAAAGGCTTTTTGACCCTATTCCCCACGTCAATGCGCTCATTTTACGGTCTCATTGTACTTTGGCATCCTTGCACATCCTTCATACGAAAAAAGTAGATGCAACCTATCGTGCAGCATTTCCTTCTATTCCCACTATTACTGTTACAAGCGGAGGTCTTTAATCATTTTGAAGCTTGTCAAGACCCCCTCCGTCGAAATTACAGAATAAACTGCCAGTAACAAATATTGTTGTATATCTTTAGAAAATCTATCCCCAGTCCCAAAGATGTACAGCGTATAAAACTATCGATATCAAGTTGATATTCTGGTATGTATTGTAAACCAGACTATACACAGTAGCGGAGACCGGATCAATGTCTGCATGACAATGAAGGGAAGAAAAATGACACGCACCAATTTGCATGCCAGGCCAGCGAAGAACAGTTCTCAGTGGACACAGAAATAAATATCCGTCTGCATGGCGCATCAAGAAAAAAAAAACGGAACTCAATAACTGTCGGCGCGCGGATCCTACATTTTGAGCCCCGTTCCAATTAAATCCGACAAAACCGAAATACGCGGTGAATTGACAGATAATGTGCCGCAAAATCTAAGCACGAGACTTCGGGTCTTTCACGCAAAGGCTAACAGTGCCATCAAGATCAATAGCACCGAAGAGGGACCTAGAAATTAGAATACACATTCCGAAAGATACAGGATGGGTCAAAATACGGTTGTATCAACACATAAGGCGATGTGAACGGAGAGAGTGCTTTGAAATGGGTAGACGTGGGGGATTGACTCGCGCAGAAAGTCACGAATCGGATTCGGGAGCACCTTCAGCTCCAATTGTTGTCTATCAACATTAGAGCGAGAGGACACTTGCACAAACGGTTCCGGATGGGATTATTGCCTCAATATCCAATGAGAGTAATCAAATTGAAAGCTGGACGCGCGATCCAAGTTGGCAGACGTCGAGAGCACAGAGATGTGAAACCGAAACATAGAGAAGTCGGCGGTGAAAGCAGTCGGTAAGCCATAGAACACCGGGACCGCGCGGAAGAGAGAGGCCCGTAGCGGGAGGATAGTACTGAGTTGCGACCCGGAATCAAGTTGCCAGAAGCCGCCCAAAGATTACCAAGAAAAAGAAAACATCGTCTGCACCAGCTCCCGGTAAATGCGGCCCGGCATGTGACGTCACGGCGCCTAAGAAAAAAGCGCGCAGAAAAACTCGCAGAGAAATGGGAACAAGACTCGCAAATCTAGAGAAAACCGGAGGAAACCCAGACAAGAGGAGCCACATCACTCTCCCCGCTCGCCTCCTGCGTGCGTGCATGCGGGTGGGGATGTGCGTGCGTGCGCATGCAGACGAGTCAAAGAATTCGCTTGTGAAATTGCGCCAGCCGCGTATGGTCCATAAACGGCGCCACTGGCATGTATCCCTGCTGTTGGCTTGACTGGCCCTGCTGCCCCCGCCCCCCCACCCCTAGCCGCCCGGGCCTGCGACTTTGTACGACGTCTGCACCCTTGTACGACGTCTGCGCCCCGCCGGTATGCGAGTTTCGAATGCGTCCCGCCGATATGCAGAGTCTGCGCCGCGCCGATATGCAGCGTCTGCGCCCCGCGCCATCGTACAGCGCCTGCATCGCACCGGTATGCGGTGTCTGTGCCTGCGGCCTCCCTCCGCGTACCCCGCCGCCGCGAGCCCCTGCCCGCTCCCCCGCTGCGCGTGTTTGCGCTGTAGGTGCTACTGTATGCGTCGGCGCCGGTGTTGGTGTCGCCGTAGCAGATACAGACGGAGGCGATCCAGACGCAGAGAGCGGCGGCGATCCAGACATGCTATTGAACAACGACGCCGGCCTCGCGCGTGCGCTGGCGAACGACGATGCGGGCCAGAAGCCGTTTATGCGCGCTACCAGTGTCGTAGAGCCGCCGGTCCGCGCGCCACCTCGCGCCCCAGATTTGCGTTCGCACTGGGCGACGTCGCGCTGCTCCCGCACGCACTTCCCCCACTGCTCCCCCACTCTCCTCCTCGTCCGCATCCACGTCGTCGTCATCATCACGATCCTCGCCCACCGTCGCCTCCTCTTCCCCGCGCTTGCACACCCTTCCGCGCCACCCGCCCCCGTGACGCACCATCCCCCTCGTCGGCACACGCGCCTTGCCAGACGACACGCCCTTCACCTTCGGCTTCACCACACTCGCGAGCCCCGAGCACAGCTCGCGCAAGCCGAGCCCGATGATTCGGCGAGCACTTCGTCCGCCACGCCGCGATAGCGCGGGACGTCGTCGACGCCGATCTCCGTTTTGGGTGGGCAGCTGCGGATTGGAGCGCAATCAGTGGGGGCACATGGAGAAGGGCAAAGAAACGGGGAAGAGAAAAAGGAGCGAAGCGAAATCGGAGGAAAGAGGGAATGAAGGTGAAGGTGAAGGCGGGAGTGAATAGGATGACGCGAGCGAGCGGGAAGGACAGAAGAGGAACGAGCAGCGCAAACTTGTGTGATGCGAGGAGAATAGGAGAGCGGAAGAAGGGCGAGTGAGCGCAGCGGAAGGGATGAGGGCGGGCCGGCGGCGTACGGTGCGAATCGGGGAGGGAGGACAAGGGTGTGCAAGTGAAGGGATGGAAAAGGATGGTGCGCGGCGGGAACGGCTGTAGGGATGGGCAGTACGAGCGCCATGGAGGAAGGTCGAGTGAGAGCGCGCGCTGCGGGGGTGGAAGTGTGGAAGTAAAACGGATAGGACGATGGAACAGGAAGAAGGGACTATGGGGGACAGGAATGCAGCAGTGAAAGGACGGGCGGAAGGACGGAGAAAGGGGAAGAGGACAGGGAGTGACATGGAGGGAGGGTGGAAGACGAGCAGGGCGAGGTGCAAGACGAAAGGGGGTGCAAGACGAACACAGTGGAGCGTGAGGGAGGTAAAGACGAGAGAAAGATGCGAGGCGGTGCGCGATGAAGAGAACGGAGAAAGTGGACGACTGGGGGAGGAAGGGTGACGGTAATCCTGGGAGGAAGGATGACCGTACACGCGGACGAATGCGCGGGCATGGAGGGGAGCGCGGAAGGGGAGCATTGAAGCAGAGGAGAAGACGAGCGCGAGCGGGAGAAGACGAGCGAGCCGGCAAAGCAAGAGCGGGTAGATAACTAAAATTGGCGCGCGAGCCGGATGATAAAAAAGAATTCATTTTAAAATTGTGAGAGAAGGGGGAGGAGTCGGGTGGTAGAGGTAACGAGAAGGACAGTTAGGACGGGGGATGAATCGATGAAGGATCAAGCAAGCGGCACGGGTACCCGCGAAGGGATGTGAAAACAAGGGGGAAACGAAGCGCGAGAGGACGAAGAGAAGCATGAAAACTCCCAGCAGAAGAGAAGGAAAAGAAACAAAAAGCACCCTCTGCAACTCACCGAAATTCCCCCTTTCAAGCAGCGCGCGCGCGATGTCAAGGTTGGCGAGCTCGGCGAGCGATGACGGTGCAAGGCGGCCGGACTGGACGTCGGCGATCTTGTGGTACGAAATGATAAGGTGCTGGATGACGTTGGCGGTGATGAGGGAGAATGTCTGCAGGGGTGTTAGCGTTGGGGTAAAAAAAGTCATAGTAAAAGGAAGAAAAAGCGGGGAGGCGAGAAGGAGGGTAGGGGAAAGCGAAAAGAGGTGGCACGGGTGTAGAGGTGAGCCTGACGGTGGCAGGATATCCCAAGAATATGCAGATGAACCGCCAAGAAGCTGAGAGCGAGGCGCCGGAGAGATACCGCGACAAGTCAGGGACGCAGACTCGAGGCGAGATTACGTCAGCTCTCTTGTCTCCGCCCACCAAGCGCCCAAAGTCCCCGTCGGCATACTTGCATATTTCTCTGCCCGGACCCGCATGTTTCTCTCCTCGGATGCATGCAATACATAGACTGCGCCCACCACCGTGCGACTGTCCCAGACTCCCTTTTCACCAAATTTACTTGACCAAAAACCTCGAATAATCACACACCTAGCCAAGTTCCGACGAATCGGTATTGGGTCCACACCCTTGGATCCTTTGAATATTTTGGTATTCAGTCCGCATGCCGCGGAAATTTCCATATCCGCGTCAAAATATCTGGTGTCCCTTCTGGTTTTTAATTTTCGGTCTCCCATTTGAAATCATAGCCTTCAAGTTCGCTGCTTCATTGAAATCCCACATATGTATCTAGGGAATCACACCGTACGTACCGTATACAGTACGTGCCAAAATAGATATGCGACATATCCTATTCTTCATCTCGTGCTTTCTGCCAATACCTGCTGTCAGCCCCCAACCAATGAACAGGTTTCCTAAAAATATTGGAATGCGGTGCAGCAAGCGCTTCTCTTTACAGCCTTGCTACGATACCTCCTCCTCCCAGTCCATGCCCCTCTTCAGCAACAGTACCGGTATCCACATTAGTGGAGGGAACTTCTACGATGTTGGTGGCGACCTGAGCATCCGAAATAGCCAGCAGCTTCGGGTACAGGATCAGCAGCATGCGGAAAGTGGTGGTTCTCCGGGTACTCTTGAGGGAATGCCGACGCAACAGAGCATTAGCTGGGACGCTTCAGATGGGGGTCGCACATTTTCAGGAGCAGTGAGGAATAGTCGGCATGCGGGGAGGATGCGGCCATTACCTTACGGTGCGTGTCAATTTGGATTCATGCATTTCCGCCTCTTAATTTGTCTCGCAGACGTGTCTCTTCGGTACCAGACCCAATCACAGAGCGTGTTGCATAACCAACCCTCTTCGTCTTCGTCATTGGCCGGCGCACTAGTTATGCCGTCGTCAAGCACCTCTCCTTTCAATTATCCATCCCTGTCGCAGCCTCAGTTTTATGATCCTATGCCGACTGTTGGTAATGCGGGCTGGAGCATCCCCCACCCATCCCGACCACTTCCACCGCACATTCATCATGACAACCAAGCAATCAAATATACCCCGCCACCCCCACCTTTCGACTTCTCCACCCATTTTGACTCGGGGTCTGTCAATGGAGTCGTGAACTACGTACCTCCATCTGACTGGCGTGCAAACGAGCCGCCGAAAACCACGATTAGCGGTGGTACATTCGTCAGCGGAAATATATATAACCGGAGCGGAGAAACGGGCATGTTCTGTTCTTTGAACAAAATCAATTTAAGCTGACTATGAGGCCAGGAATCCATATTTTACATCGCTCCGTAGCTCTCGATGCGATGTATGATTCAGCAGACAGCTACCCTCAGCCACGATGCCATCCCGAAACACGTGTAGAAATGCTCAAGAAATTGTTCAAATGGTCCACAGAGTCCAAATGGGCAGAATCACGATGGTCATTAGAATCCAGGAGTATTGTGGAGACAGTGCGGGAGGGACTTCCTGTTATCTGGCTGCATGGACCAGCCGGAGCTGGAAAGTCGGCGATCATGCGCACCCTCTCTGAACGATTGGCAGATGCTGGATGTTTGGGAGGCACTTTCTTTTTCAAGCGTGGGCATGCTACCCGCGGGAATGCTCAAACACTGTTTGCTACGCTTGCCTATCAGCTCTCCCTCCACATTTCACAGATGAAATTGGCCATTTCACAAGCGGTAGAGGAGAATCCATCTGTGGTTGCGAGATCAATGCCTGTTCAAATGCAGAAACTCATTCTCAACCCGTGCCGCTCACTTGATAATCTGGAACCACCCGTCATCATCATCGACGGCTTGGACGAATGCGATGGCCACCTGGTGCAGCAAGACATTTTACGTCTCATCGCACAGTCCATCAGCATGGATGCCCCTCCTCTTAAATTTCTCATTGCCAGCCGACCGGAACCCCATATCCACGAGATCTTCAAAGATCCCCTTTTCAAGGACCTCTATCACTCATTTGATGTGATGCAGTCATTCAAGGACGTCGAAAAATATTTATGCGACGAATTTTCGAGGATCCATCGAGAACACCATGAAACCATGGGTTCTATTGCAGGCCCGTGGCCATCCAAGAGGGTCATAGATCAACTCGTCCATAAATCCTCCGGGTACTTTATATACGCAACAACGATCATCAAGTTTGTTGATGATCGAAATTTCCGCCCCACAGAGCGACTGGAGATCCTGAAGCAAGAATCACATTCGGAATCACCTTTTGGTGCCCTGGATCAACTGTACACTCAAATTCTTTCAGCAGTCCCAATCCATTGGCCGCTTATTCCAATCCTGCGGGCCCTAGATTTCTGCGAGTTCGGCTTAACTCCTACCGGGGTTGAACAGCTTCTTGAGCTCAATCCTGGGGATGTTCGTCTGGCTCTGCGAAACCTGCATTGTCTTTTTGAGGTCCCCAAGGAAGATGATGTTATTGGTGTGCACCATGCTTCATTGCAAGATTTCCTCAACGATGCAACACGTGCAGGCACGTTTTACGTCGGTGATCCAGAATATCAAGTGGATATAGCTCGCCATGTTCTTAAAGCACTTTCTTACAAGTGTGACGATACATCAATCAACCGCGTTGGCCCAGTTGCATTGTAAGTTCACCTAGTGACGGGTGCACCCCATTGACGAAATAATTCCATCAAGCTCATTCTATGAAAATGTGCTAAAGAAAATTCCACCCTTGGTCGAATTTATACCCCTAATTCGAAGCATAAACCCCGACTTGAGTTTCTGCAATGACAAACACGCAGGAGATATTCTCTCGGTGTTGAAGGTCAGTCTCCTGCCGGGCCGATTTCGATCCTCACCAGTGTTTAGAACATTGAGAATCCACCAGCAGATCTAGTCAAATTGTGGGATGACTATCGATACATGTCCTACCTGGACAGGGCTCTACGATTTCACGTACCTTCTGACACTGCTCTCCTCTCAGCCCAAGACTGTGAACCATTGATCCGAAGCCCAATACTTTGCTGTTTCTTCCAGGCAAATTTGCTGTTGTATGGGAGATCTTTTGGTTCGCTGGACCATAAATTGGTCCTGGATGTCTTGTGGGATGACCTCAGGGCCGCCATAACCAGCCTACGGCCTGTAATTGGGGAAGATAAAGCAAAAATGCGAGCACTATCCAGGTTTGTCGCAGAACACCTCTCACCAGAGCCCACTCTCGCCGCTCTGGCATTACGACTGGCACGTGGGTCCGCACGGCTATTGAAAGAAATGGCGACTGGTCAGAAACCTTTATACGACCTGTAGGTGATATTTATGCAAGGTGCCGGAAGCTCACATTTGTATCAGGGCAGTATTGTTCCAGTGGGGCTATTTCGTCAGGGCTTCCACACATTCACCTGAACTCCTTCAAGACATTCGTGAATTACCTTCTTTCGAAACCTTCAGTGTCCTCAATATATTTGGAAATGAACCGGAAAACTACCACAATATCCTACAATGGCTGAAGGTTGCTGTTTACTGTGAAACTCTCAACAGGGATACTGATTGATCTGTTCAGACTTTCCCAAACCCTCCATTGGATTTGATCAACATTTGGGAGGGTTATCTTGTGGAGTCATGGAATAAATACGCGAGGAGACGGGATGACAATTCCCTTGAGGACCAGTGGAGGGTGTGGCAGACTCGCACATCACGGTGGTTCCCTCATCATCATCATCCAATGTTTCAGCAGGATCATTAAGTCTACACAAAAATGAACCAACACCTCGCAGTAAAAAATCGAAGTTGGATGGATAATTTTAAATCTTGCATGTATAGTTCGATCCAGACGAGCAAGAAAATATTTGTAGGCAATCCAGAATCCAGATGATCGAGCATATGACACTGGGTCTATTCGGGATATGCTGGGCAATAGACGGAATATCTGTGTCTAATTAATTAGGGCAACATGTACTTGATTGTCGGAATTGGCTGCAATTTAATCTCGCGAGAGTTAATGTATTCACTTAGCTTCTACCATGTCTGACGTGCGGGGACGCCTATCAGAGTTGGATGCGTACATCCTGACACTCGAAGAGGCTCTCGTCGCAGCCAGTTTGGAGCGGCAGAACCTGCAGACGCATCTCGACGAATACAAATACCCCGTCCTTACGCTTCCCATCGAAATCACGTCGGAAATATTGTCCATTTCCTCCCACCTTACCCTGAACGCCCACCGGCCTTCGGGCCCCTCTCCCCGCACATACTGGGCCAGATATACCGAACATAGCGCGAAATATCGCTCGGAACGCCACGACTTTGGTGTGCCATCCAATTATGTCCTGGGAAGAAGTGGCAGAGCAGGGCGCTGGATTTACTCAGAACCTGGTTGTTGCGCTCCGAAAATTGCCCGCTGTTGATTTCCCTGCAATTCTCCAATGATCTACCAGCCCTCGAGATCGATGGGATTCCGTTCGTTGAGGTAATCATACCTCACTCAGAGCGCTGGGAACACATCGACTTTATACTTCCCATTGAATCACTTCGATTGATTGGAGCGGACTTCCCCTTACTCCGTTCCCTGACTTTGGGCCCCATCCACTATGCGGGAGAGACCGACTCACCAGATGCAATATCGCCGTTCAGCAAAGCACCGCTTTTAACGCAGGTTGCTCTTTGCGACACCTTTGGGCCTTCCGAGATTCGTCTGCCGTGGTCGCAGCTAACGAGCATTTCTGCATATGCTTTGTCTGCATCTGAATGCACCAAAATCTTGCAGCATTCCACTGCCTTTCGGGAGTTTCTTGTGATCATATTAATGCTCGCGCCGGGAACCTATTGTCCGTGGTGCCTCTGAGGTGCCTGCAATTGCTGTACCTAGGAGCCAATCGTCATGATAGCCATGGCCTCTCGGGTCAAAAACAGCTCCTGGAAGCACTCACCACTCCCGCTCTCCAACACCTTACGATCTCGAACAGCCTTCCTGACACTATTCCCCGCATCACTGCGCTCATTTTACGGTCTAACTGTACTTTGGCACCACTGTGCATCCTTCATCCGCGCAAAGCAGAAGCAACCTATCGCGCAGCACTTCCTTTTATTCCCACCATAACTGTTACATCACGACGTCCATCGTAATTACCATTATCCTTGGTTCAACTTACTTCCTCCGAATATCGCAGGCCGTCTGATCCTGGTGTCAAATCGTCATCATATGGAGTGTAATCAGAAATAAAAATTCCGGGATGTATTTGAAAGAGCAGACGACGAGAAAGCCTTCGCGATATGCAGTCGCTATACGGAACGAGTATTGAAGTCCTCCCCTCCACCTTTGCAGCTTGCGCAATTCAGCTGTCGTGACCTTGTTTTTGCCAAACTCTTTCAGCATGCCGCTGTCCTTGTGGAGTTTCTCTGTGGTACAGTCTACCCTGATGATGAATGAAGACCTATCGCCCGTGGCACCTCTGAGGTGCCTTCAATCACTGATGCCAGAATATTAGAATGGAGTCCCTCATGGGACCACTCCGGCTCTCCAGCATCTTGGACTCTCGGCCAGTTTTGCTCACATTGATCCCATGGTTATCGTACAGCGTTTGGGACTGAGATCTGTCGTAATTCCTGATACATGTAGTTCTAATTACTTATTCCGAATATCGCAGCCCCAAATCGTCATCACATCGAGTGTGCTCTGGAATGGACGCTCTGGTATTGATACATGCAAGTAGTTAAGAACCTAGGATCTCGAAAGCTGTTTGTGATGCACGAGGAGTCAGGACTTCGAATATCTCACGTGTCGTCAAGATCAATGGCGTCGAACTGGTATCTACCATACACACATAAGCGACGGGGAACCGATTCGCAGAAGATACGAATCGGATTTCTGGAGCAGCTTCAGCATCGGAATGCATAGGCAATTAGAGCGAGAGATCGATTATGCGGATTGCAACAAAAACTACGGTGCTTATTCTACCGAACTGAATCTCGAGAAATACAAAAGCCCAGTGATGGCCCACTAGCTCATCCAACTCCGCTGTGGATTATTTCGTTTTACTTTGCGCTTGCTGCATGTTGTTTCTGTTGATATTTACGCTCGCCGAAATATACTTCATACCCACCTCGTATTTCAGCCGCCACACATCGCGCTTCTCTTCAGCCCGCAGAACTTGCAGCTCAGGCGTATATGGTGATTCGATACATCAAGCATTGGTGGCCCACCGATGTGCCATGATACAAAAACATCGCTGATCAGCAATGTGCTTGATATATCAGCTCATGGCATCAATCACATTTGCTGCCTCTGCGTGCGCGGCGCCAGCGCCTCCGTCGGGAACGCTCCTGCGCCTTTTGATGCGAGTGCCAGTGCGCTTCGCATCAACTGTCATTCCAAATACAGATGTTAGCAGATACTAAGTATGTCCTGTTGACACATGTTATGGTATGATCGCCTGCTTACTCCCCGCACCGAATTTGCACTCCAGCGTTCCCCCCTCCCCTTGCGGTCCTTCAACATTGTGCCGAACACTATATAGCACATATAGATATCCTCTATTACACTAATAAACCCCATATTCGGTGTACTTCCCATCATTCAGCTGAATTTGTTTCCGCACCGGCTTTCCCCGAATCTGCCCCCACCTCGCTTCTCGCCCCCCCTCCTCTACACATGGTGGCGGAAGTCATACCTAATTAATTCCATTCATTGTTGACCCCTCTGTATATCTCTTGTGTAGCCCACTGGCTCATTGTCTCAATTGGCCAAATTCCCGCCAGGAACCCGCCCTCCGCCCGTTTATGCACCCACCCACGTCGTAAGCACTGAACTATGAATACATCGCATTATATATTACTGCTACGCTGCTTACTACCTCACATGAGGCATAAATCCCCGCTGCCAGGTATTTGGGGGCCTATGTTTGGCCCTCCCTGGCTCCCTCCCGTACATTCCCCTTTCCCTTCTCGATACCTTCAACCCCATATGTAGTCTCATCTCTCCCACAATCCTGTGATGCGCACCCCGCCTTTTAAATGGCTCCTTTCCCCTATTCTTCCTCCCACTCCGTCGCTACATGCTACCCCTCAACCACCTCCTACATGCACATATCTGTAATACCACGCCCATACACAACGGAATATCACAGTTATATATTTTTTGCCTCTGCCATCTGCACCCAGTTTCTACGATTTTTTTCCAATTTTTTCCTTCCATTCTTGGTCTCATCTCCTCGCATCGAATTGCATATCTAACCACAATATGTAAGTTGTTTATGGCATAGTGGTAACTGTACCGCCCGTTTGCTCTTTGGGTGCTGCCCTGTGTGAGTTCGAGCCTCTGAGCTCCCTTTTTGTTGGCTTTTCGATTTTGTTTCTCCAAGTCTTTTAATCTGATACATCATCGCTCATTGGCGTCCTGATACATCGCTCCTCCTGATACATCATACTCATCCCGATACATCATGTGCTTCACCATAAATCATGCAAAGTCGAATAAATTGCATGAAGTCTTTTCTAATAAAATCGAAATACCACTACTATTCTAACTAGGCTGGTTGAGCAACACCGACGTTGAAAGAACCCAGGAACACCCCCCTCCCACTTCTGGTTGAGCAGAAGCGTACCATCGGAATACTACGTGTCGCATTACACCTTGCGCCTGTACATTGAGTCATCAGCAGTACACAGCACCCGAATGAAGATCACTTACTTTTTATCCTTCGCGCCCATCGCCGCTGAGGGAGCCTTCCTCTTCGTACCTGGCTTGGCTGCAGCAGCATCCCGCTCGGCCTGTGCCGCTTCTCCTCGCACAATCATCGCCTTCTCCAACCTCAGTATCTCCAGCTCCTTCCTGGTGTGCCGCTTGGGCAACGTCGCCGCTGTCCCATCGGCCCGTGACGGTGCCGTACGTGTACGGGTGAGGACGACCAGCGGTGTCGGGCCATCGGGGTTGTGTAACAGGTCCTTGCGCTTCCTCTCCGCCGCCTTGCGCTTCGCGATCCGCGCATCCGCCTCCTTGTTGATCTGGTGATTGTTGTTGCTGATGGTGTAAACGAGAGGGATCGCCCCCACCTTGTCCGCTGCCTCGGCGTCTCCGACAGAATCCACCGCCGTGCCGCTTCCCGAACCAGCCGCAGGTAAGTTTTCGCCCTCCGTCTTCTTCGCTTTCGCCCTCCCTTTCGCCACTGTCTGTTTTCCTCCCGCCTGCCGCACCACCCTCGTCGGCGATCCAGAAAACAACGGCCACCTTGCCATCGGGCGACTTTGGGGCGGCAGTGCTGGTGTGGTCTCAGGTGCGGTGGGCGCAGGGGTGGTGATAGCGATAGGCGCCGTGGCCGTGCTCGCAGTTCCAGCTGGGGCAGTTGCGGGCATAGTCGGCAAGGGGAAGGTGGTGGGTGCGGTGGTGGCAGTGGGCGCAGTGATGACGGTGGTGATGGTAGTCGGTGCAGTGGGCGCGGCGCTGGTGGCGGTGGTGACAGTAGTCGGTGCAGTGGGCGCGGCACTGGTGGCGGTGGTGACGGTCATAGTCGGCGCAGTCATGCCCGCAATGCGGGATGCCTGCAAGGCCATCCTCGCACGAATGCCCGCAGCCAGCCCAATCGGTGCAGCCACTGTCATTGGGGCAGTAGTCGATACAGCATAGGAAGAGGGGAAATTGTACGTGGTTTCCGTGGTGGGTCTCAATGAGAGGAGGGAGGGTGCGCTCGCCGGTGTCGGTGAGTCCCGAATGCCCGAATTGAAAGCCTGGAACAGAGCTGAAGGAGGGTAGCGACTCTGAGAGTGCGTTGAGGAGCCAGCTGAGAAGACATCCAGGTCGCTGTGAGGGCCCCGGCTGCTCAGGCTATCGATGGAGCGTGAGGTCTCCGGGACTGCCCCCTTGAACGCTGGGCGTGGTGCTGGCCGGCTCGGCATGGCCGATGAGCTCGTTTCCGACTGGAGCTCCACCATGGGCCCGTCGAGCATGACCGATGGGTCATATGCTGTTGCCCACGAAGGCCCCCAGGTGCCGTTGCCGTCCATGTCGCCTCCACCCTCCATGTCGCCCCCACCATCCATGTCGCCCCCACCCTCCATGATGCCCCCGCCATCCATGTCGCCCATGTCGCCCCCCGCGAGGATAACCGGCGCGCTGAAAGAACGAGTAATCGGAGCTGCGCAGGGCGCTCTCAAGAGCTCCAGCATAAGTGCTAAACTCTCCGTTGCAGGTGCCGTCCAGCGGTGCAGGTCCAGCTATCGTAGCATCAAGATCCAAATCGGAGTTGGAGGCAACAAAAAGAGTCGCAGCAGCAGACTGAGCTGGATCAGTGGGAGGCGAGATGGCGAAAGAGGGTTCCTCGGGTGTGTCCGCCGCTGCTGCGAAGCGAGCTGGGTCGATGGGAGGTGGGAGTGTTTCGCAGGAATCGGCGGCAGCAGCAGCAGGGGCGTGAGTCGGAGTCTTCCCTGCAGCCTGGCGCTTCGGAATCCGCTTTGGTCTTCTGGGTTTTTTGGCTTTTGCTGCAGGTGCGTCCGTAGCCGTCGTCTCTTCCGAATCCTCAGTGGACTCGTCGGTTATAGCTGCACGAGCACGGCGAACCGAGGATGCTACGCAGGAAGAAAAATATATAAGCCCATCGCATTACTTGAATACCTATAAAACTCACAGAAACTCCGTTTCAACCACTCCCCGAACGGCCGCGAGACTGACTCCTCCCAACTCGGGTGCGAGTCGCGGAAGTTGTTGCCCGCAGATGATACGCCAAAACAAGTGCTGTGAGTGACATAAGCAACAGCAGCTGAACCAAACGACGACATACATCTTGACGGTTAATGAACCATTCATTCCGGGGTTCGGGCCACCCATAACGGTAAAACCTTTCCATCCCGCCATGGATTCAATAGCACCATGGACTTTAACGAGAACATCATCCAGCTGGTCAATCGCACTGGGAAATAAATTAACCAAAACCTGAATGCGCGGAAAGTATTTAAACATACATTTGAAACTCTTTCGGCGTCCGATCCTCCTCCCCTGGTGTTCTCTGACTCGATGTTGAGGTCTGCGGCTCATCCTCTGCAACCTTCGTACATCTGGCCCTCTCCTCTTCACTTTCCCCGTCCCACATCTCCTTGATGATCTGCGTGCGCATCTGCATGCGCAAGGCCCTCGCTGTCTTAATACGCCCTATCTGCTCCACATCGTTTTCGTCCACGATTCCGGACGACATGCTCCCCTCGTTCAGCTGGTCGTACCCCGCCTTCGTAAGCGCCTCGCGGATTTTATCGCCATGCTGTTTCTGGTAAACTTCCAGAGGTTGGTGTCGCCGTTGTCGCTTCGGCTTGCTGGTGAAAAGAGCTGATGCCAAGCTGGAACCCGACAGACTGTTCTGGTGTACTGCACTCCCAATCTTGATCATTTTAGCGCGTTGATAACGAAACCAGTTGTCCAATTGCTGAAGGTTTCATTTTATTAGCTCCTTCCTTTCCCTCGAATAAATGAATAAATTACTCACACCCTTGCGCGTTGAGATAGCTTCCCCAACAGCGAGCAACTGTTCGTCAGTCAACGGCACTGTGTCCTCCGTGCCCGGTGTCGGTAGCCCCAGCATTGGCTCCTCGGGGAACTGACGAAACCACGCCTCTTGCACCCCCGGCCAGAACAAGTGCAGCTTCTGCTCCGCTTGCATTTCAATGAAACGCGGCAGCTTCGACTGCAAGAACGCAAGCTGCTCATCCGAAGCCCAGGGTTTAGGCGCCATGAGTTTAGCAGGAGCGATGTATCGGCGAAAGTGAAGGTGACTAGTATGGTGGGTATTTTTTTGGAATCACAATGGCAGTTTCACGCCGATATATCAGGCCCTTGAATCCCTTTCGCTTATTTCTCGTCATACTAGGACCTTGCTGACTACGCCTTCGCTTACATTTAGCTTGCGCGACCCGGCACAGTGGCCTCGAAATTCCATGATCAAAAATCAGGCGAATCTCTGCCCAATTTCAGATGACCTGATATATCACAATTGCTCCCAATATTTCTCGGTGAACCTGTTTTCAATATCGAGTGAGCCTAGCCGTCTTCTCAATCTGATGCCACACCGCTCTCATGTGAATGTTATGCCGCGAGCTCCGGTAGTTGATGGACATATCTGTACACATCAGAATTTAAAACCAGAGCCTCTTGGTTCTTCCTCTCATCTCGCACTTTCCCCCCTGCTGCTCGATCCCTTTCACTATGACTGACTCTGCTCCTGCCGCTGCCAACACGTCCACCTCTCAGCAAGAGATGGACGCGTTGACATCCCGAGTTGCTAGCCTTGTCCGACTCTCCATTGATGTTGTCAAGTTTGCCGTTGACGTCCAGCGTGAGTCTTCCTGTTTTTACAAATACTTCCTCTAACCAGTCCCTTAGAAAGTCTCCCCATCGTTGTTGCTCATTACACTCGAGATGCATTGGCCGGAGTCCCTGAGCAAATCTCCCAGCAGGTGGCTGAGCAGGTGGCTGAGCAAGTTTCCGCTGCATTCCCGCCTTGTATGTGTTTTATTCGCCCCTTATCGCATTCCACTTACTATTGCCTTCCCCAGCCTCGCCCACTTTCGTCGAAGGTGTCGCCATGACACCCACCGTGCTCGAGGCTGACCACCCTCTGGGCGCTGATGACGACGAAACCAGATGTTGGCATGTAGTGACCGTTGGCCGTGATCCCGGTCTTTATTCCAGCGTGTAAGTTTACCTATTCCACTGCTCATTCTCCATCCTTCTGAATCATCATGATCCCCAGTACCGAATCGGACACCCAAGTCCTTGGTTACCCCAGTGGCAACCGCCGCAAGAAGACGGGTCTCGCTGAGGCCTTGGCCTATTACCGCCGCGAGTACGAAGCAGGGAGAGTTCTCAAATGGGACAACATTGCCCCCATTCCTGGTGCTCCTGCCGTGGCCACAGCGTAGAATATTGTTACCTACATAGCTACCTGGAATCAATTGCGTGATACTGTATGACCATCTAAATTATTTGAAAATAAAATCAAAAGGGATCAGAACTCGGTTACCAACTAACTCGCGTCTCAAATACACGCTTAGGGAGATTAACCTTTTTCTCCCGCGGGTGCGGCTGGGTGCGGTCCATGATCCGATATTTCATAATGCTTCTTCCGAAGCTCCTCCAATTGACTGTTTATTAGAGTTTCTCAGTTTCAGAAATTTAATGGTCCAATCCACAAAGGGTCTAAATTAGTTGGAAATACAACTTGCAGAAACTCAAAAGGGAGAGAACTCGGCTGGTATCAACCCACTCGCTTCGTACCAAAATAGGACACGCTGGGATTAGCATTTTCACCCGCGGGTGTGGGCATGATCCAATATTTCATCAGGCTTCTTTGTTAGTTGTTGATCCAGTGTTCCCACAGCCAAAATCCATATGCTTCCTTCGGCTATTTTAAAACCTTTGTCCCCCGCCGTATCGCTCGGTACACCCCCAACGTCCAGGGCAAAATGAATTGCCTGCACTTGGGTGAAAGATACTGGCCGTAATCGGGTTCTTCAACCCTTTTAGAAAGAGCGATTGGGAGCTTCCTCCATTCTGCTATCTCTTCATCAGTCGGTAAAGTCCAATTACCCGAATTAAGCGAGAAGACCCGGATCTGCGCTGCTTGGACCCGAGAAAGAGCACCCACAAACCCGGTACGTTCCAGGTGCATCTCTTGCCGTAAAGAGAGTGGTGCTGTCCCATATGGAAGACGGCCTGGCTTTGGATAGACCCCGAACTCCGCATGCACGTTTAGCAGCAACTGCGGTGCACCTATGTCCATGCTCGGCGATTCCGATACGACGGGACGTCTTCTGTTGTTAATATTAATAAGAGTGATAGTTAATAATAGTTCGTGTACGCACTCGGTCAAGCTTGCATGCATCGCATTCTTGAAAATCGAGTTGCCAAGAGGATCGTTGTCCATCTCTGTCACATGTGCAAGTGTCAGGAGCGCTTGCGTTGCAACTAGCTCCGCAGACGTGAGTACTTTGGGTCCCGCATCAGCGCTAGTCGCAAGCGCCACCACAGTGCTCGGTGCGGCCCCTGCCTCGGATGCAGGCACATGATCAATGTCATCGCAGTATGCCGATATGCTGGCGGCTCGATGATCTAGAAATACAGGCAACTCCGCCATTGAGCTGTGGACATTTACAGTTTCCGCAGTGGCTGGAGTCCCTGCTGATTTTTTGGGAGGATCCCATTGACGGCGTTTCAGTTTCCTGGCTGCACTGAAGAGCCAAGGAGTTGAGTTAGAGGCAAATCCTGAATAAATAAAAAACCTGCGCTTTTTCTGCCATTTGCAACCGACGCTTCTCTCGAATCGCTGAAGCATTCCTGAAAGTTGCATTAGTCACAGTAAACCAATTAGTGTCTGTCAACTAATATGCAACGAACTTCGCGTAGTGGTCACGAACAGCCTTCCTGTGATTTGCTGCCTTCTTGGCCTCCGACATCCTGTTGTTCTATTAGCGTCCCATCATGTCTCTGAGCATGAATAAACTTTGACAGACATTGGAGAGTAGGTCTCATCATCTTTTTTGCGCCTTTGACCGATAGCTTTTTTGTACATGGGTGTTGAGATACAAGAGTGCTTTTGATGTCTCCTGTTTGTCGACGTACCACCGGCGCCTTTTTTGATCCAGCGCCGCCTACACCCACTGCAGCCCATCCATATGAGATCAGCGTACTTGGTGGAGCCAGATGACCTCTCAAGTGCTGCGTTGCGGCCAAAACACTAAGTCAGGGACAGCATTCAGACGACTCTCTGACTTCCTGATCTGCACCTGAATTTTGGCCTGTATTTCAAAGCAATATGCATCTACCAATGATACTGAGGTCTAAAGGGCATATAGCATGCTTGCGTATATGACATCAGAACTTTTTGCGGCCCTTTCTTCAATACCACGACACATATTTAAGTTTTGAACTTGAAAGTTCAAGATGACTTGGAGTTGCCGTATATAGTTGGTGAACGCAACTTGGCTCATTTTGTGCACCTTTTTTCCGTGCTTGCTGAAACCTCCCGAAATCTATATGAGTCGAGTTGACTAGAAACAGGGCACTCCTTTCCCATTTGGTTCTGCTCTGGAAAAATATCTGCGCCTCCACGCTAGCTGCTTCTCTGATTTCCTGATTTTTAACCTCCTGAAAATCATCCTTTTTTTTTTGTGAAAACAACTCCTTGGATTAGACTGACACTCGCCACATGTTCAGAATTTGAATGAAACCATTATATCGCCCTGCCTGACACAATCTTCGTTCCAGCTCGGCTTGAAGGTGATCCTGCACCCTTCATGCAGATTTTGAAAGGCCGTAGTTTCTACCTGAAGGAATATATATATATTTAACTGATTCATGCACATAGGCTGAGGCTAACTGTCCTCGTATGAACCCGCTGCGCTCCGATGTCCATTTATTAAAGCAAATTAAAACATTGTCTTTGTGTCCTGTGGTTTCCCCCGATGATCGGCTATTCATTATAAATGGCTTCCCTGCTTCATTTTTTTTTTAAATGAGCTTTGGTCCCGTCAGGCAATTTTCTACACAGTTCTTGACATCTTCTTGTGATGACGAAGTGATGAAGTCACACCGTGACCTGTCAAACTCTTTCTTCCTCACGCCACTCGACACGGAGGTGAGTCCTTTCTATTTGCCAGCGGAGCTCGTTCGGTGCATTCCATGTGCGGCAGAATCATGCGCTGGATGTGACCATACGTCCTATGGTGAGGTTGCTTCGCATGGACTGCACTGGACGCTGCTACATTTTCTTTCATCGTTTTTGAGAGCCCTTCTAGTCAACGATGGACACTCTTCACTGACTCTTTCGTGGATTCGGTAGATTCAATTGATTCGTTCACTCTAGCTCTCGCATTCAAGGCAAGTGCTGTGTATTTAACATGCTCCTTTGTTACCTACTGACCATTTTATTCAGATCTTGACTCATTCTTTGGCGCGCTCACAAGCACTTCAATATGCCGAAACTATGCCCCTGGTATATTTCCTTGTAAAGTTGCTAATCATTTCAGTACTTACTGACTATTTTTTATTAGGTTCTTCACGCCGTAACTACGCTTGAATTGGCGGTAGCTTTCTTACCTGTTTATATTATTTGATATTGCTTTTTATCCTGATATGACGCCGCGTCTATACCCTTGAATTGGAGGTAAGCTTTATCGCTTATTCCCACTGCTTGTTTCGTTGCTGAACGGTATCAGTACGGGTTCAACTGCGAGTACGTCTTTTAAATATTTTCTCGTCGAAGTTCTCATCCAAACTCTTTATTCATGCGCACCTACCTGTACCTACCGAGAACCCTCCTGCAGTCGCGACATCATCATCTTTCTCCTTAATTACACGATTCTTTTGAAGCGGTCCTCATCAGATCCAAAACGTACTCCCATCGCGATTGATGCTGTCGTGCCTACGGGGATAGGTAAGTCCGGAGTACATAATGCGACTCCAATGGCTGATTTGAATAAAAGCGAGACAAAACGATCAGTCTGTCAGAGAGCAGGCCATGCCCAGAAACCGAACTAAGCGCCAGCTCAATCAGAGCAAAGAACTCAAGTTTTGTGAGTACAGACATCCCAGATCACTCAACATGTGTTTAATTCTCTATGTAGTGGCCATGAAAGGCGTTAAAACACCGCGAGTTCAAGGATGGCTCCTGAATGCCCGCAATCCACACTCCATCTTCCGGGAGAAGATCCGCCAGCGTGTCTTGGAGCGCATGGCACGCAAGGCGCGAGTTGAAGAATTGATGCGAGCACGTAACGCGCCCAGAAAACCGGGGGGTGATTTACTTCGGCTTATTAGGCATGCATCCCACACGTTCCGAGAAATCGGCGGCCGACAAGGCGCGGGATGCGGCAGAGCTGGCGTTGCAGGCGGAGGAGCGCGAGTTGCGGGAGTCGAGGGTTGCACATCTAGTGATGCTTCGGGCGGGGGCGGAGAACAGACGCCGATTTGGTTGCTTCTCACTGAAGCCGAGGCCCTAGTCGCTTAGATGTGAGTTTGTAGCCATGGCAAAAATCTGCATTGGTCTGCCTTGGCGTGAATACTCGTATTGATGATATATCAGAGACGCATTTTCCAAAAATAAATCTCCATTTGTCTGCCTTGGCGTGAACTCGTATTGATGATATATCCAAGACGTGTTCTCCAAAATTTGCAATTCTGTTGATATATCAGAGGTGCGTCTTCTCTCATGAGTTTTGCCATGACACTTCGGACCCCACTCCCTCTAGATCTTGTCTCAGAAGTCGCCTCCCATGCACCCAACAATACCCTTCTGCAACTTTTCTACCTCTCACACGCTAGCAAGCGCATTGCACGCCTGCTTCTCTACAGAAATATTGCGATAACCAAGGATGGCCCTCTCTTGGTGCGGACTCTTGCATCGGATACAACACTCCCCCCTTTGGTACGCTCAATTCTCCCAATGTCACAATTTAATTAAAACAAAGTTTAGATAAATTCGCTCCAGCTTTTGCCACAAATGTGGGGCCAAATACGCCTTGACGGCTTGGAGTGGGAGCAAGTCCTGCTACGGATGTCGAATCTGAGGGCCCTCACCATCTGCGACAATATTGAGCTCACCCCGGCCGCGCTTCAAGGGATTTCCTTCTGCCTGAGGTGTTTCTACTCGGTCATCCCTCTCGCCCCTCCCTGGACCCTGCTGCTGCAGAGTCAGATGGATATTGAGGAGTTGTACGTCCACGGTGACATAGACGGCGCTCTTCCTGTCTTTCCTGCCCTCAAAGATGTCTGTGCGAGTCCCATCGCCGTTGCAAACCTCCTCGAGCACAACCCTACCATCCTGCAGGCAAAATTTTACCACCGTACCCGCATCATCGGCCACCTTCACGGGAGCGTTATCGATGCGCTGAAGCGCGCGCACCCCATCGCTCTGCACACGCTGCGCCTGCGCTGTGCTGACTTCCTCCATATCTCGAACCTTCCAAACCTGGTCTCAGTGGTGCACAATCTCGTCTTTGATGACGACGTGAGTTGGCAGATGACAGATAGGAAGGTTTGTCTTCATTTATTGGTGCCATTCAAGACTAACTGCCGTGCTCAGTACCCCCCGTACACTCCGCGCGGCTGCACGAAAGCTCAACGTCAATAGTGTCCCAAACCTGCGCACCCTGCGTTTGGTGGGCGATCGAACGCACCACAGTCCCAGTGACGTCATCCTCGCATTTCGGAGTCAAACCTTGGACCTTCCCCACTTGCACAACATCCATTTCTGCACACCAACCAACTGCTACAACTGGTCACTTCTGGAACACGAGTGGGGAAGTAACATTGAGTGCGACTATTTTGAGGGGGATTTCCTAAGCGGCTTCACTGATGCAAAGGAGGAGACAGACGAAATAGATCGCTTGGTAGAGTTGACCTAGTTTATTATGTAGGCATATTGTCTCTACCGTCGTCCAAAATAATCGTCCGGTGCTTCCTTTTGGGGATTGAAGAAGCCATCAAAGATGTGGCGGCAGTGCAGACTCGCTTTTGTTTAGCAACACTCTGGACCCATGTCGCTCATCCCAGTCCCCATCGACATTTGTGAAGAAATTGCCTCGCATGCGGATAGAGCTACCCTACTTCAGCTATTCTACCTCTCTTCCCCCATCAAAATTACCCTGCGCCCTTTCTTATACCGACACATTGAAGCAGGACTGACAGCTGAATTGCTGGTCGCCACATTAGCTGAGGACGCTGAGATCTCGAAACTGGTACGACTGCTTACTCATTATATATCATCTTTTCCTGGTTACTCACTGTTCAGCAGGTTCGTTCGCTGTCCCTGTCTCCCTCCGGAGCCTGTTACATTAGCGGTGTCGCTTGGGAGAAGGCGCTCTCACAAATGGCAGGCCTCAAACACATGGGGGTCTCGAGGAATGTCGATGGGCCGCAGCAAACACACAGCTTCCGACTAAGGTCGTTCAGTGCATCTGGTTCGCTGAAGCCCTCGTGGATACGCTTCCTCAATAGCCATCCGCAGCTCGAAAAGCTCAAACTGTACGATCGTCAGAACGACGTGACAGGCTTGATGCTGCCTGCACTCCGCCAACTCTCCGGCAACGCCAATGTCATCGCCAATCTCGCGCTCTTTCGCCCTGTAGAGGAACTTGTGTTCCAGCTATATGACCCAATGGTCTTCTCGCTCACAGCGAGCGATCTGATCATGCTCGGACGTGTGAAAGCCGGAACGCTGAGACTGCGCATCAAATCCTGTCAGCTGAAGCCGTTGGCGGAGATCGCACCAAAACTGCTGCGCCACGTGCGGGATCTTGTCCTCGAGGACGATTCGGTGTTGATTGGAAGGCAACACCATATACGGGTACTCTCATTGACCGTATTGCGACTTCCGCTGACATTATTTATAGGAAAAAACATCCATCTACGCTTGTGAACATGTTCTCACCGAGAAATACTTCCCGAGACTTCGTTCCTTGCACATCGTCTCGCATGATGGGATTCCCACCGGGGACATCGTTATTTGGGCAATGACACGTGGCCAAGTACTTCCCAGCCTCGAGCACATCCATTTCTGTGCGACTTCTGGATGCTCAAGCGGTGATGATTCCATTGATCCTGATGGACTCTACCGGGCTTACTTGTTCTGCCAGTCGTTATCTTGATCTGCGGTGCATGTATATTGTATTTACTGAATATAATGGATTTGAATCGCCTTTTCATTGTACCAATATTAACAGATACGACGGCGATGGCAAATATTATTCTTTCTGACCAATATGGACCTGATGTACCCCTGGAGAATACAGATCAGTGTGATTAGAGACCGCGTTTCTCAGCTCATATTCCCCACAGTGTGATGCACTCCTCGCTCATAGCCACAAAACCCAGTATTTCGAATGCTTTGCCGCTCTTGCTTCTTGAATTGATGTGCATGGAGTGCATGATGTATCATTCTACTTCTACGGTTGCTAAGTGGCTCTCGGAGGCCTTCATACTCCGTAGTTTCGTTACTCGGGCTCAATAATATATCCTCACTGTGATGTATCACCTGTGTGCGATGTATCATCTGTTCGCTCAGGATTTGCACGGATATATAACCCTTCGCCCTGGTCATCAGAGCCCCATGTATCATCCTCGCCCTCTCGGCCTTCCTTGCGGCGCAACCTGGGTTCGCAGAAAAAAAAAGCCAGCAAAAGGTTGGTATCGACTTTACATTTATGACTCAATAAAGTTGACAGCTTAACAGTGAAGCTGGTTCAACTGACACTCCTTCAGTGCTGGGCCTTTCCAGCATGCCCGACACTGGGGCCGTACCTACCAGACTCCCGGGAAATCACAATTCGTTCCGCTGAAACACCAATTGAGGAGGAGTGGCGGATATCGATGCAAGGTGTGGCGGATTTGGCTCAAGAGTGGGTTGTAGATGTGGAGGAGCATTGGCAGGAGTGGGCGCAGAAACTGGAAGATGTGGCAAGGTAAGTTTACCTATTTACTATACTTTTGCCGGGTACTTAAAATGCATGAAGTGATTTATATGCTGTGAAGACTACTCTCATCCCGGGGTCAGAGGAATATTGCCGCTCACGGGTTATTTACAACGGCCGTGGATGAGGGAAATGTTCATAGCCGGCTAGGGTCTTAATGGATTGAATATATCGATTAAATTGGCTGTCTGATGCGATCAATTAAGAACACCCCCAGGGGTGCACGCGTTGAGTCACAGTCATATGACTGTGACAGATCAATTTCCCATCCATGCAAATGAGGTTCTTCATCCTGGGGATTTGGATGACGGAAATGCGCAAAGGTGTGTGCCTGATAAACACAGAGAGTAAATTACTGGTGACTATTTATTTAGCTAGAGTTTGGAGCGAATGGGATTGGAGGGGCAAAATTGGAATGCAGCATCATAGCAGATGGCTAATCGGTGATGTATTGTACAATATGTGAAATGATAGGTCCTGGATTCGAGCTCGCTGAATTGGAGCTCGTCAATGAGCGCCGGTAGCTCGTCATCTTGATCGTCATCTTGATCGTCGTCCGCAGAACTGACAGTGATATCAATGAACATGTAGAGCCTGAAATTCAAGTTAGGGTTGTGGAAAAAACAGGTGAATGGCGAACCGGAAGAGAAGGTAATCCATATTTTGATACACTTCTCCTTTTTGCAGATCGCCGATCCCCGGGGGGGGTAGTGTTGAATGGCGGCCATCGTTGAGTTGGAGGGCTGGGATGGCCAAATAATTTTCACCACAGCAAGCTGGGGTTTGAAGACTCACAAGTCTGGGACATATTGGATCAAGGATGTTGAGGCGCAAGTTTTGGCCAGGCTTTACAAGCTTGGCCCTATTAATAAGAGAAATATTTGTCTGACAAATGACGATCACTCATCTCGATCATGGGTTCTCAGATGTCGCGTTGGCAATTAATGGATATGTGAGTACTGCTGGAATCTGGCCATGGTGAAGCGTAAAAATGGGCCGGAAACCTACCAATTGTCGGACTCGGATTCGGATGACGACGGCGAAACCTTGGCTGGCAGTACCCGACCGCTCCTAGGCAAGCTCATTGAGGAGAGTACAGTGCCCACCGCGGACGGAAAATGGCGCCAGACTACAAGAGTCGTTGCGGTTCCCGCTTCTCCCAAGAAAAACAAGGAATTGCCTACCATGCTGCTGCCAGACATGTGGCGGACCTGGGACGAAGCACCCCCGTTATATGAGCTTCCGACGGAGCCAGACAACGAAGACGACCCTGAGGATGTGGCTGTGGGTTCTGATGACGACGAGGAGGGAGGACGTGCTTTACGTGACTCGGTATATTCTTTTTGGCTTGTATGACGAATATATTGACTGAGGTACATCTGCAGGACGACCCCTTGCGACAGTGGGTGGAAGACCACAGAGACGCGTACATGGACGAGCTGTTGCGGATGGAAGGGCGTGGAGATCATGCGGGATACAACGCATGCCATGGCTGCAACACGGGGGCAGCGGAATATCGCTGCATGGATTGCATGGGAGGAGGCGAGCTCATATGTCTCGGATGTGTGCGTTCCCGCCACCAACAGCTCATACTCCATCATATTGAGGTGAGTTAGGTTCCACAGCGACCGTGATTTTCTGATGAGACAGTGCAGAAATGGGACGGCGACTTCTTTGAGAAGAAAACTCTGCGTGACCTGAACATGCGCATTCAGCTGGGGCATTGGCATGAAGCTGACGGCCGCTGCGCGGTCCCTGTTCCACCTAAGAAGGACACTTTCGTCATCATCGACGATCATGGCATCCACGACGTGCTTCTTGATTTTTGCGGCTGCGGTAGAGGAGGATCGCAGACCCAGCAACTGATGCGCGCACAGCTTTTCCCCGCGACGACGACTCGACCTGCAACTGCCGCCACCTTCAGTGTACTACGCCGATTTCATCTCTTGTCCTTTGAGTCAAAGTGCTCAATGTACGAGTTCTATCACAGCCTCGCACGGGAAACTGACAATACGGGAACAAAACCACCAAAGGTGAGCCAGGGTCAACGCCCCTTTGTGACCCAGTGACTCACATCTTTTGCAGAATCGTTACCACGAGTGGCGCAGGATGACAAGGGAGTGGCGCAACTTGCAGATGGCGAAACGTGCTGGACGAGGGCACCATCGGGGCGGGTGCGCGGCTACAACGCCTGGAGAGTGTGCGGTCTTGTGCCCAGCGTGTCCACAGCCGGGGAAAAACCTCCCAGATAACTGGGCAATGACAGCAGACGAGAACCAGTGGGTGATCTAGTTTCGTGATTGGAGGAATTACTAATGGCTGCTGTGTGTAGATTTTTATATGCCCTTTACCTCGCCATGGACGCGAACTTCCGTCTGAAGCGCAAAGACGTATCGAGCGAAAAGAAGGATCCGGGACTCGGCCAGGGTTGGGCGTTTTTCTGCGAGCTGACGGAGTATATGGAGCATGTTACGCAGCATTGGGACCAGATGCAGGAGGTAAGAGTTTAAATGATGCTTCTAGTGAGCAAGACTGATACTAGAAGCAGCGAAGTCACTGCGTCGCGCACGATGCTGTAGACAAACCTGACAAGGATGCACGAGGGACCGTTTCATCAGGTATCGGGGCCGTCGACTGTGCCCGCCATAACATGCGACGTCCCCAGGCAGTCGGGGACCTTCAGCTGGGGGAAAGGTAGCTTTCTGTGCGACGAAACATTTAGTGGCTAATTTCATTTATAGATATATAAATATGGACTACATCTTTCTCAGGAGTGTCAAAGGGACCGAGCTCGTGCGGCTTTATGTTTCCTACGACATCGCATGTCAATGGCATATCAATATTTGGATTCGCATGGCACGGTACAAGAGTGACATTCATTTCAGTGCCGACGGCAAGTTCATCACCTTCCTTGTACCCAAATTCCATCTGCCAGCCCACATTGAAGCGTGCAACCTCCTATTCTCGTTCAATCTGACCCGAGATGTGGGGATGACGGATGGCGAGGCGCCGGAGCGTGGTTGGGCAAACGCGAACCCGCTGGCGACCAGCACGAAGGAAATGGGGCCAGGGTCGAGGCGGGACCACCTCGACGACCATTTCAATGACTGGAACTATAAAAAGATTGTTGCGTTCGGTGAGTGCATCTGGTACATGGTGCGAGGAGATACTGACCATATTCGCTGTGAAGGTCGTTCTATGCTGGAAAAAATCGAGAAAGCAGTTCCGGAGATGGTGGGGACTCGGCTGGCATTGGCGGAGATGGTAGAATCGCTGGATAAAGCGGCTGTGGATGAATGGACGGCGATGGCTGAGGCATGGGAGAAGGATGCCGCGCAGGCGAACCCCTTCGAGACGCAGCAGAAGGACACTCACCTGGCGAAGGTCCGGTACGAGCTGGCGAGAGAGGCGGCGGCAAGAGAGGCGGCAGGGGAAGATGACGACGACGAGGTGCGGGCGGACATGCACGTCACTGAGTTCGTCGCGATGGGGATGCAGCTAGAGGAACAGCAGTAAGTGTCCCAGTTTTGTGCGTTATTCATTGAGCTTATGACATACAGGCGTGTTCTTGGATTTGATGTCGCGCAAACGGGCCAGCATCCAACAGACGACCAACGGCGCATCATGGTAGAGCGCACCAGCAAGCTGCGCCGGAAGATCCTGGCATGGATGGAGATCCAGGCGCAGTTTTTTCCGGTGGTAACACGACTACGCGAGCTGGAGGATCGCGCACGCACGGTCACCGCCAAGACGCAGGTGGTACCGGGGATTCTCGTCCAAGAGATGGCCCTGTGGCTGCCGTCGTCGTTGATGAATCGACCAGGAGCAAGTGAGGGGGATGGGCGTTGCAAGGACTCGGTCTTGGAATCAGAGTACCGCCTGCGTGTGGGACAGGCCCATGAAGCGCTGTACGAGATGCGCCGACAGCTCCTCGTACGCACGCACCTGTACAAGCTCAAGGACAGGCAAATGAGGGGTGTGCGAGCGAATACGCGCTCGCAGGGGAAAATCGACACGTTGGACAATGGGATTCAGCGCTCCGCTGAGCAATATCGGGCAGCGCGTCGTGCACTTGTGGTGCTGGGCAGGGTGTTGAGGAAGGACGAGTGGGAAAGGACGTTGAAGCCGCTGGCTGCGGGGGATGTGAGGGGGATGCCGAGGTCGACATTCGGGGACGAAGAGAGGCAGCGGGGGAAGGGGAAGGGGAAGGGGAAGGCGGCGGCACCGAAGGGGACAGCGGCGCGAGTGAAGAAGAAGCCGAGGACGAATCCACAAGAGCTGACGCTCTCGTGGATCTGGCTTTCACAGGGAGTGCCAACATCTGAGGGTCAGGCCCCAGCCATGAACGAAGGCAAGTATCACCCCCGTGCGCATTTAAAGAACTTACTAATGGGTAACACATAGCCCTGCGGATCGAATGGGCGAGGGCGCGCGCTAGATCGCTGCGCTGGTCGGAGGAGGTACAGCTTCTGGAAGAGGAAATGCGTCGTATCCAGCAGTTTTTACTCTGGCACGGGAACTGGTGGCGGGAACAAATCGGGAGGCGAGATGTAGATGCGATCCAGCAAGAGGGGGACAGGGCGTATGCGCTGCGGCAGGCGTCTTTGAAGGAGCGGCTGGCTGGAAGATTCAAGGAGAAGTGGAGCGGAGTGGCGGAGCTGATACAGCAAGGACGCGCTGGAGGGCTGGTGCCCGATGTGGTGGAGGCTGAGGGTGAGGAGGCAGAGGCAGAGGCAGAGGAGCTCGACGGTGAGAACGATCCGGTGCCTCCGATAGCCGCGCGGCGTGTCCAAGCGGTATATGTTGACTAGAGAAGGCGATGTATCAGACATATATTTCGATTAGTATTCATTTGTAATTTTTTAATGTATAAATATATAGATATTCTAATTCCACTTTGGGAAAAAGCGAGCAAAATGTGGACGACAATGGCGAGTAGAGCTCTCGACACCGTTCGGAGATGGCCGCATGATGGGCATGGGTTCTCGAAGCCGTTGGCTACTTTGGGCTATTTCGCTGAGCTGATGTATCAGACACATCGCTAATTAGCGATGTTTTTGTAATGCGAACACATCGCTAGTTAGCAGTGCTGATACTTCGCTCTGCCATACTGTGGTGTGCAGCTGTAAGCTTTCTGCCATGATTTCTACATTGCGCAGCCTACACCATCGTCTCCTCAGCTTCCGGTAACGAACAATCCATTGCACAATTAATTACGCACCTCTCCACCGCCTCCTCTGTCGCCGCTTCCGTGGCCATATCCTCAGCCTTCGATAGCATCCCAGCAACGATCTCGAGGCTATGCTGCAGAGAGTTGATCGTTTGGACTTTTTGAAGATTCATCTACTCGAGGAACTTGATCTTTCTCTCGGCCTCCTCTGCACGGTGGAGAGCAGCAGCAGCTTCCCAGCGCAGCTGTATTATTTTCTGACATTGGGAGAGGTCAATATGCGGTTCCATTGATCCAAGATTGGAAGACGTACTTCTCGAAGTTGCGTGGTCATGATGGGCTGCTGGTTTATGGTTTTATGTGCAGCTAGTCGGAGGTTTATACCAGGCTGGCTTCGACGCATTATCTCCGGATGAGTGCATTTAATGCGAATCAAGGGTAACCCTCAAACTTCGTAAGGATTTGAAGGAGAAAATAAAGGCGCAATGAGTGGCGAATTCCATAAATCGACGACGTGAACACTCAGGCCCCGCGAGGTTTCACGGATGGACTACTCTGATGGCAGAGCCGGCTGAAGTGCTCAGCAGAATGTTTTCCAGTTTTACTGCCGGCCTTCTGCTCCGGCGAAAGTTCTCCATTGCGAAAGGGGTTGAATGTACGCGTCCAACCTCAAAATAACTTCTCTTTTCTAATCGTGGCAAGGTCGGGTCAGAAGTCGGCAAGGTCGGGGAGGAGGTGGGTCACGGTGGGAGAGGCGAGAAGGGGAGAGAGGCGGAGAGCGGGGGAGGGAGTATGCACGGGACAGATGAAGACCGAAGGAGTGGGGGGCGACACGTAGAGGACGGCAGCACCCGAAGAATAAATAAAATAAAGGAAAGCATGGACGCGCGCGAAACGCAGGAGCACGAACACCAGCAGAAAGAAAGAAACGCAACGAAAAAACCGCGGAAAAAACGCCCTCTACAACGTGATATAAAAAAAAAGAGCCCACATGCCCAATTCACCACAAATTGCCGCGCTCGAGCTGGCGCGATGTCGAGGCTCGCAAGTTCGGGGAGCGACGACGTCCGCGATCTTGTAGTGCGAGATGAAGTGCTGTGTGACGTTGGCGGTGGTGAGGGAGAATGCCTGGAGGGCGCGGGGGTTAATAGCGTTGTGCGAAGAAGAATACATGGCAAAAACGTCGTGAAGCGGGAGGAAGGTGGGGTGGTGCACCAAACGGAGGATTATAGAGGAAGCCAGGATGGGATGGATAGGAGGGACGAGGGCGTAAGCGCAAGAGTATAAAGGGCCATTTACGCCAACTGGACCGTGAGGTGAACGATGGGAGGTGGGCAAGACGACCCAGACTCGCGCCGGATACAAGGAGGACAAGGTGCATGTCCACTAGTCTCCAGGCAGCAGAGCAAACGGCTGCCCCATCCTGTAGCCAGACGCGTCCAGAAGCAGCGCACTCAATTGCAGGAGGTTGGAACAGGAACAGGAATCGAATCAAGATCGATCAGTTTGGCTTTGTTGATCGTGCTTTGCAGCTTGTCTCCGCTCTTCTCGGACCTTGCCTCTGCGCGTACTTCGCCGCTCCAACTCCTTGAATCTCATCTTGCGATGCAGCGACTGTCACTCATTTTCTCCCGGCGAATCTTCCATTCGAGAATCCTTCCCTCAAGCCGTCATTCTCTTCTGCAAACAACGAAAATCATGATGTAGATTGCCCCTATTTTTCCTCCACCCGTCCACCGTGGATCAGCGAGCGCTCCGAAGGATGTAGGACACGTTCTTCCGGGTACAAAAATTGTACGCAAAACCCTCATTTTTACCCCGACACACTCAACTCTGACTCCTGAATCCTTTCAGCCCCGCCCCAGCTGGCGCCTTCCTTGCAAATAACCTGGTTGCGCGACAGCCACTGGAGCCACCTCGTGGCTTTTTTGACGTGCGCAGCCGAATGGCTCCAACCCCGCCAAAATAGCCATTGCGGCCAAAAATAGCCATTCAAATGGCTTGACGTCATACTTTTGGCGGTGGAGCCATCAAATTGCGCACGTCAAAAAAGCCACGAGGTGGCTCCAGTGGCTGTTGCGCAAACTCTCTAATATCCACTTTCCGACGACCATTGGGACCAAATACTCGCAGACTGCTTTCCCACATTCCGCAAAGAGCTTCTTCCGCGCCGGTTCTCGTGCGATTGGTGGGAATCGTCCTGCCTCCATATCTTCCTCATTCCCCGGGAGTGGCACAACGTGAGCCCCATAGGCTGCATAATCACGCACACATTCGAGATCCCCGGCGAGATCCGCCCGCTCGCGTTCTGCGACAGCACCGACCCCATCGTGCTCGCTACCGTCGGCGCAGAATATGTTCTTTGGGACGACGAGGACCTGACCCTGACGCGGTACGGCGCGTACTTTGCGTCTGACGAGGACTTTTTGGCCCGCACCCTACTGCTGAGATTCCAGGGTACGGTGCACGACTTACCGGCGCACTACGGCGACGTGTAGAGGCGGATCGATGCGGAGCAGCGCAGGCTGGTGTACACCATCGAGGGACGCGTACCGCCCGATACGTGGTAGGTGCATTCTGCCAGCGCGCTTAGGTAGGTAGGGAGGTATCACACAGGACGAATTCCACCGACTCACGCTCCTTGCCAGACACGCATAAATGGCCACACAATAGTTCGTCCTGTATACCCATCCTTCTTTCGATGCGTCACCGAATATATTCATTATATCTCGCTTTCACTGCTGTGACTTCGATATCACGCCTCGTACAGGTGGCATAGTAACTTTCAAACAATCCTAACTCTATTCCGTTCACGGCGCAGTTTGAAAATCTGGATGATTGATCCTACACCGACCGCTCCACAATGCGCTCCTTTAGATTCTGAAGAGTGTGGGCCAAGAACCCACAAGGTACAGACAAACCTTCTACCGAGTTTCAAGTCCTCCTTTATTTCGAGTCTCTTCTCTTCTACAGACTTATTTCGACCCTACTGCCAAGTCTACAGGAAAAGAAATGAGACTGTTTCAGAAATCTAATCATGAGCCCCAACCGAAAGAAATAGTGATGTTACATCCCCTATCACGCACGCAGGAAGTTTGGGGCCCTAGGCCAGAAACGCGATCAAATTACTGTCCGCCCTGCAGCCGCGGTAGGACATTCTTCTGACTTCTTGCTCAGATTTTTAAAAGGAATTCTGACCCACGGGATTGTCGCACTCAGCGAGGTTCAAATTTATAGCAGAAAGTCCTAATAGCGAACTTGGTATCGCGTCTACTGCACCTAACTCGATGTTGTTTGCATTTTTGTGGATATCCTTCGTTCGACCCGAGTTCATCCACGCTTGTTCCAACTTTTTTATTCAACCACCCTGCAGTGGAGAAATTGTGCTAGGAAGGCCTAATCGCGAAATTAATATCGCATCCATTCCGCTAGGGTGAACTCCGTCAGCTGTGATTATGTGGAAGTCCCTCGTATGTCTATCAAATAAATATTTCGTGAATCACCATTGAAAATGTTGGAACTCAATTATCAAATTCTTGGAGGCCAAAGAAGAATTGCGAGACAACAAAAGGTTCCGTTCATTCGAGAAAAGACCCATTGGTGAAACTGGTATCGCATCCTCGTGGACTTTGTTCGGTTGCGACATTGCCGGTGCAAGTTCCCCGTTCGATTCGGGGGTGGATCCTGATTCCGAGTCGGAACTCGTCGAGTTTCTTTGTTGGGTCATGGCCAAATCCAATAGAAACTGAAGAAAGAGGACCAAGTTCCTTTTTCTTGTGGGAAAAACCTGTTGGTGACTGTATTTCGTGAATCACCCTCATTTCGTGACGAAAGTTGGAATTGAACCGTCGAGAAGTTCCTCGCAATTGACAAATACGAGACAAAACCGGGCTCGAATTATTCAAGAGAAAGTCGGGATCGCTATCACATTTTACAATGTCCGGCAAATGCCGGAAGCACGTGATTCTGACAATTGCCGCCGACAAACATGACTCGACCACGTTGAGCAGCTGCTTGCCAACCTCTATACCCTTGATCTTTCCCGGTCACCAGATGTCGAGCGGCACCCGTCACTTGCGTTCGGCGTCCAAGGCTGAAGCTCGATCTGCGGCAGAGCCCATTTTTACAGCCTCTGTACCATCATGGAACGACCAGCACGATTCCTCGTTGCAAATCATAGTCCCGGGCTCCTCACGTCTTCCTGGCCTCAAAGGATCCGAAATATCCCTGCTGCGCGCAAAGCAGCAAAAGCTGGTTGCTAGAGCTTCCACCGCGCGCGCGTCCCTTCCCAATGACAGCCAGCAAATGCACACAGCGCTCGAAGCCAGCATGATCTTCGCCCAGCACGAGGCGGGATCCGCGGTGTGCGTCGACCCGGCGGGGTGGGTGCTAACGTGCGCGCACTGCTTTGGCGATACGGAGGAAGAGTATCGACGATCGCCCAAACGTCGTTGGCTGCTGTTCTATACCGGGCTGGCCGTGCAGGTCGAGTGCCGCGCATGGGACCTTACTCGCGATCTGGCGCTGCTCAAGATTATTGCCGTCGAATGCGCCGGAGACGTACCCGCGTTCCAGTTTCTGCTTCCGTCCAGGCATCCACCTGCCACGGGAACTCCTATCGTGTGTATTGGCCAGCCAGGCCAGGATGATCTCGAGTCGACATCCGCGAGGCGTACAAAGTATGACTTGGTGGAGATTTCGGAGGGCGTGTTTCGTGGCATGGTCCCTGGTGCCAATCCCCAGGATAACTCCGAAATTGGGACGCTCAAGCACGATGCATGGACGTACTGGGGGCATTCGGGCGCGCCGCTGATTAAAGTTGCCGATGGGACATTGGTCGGTCTCCATTCGTCTTGGGACGATCAAACGGCTATGAGACATGGGGTCCCACACGCTGCCATCCAGGCGTTTCTGGAGATCCATCTCAATGTCTAATCGGATCGTTCTGAGGCGCATTGTAGGTTTAGATAGCGACCCGTATGTATGCTTTTCGTAGACTTGTTGTCCAGTGACGACTAAACTACAGCTCCACCAGTGTTTTTTTGTTCCTGTCCAATATTCGAATTGTACACTGGCCCATCATCGACTACTACACAGAGGTCCAGTGGCGCAGACGCCGGTTCATGGTCGAAGGATATTATGAATATTCGGAACCAGATGTACAATGAATCTGGCGTAACAGTGATAGTGGGAATCGAGGGAAATGCTGCACGATAAATGCTTCAGACTCGGTTGTCTGAGTGATCCTCACGGACGCCAAACTACAGTGAGACCGTAAAATTTCGATCTACTAGTATGGCCAGAGAACGCGCCGAGTGAACCGAGGAAAGAGGGTCGAAAACAAGAATAGCTCAACCCGCGCTATCCGCGTGTTATCCCCGTGTCAGGACATCCTCCCAGAGCCAGGGTGGTGAGTCAGTACTGCATCCAGCCTCTGCACCATGTGGTAGAGAGTACCAATTGTCGAAAGAAGGGGCTGCCTATCTATAGTGATCAACTCATCGTATGGGTCGGATGGATCTTGGTGATTCCCTTGCCCAAAATTTTATCATTCTTGTGGAAATAAGCGTAGGTATTGCGGCCTGTCAACTCCAGGTACTCTGGAACTCGGCGGCTCCGCCGCCAAATCTGGCCATAAGAATGTTCGGATCCACGACTCAACTAATGATCATCCATATAATGCTGATGCGTGCACCCCACGCGTGCACCCCATATAAAACCCACCCGGTGCGCTTCAGAGATAGCACTAGAGCGAGCTACGCCCACTGACTGAACTCAAAGTGACCGGTAAGTCTCCTTCCAGAAACCCCTTAGCGTTATGACTAATCGTCCTGCGACGCTAGACCATGAGCAAACAGGTTGATTGGAAAAAGCTCTCCGGCGACTGGTACAACCAACTCGGCTCGAAGATGACCCTGATCGCAGACGAGAACGGCGGTCTCCGCGGGAAATACAACTCTGCCGTCGGACACGCCCAGGATTTCTATATCCTCACCGGGCGGTTTGATGCGTGTCCGCCAGAGTCGGACAAGGGCATCTCCATCGGCTGGGTGGTGACTTATCGTAACGCCAAACTCAACGCACATTCTACCGCGACCTGGAGCGGCCAATACTTCGACGGTGCTGATGAAAGGATTCTCACCCAGTGGCTGCTGACCTCGAGTACCGCTCCGAGCTCCGTCTGGAAGTCAACCAACGTAGGACATGACACGTTTACTCGCGGCGAAATCAGGGAAGGCGAAATCGGGGAAAAGTCTCCAGAGAACATACCCCTACATACCCGTAGTAACATCAGGAAAACCCTCCTCAACTATTTTAGACTACTTTATGCTAAAATAGCGTAGGATAGCTGAATATTGCTGGATAGCCTAAAATATCTAGAATATCTTTCCCCCCAAAGAAATAGCGAAGGTCTTCGCTATTTTTGGCCCGTAAAATATGATTCGATCACTACGCAACCCGCTGCCAAAAAATAAAGCGGCACTGGAATTACTTATAACTTGGGTCGTGCGCTCCAAAAAACTGTCCGCTATCCATTTCCCTGCAGTACGCTCGCCCCGATGACCCGGACGACGAGATCCCATTTCTGGTGGCACCAGACAAGCTCAAGTCAGCCTGTTGCGGGGGTGCGGGGATCTCGTGTTTCCGTCGCGGTTCATCAACTTCATGCGAATCCGAATTGGGCATGTGTCAGCATTTATTTGAAGTGTGATCTGGTTTGGATCGCGCGGAGGGGAAACAGGGCTCCTCAGATCGAATAGTGTCTGCGGCATATTCATATTCCGCACCGCCCGATTTTATTGAGCTGAAAATAACGCCAGATTGTCGGAAAAATCCAAAAAATCTGATCAGGGGCTGACGACACCTAACCGGCCAATAAGGCATTTTCAGGTTAATATCAGGTACACCGGCGAGGCATATCAGGTGTTTTCAGAGTCATATTAGGCAGTGCAGTGGTGCATATCAGGTCTGCTCGGACGTAATTATGTATCCCTGGAATAAATGCATAGAATCAATCAATCAACGCCGTCAGCCCGCAGAAACATATCAGCATCGACGGTGTCGACCAAAAAATGCAAATCTGGCTTCCCAGAATCGCGTGCTGGAGTTAGTAAAGCACCCCGAACCACATAGTCCATCAACAATATCTCGTATTCTTTTCCCCAGTATCTTGAACGTCTTCGCCGAGTGGGACCGAATCGTCTTCCCCCATTCGGATGTCCACGCCGGCAAGTCCAAATTTCTCGTGTGAACGGTGCCGGCAAGAGCGACGGACATAGCCGTGCGATGGCGGCTATGAGGGCGGAGAAGCGAGACGCGGAAGGTACGGGCAATGGGGGCGACGACCATATCCCAGGTGACAATTCCCAGAGCCAAGCGGGGAGTAGCAGCGGAGCAGTCGCTACAAATGTGGATGATGATGAGGAAGACGAAGTGGATAAATAACGCGTGAATCCCATGTAATAATATATTAATAGCTATGCAAATCCTAACTGTGCACCTTTGCCTCGTATGATAATTTGGGAAGAGACGATGATATGAGCGCATCAGGATATATCAGGCCTGATCAGGCGAAATTTCGACGGTATGTATTCAACATATGTTCATGTCTATTAACAGATTCTTGACGAAGTGGTTTATAGCGCTTGACCTTTCATTTATCGCGTGAGTTCGAACCCCGCACTAAGCATTATTTCAGAATTTAGAACATTCAGTACTTTGGAGCCTTGACGGTTGCAAGATAGTCAGTAAGGGGTTCAAGGGTCAGTCATTCGAGCTGGCCATTCAAGCTTTTATCTTTTTGTGTCCCACTCCCTGATCAGCGTCCTTCCGGCTGATAATGTCCGTTAGGCTGACAATTATGACCAGGTTATTATAAATGATTACTGAGGCTGATATACCCCCCCCTAATCCTGACGGTCTGACCAAGCCTGAAATGACCTTATCACACGTGAACAGCCGTTTGGGATTTTTCCGACAATGGTTCCTGTACCAGTCGTGACTCGAGGCAGCGTTCAATCTGCCGTGGATGACGTTGTGAAGAGCGGAGGTAAATTTTAGGCCGTAATTTATTTCCACCAATCCCGCCCCACCTCTGGGAGTGTTCGTGGGGTCACTGGCCTCTCAGCTCGATTTCTCTGCGAAAAACAGGTCGGAAAAGACAGAACAATCAATATGGGAACATCAAAAAGAAAAATGAACAGTCACTGGCACAGGGTGAACACTCCGTTGAAATACAACAATGTCTTGGAAATGAATGCCTTTTTGCTAAGATTGTTTATTTCGTCGCCGTGAGTGAAATGAACACTTGCCTAATAGGCATGATAGAATGTTCTATATTTTTCTAGATACCGCATGAAGACTTGCTTGCCAGCATCATAGATTCTGATTACAATGTGAACGCTTCGGCTCGTACATTGAACATAATCTAATCGATGAATGGACCACCATGGGGCACTTCTTTATCGGGGATGGTCTAAACATATGGGTCAGTATAATACGACGGTATATCTAAAAAGAACGAACGGGTTGCCGGGTGGGGGTGTTCGTGGGATCAACCGGAGGCGGTAGTGTTGGCGTTGGAGGCGGGGGCGGGGGCGGGGGCGGGGGCGGAGACGGAGGCGGAGGGGGCGAAGGAGAGGCTTCCGAGGTAGCCTCCGTTGGCGGAGAAGTTGTCATTACTCCGTCCGTAGTCAAACTTGATGCCCAGATGATGGTAGGGTATGAAACTGAGACGGGATCGGACATCGAAGGCGCCGGCAGACTGGTGGGATCGCTACAAGCCGGTCGAGCCGGACAGATCTGAGCCGCCCTCGATGGTGGCGTAGAAGACGGGTCACCAAGCGTTCCGTGATCATCGAGAATCGACAATTGGTCGTCGAGTGTGCTGCTGGTGCTCGCGGCAGGCGCCCGAACGCCGTAGAAACGGCCATTCCGAGTAGGAACAGACCTGAATGTGATCGGAAGGACATACAGAGAGGGAAAACCGGTCTCGGAGAGAATAGAAGTGATACCAGACGAGGTGTCCGAAATTCGCAAACTGATTTTATGTGGACACAGCAACGGAGGCCGAATGCACGTTGCATGACGATGAAGAAGCAGAAAAATAAAACGCGCCAATCTGCATGCCAAGAACATCCGAGAATGGACGCGGAACAACATGACGATGAGTCAAAAACCAACCGCGGGCGCAAATTGGAACAGAAATGGCGGGTAACCACGAACAGCTATTCACCCTTATGCCGCGAAGAGCTTATGATCTATATAGCAGGTGGTTTTATTTTTGGCAGCAGGTTGTGTACGGAACCTTACATTTCAAACTCCGGACGTTGCGAAACCAATCTCATCCCACATTAAATCCGACAAGCCGAACATTAGCCGTTGAAACGCTAAACCAGTCCTTTAGCGTTTCAATGGCTACAAGCAGAAAATGTCACAAGTCTATGCACGAGAACTCCGAAAGTTCCACAACGCTGTCGCCCAGATATGACATCAAGGAGGGAGCCAGCATACGGATTGATTTAAAACGTGAGCCTTGGAACGGTGAAGGTGAACAGAAGCGATAGCAGACCGGCTGAATCGGATTTCAGGTTGAGAGCCGACGGGCGATCCAAATTGTTCGATGGACACCGAGAGTGCAAAGGGTAAATCGGCGGCGAGCAGTCAGGTAAATTAGGCCCAGAGTAAGAAAATACAGATTCGCGAGCTCAGATGTTTATTGCCAAAGAAAGAAAATATCCTTGTAAAAGCGGCCCGGAGATGTGTGCCGTCACAAGAAAACGGCAGAAATAAATCGTCCAGATGCTTGACTAGTAATCGCAAGCGCCCAAAGACTCGAGAAAACTTGGATAAGGAGAAGCAAATCACCCTCCCCACTCTCGCACTCGCACCCTTCCTCATGTGCGCGGGCTGCGACGAAGTGGACTGGGAAGTGCGAGAAGAGGCGCCGGCCTAGACGAAGGAGGAAACCAACACGGATTAAGTCGATACGGTGTACGCCATGCGTATGTTGGTGGCTCCGCTGATGAGAAGATTTGGACTACTGGCATCCAACTGGCATACAGTTGCCGTTCTTGCGCACCTGGCCCGGGCACAAACGGATGTAGAGGCCTCCGACATTGCGTAGCATGCAGATGTCAGTGCTGGTGGTGCTGATGTCGGCGTGGACAAGGACGGAGGTGACGCAGAGATAGAGGCGGCCGTGGTGACGGGGAGGGGGCATGGGCATGGGGATCTGATGTGGCCTTCGCACAATTCGCCGTACCATCGACGAACCACCCGATCCACTGCGCACGCTTCACCTCCACGATTACACACAGGCAAGAGAAAATTTGTCAGCCTCGTGCGGACTCGGGCAGTCGACCCTCTCCCAAAAACAGATCACGTTGTTTACGATCATTGAAGCGAACAACATCTTCATCTTTCTTCCTGTCACCACACAATCGCGCGCTACTATGAAGTACCCACCGTCGCCTCGATGCAGCCGTCTCAGACGGTGACGTCTCTTATTTTATCCCTTCTGCTTGGTCTCTGTGTTCCCAACGTTGCCAGTCCCGACGCCCCCAACACTCCTCGGCTACGGGGGGCACCACGCTGCCACGTTACGCAGTGGCATCCGCTCCCTCACACGACAAGTTCAGGCCCGTTCTCGGCTCCTCCCAATCTTATGGCCTCCACATACCAGAACACTGATTTAAATCAGAAAGCTGAGTGGCACGCAAAGTACGCATATATATGCTTTGGGGTGTGCAAATTTCCATCTTCCATCATGATCCATTGCACCTGTATATTTCCACATATGTAACGGGGCTTCCCCTTCCCCATTCACATAGTCGTGCCACCCACCGTGCGCTTCTACCGATGCGGCGATGCCTGCAGTTGACACCAGGCTGCACTTATATAAATTCTGTAACTAGATACACTCATCCACAATAGAAACCTCAAGATTCCCTTGTTGTTCAATTCACCCTTCCTACTACATATTCCAAGCATAACAACTTTTCCCGTTGGCGTTTGGCAGCTTTGGGCTCGCGCGTTTTGACGTCGATTTCACGTGATCTGTTTTTGGGAGGGGGTCGATTGCAGGTGTGCCTCCACCTGCGCCGACATCTCCATGGACACTTCCGACAGCTGACCTGGTGGCTTGTGGCGGCGGCGGGTGCGGCGTACTCACGGGCTCTCCGGATTTGTTTGCATAGGCGTCCGAGGGCAGATCCGCGGGGGCTGCGGGCGGGAGTACGTGCGTGGAGCATATCGCGAATTCCTGCGTGTGAGGAGCGCAATAGAAATGGTGGAGAAGGACGAGGGACCGTGCTTCTGCGATGATCAGGGCGCGATGACGACGACGCGGGCGGGGAGGGTGGCAGTGGCGTAAAAGTGGTCCCAGTGGAGCCGAGACTATGAGGAGGAAGGGGACCGCAAGCGGGAGAGACGCGACTAGAACCGCAAGGTGGAGGTGCTGGTGTCGGCGACACCGTGGATGTAGGTGCTGTTAGCAAAGCGGATGCAGGCGCAGGTGTCGGCGTCGACGTGGAGATGGTGCTGGACGCTCGAGAGGGTGGCATGAGCGTAGATGCCGTCCACCCCGCGCTCACCACGCGCGCTATCGGGGCGAGATGGTCTCCCGGTTATCGCGCACGTCCTTCTCGCCCTATCCTCTACACTTTTTCATCTGCTTCTCTCCCGTCTTCTTGCATCGCGGCGCGAGTACGAGCAGGCGCGGAAGGCGCAGCGGCGAACCTCCGCCTCGTCCTTGGTGCCGGGCCCGCCGTCATCACTGCCGCTCCACGCACCCGCATAGCTTGCGGGACGAGTAAACACAAGCACTCGGCTCAAACTGCCCCGTCGCGTCTGCTCCCGCTTGCGCCCTCGCCCCCGCCCCTACGCTCACGCTCTCTTGCTTCTACACACCCGCTGCACACACCACCCCCGTCCGTACGCGTAGCGCTTCCGCCTCCCTCCATTGCACCCGGATTCCGAGAAGCGGCCGTCGTCCATGTTATCCCCAGCACATCGGCGAGCTCTAGGCGATCCCGACCCCCGCGAAGCGCCCATCCCCGGGAGCACAAGTACGACTTCCGGCCTTTTCGAAGGCAGGGGAAGTTGGATAGGGAAGGGAAGGAGAAAGAAAGTAGGAGGCGAACTGATACCACCCAGAGTCGAGCGTAGTACCAGTAGAAAACGAGGCTGAAACTGGCGCCGAAACTTGAAGCGGGAGAGGAATCTAAGCCGCCGACGTAGCCATCCCAAAGCCAATCGTCGCAAGATCCTCGTCGACTAGAAACAGGCTCCCATTCGTCTCCCACCCCACGGCGCGTTTGAGGATCCGCCAAGGTTCGCAGCGTGAATTTTGGCGATTACTTGGCGGTCGGATCAACCGGAGGCGGCATTATATAGGCCTTTGATGGCCCGCCGCGCCGCGAACGCGTCTCTTTATTTTTTTGCGCGAAGCGCCTCTGCGCCTTCTGATGCTCTCGGAATCTCAAAATCGCGACGCATGAATTAACTCCAATCTCGATTTTATTGTATGTGCTTGAATATTCAAATTCCTTCAAGTTCGTCCTGGTGGAGAGGCCAACCTGAAGTGCCAGTGTGCAAAAAAAAACAAAAAAAAGTAAAACCCGACGCACGGCATTAACTTACTCCACCCACACACAACTCATACATCAAAAGACATGATGGCATCTCGTCCACACAGCCTGAGATACCCTTGCTCCGGTGTGGAAGTACCTCGTTCGATTCGAGGCTAGGTCATTCAAAATCCACTCACTGCGTTCAGGCCCCAGGTAGCAGAGCCCCGTGGCGAGCCGACTAGCCAAGAAGTAGTCGGTGTTGAATGTCGAGGCCACGCTAGCCACCTCGACGAGATCCGTCTAGTTTGAGGGTCCATATTGGACAAAACTAGCTGTTTTTGGTCTCAGCTGTGGATATCTCTAGAGATCTCCACATATCTCTGGAGATATCTAGAGAATTCACACATTCTGTGCAGATCTCCAGAGATCTCCAGAGATCTCGTAGAAATCACACAGATTCGGTTGGAGATATCCAGATTTCTCGACTTGAGATCTCCAGCTATCTCATCACCCGCAAAAATATTAACACCCACATCTCTAGATATCTCAGCTGCCAATTGAGTCAGATATCTAGAGATATCCAGCTATCACAATTGGTATGGTCGCCACATTTCTCAATTATGATCGATTATGATCCACATGTTTCTATATATATCTGATCTCGCATCAATCTTTCATGCTTCTCTCCGCACCCGTGGGTTCCTTGCTTCTTTTGGAAGTAATGCCAAGACCAGGGACCAGGTAAAATATGACGAGTTGGTATCTGCGGCATGAGACCTCTATGGAATGTCTGAACCTCTGGAGAATCTCCGAGCAGCCTATCGCGTTCTGGAAGCCAATGTGATTCGAACACTCCGCACTCAAGTCGGTGCACCGACCCAACTTGGCCTCCAGGTAGATGAGGCTCTCCGATTCCTAAATGCTGCTGAACAGGTATGTGTTTGTTCGTTCCTACCCATCTCTCAAACACTGACATTTTCTTGAGCACCGTGCTGTATTTTCTCCTAGCGAATATGCGACCATGGAGACCAGCATAAACACGATGGTCGATCAGCTCGATGAGGCACGCCATCTCTCTTCTGATCCACCCGAGGGCACCAGCCTCGTCGTCTCCACCCGGACCCTTACTGGAGGTCGCCCCCGAGTGGACATCGACCCAAGCTTCCTCTCCCAGGCACTCGCTCTCCGCGGCACCACACATCTTGAGAACATATTCAACTGCTCTGCTCGTACAATTCGCCGCCGGGCCCTCGAGTATGGGATTGCCGACCCAGGCCATCCCGTGTACACTGACACTCCTCTTGCCGACGGCTCCAGCGTGCGCACATATTCATCTTCTGCCCCCTGCCGTCTCCACTCTTACCGACGAGGAGCTGGACACCATCCTCACGGATATCCTCACCGTGTTCCCCGACTTTGGTCGCCGCATGATCAGCGGCTGTCTGAAGGCGGCTGGCCACCGCGTCCCGAGAGACCGTATTCGGGCCTCGTACATTCGCGTCCACGGATCCCCTGGTTCGTTCGGTGTCCGCGCCATTCATCGCAAGCCATACAATGTCGCTGGAGCGAACTCTCTCTGGCATCATGACGGCCAGCATGGTGAACTTCTTCTCCTTTCTTTCCGCCTGGTTACCTATTCTCAAAATATTTCAGGGCTCATCCGCTTCAAGATAGTCATCCACTGCTTTATTGATGGCAAGTCTCGGCTCATCACCGGTATTCGTGTCAGCAACAACAATGCTGCAGAGACTGTTCTCAGCCTCTTTCGCGAGGCTACTGGTCGTCATGGCTTTCCCAGCCGTGTTCGTGGCGACCATGGAACGGAAAACATCCTCGTTGCTGTCATGATGGAGTCCCTGCGGGGCGAGCACCGTGGCTCCTACATCTGGGGACGGTATGTACCTGGCTTCGGGGGCGCTCATGAATACTGAAGGTCTCCACAGGAGCGTGCACAACACCCGTATTGAACGCCTCTGGTACGACATCACCCACGGTTTCGGTCAGAAGTGGAAGAACTTCTTTGTTGACCTCGAGGTAAACCACGGCCTCAACCCGCTTATTCCCTCCCATATCTGGCTACTACACCACCTCTTTCTCGACCACATCAATTCTGATGCGCAGGAATGGGCTGAGGCCTGGAACTCTCACAACATCCACATCCGCGGTGAGAGGGAACGCTCACCCCGGGATATGTTTCTCTTCAGCATGGTACAGGATGGCCCCCGTGGTATCCAACACCTCACCGAGCCTGTCAGCGATGAGGTGGAAGACCCCAACACCTACGGCATCGATTGGGACGAAGCCGACAACTCTCAGATGATGGACCATCTTCTTGGTGAGAATCCCCACGAATGGGAGGACAACAACCCGTTCTCCGCCGCCCCGGGAACACTGTCCCATGTACCTTGTGATCCACCGAACTGCCCTTTTACTCCGGAGCAGGTCGCTTACCTTGATCATCGGCTCGCTGCAGCCGTTGATGTCACTTCCCGCAATATGGCTGTTCAGTCGTCTAGTTTGGAAAGAAGCTTTTGTAATATGTAATGAGCTTTATCAATAATCATATCCAAAAATACCCTTGCACTCGTCTGGTTTCCGATAGCAGCACACATCAATTGAGCCGTGCTGGGATTTGTTAGCATTTGTTTACACAAGAGACATTCTTCCCAGCACCATAAACATAGAGGTATGCGCTCTTTCGAAGGCAGATTCTATTTCGTATCTGATCCTCGGAATGCAGTTCATGCAATCCAAATCACCTATTTCCTCTATTCCGCACGATGTCCTTGCAAACATATTTCGCCTGTGCCTTCCTAACCAATCTTCCGATCCTCCGGGCTTTTACTCTGCATCTTCACCCTTCATACGTCCATCTCCCCTAAAGGCTCCCTTGCTGCTTTGCCATGTATGCACCGTCTGGTGTTCAGTGGCCATCGCGAGCGCCACCTTATGGAACTCCCTTGACGCCACATCCATCCATTATCTCCCCAACTACCAGATCCTGGACCTGTGGCTTAAGCGGTCAAAGAGGAGTCTCTTGTCCTTGCGATTTTCACCACCTTCAGAGAACTATGTCAACACCTCGCACCCGCAGTTCAAGCTCTTTTTCCCAGAGCTGGAGCGCTGCCGTTCGCTTGACATCAGCGGCTGGTACGCTCCCAACGTCCAAGTTCCTGAGGCACCGGCTGCCCTGGCGCTGCAGGACCTTGTGGTGGGAATTAATTGCACAAACTGGGCTGCAGCCGCCTGGTTCGAGCACCTGCTCACCAACGCGCCATTGCTGACCAATCTCTACTGGTCCGGGACCCCAACCTTCACGGCGCCCTGGTCGCAGCTCACACACTTCTCCTACCGCGTTGAGAACTTGCCAGACTTGCAGACCATCCTTCGTCACCCGTTTACATCCCTCACAGAGCTAACCCTTTCTTGTGGTTTGGGGTTCAGCGACACCTCCGACGAATTCACCCCCATATCCGCCTCCATCCTTGGCCACGTCGAAGTCCTAGGGCTCACGCATAATAGCTCTTCCCCCACCCTATTTACCCCACTGCTTCGCCTTCTTCAGCTGCCAAAACTCCTTCGGCTGTCCCTTTTGTCGGGATCCATCTCCGATGTCTCCCCTATCATAGACTTCTTGGATCGGTCACAGTGCAGCCTGAACACCCTCGAGATATATAGTAGCGCCACCATTGATCCCATCATCTTGCACAGGGGAGTGCAGCACTCGCTCGAGCACCTTCGCGTGCATCCCGATGTTTTTGGCCGGTTTCTGCGCCCACTCATGCACGACTTGGGTCCTATCATCGTCGGCCGCATTGCGGAGTTGGATGACATAGATTTGGCATTTCATGTACCTGGACTCTCAAGGGACGCACTTCCTGCCTCGCCTCCAACGGAAGACTCTCTCCATCGAAGGCTGAAGTCGACTATTAAAAAGCTGTCGTCCCTCACATTTGTTCAGGAAACTTTTGTCGCTGTCAGCGATATCGAATCAAAGGTAGTGGGAGATGGCCTGGGAGTATTTGAGGTGCGCTGGTCAGTGGAGGCCCGTGCAGAATATGAAACATCCCAGGCGTGGTGGATTCACTGATATTAAAACATTTGTTTACACAAACTTCTACCAAAAAAATAATGATCTTTGAGGTTCGATGCTCGGCCTACAGACTGGTCCGAGCGGTACAAAATACACACAAAAGGTCAGGTTATACTATTTCAGCAATACAACCACCGGTCAATCAGAAACACCCTTTATTCGCGCCAACGCTGACAGCTCCCCATGGACAACAAGGTCTCGGGCTTTTTTGATGCCCTTCAACTTGTCTCTCCAAGCCTCCGACTTGATGGGTTGCACCTCCCCCGAACGAATATCCCGGCGGCGCTGTTGAAACCAAGCTTCGCAGGCGGGAGACCAAAATCCGGGATTTTTGCCACAGGAGGCCGAGTTCCAGGCCTCGTGTGTTGGCCACCACGATACCATTGCAAAGGAGTGAACACCGTCCTTGCTAACGTTCCCTGATCTTCTCGTCAGAGTTAATAAAAGATCACTGTGCTGAAAGTGCTGACCGGTGTCCTGCGCATGGAGGCCACATATCATGTCTGCCTCAACCGGGCTCAACATGTCATCCCACCGATCCTCCAAGCAAGTCCCCATGTACCTCTCTGTCACCGAAGAAGACGGACCGGCAAGGACATGGTCAAGTCCTAGCACATCCACAGCAATGCGCCACACAATGCCCCCCATGAGCAATGCTGCCCGCCCGTGCGGTTCGTTGAGAAGTCGAACAGCAAAACTCTCGTAGGCAACGTAGTCGCTGACCTTGTATCGGTATCCCACAGAGCGGATCGGGATCCCGAACTCTGCTGCCTGAACCGAGCGAACAGGAGGGAGAGGGTGCAGTCGGGGAAGTTTGGTGTGGAGCGTGAAAGGTATACCATACTGGAATAGATGGCCAACCAGTGCCTCTAGCGCCATCCCTTTGTTCTGTGTTAGTCGGACCGCATGCACCAGGCTGAGGGCACTGGTGAAGCTCAATGCCCAGGGTGCCGATTCCTGAGGCACCATCTCATAAATTGTCTTCATCTCCACACCTTCCTCCTGCCATTGTTGCCCATCAACTCCGAACGAGAAGCATGTCGGCACCCCTGAAATAACTCTGACTGAGCTCTCCAGAAGATCCTTGAGGGGAAGTGCATGGGGGTTTGAAGTGTCCAGGTCCCAGAGATGTGAGTCCGGGCACCGCTGGATGTGGAAGGGTTTGCCAGTCAACGTACAGGACTCGACAAAATCGACAAGAGCCGCCCCCCGTGGATGCACATTCTCCTCCGCCACACCTAGAATATTTCCCAATAATTTCCAAGCCCCGGAGCTAGGGGACGGCATGTCGGTTGGAGGCATTGTAAATCCGTACCTCTCCGACAGGATTTCTTCTATTGCTCCTCGGAAACCAAAGGTAGGGGGCTCTATGGGGTCCTGCTCCCTCTCCTCTGTCATCGACCCTTTTGGCAAACATTCTATCTCGTCCTTCCCCATCAAAGGTTCCTCTTCCTCCAACGATGCATGCAGCTCATCCTCGTCGAAGAGCGTACAGACGTCCCATTCATTGGCTTGGGCATCATATTTTTTCTGGGTTTCACGATAGTGGTTGAGGGCATCGGCGATCCACTGGGCTGGTACCGCCATTCGAACCCGCTTGCCAGCTCGTTCCACCCAACGGAAGACTTTTGTGCCAGCTCCAGCAGAAGTTGGAGGATTGAGCTCTCGAAGCTTCGCCACACCTGCCCAGAGCCCACCCGCAATGTCAGGACGGCTGCGTTCTCGCCAAGAAAAAAAAGAGACCCATGGATACTCGCTGTTTTCACCCTGGGCAGATGGCTTGTGGATTGACCGCAGAAGCGCGTCTGGGGGTGCATACTGTAGCTTGCCAGGAATGCCCTCACTCTTTGTAAGCTCAGCCGGACCCCAGATGTACCACGTAGGAATTCCATGATCGATGTAGAATTTTGGGCCTGGCTTGTTTTCAGGAGGGAAAATGCGGTGAAAGACACCAGCACGCTGCACGTTCGGTGTATAGTCACACAGCCATGATGTCCTCATCGAGCTGAGAATCGCCTCTGACACGCCCGCCTGCTTCCCAACCTCAAACCATTGAGGAATTCCAGCGCTGAGGGGCTCCAAGCTCATAAGATATGAGAGTAGTGCTAGATTTAGAATGAACTTCTCCTGGGCGAGCATACACTGGGTCTGAGCGTAACGCTCTTTGGTGTGAACACATTGGTACCCTGTTGCAGATGGTTCAACTGGGGCAACTGTCTGTCCCGCGCTTGCAGAATGGTGGACGGTGAGGTTTCCTATGAGATGCGACAATATTTTTTCCAAGTCCATCCATTGGCGCAAGATGTGCGGCGCGAGTTGGAAACCACCCTGAGGGCCTGTTACAGACACGATGGGGTGAAATTGAAGGACCTCTGCGGGGTGGAAGGAGAAAGGATTGTGCAGAGGAACGAATGGCAGCCACTTGTGATCCGCATTCCAATGCAGGGGGACCTGCAGCTTGTGCAGGCGCGTTTGGGAAGAAAATTGAAGTGTTTGGGGGATAGATGGCTGGAGTGATGTTGGATTGGGGGAATACCAGACAGTATCTTGGTCACGGAGCGCACGGCCTCGCGTGTGGTTAATTCGGGTAAGAACAGGAACCTAAATGGGTTTAATTTTTAGCCGGCCGCTTCGTAGCCGTTTTGCAGTAGCTAGCTCACCTCCGACATCGGCAGTGCACTGGTGCGATGTGGAAACAAATAGGACTATTCTAACGGTACTACTACTAAAATCCGAGGTTTTGGAGTTGGTGGCGGAGGGAGAGGGCAGGGCAAGCACGGGTACACGGAAAATCCAGTGCACACCGCAGCAAGCCTGATATGTGGAGATGCAAGAGTGGGGGTGGTGGATGTAAGGAAGCAAGAGAGCAAAGAAGCACCCCGTCACGGTTGGCTCAAACAGAGCCAAAGCGACACGATTCACAAATTTTCCCTGCTTTACTTCCATAACACAATTAATTAAACAACGATGTGCTAACTACATATACAGATAGCAGTGGGAGGGGGTGCTTAGACGACGGCGAACAATAGCGAACGGGCCAAGAAAACGAACATTTTCTAAAAAAAAGTGCCAAAAAGGGCACAGCGCTCGACGTTGGTGATGACCGCGCCGGCGCATTAGGAATTCGACGTCCGAGGCGGGTGCGGGGGCCGATGGGGGGTACGTCGGCGTAGAAGGGAGTGCTTAGACGACGGCAAACGGGTCGAAACTCGCCAAGAAAACTCACCTTTTCCCAAAAGTGCCAAAAATGGCAGTGGTGTCGACCTTGGTGATGGCGGCGCCGACGCGTTCGGAAATCGACGGCTGAGGCGGTTGGGGGGATGGATTTGGGATACCTGGACGCAGACGGAGGTGGTTAGACGACAGCAAACGGGTCGATAAGGCACAGAAAAACTCACATTTTCGAAAAAGTGCCAAAATGGCAGTGTGCTCGACGTTGGCGGCGGTGGCGCCGGCGCGTTCGGAATTCGACATCCGAGGCTGCTGCGGGGGGCGATGCAGGATACCTGGACGTAGAGGGGGGTGCTTAGACGAAGGCAAACGGGTCGATAATGGCACAGAAAAACGCACATTTTCGAAAAAGTGCCAAAATGGCAGTGTGCTCGACGTTGGCGGCGGTGGCGCCGGCGCGTTCGGAATTCGACGTCCGAGGCGGTTGCGGGTGGAAATGCGGGATACCTGGACGTAGAGGGGGGTGCTTAGACGACAGCAAACGGGTCGATAATGGCACAGAAAAACTCACATTTTCGAAAAAGTGCCAAAATGGCAGTGTGCTCGACGTTGGCGGCGGTGGCGCCGGCGCGTTCGGAATTCGACGTCCGAGGCGGTTGCGGGTGGCAATGCGGGATACCTGGACGTAGAGGGGTGTGCTTAGACGAAGGCAAACGAAGGCAACGGCTAATAACTGGCTAAGAAACACTCACCTTTTACAAAAAAGCCCAAAATGGTGCAGTGCTCGGCATTGGCGGCGGTGGCGGGGCTGCGTCCGGAATTCGACGCCCGAGGCTGTTGCGGGGGGAAATGCGGGATACCTGGACGTAGAGGGGTGTGCTTAGACGAAGGCCAACGGCTAAGAAATGGCTAAGAAACACTCACCTTTTACAAAAAAGCCCAAAATGGTGCAGTGCTCGGCATTGGCGGCGGTGGCGGGGCTGCGTCCGGAATTCGACGCCCGAGGCTGTTGCGGATGGCAATGCGGGATACCTGGACGTAGAGGGGGGTGCTTATACGAGGGCAAATGGGTCGAAAATGGCAAAGAAAAACTCACATTTTCGAAAAAGTGCCAAAAATGGCACAGTGCTCGATGTTGGCAGCGGTGGCGCCGGCGCGGGGCTGCGTCCGGAATTCGACGCCCGAGGCTGTTGCGGATGGCAATGCGGGATGCCTGGATGTAGAGGGGGGTGCTTAGACGAGGGCAAACGGCTAAGAAATGGCTAAGAAACACTCACTTTTTCCAAAAAAGCCCAAAATGGCAGTGTGCTCGGCGTTGGTGGCGGCACGTTCGGAATTCGACGCCCGCGTCGTTTGAGGGGCCGATGCGGGGTACCTGGAGGTAGACGTGGGCGCTTAGACGAAGGCAAACGGGTAAGAAATGCCCAAGAAACACTCACCTTTTACAAAAAAGCCCAAAATTGTGCAGTGCTCAGCGTTGGCGGCGGCGGCGGGAGTGCATCCGGAATTCGATGTCCGCGTCGCTTGGGGGCCGATGCGGGGTACCTGGAAGTAGACGGCGCTGGTTAGACGAAGGCAAACGGGTCGAAAATGGCCAAGAAACACTCACCTCTTTCCAAAAATGCCCAAGATGGCGCTCGAGGTTGGCGATGACGCCGTCGGCGCGTTCGGCATTCGGCGCCCAAGGCACTTGGGGGGCGATGCGATAGCGGGTGTAGACGGGGGTGGTTAGATTGACACAAGATGTGAAGGGTGGTGGTGGTGTAAGGCAAGAGTAACCGACGTCAAGAAATCTGACAGATCACGTCAATCCACGTGCGCATCGCGATCTGATTGCGTCCCTTTTGGGGTTCTTACTGCAGCAGGGGTGAATCCGAGCTCCTGGTCCTTGGAAACCAGGGAGCAAATCAGTTGTGGGGCATGGGAAATTGGAAATTCAAGCCGCCTGCGTGCTGGATTTCAACCCTTGACCCTGTTAGCCCCTGTTGCATCAATTAAAATTGTGGTTCATCCTTTTCCCCAATTTCATCCTCCCCGATGACGCAAATGCGACCGACTCCTGGCATCTTGGTCGCATTTGCGTCATGCTGTGCGATGTGCCGCATGAAGACACCATAAGAGGGGGGGGGGGGCGTTAGGCCCTTATCGCGTCCGAGCTCCTGGTCCTTGGAAACCAGGGAGCGAATCAGTTGTGGGGCATGGAAATGGGAAATTCAAGCAGCCTGCGTGCTGGATTTCAACCCTTGACCCTGTTAGCCCCTGTTGCATCAATTGAAATTGTGGTTCATCCTTTTCCCCAATTTCATCCTCCCCGATGACGCAAATGCGACTGACTCCTGGCATCTTGGTCGCATTTGCGTCATGCTGTGCGCCGCATGAAGACGCCATAAGAGGGGGAGGGGGGGGGGTGTTAGGCCCTTATCGCTTCCTTTTCCCCACGCATCTGAGTCTGTGCACTGGATTTTCCGTGTGCAGTCCAGCCATGCACCCCCCCTCCATCCCTCCCGATTTGAGCCCTCCATCATCTCCTTCTATGGCCACTCCCAGTTGCACCCTGGAGCGCCAGCTAGTTCCACTTGATTTGCCATGGGCGTAACCCAATGCTACCCACATTGTATTATGCTCATGATCACCCGCTGTTGCCATCTCCCAATCGTTGTATCGTCTTTTATCAGGACCTATCCCCTGAAGCCATGAAGGCTGTTCATGACTGGGAGAAGGAGCAATCTGTTCCAACAGCCACAGAAGTGCGTGAATTGGATGCCCTGGGTCTGTTTGTTTGTTTGTTTGTCAAAAAGGTGTTTATTTTTTGTTCCAGGTCTCTATCATATTGAGGACGATGTTCTCATCTTCTCTCGAGAGAAGGGTAGCACCACTGCGATGGATGATGTGCTTTGTGCGTTCAAAACACCTGCGTTCGTACTTTCTTATATTCCTTGAGTGCACCTTGCACTGACGCTGTGCTGCACATAGCAACCATGTCACCGTCGAAGATCAACAGCACCTTCTGGCCGCCACGAAGGCTATGATGGGGGCCACCGACGAAATTACCCCGGGTCCCGCCAGTGTAGACGATGATGGCAACTGGTCTGGCGGCCTCGCTTGTGAGCGAGGAGACCATCGATTTCACCCAGTGAAGAAGGGTTTACGGTGCTATACCATCGCGAATTCGTTCCAGTCGCACAAAGGCATCTGGTCTCCCGTAGCCCATGCCAAAGTCAATGGCAGCTTTGGCGAACACAATTTGCTCCAACGCAATGTGACTCTGGTCCGTTTTTTTTTTTTGGCTGGACGTGTGCTATCCATTTTTGAACCGTCTGCACAGGCCCTGTGTCCTTTCGCTGTCGCCGCAATGAACCGCACACCTGATTGTGTGAAGCATATCATTGGGGATTATGCAGGCATGCTGAACATCCCTCCCCTTGGCAAGACCGAGAACGTTGTCCACAACACGGTCCAAGTTAATCTTTGCCCTGCACTTCCATTTGGTAGCCGTATGTCTGTTAATTAAATTTATAAAATTGAGTAAATTTTAAACGCATTTCTTTCACCTCAGAGCCGACCATGGAAAAGGCAATGGGGCCGTTCGCAAAATCGCACAACGATAAAAAGGACAGCCCCGCCCGATTCACCACGATGACAAACTGTTCAAATCTACCCGACTCCTACACTCCTAGCCGTTTTCACATTATACGGCTGGGCGTATACTTCACCCTTGGCCAATTCGAATCTGCCTCCTTTTGCGGGCTCAACTATCATGGTGGAACACCATCTATTGCACCGCTCGGTGTCGAAGTCGCCAACGATGCCGTCCGAGTCCACTATGTTCAGTACCTGCCAGAGAGGATGGGTGATGGTCTCGGCCATGTGGTGGTTGGGGCCATGCCAAGTGCGAAGGATAAGGTGCTAAAAATGACTGCAGAGATGCAGACCGTCGAGTATGTTGCACCTCTTTTCTCACAACCATCACTGATAATTGTGCTGGCAGCTGCGAGTCCCGAATCAATCGTGCCCACTCAACACAGGCCAACTTTGCTGCGGATGGTGTGGTTGTAATGGATGTGCGGGCACATGTCAACTTCATGGCTCGCATGTTCCTGCTTCTACTCATCTTCCTGCTCAACCAACTACCCCTGTTCTATGGGATCCAGGTTGATTCCGACCGCATGCTTAGCTCCATATCCTTTAAGGTGGATGGTGTCCGGGAGCATGTGGGAATATGGGAGAACGGACCTGGTTTTCGTCCGGCAGAACCACAGATGCCAAGAGACCAGGAGGCTGCAGAGGAAGGGAGTAGTGCGGTTCCACCAGAGACGGTCCCTGTACCAGAGCTGGTGCCCCAGGAGCTCAAACGCAGCGCCATCATGCGGCGGTGGCGCCTGCATTACAACCGATTCTCACGGCACATCCCGTATGCTGTGGTCAATGAGAAGCAGTATCCCATTGATGAGACCGGCGCTCTCCTCGTTGAAGCTCCGCTCATAAATGATGCTGTGGATCATCTTGGAAATCCAATTGAGCAGGGCGGTCGTCCCTATCGAAAGCCAGCTGCCCCGGAGACCCCAGCGAAAGGTATTTTCTGCTTTCTTAATTCATGGTTGGCGTCTTATAAGCCATTTCTTTCAGCAGCGAGGAAGGCTGCGGCAGCATTGAAGCGGAAGCAGAGCGCAGACGAGGCTGGTCAGTGTGTTTTTGTTATGTTCATCTTAAAATACTCACACCTATTCTCAGAGTCCTCTGAGACTGAGGGGCCCAAGGCCAAGCGGAAGCGTAAGGGGAAGGCCAAGGCCGCATATTCAGATGTGGAGCTGAGTACCGAGGATGACGAGCCCCCAGTTCGGAGAAAACAAGAAGCGCAAAGCACCGAAATCTGCACCCACCACTGAGGCATCTTCTGCGTCTGAGGGCCCAACCCCTGCGAGTGAGTCTCAGGCCAACCGAACCAAAAAGGGCAAACTTATATGATACCTTCTAGTCCGTCGCAAGAAGCGACAGGAGATCGAGGCCAATGGTACGTTGATTTTGGACTAAATCTAAGTGTGGATTGAACAATGAATCTAGGCTCCAAAGAGCTGTGCATTTCCACGGGTTATTTAGCTGCAGAGAAGGACTGGCAGGCTTCACAAATGGATGTTGATACCACTGTTCTGAGTGACAAGGAAGCAACCCGCACAAGAGCCGACCTTGATCTGGACGATTTTTTTCCTAGGGCAGCGTCGAAAAATGGTCCGACACTTATCCTGGTTGGTGGACAATATTGGATGTAGTTAGAGCGAACAATAACCTTTCTGTGTACCTTAGAAATTAAACTGCTGCCCCGCCTCCAAGGCGCCGCTCTCACCAAGGATCATGCCGCAGTGCACCACGCGTACAATGAGATTGTGGAGCTGGATAACCTTCCAATTCCCGAAGGCCCCAATTCGCCACTGGCAGCGATGTTAGCAAATATGGCTGCTGACCCGGGTTCTATCGAAACCTCGATCCATATTGCACGGGTCTGGCCACAGTTCGAGCGCCTCCAGAGCGAGGCTGCCATGGCTTTGTTGGAACTCAAGCTGCACCGTCAGAGCACGATGATCACCACTGCGTGTCTGTGGGGGTGGTTGGATGGGTACTGTGTTGAGAGCATACAAGCAGTGTTGCAAAAATCGGAGCCTGCGACCACCTGGATCACAAAACTCACCACACATGTCCACATGCTCGAGTCTACCCGCGCTTCCACTCGAGAGTTGACGGCAAGTCAGTTTGGGTTACATGGCCTCGATGGCATATACCGATATCCCAAACGTAAAAGTTTGGATGTTGACGTTTCAGAGTGTGCAGTGACGGAGCTGGTTATAAAAATCATTGCCACCTGGCTCCACTTCCCACTCAAAGCCCAGTCCCACACGGGTGGGTGGTTCGTGGGTTTGCTTAAGAAGCACGGACTTCCTGAGCTGTTGTTCCTCGATTCTGTGTGGTGGGCCTTCACTCATTTGGACTCCGAGATCTTCAGCCACTGTAACCGCAAAATCGATTCTCCCGCAGACTTTGATAGGCTCGCAAACGCCTTGAGGTTGGTCCCAATTTCTGCGGTCAAATCTCGCGAGCGCGTGCTGCTCCAGGACATGGCGGAAATGCTCCTTGACTATCGCAGCGGCTTTGCCTCGCGTCGCGAGCGACCTCAGCAGCTCTTAACCATGAGCGAAGACTTGTCGCACCTACGCCAGTTTAAACTGCTTCCTTAACTATCTCTTGGAGCTGGAGCCTCTGATTGATGGCTCCGAACAAAATTCAACCCCATCCCTGCTCCAATCCACTGTTTCGGCAGACCGCGACTATCTGCTTCCCTTCCGTGAACACGGTCCCTCCCGCATTCGATCCCGTGCTCCTGGTGGCTCATTCGACCCTGCCCTGTCGGCCACCCGAGCTGGCCTCTTCAGCGGCCTTATATTTCGTGGCGTGATTTTTGCAACAGAATTTTCTAGGAAGGCGGACGCACAGACATTTTTCTCTTCTCCAGCTGAATGGACGGCAGAATGTGCAAAGTATCCAGATGTTTCTGGGGAGTTCTACTGCAATCTCCGAGCTTATGGTGGTAGTAAATCCAACAGAGGAGTGCATTTAGTTCAGGAGTACTGGACTGCACTCACTACCGACGATGTCCCCAACTGGGAGAAGGACACAGAGAACAAGACATACAACTTCATGGAATGCTATAAATTCCTGAAACATGACAATCCAAACCGGTTCGCAGAGATTGGGGCACTCATCGGGTTTCTATTGGCAGCCGATTTTGCGTACACAGGCATTGTAACGTTCCCAGACGAGCCAACTGTTGCCAACCATCATGCATGAGATAAATGCAGGAGGGGTTAAGGGGTTGGAGCTTATGGGATTGATAAATCCCCGGGCATCAGGTAACGGCCGCAAGAAAAAGGCGCCTCTTGCTGAGGTCAAGAGCGGTTTCGGCTCCCTGTACAATTTTCTCGACTGTAAACTCAGCGCGGAAAGCAAGCGCCGGATGGTGTTTGATGCATTTATGGTCGAGTACAGCCTATGCAAGAGCACGCGTGCTGTACAGCGCAAACTTCTTTCGTATACCACCGGTTTGAACGTGATATTTATGCACACTTAATTATTATGATACGAGATAAATTGATTGGCTAATCTCATAATTCCATATCCACGTAGTGCTAGTTGAGGCGAGACTATCAAATTTTCTATAACTTGTGCACGGGCGTACATCACCATGTTCTTGATATACTGAGGATTGTAATGTTATATTTATGTGCGCTTCTATAGTATACGAGACAAGTGGATAAATTGAATGGCGAACAAGTTCATAATCTGAGAAATCTATACATACGTAGCGCTAGTTGACGCGAGAGTATCATATTTCTATTCAAGAATACCGAGAAAGGTATGCGCTGAAACTCGTTTGGGAGTCGTAACCGAAATGAAGAGACATGTCAATTGAGAGCGCTAATTACCTCCTCAATGTCCGTCATGAAGGGACTAATGCTCATGCTGACAATGTGCGACTCCACCAGACCGACAGCACCATGTGGGAGGACCGTCTCTTGCCAGCATCTTCTCGAGAACTGATATAAGGAATTGGAATTTATTGTGCTGAGCGTCACGTTCCCCACCAGCGTCCGCGGTCTGGTTTTGATATTGATATCCCTGGAGCAGACGCCGGGCCTGTCGCACCTTTGAGAACTTGGTTCGCATCCCATTGAAAGAGACGGGATTGATCTGTGCTGCGTCCGCAACATGCTCCGGACGGATGGAGAAGCCTCCGGCCAAGGAGGGGATTATCTGCCTTGCAAAAATAATGTTGAGCGCCCCGCAGATCTGCATACAGTAGCGCTCAAGCAAACACTGCTTGTAGGCTGTTCCGTAGGGCGTAGCAAGAACACCTGCGATGTCATTGTAGGTGCTGCGGTATTGATTAAGGAGATAGGCGGAGATGTCGCTCGAGACGGCACTGGGAGTTGGAGCCGGTGCGAAAGCAGCGAGGGTGACTGGTGTAATGGTTGATGGTAAATAAAGAGGACTTGCCGCCTATTTCCAGGAATAAAGGCTGCGTCTTGAGAAGCGTGTCATATTGCTCACCTGGTGATATATATACAGCACATATACCGGCGTACTCTGATTGAGCCTGCGCCGAGACAGTAAATCGGTGCGGACATTGGAGTCCGGAATCGGTGCCAGTGAAGCCAAGGAACTTTCGGGTGCGGTTTCTAGTCCGTGCCAGGAGCCAAGCTCCTGGAAGTTGTTGCGTATCGCCATGTAGTCTCCCGAGATTTCAACAGGAATGTCGGCAGTTCCGACGAGATATTCGTGGTGATTCTGGAGAGTTCCCAAAGCTCGTCCGAGCGGAAATCCAGCCTCCGTCAAGCGGGATAAAGTGTTTCGATCCGGTGATACGAGGGTCAGCCGTTGACAGAATGACTGGCTTGCTGTCAGTGTTTGCAATCCAACAAAATAAACCGAGTCCTCTGTTGATCAGGATGAGAAGAAAGCTCAGAAAGATAGAGAGGTGCACAAACCAGGAGGGAGAGACGCCTCTGGCATGGCGGTCGGTGACGGTTGCCGGTCCGTAATGTGTTGCACAGTTCCTTGAAGGCGATGAATCTCCGCAATGAGCAAGGCAGCACGCTCTTGGATCGTTAGGCCCGGCGCTCCATCAAATGATGAGTTGACCGATTATTCCTGTTTCAACGGAAAGAGGCTCACCATCGACCTGAGACATAAGAGAAGCCACAGATGGATCGGGACCGTTCCGGGGCGATAGAAGCGGTGAGAGAAGCGGAAATTCTCTCGGACGGGAGGGAGCTTCAGTGCTTGGCTCATCCGCTACATATGGCCAGATCAATAATTAATAATGGACGGCAAGAGAATCTGGGCTTACAGTCCGTGGAACTGTCAGTTGAGCTGTATCGAAAATGATCTTGAAGGACTCTGAGCGAGAGGGGATGGGCAGGTGGGGCATCTGAAGCGATATTTTAGACATCTACAAGAGGAATTAGCTATTGACTGGCACCAACCGGCAGGCAAGTCCTCGACAACGGGTGCTGAAGATACGACAGGGGGACCTTCCAGAATCTCAATATCACTTGAATCTTCACACATTTCAGTTGTGGATCGTTCCTGAGAGCTCATGAATGAACTAACCTGACAGATCCTGCGAGGCCGCAAGTGGACCCATAACAGCAAATGAAACAGGTGAGTCTGCCCGGCGTGGTGGCCTATTCTGGCGGGGGGGGTTACGACGGAGGGCAGCCATGGTGGGAAGCCAGGGGAAAGGTTTGCGCCGCTATATATATATATGTCCCCAGTGGTGTTCCCTAGGAAACCAAGCGTCAGTCACGATGGCACCGTTAGTGCGTGAATGATGCTGTTTTTTTCTCTCTTTCGCTCATCACATTGTGGGGGCACGTTCATTATTTTGGATACAGTTTTTTTACTGCTCATCCACAACAGTCACGACCCTTTGCAACGGCGCGTCCATCACACTGATTTCACAGTCACGCTGCGCCATTTACGCGCCCTTGGGTAAAACCTCGATGCTGAAAATTATAGGCTTGTATGTGTACGATTAAGGAACTGATCATGGATCCATAAGTCAAACAGGGTCGACGCAGTATCGTCATCTCCTGGGCCCAACAAAAGCAAGCTCTCCAACTCCTTATCCATTGTCACGTCGACGTGAGTGGAGCATGTATGAAAGGCGAGCGGAGCCTGGATCACCGACGTCTAAGGGTTGCGTTGGAATTGAGAAGGATAGACGGGTGAAATTCACATACCGAATTGGAAGGGTGGATGCGAAACTGCGAGCTGTGAGTCAGGATGCGAAGAAAATGAAAAACGAAATAGACCTCGATTTTCCAACCGTCTTGAGTGGGGCACATGTCCGAATCATAGGTTGCGTACAAGACGGCGTTCGCTCGGAGGAGGCAGTCCACACGATGGTCCTCGATGTCGTCCTTGGTGAGGTTGCCAAGGGCCTCAAGTCCGCGTGGATGGCCCACACCTGTGATATATCGATGTAACAGGAGCTCGAACAGCTTTGCAAAATACGGCATCGTTGTGTCTGCACCCTCCATATTTACCTGCACCTCCATGTGAGCGGAAACATCTGTTACCTCCCTGACGCGTTGATCGTAGAGACAAGCTAGGAAGGGTAATGCTTCTCCGTCGAGCTGCATTGTCTGTATGAAATGGGGTGAGAGATATACAGAAAGGAGAGGTGGCATGGGCGTACCGGTGCCATTCGCAGATTCCCGTTGACGGCGAAGTTGAAGCCCTCAGAGAGAGCGTTGAACTCGGTATTGTTCCATGGGTTTGCATTGCCGAGAAGCACAGTAGAAAATGCCTGTATGGTCCAGAGTTCGTGCTCTTCAGCGGTGCGCTGATCACTAATCATGCTGGGCTGAGAAAGGGTGAGTTACGAGGGGAACACCGGAATTGAATCGAACCTGGACGCCCTCCATGTGCTCAAATATAAAAAGCCGAAGCGGGTGGCTGGGCTCGGTGGTGCCTGGAACTCTGTCGCCACATTTGAAGTCATACCATGGAGCAAGCTTGTCATAGGCCTCAGGGTCAAGAGCGAGCAGTGTATTTGCGGGAATTAGCATTGATTTGGGACCCTTGAGAAGTGCGAGCAGAACCCAAATGCTTATGGGAAGGGGTCCGTGGCCGAGAAGAAAACAATGTAGAGCAAGAAAGGCTCCATAGGACCTCAATGTCACAACACGATCAGCAATGGGCAGTGCGTGGGCGAAAATTATAGGACGAAAAAACTCCGAAGAGGTGAGCTGTTGCCAAAAACGGCTGTCCTCCACTACCAGCTGGGCGGCGGCTCTCCACAGTGCCCGCTCGGGGCCATACCCAGTAGTGACAGAATTGCCGGCAGGGCGGACACCGCTAAAGATGCAAGTGAGAAAAGGGAGCGGATGTCAGGTTAGATCTCACATATTGATAATCCGATGCTCGGAAAGGAAGGACACCAGAGTCACATCAGATTGGCAGTTCATGATGTCGGGTGGAAGAATGAACGAAGCCGGGGAAGTCGGTGGCAGATGTATGTGATGGAGGAGACGCAGGAGGCAAACGGCACCGGCAGCAATCGTTTTGGAGTGGATGGACACGGTGGAGGCCTCCAGAGAACGGCCATGGATGCGGATACGGCGCTGCCACCGGCATATATCCAGGGGGAGAGCGATTTCGACCCCAGGTTGGAGGGGAACAAAGGGTGGTCGCCGGGAAGATGATGTATCTCTGAGTGCTTCTCCAGACATGTGGTCAGTCGATGGTGGACTTCCAGGTGCCTCGGGCTGGGAGGAGAAAGGGTAAGAATGGGGTGCGAAATGGACGTCCCCGCTCCGTACACTGGCGTGGGCATGTCTCGGACGGACCTGGCGGCCTCCGGGTGCGCCAGCCTAAAGCACCTGAGGTTTTGCTGCATACTGATTTAAATCAACGTACCTCGGCGGATAGTGAACGCGGGCGAATGAAGGTGCTGCCGACAGTCGAAGTATATGATAGAGCACCAGCGAGAGAAGATCCCGAGGCCATAGCATTGCCCCATCGTGGCGTCTGCGGAATGTTGAAGAAATTATGGGAAAATAAGAACCACATACAGAAAGCAACGATCCTGACGCACCGTGTGGCGTCTGTGGCATTGAAGGTAAGAAGAAAGAAAGAAAGGAAGAAGAGAAAACCGCCCGCACCGAAAGAGGTGGCTCTTCTAAGGTCTCCACGGGAGAGCTGACAGCGAGGGATGATCCGGAGATGATGTGATGATCAAGGAGGGGGGGCTGCAGAATATTGTGACGGGAATCAGTGAGCCGCTTGCTAGCAGTTAGCAAGATTAAACACACATCGGTTCCCGGACAGAGGCCCATAAGGCAGTCAACACTGGCTGGGAGTTTACCCGAAAACTCCAGGCCGTGCCAGACCCGAAGCGCAAAGCAAGGATGCTGGAACGCAGCATGCGGGGAGGTGATTGAGGTGAGGGATTGGATGGCACCGGAGATGTGGCCAAAGCGAGGGGCTGCAAATGAATTTATGAGCCGCAGGAAATGAGTCGGAGCTGCAGGTCCGATACCGATGACAACCAAGGGCTCTGTTGCGCATTGAGGGTCTGGATTTCCGAATTTTTTGTTCATCTTGGTGAAGGTGGCCAGGCAAAAGTTGTTGGGGTTCATGGTGAAAAAGCGGATTAAAGGTGACAGTAGCGGTCTGAGAGGTGAAGGTGGGTGCAAGGACCATCCAAGGCTCACGGTTTAAATGGAACGACATCAAAGCTGGATGCATTTGGATGAGCAGTAATCACGAGATTGTTGGCCGAGAGATGGGCTCTCAGCTGGTGAGAAAAATCCTGAGAGGATGCAGGCCCAGTGAGAGGAATAGTGGGATGGAAATAAAGACCGTGGAGAGAGAAGCGATTGATGTAGTCGATGAGGGCGATGGTAGGGATCTTGAGGGTGCAAGACGGCCGTCCAGGGGGATCATATTCACCAGAGATCTGAAGAATAAAACGGATGAGGGGACCAGCGAGGTGTGAGAGACCGTGTGAGACTTACAACCATCGGCCAGATCAATACTGCGAGTGGGGCCGAGGTGGGTGGGGGTTGAAAGTCAGAGGAGCGGGCTGGGAATGCGTTGCGAGGACCACGGTGAGGTGCCGAGGCGTTAGCAACAGGACCCTGGTGGTGTGGTAACGTCCTCTGTGCACTGGCAACACGTCGAGTATTGGCGGATCCCCGGACAGCAGCAGGAACACCGCGGAAGGCGTCGATGGGAGGTGCAGAGGTTCTGAGTAGAAGTGTGGAAGGGGTAAAGGGGGCGGGTGCACGCGTGGGGGGCAGCTGGGGTCTATATTGAATGCGGTCAAGAAGAGGAAGAGGAAAACGAGATGGAGTCTGGCACTCACGCACTGGCATCCGCCACTGCTGAGTGAGCGGTCCAAGCAGCACCACAGGCGTCGCACACCGTAGAATATTGCCATCTGGGAGTGTCCTATAGAAAAAGATTTAGAGAGGACGAAAGAGGCAGAAGAAGAAACATACAGAGGTGAAGGCTGCACACTGGGTGGTGTGGCATGGGCCTCGGCGCATGGGGAAATTGAGATCATGGGGATCGTGAAGACGCGGCTGATGTGCCGACCAGGGATGGCCACAGTGGCAAAGCTCTTGAGCGGAGGTTGGTAGCTGGAGACGGGGACGGTCAGGCCATGAAATAAATAAAAAGGGCACATATACCGGTCGAGGGAACGGATGGAGTGTCGTTGGGTGAACGTCCGGGACAAAAAAAGTGGCACATATTCCGCCAGAGGTGGGGCACTGGAGACATCCTTCCCTTCGAGCGAGGAGGGACATGGGGTGGTAGAGGAGCAAGGAACATTTCGGACTCTGGAAGAATATATTGCTGCAGCGCTATCGCACCGGCAGTATTTTAACAAGCGAGGTACGAGCTTCATTTGTTAAAGCGAGCGTCTACGAGAGACTACAGCAGTATCAATGGCAACGGCATGGTGAAGCACATTGCTTGATGGTGCACCTGGTTGGCCTTGGCGAGAGGGACCTCGTGATTGGATTTCTCCAGCATTCCCTAAATCGGGCAAGACTTTGGTGGAGTGGAATTGCTGGAAATGGCGCCGAGAAATCTGGAAAACTCATTTCGAAAGTGGCAATATGAATAAATTCGGCAAATCTGGATATTTCTGAAATGTGCGAGAAATCCAGAGAAATCCAATGCGGAAAAAGATTGAAATATCTGGAGATCTCTGGAAATCTCGTGAAATAGCTGGATTTCTTTGGAGATCTCTGGAGATCTCTGGAGATATCCAGAGATCTCGGGCATCAAACACCGGAAAAATACTTTTGTCCAATAAGGACCTTCATAGTCTAGCCGTGGCTAGCCACCTAGCCAGAGCTAGCCAAGGACCTTGTCCCACCCGCATGTCTAGCCATGCTCTATGGCATTCAGAAGGTAGGATATTAAATCATAACTATGTTAAAGTTCGTTGCAAGTTCGCCGATCGGCTGTGCATTGTGTGTGGATCTTTGTTTGTCCGTTTGTTTGCCCCGTATCAAGTTATGTGATCCGAATGCTCTTTGTCCTCAATCTGCGCAGTACGTGGGCTACTCCATCCATCCATAACAGGCTCCTCTTTCCCATTCATAAGGCCCTCCGGGCATCCCCTGGTACCTCTCAGTACGACCTGGACACACTTAGTAGACTACTGTATGCCATATATTTCACAATTCAGTTCCTGCGTCATCGGAGTTAAAAGCATCATTGAACACAACTAGGGAGACCTAGAGTATACTAAATTGCACCCGCAGTCAATCATCGTTATCCTGATAATCCTTCCTACCATGTTCACAAACCGATTAAGGCACCTGAACCCTGTGCGCTATAGAATCCGTTCCTTGCTCATTCGGGCCAAGGCAGGATCGATTTCCCCGACGCCGTGTCCTTCCACACCACCCCAATTCCAGTACCCGACGCCTCGGAGACCGTGCATTGTTCGCCACCTCGCCAGGAAGTAGATGCCGCAAGCCTCATTGCAGTCCCCCGTGTCACGTTGAGGAGAGACTGAACCAGCAAAAGAGGCGCATACAGTTTCCGACAAGACTCTCTAGCCCTCGACGACAGTCTGATCTGCGGTGGGATGAATACTGAAGCATATCAGTGTATGGGCACTAATCGCATTCAGCTGGCTCATATGGGTGCCGGCCAAAATCAATTCGAAGATTTCGGAGTGTCCCGACGTAGTGAATCTATTTTTTCCCCCATTCAACAGCTCAGTCATCGTCTAAGGAAAATCGGGATGTACTTACCGGGACATTGTCATGGGTGAAGGCCATGTACCTTTGTCCAACATCTACCAGAGCTCCTCGCACAAGAAGCAAGACGAAAGCCCAGCAGTTCGATCATAGTCCTCGCCCATTCGTGCTCGTGGATGTGAGAGGTTAAAATGTTGAGATTGTCAGGTACTTCAGGGCGACTCTGCAGCGACAGGGCAGTGAGAGGCACAGAGCCGTTAATTCAGCTCTCGAAGGCCTTCAGATGGACGAAAAAAGCGGTCCAGCTGGCCCCAGTAGCAGAGAAAGGTAAAGTGTAGTGTTTAACCCTCTCTTTCAGCAGGAGTAGGGCGGTGGCGGCGTGTCCCTTGGATAATAGGCCGTAGCGCGACAGCGCGATGATGTCAAGCCGGGTGGAGGATTTCCCCTAGCACGTTTTCTTGAGTAGGAATTGGTATGGCGCGTCGGAGGGGTCATGAACAACCGCGAAAGGGTCAGGCAGTTGACGAGCGAGAGTAGACCGCTTCACTTGTATGAGAATAGGCATTGGTTGTATGTGGAAGCTTTGAGATTCCTTGTACAGTGTAAATAAGTTCGTAATCCACATGGGTTCGCAAATCTGAAACCAATAAATAACCAATTGCAGCATCAAGTGGAGCTCGTGGGTCAACCAATCATTTGTAAGCTCCGAGAAGTCCGTTGTGTATCACTCTGAAAATGAAATTCAATTTGAGGGAAGAAAGTTGGAGACCAATACACACCGAATAAGAATGCATCTCACAAGGGCGCCATCCTCGCGCCCCAAGTTGATTTTTTTTTGGCCCGAGAAGTGTCGTGCTTGAATACTAGCACGTTTCCCCTCCACGGCGTTGCAAGGCCAGGCACCATGTGGTTAATCATGTTATTGAGGGGTTGTATGTTATGGCCTGATGAGTGCTGAGAAGCGATGACGATGGTGTAGGAATCCAACAGGTCGTTGGGTTCATCGAAAGGAAATCGGTCCACATGCAGTGAGGTCTGTCCTACATTCAGAGATGTTTCAATGCCGTTGTGGTAGCAGTCCATGATTCAGTGCGTGGTGTCCATTTCGTCCGCGCAACTCGCACGGAATATTCCACGCATAACGGGTACACGGGCCCAGACAAGATCGTTGACTTGATCCCCGTCAGGGTAGAGAAAGGCCGTTTGAAGTCGAAGGAAATGCTGCGGAGGTTATTCAGTATGATATAATGCATACAGCAGGTAAAAGGTACCAGAATAGCATGGGCAATGTTGTATCGAACATACTACATAGTCGATGAGGGCCCATCCCATGGCAGCTAGGATTATAGTCGGCTCGGTGGGTAGTTCGGGCAACAATGCCTCTCCTCGGTCGCTGGGCATGATTGGGAAGAACACATCCGATTGTTCCTTAAAAAGCTGCGTAGTCAGGTTGTGCAGGATTGGTTGAAAGGCATCACACTGAGGGGGGTATTGAACACGTGCAATTGGAATCCCAGAGTGAGCCAAGGCATGTGGTGGTGATTGGCTGCAAGTTTTTTCGAGTGGTGAAGCGGTTGTAAAAAAAATTGTGATAGGTTTTGGTTGGGAGCAAGGGACCGGCATACATATGGGAAGGAGTTGTTTTTGCGATGGATGAGCTTTGAAGCCGTTGATAGGTTCAACTTTAGGCTTATAGTTTATGTCTGTTGTTACGGCAATGAATTCAAGTTTTTCAAGTTGAGAAAAGAGGGAAAAAGAGGGAAAAAGAGGGAAAAAGAGAGGGAATTTGTTAGACTTACCTGCACCTGAATCCAAGGTTTTTTTTGCGGTCCGCCGGCTCCAGTGAGCAGAGAAAGAAAAGAAGATAAGAAATCAAGTTGATTGATTGAAGCACCGGCACGGCGATTCAAGTTTATTCCTTCCGGGAATAAAACCGAATCGAGTTAAACAGCCAGCGAATCATATTCAAGATATCCAGATCCGAATCATCGGAAAAATTCGACCTCAGCGGCATTTGTGCTATTTTGGTCGCATTTCGATGGCTTTTTTTTTCTTTTTTCTCTATCTCTCTCAATTCTCATTCGTTTGCCTTGAAACCGGGTGCAATCGATTCGCAATATTTTAATGCAGAGTTAGGGCCCTTCACTATATTTTATTGGGCGTGGTCCGATTGCTATTCCAAATTAGCTAATTTTCACCCATCCTCTTACTGTAGGGATTTTGAGTGCTTTTGAACCTCTGTGAATTTGATACAGTAGTTGTATAGATGCATAATACCGCACTGAATAATTTGATTTGGAGGAAACTACTGGGAAACCTTGAAACCAAAGCAAAAACTGCAGATCAGCCAGGAAAAGTGTACAAAACTATAGACCCCATGACAAAGAGACACACAGTCAGGAAGGGCCACTACCTTGTCCCAGGCATTTTGAGGCTCATAAAGATGCTCTGTATGGCTTTGAGGCCACACTGTGAGATGGGGCCTTGGAATGCGGTCTACATCTGATGTCATTCAAGGGTGTGCAAATATATTCACCAATTATCTGTTACATGTTTCGAGAAACTAGAGAGCCAAAGTACGGTTCATGAAGTATAAAATTACCCATAAAAACGTTTATTACCAATTTCATGCTCATTTGATGTACAACTGCAATGATTGCGTCCGCCTTTCCCCTTGCATTCTGTTGCCCTCAGACAACCAGCAGTTGCACATCGGGTGCATCAACGCCCCCTTCTTTTCTTTCATGAACCTTCTGAGTTGTCAAGCCATGGTTTCTTGGAAGGGTGCTAAATGGTTAATGAAGGGTTGGACCCCCCCTGGAATCGGAATATAGTTTGTTCAGGAGCATGAGAGGTCAACTCGATAGATGGGGAAACATCTAGTGTGGGCAATGGTGTTCTTGGCACAGAATTTTGAGACTGGGTATCAAGATTTGACGAGGGTGAGGGGTTGACATATGCATCTGATCTAAGTTCTTCAGCAACACACCGACGAATGGCCATAGGATTAAAAGATTCCAAGTCGACACCAACAGTATCTGAAATAAAATTAGGATCAAAGTAATAAAAGAGGAAATAAACATACTGTCATTCAGAAAATCAACCTGCTCGGGTTCAAGAGGTATAGCTGGCAGCACAATGGCCAGCCGATTAGCATCACCAAGGATTTCCTGTATTGGCTTTAGCAATTCAGCATTGGGGCCCATATAAAGTGTTGCACAGGATGATTTCCATTGCAGTGTCTTCTTGTGGTGACGAAGTAACTGCTCAGGAAGTTTGAAGTAAAGCCGGAGGTGAGCTTCAAGAATTTGTGGTGATTGTGACATTACAGCCTGATTCCAGAAGACTGCAAATTCGATATAGTCTGTTTCTTTCCAAACCTGCTCAGGAGTAGTCTCTCCTAGACAGACACTTCAACAGATCTAACTCGTACCTTGTTTGTTGAAGTCTGTTATTGATCGCGGGGGTCCGATTGGGCCAGGATCTTATTAGTAATCGTCGGAGTTTGAAATCTTGATACAAACGCGCGTTGTGCATGCACTCTTTGCGATGATTGAAGCTCTAAAAACTCCTCCAGAGAGTCTAGTGAGTCACCTTATATGTTCTGTGCATGTATGATATTTTACTTGAGCTCTGTGAATATATCTAAAGTTTTGCGACGCGGTTGTGGGAAACATCAGCTGATACCATCAGCTTCGGCGGTTTCCGTGGGCTCAATGTTTTCAGCACCTGTTGGGTAGATTATCAAGAATCTGAGGAGACTAAATGTGCTACCCATGTCGAAAGCCCTCAAATCCCCAAAAGAATTACATTTTATGCAGTCTGCGCCGCGGAATCGATGCGACGAAATTTGAAACTCCGATGATTACTAATAAGATCCTGGCCTAATTGGACCCCCGCGGTGACAACAGGACTAGCTCAGGAGACCGCTCTACTCGACCTGCTGGCATATTAATGCGGAATGTATCAACATTGCTCTTGCAGAATTTGTACTCTGCAAAATTGTGCACAGGCATGACAGGGACTGGAGTTCGTTGGCGGAGCTGAATATAACGGTAGATGTTACACGGCTTTGTTGAGAGACGAGTAAGGACCTGTGATGGTAAATCATTGTGATGTGGGACGGTATGGAGATTGAGGGATGTAAAGGTATTTCAACCTCCTTTACAATGCTGGATCCAATAGGTATAATACCACTGCCAGCCATACAAAGATTGGTAGAAGGTAAAGCTCAGCAGGTGTTAGCCTGCTAGTTCCAGCTTGTTCAAGTGCAAAGACAGGGTCAATGGGGCGGATCCAAAGCTCCCCATTTTTATAGCAATTTGATCTAGGCTTCCCAGGGCCATCGGTTTCTTCAATAATCTTAGCCAAGTTTGCCTTGAGCCATTGGTGGTTTGCAGAAAGGGCCTGGACCTCAGCTTCCTCTGTCTCTGTTTGTGCCCACTCAGCATTTGCTGAACCATCGTTCTCTGCTTCCATGTCTCCTAAACTCTCATCAAAAATGCGTTCACTCAGATCTTGAGGTTCATCCTCAAAAGCAGCCGCAGCAGCCAGATCTTTATTGAGTTGCACAATTGAATTTGTGTTTTCCAGCTCTGTGCGATGGGACGGGACTTAAAATAGCCAGTCAGCAAATAGTGGTGCTCAGAAAAAATATAAAATCATTACTGGCAGGTCCAATGGAACTTGGTTGCTGTGAAGCTCATGAACCAAAAAACCAGTAACTGTACTAGCGAGTTTCTTTGCAGTGCATTGGATGACATTAGAGCGGCCAGTTGCAGTTTCAAATGAGCTATGAGTTGCGCTCCCAGAACCGCTGGGGACAGGTGCCGGCTGGCTGTCCGAGTCGGCATTTTGTAGTTGCGTAAATGTTCTTTTGAGAGTCTTCTTTGGTCGACCAGCCCCCTGGCGGGCACCACCCCAGTTAGGATTTTGGGATTTGCCTTGAGTTTTGTTGCTCATTGGAGACTGAGGGTTGAGAGGGGGGGAAGGCAAAAGGGAAGGGTCACGCACCGTTAATCGTTATTTCCGATTAATTAAGATTTGGGAACCGGCAACGTAAAGGGATTTGATGTCCTTGTACTGATGGCGTTCGGTGCAGCCTTAACGGTCAACATTTTGAGTATACTTTGAGAGGGTGATTCAGGTAGTTTGAATGCTCCGTGTATTCTGCGAGCCAGATTTTCCACATAAATCGCGGTGACGCTCATCGTCGCCATGTAAAGAAAGCAAGTATATAGAGGATGAGAAATTTCATCTTTATTTTCTGCTTTGTTAGTCCGTCATGAATTATTTTCCATTTTTTTCTGTGTTTCAGAGCCAGATTTTATAGTGTTTCTGCGCAGATTTTGAAAATTCTGCCGTGCATAATACATCGAGATGCATTGCCAATGGTGTATACAAGTGAATTTGAATTTTTAGAGTGACTGTGGAGGGCTGCAGCGACGTCGCGAGTGAAACAAACAAGGAACAAATAGACATTTGTTTGCACCGGTGCCGGTCCCCATTAACCGTTCTTTAAGCAAATCCTCGGTGATTCTTTGTATCTCTTTGGCTCTATCTCCGTCGAGGTTATCCCTTTCTCTCTCTCTCCCTCTTCCTACTCATTTGTCGACGTCAAATGACACGCGCGCAGTGAACACTCTCCGACAACACCGCCTTTATATGCTTCGAGGCTCCAATTCTTCCGTGATTTCACACCAGGCCCGAGATTTCCGACGTGATATGACCTGCAGAGTCACCGTGAGCGGCAGAAGACATCATGGATTGGGCTAGCAGAGGCAGGGATCCACGTCGCATGAGTCCACAGCTCTGAGTATTTCTGGAATGACACGTAGCCACAGACAGCCATACTGCGGCCACGTATGGCCTTTAAATGTATAAAAGCCGGGCATCCTAACCACTGTTCTTTATCCCTGCTTTCTTCGCTCAGCTCTTCAGTCCGCTTGCTCCAATATGCGGTTTTACACTCTGTGCTGTAATCAAGACCGCAACCTTAATATCTGATGCAAAATTCTACTGAAAATAAATCCCTTCTGGCAATGCTTTAGCTACGACCTCGGGCTTCAACCTCTCAAATGCGTGATAATTTCTGGGTTCATTCTGGGGTCCCTTACTATTGGCATCCGTGGGCTGTAAAAATATTTGAAAATCCCGCACCTGCTGCCGACTCTCGCGGATGGTCATCCTGAAACCTTCGTTCCTGCTGCGGCCGTTTCCGGGCTCAAAACCACACTATCTTACCCAACTCTTGCTGCAGTATTTTATTCACTTTTCACTCTACTGTATTAAATAAAAATAATATCAGCCATTTATTGCACCTGGTTGCCGGAGCGAAGCGGAGGCAGGTCTTGTAACATTAACAGAATTATATCAAGTGTCATCACGGCACTACGGAACCTCCCGCATTTGTCCCGCGTGCTGTTACAGGTTAATCGCGATTAATATCAGTGCCATTATGGCACTACGGAACCCCCGGAGATCGCGGCCCGCGTTTAAGTCGCATTTAACCCAATTGGGTTAAACTTGACAACAGACATGCACCATGAGCCAAACTTTAGGTACCTGTTCATCATAAGTGTCATGGTACTCAAGGATCTGTCTTTTTCAGTCGGACCGCTTCGGACCGCTGTTGATCAGCTATCAAGTTTGACAGGCGTGAGAGGATTTAGACTCGGAGTTCGGACCGACATGATCGAGTGCGTATACAGTAGCCCTCCGGGCAGCCTTGGTTCCTCTGCTGGTCCGGGTTCTCGTTTTCGGCTCTGGTTATCACGAGCGTGTGACTAGGTTGTCGGTTTTTGACATAAATTATTGAACAGGGCGTTCCCAGGTTTCAATGTAGTTAGTTATGCCCGATCTATGCTGTTTGGAGTGTAAAAATATTTATATCCCAAATTATTGCAGGTTCCCCAAAATTTTAGAAGGGCAGCATTCCAAAATTATTGTAGTTCACATCCCAAATGTAAGTTGACATCCCAAATTATTCACTTGCATCCCACAATTTAAAAGTCTCGGCCCATCTAATTTTGAAGTGCATGTCTTGCCACTGTCTTTGGCAGCGATCAATGATGCCCGCCAAGTGTTCTTTGGCGGGAATCGGAGGGCTCAACTACCTTATATAAATATGGGTCTGGTAAAAAAATTTGGGGACCATCTTACAATAATTTGGGATGTGAATATTTTTACACTTTGAACAGCATACCGATCTACACTACACGGTAGCTACTTTGCCTCAAAACCGGTGTATAGATGTCTTGGATGACGGGGCTGTCCAGAGGGAGAGGCCGCAACAAGTGAGGACCAGCATCGAACGTAGAGGCAAGGACCTGGTGTATAGAGCTCTTGGATGACGGTGTCATCCAAGGCAAAGGCAGCGACAAGTGAGGACCATCATTGAATGTAGACGCAGCGACTGGGATATAAAGCTCTTGGATGATGGGGCCATGAGTCATGAGGCAGGGGTGGGCTGCCAAGTCGGGCTGCGACGAGCAAAGTAAGCGAGTGATATCAAAAGCAAAGCAAAGCAAAGGACGAAGAGGTGCTTCCAAGTTCTTTGTACATAGTAACTCAAGAGGACATGGTGAGTGCAAGTTGAAGGGAGAGACGAAAACGGCCATGAGTGACAATGATATGACAAGGACAATATGACAAAAAAACGATGGGATCACGATTTATAAGCGAGTAACTCGGACAGACGGACAATTACGCAGATGAGACCTGGTCCCTAAATCCGGAACCAAGAAAACGCGGCTGCAATAGACATGTTTTATTTCTGGTTTGGAGACCTGGTACCTGAGTCGGTACCAGGAATTCCCGAGGCCCGTGTCTTGTACTACGATCCCGTGCACTGGCCGCAACGAATATATTATCCTCGATATGAAGAACTCGGATTCATCTTCCCATAGATATTCTTGGACCCAGGATGACTTGTCGTAGCCAGAGGAATGGCTAGCCCTGGCGGACCTAGCCAACTGGTGTCGAGGCTGTGCTACCCGTTTAGAAACGCTACGTCGAGCTGAGCGTCGCGGACCTCGAAGCGGCTCGCATTTGCTCTGGCTAGCCGTTGTCTAGGTGACCGGGACGAACTATTTCTAGCCAGCTAGCCGGACCTCGCCGAAGCTAGCCGGGCCTAGAAGCGCCTAAAAATGGCTTCGGCTATCCGGCGCCTGAACGCAGTGACTGCCCAGCCTGTTTTTGAAGAAAAACACCATTGTATCGTTTCATGCGTAGCGCGGTGTTGTCACTTCTCCATCGATACGTTCAAGGTAAAAAAATATACACACCGAGCAAAGTTCAAATGAACACCTAATAGCTATCGCGTCCACTCCACTTAGACCGAGTCTCGCAAATATTTCTGTGGAGGTCCCCGTTCGAGTGGAGGGTATTTAAGTCTTTCTTGCGGCGCTACAATTTATTCGGAGCAACAGCAATGAGCTACACAAAATAATGCATCGCTCGCCAATCGAGTGGGGTATTTCCACAGTGGGAGCAAAGTACCTCCGCCATTCCTCAAATATTCATCGTTCAATGTGGATAGTGTCAGATTTGGGTCACTAGTATGAGTAGGTAGGTAGGTAGATCGTATTTCACGGCACAGGCACATCTGTCACCAGAGTCCGGTGTAAAAAAAAATTAACGCAAAATTTGACACTTGAGTCTCCACTTTAGCATGTATACTTTTCGTAGTAGACTTGTTGCCTGACTCCTTCCTGTCCAATATTAGAATTGCATCCTACAAATAAGATGAGTGAACATTGAGTAATGTTAACAAGACGGAGTGCAGGATTCGGAACTATATGTATTAGAAAACACAATAGACTATGCGTAACAGTAATAGTGGGAATCAAAGGAAATGCTGCACGATAAATTGCTTCAGACTCAGTTGTTTGAGTGATCCTCAAGGACGCCAAAGTGCGGCGAGACCGTAAAATTAGCGCATTGACGCGAGGAAGGGCGTTACGCAGGCAGTCCGAGACTGCAAGATGTTGAAGCGCGAGAGTGGTGAGTTGCGTCCAAGAGGCGTATGTGACCATGAAAACAATAGTCTAGACGTCCTAGCCTCAGCGATTGCAGGCACTTGAGGGGCGCCACGGAAATTAGGTTCGTGCCTTCATCGTGGAGGCCCACATAATCGCAGTGAAACTCCACAAGGGCAGAGGCATGCCGCAAGATTTCGGCGCATTCAGTATCAAAAAGAATGAAGGCGGAAATGCTCGTGAACTGCGACCATGGCAGCTCAATGACGGAAACCACAAAGGAGTGGATGAGGGTGACCACCTTCAAATCCGGTGCATTACCGAAAAGTGACATTGAAGCCCCCGGATCCTCCGTGTGCTCGCTGGGTCCCACTGTCAAAGAACGGAGCAAGGGGAAGTCAGAACCGATTGATCGGAGCGCTTCAATGGGCAGCACGAAGTCGATGTATTCCCAGCGCTCGGAGTGAGGTATGATTGTCTCGACAAAAGGAATCAAATCGATCTCGTCGTCCAGTTCATTGGCGCGAGCGTAGTGCAAGGAAATGGATAGAGAGCAGTTTTTGGAGCGCGCGACCAAAGTGGTAAGTAAATTCAGTGCCATGGTCCGAGACGCCTTCCTAGGTCTCAACTCGATGGCTCGCCAGAGCTGCGGGGTGCCAAACGCTATTTCACGCCATTTCCAGCAAATCTGGCCCAGTAGACGCGGAGAGAGAGGTCCAGTAGCCGGTGGGCGTTCAGGGTAGGATGGGAGGAAATGGACAAATATTTCGGAGGTGATTTTGATGGGAAGGGTGAGGACGGGGTATTTGTATGTGTCGAGGTACGTCTGCAGGCTCTGTGCGCGTGGCGATAAGAGATCGCTCGAGCACTGCAATCTGGCGTCAAGCTCTATGATGCGGGAGCGTGCTACTCCAAGCGTAGGGTCAGCTCCGAGCGGCGCTTCTGTGTTCTGACTAGACTCGAGCTTGCATGTCTTCTCCATGATGACGACTGCAGCGGATTGAAACAGTGTCCGTAGGAGGTGAAAGAAGACCTACACTGACTTGATTTTCAATCTCCCCCCCGGCGCTAGTAGTTCGCTTCTTTCACTTCCTAGAGACGGATGAAGACGCAGCTTGGAAGCGGCAAGGTCACGGAAAGGGGAGAGAGAGTATTTGTCCGTGCTATTAAAGTGATCGGATCCCGGGTCTTAAACCACCAAACAAAGTTGAACCAACACACATTCGAAATAGACGTTTTACACAATATTCCTGCCTCTTACATGATTGAGTTCCTGGAACGAATGAATTGGTTTCTTTCCTTCAAGTGAGCCGCGGTGAACGCGCCTCTTCGCTGCCAGCCTCTTCAAAGTGGACATACCGAGCAGATGTTTATTTTGTTGAATGTCTTCTTGAATCTCTATTTCCTAGCTCTCTGCTCATGATTTATGGTTTGCTTCAAAATTGACAAAGAGCGCCGGAAGTGAATTCTGGCGTTCTTTGTTCCCCGACGCGCCTCGTATCTGGGGAGGTAGGCAGCTGGTAGGACGCCCGTAGCTGCTCGTGAGGCGGAGGAACGGGCGCGCTATGCCCGGGTTTGGATGGACCGCGAAGTGAACGAGGCGGAGGGATAGACGATGAAAGTTGGAACACGAGGAAAGCAGGTAAGGGTGGCATAGCACGAGGAACGCCATCCACTTCACCTAACCCAACGGTTGCTACCATATATTCGAAAGTCCCTTCATCGACCCCAGATTAGCATAATAGATGGCTCGCACCGCTGTCTCAGAACACTCAAGTCAGTTCAGCGACAGGTTTCGCAAGAGTCACGCGTTCCTCTACGAGCGTGAGAATGACGGTATGGTGACCCAGAACCAGTTCGTTCTTCGGCTGAAGCTCGGGAACAACACTTTGGAGCCTTGTGACCCGCCCACTTTGACAGGCTGCTCGGAATGGACAAACGCTATCTTTGCAAGTCGAGGTGGTTCGAAAGAGGGTTGAAAAGATTTAAAGTGCCGCTTGAGTATATAACGACGCGACCGCTACCAGCGGATGCCGGTGGGGTTTTCCCTGATAGAAACTCTGAGACTTAACGCGGCTGAGTTGGTGGTGATCCAAAATTCTACTGGCCACCCACGGCGGCCGCAAGTCAACAACATAACATCTGGCCGCTGACCAGTGTGTACCATGCTTTTCTCGGTGTTTTCTCGCACCTTCGGTTCATGGATAGCACGGATTACAGTTGAAAACTGGGACCCGATGGTCTACGAACAATACGCCACAAACATTCTCCGAGCATCAACAATGTCGCCCTTCTTGAGCCCTCTTGTTATCATTGCTCTCGCCTTTTCATCTGTTCTGTCGAGAGTCTCTGCCATTGGGACACCTTTTGGCTACGGAAATAGTACGCTGAACAACTCCCGGGATTTAGTGTGCTCACCTCCACCACGCAGAGGCTACGGGCGGCGGCACCGCCGCCCAAGCCACCCCCACTTCTATGGCCCAGTTGCAGTCTTGGCTAGCTGATTCCACCCCGCGGGTAATTGTGCTCACGACCATGATGGATGGCACATCCTTTTGTGGGTATTCTTTATTGCATTCCATACTAGCACCGATATTGACTTTAAACTTCGAGTCGGGACGAGCACGGCGCAGATCTGCAACCCGTGGGCGTGCTCTCCGAACCCACAGCAGATGATCAATACGGCTAACAATTTTTGTGCGCAATATCCGGGGAAGACGAACGCTACGTTCAATAATGCCGGTTAGTTTTTTATTTTTTTTCAAAAAAAGAGATCTCCCAAATGTGATAAATTCACGTGGCGCCAGGAACCACTAACTCGTTTTACCTCATGGTTGGGAGCAACAAAACGTTGCTCGGGAAGGGAGCCAACGCCGGACTGTAAGTGGCTGAACACGACGTGGGCAATATATTTTGGATTGAACCCTGCTTGTAGCAATGGCATTGGTCTTCGTCTGACCAACGGTGTCTCGAACATCATTATCCAGAGTGAGTAGACTCAGACTTCTCAATATTCCTCGCAACTAACAACTCTTTCCCTTGTTGCAGACATCAGAATTACAAACATCAAGTAAGTTTATATCGGACAAATTCACCATGACATTGTGATGATGGCTCGTCCTTTCAGTGCGCGATACGTGTGGGGAGGCGATGCTCGTGAGTATCAATTCGATTTAGTAGCGTCTCCCGGCCTGACAACGATTTTCACAGTTCAGATTGACAATGCATCCAACGTTTGCAAGTACATGTCATCACATTCCGCTTCCCGTGTTGAATATTGGCAGGGATCGACCACAACTATTTCAATCGCATTGGACGGCAGTTCATCGTCACGTAGGATGAACCGTCTGCATGTTTTGTCTATCTCTTACCTCCGGTCAACAGTGGCTTTGGGGCCGCGAATGGTGTCACTGTTTCCAACAACTACTTCGATGGCCATGCAGACTTCTCCACCGGCTGTGACGGACACCAGTACTGGGTCGGGCTCTTTGCGGGCAACGGGGATCGCATGACTTTCGCCAACAATTACATCTTCTTCACGGCAGGACGGGGACCACACACCGGTGGCACTAGTGGATTTACCCTCAGGTATCATATCGTAAACAGTCAGTACTTTCTTTTCGTCCGCTCATTCACGCGCTGACTTCAATTTGGCACAGATTATTATCAGAGCATCAGCGGGCACGCGCTTGACATTAGCACGGGATCGTTTGCTCTCGCGGAGGGCAACTACTTCGACGGGGTATCGCAACCCGTCCTCGCGGACACGGGCACGCTCTACTTTCCACAGACGAGCGCCCAGGCCTCGGCGTGCACTGCGAACCTCGGCCGTGCGTGCCAGGCTAATGTTCTGGCCACCTCAGGCTCCGTGCCTGCCACTGAAGGCAACGTCTGGGGTGCTGTCGCCGGAGGTGAGTGACGAGATATGATGAGGATTTCTGAACTGTGTCTGATATAAGTCATTATTTAGACGCTGTTGTCGCTGGGTACAAGATTATGACGGCGGCTGCGGCCAAGACCTTTGTGCTCGCGAATGCGGGCACGGGTAAGGTCAACTAGTATTATAATACATTCCATATATCTTCGCTTGCTTGTCGTTACCATTCGTAATATTTATATAAAATGCGCGCTACGGTCGAGATGGTCTGCAATGAGCTGAATTTAATTGGAATTTAGTGTATAAAGGTACACCATTAAGTTGAAATAACATGCTAATCTGCAGTCGTTGGAACCTTCTCCAAGTCCGAATTTACCCAGGTCCTCTCAACTGACTCAATCGCCTTCAACGCCAGTGCAGTTACCAAGCCCCGATTGCCGATCCGTGTTCCAGAAGACCCATACCTGTAAATCCACCCGACCTCCCACCCACCATCTTTGCACTGAAGCGACAGCAGCACACCGATTTCAGACTCGTTTTCTACGCCAAGGAATTCACAGAGCATGACCCGCATAGCAAGCGCCGCAGCGTCACCAGGAGTTCCCACAAGCTCAGCCACTCGTTCGTTTAATATGGGCTTGAACCGTGCGTGGAGGTCCATATCGCCGCACTGCCGCAAAAGTCGCATGAGGAGGAATAAGAAGCATTCGCCCGTGACATAGTAGCGCGTCCCGTCCATGTATGCTCGATTCAACAGCACTTGAAACACCCAGTCTCGGGTCTGATGAAGTTCTCCTCCCCGCCCCTGGGAATAGAACAGTGTGAGAATGTTGACACAAACAGCGGCGTCGATCCTGGGACGTCCGTGATCGAAATAGGTCTGGAATTCAATTTGAACAGTTGCTCGGAATTCCTTTCGAAAAGACTGGCGGGATTCTCACCTGGATAATCCCAACTTCGTTGACGTATTCTAGCATCTCATCCATTACACAGTGAATCGTTTCCGCCTCGGGTTTGAGAATAGTCAATGCTAAGGAGGTGGTGTCGAGATCGGCGGGGAATGCTTTGCTTGTGAACATGCTTTCTCCTAAGAGTGCGTCAGCGTCGACACGGCCCAGGGAATACAGGGAATACTACTAACCTTGGAAAAATTTCCAGGCCCGGGGGTGAGTCTCCAGGTAGACGAGTGATCTGTTGGACTGGTCGGAGAAACGGTTCAGTGGAAACTACCATAAAAACTCACGAATCGCCGGTGGTTTCCAGGATAAGGAGTTGTGCAAAGTTCTCGTGGATCTCGCAACCGTGTTCGGTCACTGAGCTCAGCATCCCGGCGTTTGCTTCGAGGAACTGCTGCCCCCGAAAGATGATGTCTCGGAACAGGTTGTAAGATGGACGCGAGTGTGTTTTGTCCCACAGTAAGGCGGGCTTCTATACAAGACGTGTTCGTGGCAAACTCCTGACGAGATTAGCTTCAATAAGAAGGATCCCGTACCTCCCGAAGGATCCTCCTTCCGGCAAAACCCATAAGGATGAAACTGAGGGAACCTGTACCCCATCCACAGGGGGTTATAACCATCCAGCGAATACTTACCGGTGCAGTGGGAAACGTAGATAAAGCGCCGGTCTATTTGATTAAGGAAGACCAGCGTTGACCGGCCCCGAAAGCTCTTGAAGGAGAGTTTGCATCGAGTGGGTTCTTATCAGACGATTGGTCGAATGGAGGGATGAAGTGCGGATAGATACATGCGAGCCCTCAAAGAATGTCAGATTCAACGGAATGCCAGCGAGGGTAGAAAGGGAAGTGACCTCCTCGATGTTGGGTCGTTTAGCATTCCTGTCAAACACTGAAGCCCAAGCAGTGAGCGGAAGCCGTCAACTGTAATTCGAGCCTGCTGTCTCCCGAAACCTACTGTGAGGGATCAAGAAAGCAGAAGATTCCGAGTAAATCGGGGGACTCGGATGCGGAGGGACGCGTGAGTCTTGAGATTTGGGACTTGCCCCTATAAACCTCTTTATTGTCCTACGACAAGGCTCACAAATCTATCACTCACGCAGACCGAGATACGTTTGAGCCGTCAGATCGCCGGGACCCAAAGAGGCTGAGGAGAATGATTGTAGCTTGGAACTTGGAAGCGAGTGCTATGTTTGTGAATGTTGTGGAAATGATCCCGGACCGCATGGCATCCCGCCCTGACAATCATCCAGTTCACTGCGCGATACCTACATAGCAGCGCCGATCCCTCGTAGTACATTAGCCCATTGTTTTGAAATCTTCCTTCAAGGATGGATAGCAAAAGTACCCCCCTTTCGAGTCCCAGTGTATGAGATTCAAATTCCTTCCAAGCCTCAAGGAACATCGCTCCAAGGGGCCGTCGGAATTCGAAGTTTGGATATAATGTTCGGCTTTGACGTGAATTTTGATGCTGAACCCGAAAATACACTCACCTAAGCTCTAGGATGAGTATTCACGGCACTAGAACACAATACTTTATTACCCGATTGAGTGAAATGATGGGCATTTGACGTGTACAGCCCCTCCGAAGACGGTAATTTATCACGTGAGTGATTCTCGGACCTAGCCGCCGAGTTTTCAACGACGTCGAGAACAGCCCGGAAAATTTATAGATGCAGTAGGAAGGAGCAGGCACATAGGTAGAGGTGCCCTGTAAAAAAACTTTGGGATTTAGGTCATTTTTGAAGGCGTGGGAGGCATTTTGATGGGGGTATGGGGGGGGGGTCTCCGAAGTCGACCTTAAAAAACTTTTCAACCCTATCTCCATTTTTCGAAAGCCGACGGCCCCTTGCATCGCTCGCAAGTCCATTGAGAAAAGGCTTCTCCAAGGGTTGGGCCTTGTTCTCATCCTCTGGAGTTTCACTACAGGCCTGCGTCTGACTCCCCACTGGAAAGAGGTGCTCTTACGGTCGGACTCGATGGTGAGCCCAACTACCCATTCTAAACGACGCAGGATTCAAACGGCGAGTTACAGCCCTGGCCCATTCCGCCAGACGTCTCCGTCGATTACTGCACCAAATGGTCACCCAAGGATGATTCGGGAGAATACTCGTCCGATGCTCGTTTCGAACTTCCGATGACGGCAGAGACGCTCTTCCTCCTTACGCGCAGCACGCTGCGGTCAGATGGGGTTTTTGCCTCTGGCAGTGTCCGTTACTCTCAATCTCAGAACACGTCTGGCTCGATATCGGTGCATATAAAAGCTTCTTCCTTCCGCGAGGAGTCTCTGGAAGCCACTCAAGCCTGTCTTGTGCGGCGCGAAGGAGACGAGACTGGTGTCGGGATATTTGTGCGTATCTGGGTATGGCAGGTAATTTTTTTCTCAAGCATTCTAGGCCAAGTGGGAGTACGATCATCGGATCATCCCCCCAGTCAGCGCGCGAGAGTCAGATTCGAAGTCGATGTTGTATTCCCCAGGGCCCCTCTTGCAGTGAATAAATTCTGGACGGACGTGGAAATATTTTCGCAGAGTGTTGAAGATCTAGGGGGGTATCCTGTTCAAAACTATCTCGCTGAAGAGTTTCCTTGCGCCGATCATTGTTTCAGTGCGTGCATACTGTCGCGGTTAACTTTGACCTGCATCTATCGTAGGTCCTCCGCGCTGAGGACGTCAAGATCGCAAATACCGTTGGTCCAATCAGAGTCGAGGTGTGTGAAGTTTACTGACGCATTTCCCCTCGACGCTGACAGTTTCGCAGTCCCTCTCCTCCACAAGAGCCAATATCACCACATCAGGGGCCACCATTGAAGGCCAATTCAACATATCCGACACACTTATTCTTGAGACGTCAAGCTCACCAATCAATGTCAACCTGAACCTTGTAAATGGAGCCGAACGCGACATTACAAAGGCACGAATTTTCGGAATTGTCACGTAGGTTTTACGTCCAACTCAACTGCTGTGCTTAACCCAAAACACGTAGCGCTGTGGCCGCCAACATCACGCTCGATCCCCCCAAAAAGTCCGGTGCGGCCTTCGACATCCTCACACTGACGTCGTTCGGCACCCTGATGCTGGATGTGCTTTCCGTCCCGGTCGATTCTAATCTGACCCTCGCTGCTACCACGTCCTTCCAAGAGGCTATCGTCGCGCTCCCGGAGACATACGAGGGCTTATTTTTGGGTCTTACATCGCCGCACTCACATGCTAAGGTTGAATATGACCAAGCAAGGCGGGACCGAAAGCTTGAATATGACGAATGTAGGCCCGGGTCTGTGAAGGGGAACATTTTCTCGACGCCAGAGGGAAAGATGCGCGGTGCTGTGAATGTGACGACGTCGCTGAGTCCGGTGGTGCTGCGTTTTTGAAGCTCATCTGGATTCTAGATAACAAGGCGGCAGTGTCCCGTCTGGTAATAATCTTCTCTCCCGTTGATATCTGTTATCAATTCAATTCCTTTGTCATACTGGGCTGTATAATCTTCCTCCTTCCTTCCTTCCGTCCGGGTGATTTGCAAAACAGATTTGTAACCTTTATTTTCCGGTCGTGATCCTTCGGAAAAGCCGACGGGAGCGGCCACCCCGACTCATTTATAAACGGTAATCGCGGCGCAAGATGTACACCTCCAGATTCTCCCCGATGACTATCCTATTAACTGGTGGAACTGGCAAATCAGCCACGCCTCTCTCTAACCTCCTGCACAAGGCCAATCAACCCATTATCGTAGCGGGAACGTCCCCGCAGCATTCATTGGCGCGCGGTTCGACTGGCTCGATGCTGCGACCTATAATATTCCGTTCGAGGTCGCTGCCGACATCGACCGCGTCTACCTCATTGCGCCGCCCGTTCTGGACATGTTCCCGCCGATGAAAGCGTTTATTGACTTTGCTATCGGGAAAGGGGTGAAGCGGTTCGTGCTGATGAGCGCGAGCTTACTGGAAGCGGGCGGGCTGGGCATGGGGTAAGTGCACGCGTACTTAGCGACGCTGCCATCCGAGTACGTGGTGCTCCGGCCATCATGGTGGTTCGGTATGATTGTTCACCCTGGATAAGAAATCCATTATTAAGAGACATTTGGTCAGAAAACTTCCTCCCGCAATCAGGGGTCCGGTTCAACGAGAAAGACACCGTCATGTCTGCAGCTGCAGACGGTCTGCTCGGATATGTTTCGACGGAAGACATCGCAGAGGTGGCGTTCAAGGCGCTCGTAGACGACGTTATACAGCACAACAACCCAATCATCGTGGGCCCAGAGTTGCTCTCGTATGACAAGGTATGTCGCCAATTGATAACTTTCTTGTGCTTGCGGAATATCTGATCTCCGGGTTCCGTATGGCATAGATTGCCTCTATTCTGAGCGAGGTCCTCGGGAGGGAAGTCAGACACAAGAGGTGCACAGGCCGAGTACAAGCAAGTCTTCGTTGCACGCGGGAAGCCGGAGGATTATGCGGAAGTCATGAGCCACATGGAGGGATTGATTGCTCAGGGCGCAGAGGAGAAGCTTTTCAAACGCGCAGAGGTGGTTGGGAAGAGAACTATCAGAGAATTCTTCGAGAAGAATAAGGAGACGTGGCGGGTTTAGAGAGCCTTTAGAGAGGCCGACGGGGCTCGAGGAACAGTACCGGCAAATGGGAGAATATATTACCTGTAGATTTAAAACAGTATGGTCTGGTCTGAGGCGTTTCGCCTGTCAAAATATTCAGTGGCCTGCATTTGTTCTCTCCGAGCGGGGTCTAATCGTCCATTCTCTCCTTCTCTGAGACTGTGATGAGCTCGGCGTCGGGAAATGCCGCCCGGCAAACGGTCTCCGAAAGTGCCGAACGAACGACATGAAGGGACGTGAGGGAGCATTTCGATCTCGAGATGAATGAGGTGACAACGGAAACTGGATCGTCGCCACACATGGATTCCGAGATTGCAAGGTGGCGGAGCGCGGGAGCGGAGAGTGTGTCGAGAGGTGACTTTTGAGCAAGGCACGCGTAGGGATGACCTCAAGGATGCGAGACACGGGATGGTTTGTTTCGTCTCATACTGAGAGCCAGCGAAGGAGCATCAAAAATGTGAAGCGGCAGATGCTTATATGCACCTATAAATCTCTCGCCCGTGCAGGATTCAAATGAAAAGACGCGTTTCTCATTGAACATGGATCGCGACGAAATTCAAACTCCGCGATTACATAACAACTTTCTAGCCCGATCGGACCCTCGTGATGGCAACAGGATCATATTGTACATACTTGGTACATACATTGGTATAACGCTAAATAATATTTCAACGCGCAACACAACAGAAACTGATGGCTGCTACGTGTTTTCGCGACAAGGATTCGTATGACACACACTTGGGTTTGGGTGTCAGGGACCGCTAAAGACAGACGAGCTGTAAAGAAATCAGTGCCGCCCGCGGAGAGAGGGAAATATGTGGCTAACACTTGGGAAGCTACAGCTTCTTCCACCGCAGCAAGGGAAATCGCGACAAGATCCTCCAAACCCGGCGCAGAAGCCGCAAATCTGCCCAAGGGGTGAGTTTATTAGCCAGCATCAACAGGTGCTAGTCGTACATGGTTATTCAATCCACAGGTCAGTCCTCCGGTATTGCAGCAGGGTAGGCTATTGCACGGGGCTCCGGCTCCCTGACAGGTTCCACAGGTCTATTAAGCAGAAGTCAGTCAAGATCCACGGATGTTATACCGTTGATGCAAACATGAGTCGTCGTAGAACAGAAGAGACTAGCGCAACACGCTGTGGTGGTGCAGAATGAGCCAATCCCGCCGCAAGTTTGTCGCGCATCTATCTCTGTGGCATTCAACGGAGATCCATGCGCTCCTGCGATGAGACCAGAAGCAAGTACAAGGGCGGATAAGATGTTGAAACGCATCGCAATGAGGGTCTCCTTGAGCTTGGTCAACTTTTATACCTACGGCTGACCTATTTTGACCACCTTGTAGAGCGCCGAAGGGTAAGTTACCAAGAATCGAACCGCTCCACTGACTCACTTATTCACAAAATGTCAGTCAATTTTGGAATCTGAACAGTCGGCCATGAGTAAATGCTGAGAAAATGACAATAAATAAATGCTGCGCAATCAGAAAGATTCATTTTAAGATAAATGACTTCCTCAAATGTTTAACGGTTCACATCCTTGAACTTCCATTGTCAAAATGTCTGCGCCGGACGCGACTAATGTCTAAAGGAGAGGCTTGGCATTGGTCTCGGTGGATGGGCGCTGTCACACGTGAAGCTCGTATCCCGTTTGTGATGCTTGGCATCAGTGAACTCAGGCAAATATTTTGTTCTCAACGACGGGCGAAGAATCTGTTCTCTTTGGAATGAGGTTTCTACATCACATACTGGCTGCAGGAGCAAATTTCAACTGTTATTTCTATCTAATGATGGACTGGCTTGCAGACTGAGCTTGATGACTTCGGTGCTCCCTATCCGCTCCCTATCAGATAAATGATAATTATCTGACCACAGTGAGTTTTATAATCTATGAGGCAACCCAGAAGGCGAGAGCTATGTCCTTATTGGCTGTCGAGGAAACTCAGAGCTTACCCAATCCCGCGCCTTATTATTCTTGCGGGATCTGTGTCACTGAATTGATGCCAAATCTCCCTATAATCTCCCTCGCGCGGGAATCGCGGATTTCCTTCACAAATTGGCACTGTGGCGAAATGGAGGGTAGCTTAGGTGATCAATCGGCGGTAGTATATATTCTGATGCAATGTATGTAGTACGGACACCGGCTGTTTCCTGATGGGACCGCGTCGGAATATACCTACCTACCTACCTACCTACCTACCAGGGGCGTTCCTCCCGTAAATCATGATTAGCAGAGGGATTTAAACCATCATTCGATCCAACGTCTCTGTCCTCTCAATCCCTACGCCGACGCCTAATCTATGATAGTTCGACAGCCCAGATATCGGAGAGAATACAGATACAGTTTGTCAGCTCAGATCTTTAAATGCGAATACCCCGTAAATGGTAATACTGCGGACAGATTTCTACTCGCACGACAGAACTGCCTTGATCATGACCGCAAATGAACCAAAAAGATTTGACTCAGGGAAGGATGATCGCAGTGAGTGCGTGTTTCAGGGATGCCCGAAAAGCCTTATGAGTGGATATCGTGGACGCGTTGGGGGACGAGACGGTGATGACGGGAGGACACAAGAACTCACTGTTGAAGCAGTCGTCTCTGGAAGGTTTTCCTGAGCTAATGATTGATTAATGATCCTTGGCACCAGAACAGAGAAATGAAACATGAATTTTATTACTGAGCCCCAGAAAACTCAAAGAAAGTTGCCAGGTCCGCGTAGTTCCGAGGTGTCGGATGGGAAGCAGGACCCCGCGAGAGCCGTCAAGAAACCAAGTAGCTCGCGCTAAAGCTGAGTGGGTGAAGGTTGGATTCAGGAAAACTATCGAACTCCTACGAACTAAGCTACTTGTATACTACAATGAACTATTTTCATCAGTCGCAGAAGCTACGGGGACACAGCAAAGGCCAAGACCTTTTATTAACGGGGGGTAAGTGTCAGTAAGTGTCGCACGGTGCTTGTAAATCTCCCATGTATCTAATCTAATCAGCCTCATGACGCGGGGGTCACCGGAGCCATGCGTGAACTGCTGCCGAAGCTCCATATCCGTTACAAAAGATAAGTACACGAAGAAAGCGAAGAAAGCGAGTGACTAGTTGATACAGCAGAGACAACGAGAGTGTGTGATATTCTAATTCGACCATATGAAGTGGAAAGTGACGACGAGGGTGAAGGAGTCGAGAAGCATTAACGGAGGATAATTATACCAGGCGTATCCTTCAAGGATACGGAAAGCCGAGCCGACGATGGCGCCGGCTGTTGTGAAGTAAACTCAGACTGCGCATTGGATGCGGCTGTTCCGATACTTGTTGTTCCCGCCTTTGACCTTGGCGCCCTCGTGTTCCTTGGTGTCCCCTGAGGGAACCCAGGCGGCGGTAGTGTTGAAAAGCTTGTCCTTCAAGGCTATGAGATACGCATATCTGAGTTCGGAGTGAGTGACGAGGACAGGCAATCAGGCTGGGAGGTCTTACTGCTGAATCACGTAGACAAAGTTGACGTTCAGTGTATCTCTGATGAAGAATATGTGAGCCGGGGAACGGAGGAAGAACGGATTCGAAAAACCTGACGGGATCACAAGCGGAAGATGGTGAAGGCGTCGATGAGGGCGGGGACCACGAATACGAAGTTATAGTACAGGATGTGGCCCGGTTGGAACGCGAGCATGAGCAGCGCCGGCAGGGGGTTAAGAACGAGCAGGACGGCGGAGGCGGTGTAGAAAAGCATACCCGTCAAAAAGCAGAGCTTCTGAACGATGGTGAGCTCAGACTTCCAGAACTCGGGATTCGAGAGCAGCGTGGTGGAGCCAGAGCACCAGCGCATCTAAAAACAGAACACTCGGGTTAGTGACCAGGGAGGTGGCGCCACAGAAACTCGGCTTACCTGTTGCGAGAAGTAGGCTTTGGCAGTGTCCGGGGAAATTCTACAGGCGAGCGCAATAGGGATGTACTTGAGGCGCCACCCGCGGTACACAGCATAGAATCCGGTGTGCACATCCTCCAAGTGTCCGATCTCGGCGGTCCCGCCAACCTCTTTCAAGGCCTCTCGGCGATACACGGCGTTGCTCCCGACGCAAATGGCTGTCACACAAGAGCAGTTAGCCAGGTTCGAACCATGGACCTAAGAAAGCTCACCAGCGCCCCAATGATCGCGGTTCACCTGGACCACGCGGGAGAAAAGCTCCTGCGTGGCGCGGCCGCCCTGCTCGACCCAGGTTTGCTCATCGCACGGCCGGAAGAACTGCGGGGTCTGAACAATCGCAATGTCGGGTTCTTTGCGCATGAGGGGGAGGATCTCCTGGAGGAAGTCGTGGCAGGGGCAGAAGTCGGCGTCGAAGATGGTGAAGAACCACGGTTCTCGCGACGAATGTAGTTGAATCCGAACTTCTCCGCGAGGACTTTGACGCTGTCCAGTCCGCCGTCGTCGAGGACATGTACTTTGTAATTCGTGTACGACAGCTGGGCGACATACTTCTAGGTGTTTTCGAGGATTTCGAGCGGTTCCTTGCAGACTGGGAGCAGGATGTCGCCGGAAGGAAGGAAGGAAGGAAGATTACACGGCACGGTGAGGGGGGATTATCAGCAAATTAATGAGAATTTAGAGAACGGAAACTCACACAGACGGGTCATCACCGGGAGACGTGGCAAATTCTGCAACCACCTTCCTGTGATTGCCGAGGTCGTAGTCTCTTCCGGTGTATCTGGATCGGGTACTGTTAGCTAGGTAGGAGGAACAAAACAATGCAACTCACCCAACACCGTATGAAACTATTAAATAAAGCTGTACGATTATGCCGAGAGCGATGAACCTGGATTGCGAGTGTCAGTAATTGACCAGAGACGACGAGGAATGACAAAGGCTTACCAAACAAACATATCAGAAGAAATCGAGAAGAACCACATTCCAACAGGAACGGATAGGAAGGACAGCGTTCCAAATATGTAGAGGGGGACGCGGCGAATTTGAGCGTAGATGTACTTCTCTTCGATCGTAGGTGGGAATGGTAAAATGACCGCGAGAGCATCGGCAGCGACAACGACGATCTCATGGCGCATCGCGAAATTGGTGATCTTGCGGCGGCCCCAGCGTGAATACCAAGGACGCATTTTCAACTCCTTCTCGTCTACGGGGGCTATTGAGATCCCGCGCTCCATGGAAGGTGTCACCGCCGCCACGGCAGGAGGATCGGACGATGTCGACGCATCCGGAGTGGGCTCAGCGACGCCGAGAGGCGCATTCACTGGAAGTACCACCTCGAGAGTCTTGAGGGCCTCCTCTTCCTCCGTGGGGGCCAGAGGAACGGCGCGTGTTGGGGCGGGTACGTGAGGAACGGGACGGGAAGGGGAACGAAGGACGGCGCGTGCGACGGTGGCGATTTCGGTGTCGGAGATATCGCCTTCGTCAGAGCCATCGCGCTCCCCAGTGATATCGAGCTCCGAGACGGGGGGCGGGGTCTTGGACTCAGCGTGCAAGCTCGATGCGGATGAGTTTCGCCATCAAGGCCGCGGACTGCTCGATTAAAGCGCTATCGATGGACGGGTGGGGAGATTCGCCAACGGAAGGCGTCGAAGGAAGGGAACCATCTGTGTCGGATGCGCTCGAGCTTGAAACGTTATAGACATGGGAATTCAGTCTCCAACGGCGAGAAGGGCCGGGGAAACTTCCATCGCTGGAGGAAGACGATGTCGAGGCTGTTGACCTGTGGGAGATTTTGGTGTGTTGTACTAAGTCGAGTCGATCCAGAGTGTCACCAGTTCCGTCAAAAGGGCCTGCGTGACAGGGGACAGAGCAGTCTGGTCCTTACTCACAGAGGCGTCCAACTGCAGATTCATAAATGATCAGTGAGTGAGCAAGGAAACGAAAAGATGGCATACAATACGGACAGAGTCCTGGTCCAATACCGCCTCGAGACGTGCCGCAGTGGCCGTTGTCATCTGCGGAGTAACCTCAACCGCGAACGAAATCTTCCATTCCGGATCAAGCTGGCTGTAAAATATACCATCTTGTCAGGGCAGCTGCAAACCAAAGAAATAAACGCAGACGCATATTCCTCGACACGGGTCTCGTTTTGGTCCACGATGGAGAGAGAACAAATTATAGGCCTCGTCACCCGCGCAGATTAGCTTGAACCGCTTGGCGGTGGAGTCGATAGTGGGCTCGCCAGGAGCGTGTGGTGCCTAAATTGAAAGGAGAAATATTAGCACAGAGAGACGAGAAGTTATATGACCCACATGTGTGGAGTGAGTGTCGACGACGGCCTGCATGATGCTGAAGAACGAAGGACGGTGGGGGGGAGCTACGAGAGGTTACTCAATGTCCTGAAATCGCCTCTGGTTATAAGCAATCCGCACCCTAGACAGGAGCCACGAGTGGCGGTAGACAAACCCCAGGCTGAAATTTCCGCGTCCATTCCGCGTTGTTTCGAGTAGGTCGCTCCATTTTTACTCTGCCTCATCCGATTTCAAATGTTGGAGCCATGCTGAATGAATGTGAACCCATAAAGGTCCCTTATCCACGCCAAAATACAATGATCAAAGGTTATTCGGCCCAGAGCTAGTTGCACACAGTTCGCTGGGGTGTAACGAGCGCGGTGGGCCGGTGGCAGTTAGGATGCACAGCCTCCGACTGCTACCCGGATCATGTCCTTCGATCGGATCAAATCGCTTCCAAGCGGGTTCCAACCCTCGCTCATCCATGCAAGGTCTACGTGCTCTGCGCCGACTGACATTGCGTCCTCCAATCCCAACTCTTCGTCATCCGCAATGTGCTTTACTTCCTCACTCGTCTTCTCGCTCACTCTTGGCCTGCTATTAGGATCGTTTACCGGGCTCTGGCTACGCACCTGTGTTTTGACTCGAGTAATTAAATTTTTATTTCGCAACAGCTTCTTGAGGCGATCGGGGTGATCACCAAATCGGACAAGAAAACCGCTGAAGGCCGATCTTCCTCGTACCAGGAAACCGTCACTGCCTCTGTGTCGCGCGAGGATGACGATGATGCGGAATTTGAAGATGACAACGAGGAGGAAGAAGATCCGGAAGCGACCGCTACACCTAAACTCAAGGCGGTCACGAAGGTCCGATTCTTTGCCCTTGGACCGTCACTGTTCTCATCACTGCAGTTTAGCTTCGTCAGATAATTCGCGCGATTCGGGCCAGCCCACAGCGTCGGCAGGACTGGTTGCACGAGGTTCGAATCTCACAGGACTTTGCTGACGGAAAATTGGGCCGGAACCCGTTGATGCTCATCCTCGATGTCAAAACTCGCTGGTCCTCAACGCATCAAATGCTTAGTATGTATCTCCATCTCTTCTTGGTTGCAGCAACCAATTGAATGTGTTGTAGGGAGAGCACTTGACTACCAAAAAATCATTGATGACTTTGTGGGGAAGCACCGTGACATCCGCCACCTAGATCTCACGGACGCAGACTGGGATGCAATCATATTAGTTGCAGGTTGGCTGAAAGACTTCTGTACTGCCACCACCCTCATGTCAACCACTAAGCGTCCTGTCCTGTCATTTACCCACACAATTTTCCGAGGGCTTCAAGAGGACTTGCGCAAGTCTATTCGCGAGCTTCCACTCTCTACTCCGTCGGCGCTTCGTAATGGTCTCATCGAAGCGCACCGAAAGCTTAGCGACTACTACCACAAATCGGAAGACTCCCCATTCTACACATGGGCTGCCCGTATGTATTTAATCTATCCCTTGGCTTTGCGCGCTAATGATTGCCTTGCAGTTCTTGATCCCCGAATCTCGTACGAGGGGTTGCTCCCAGCATTTCACAGCCGAGTTTCTCAAGCAGAACCGCACCGTCCGGAATGTGGGCGAGTTCGTCGAGGGAAACAAAGAATGTCGATATATCGGTGAATTGCGACCACGGCAGAATCACCAACGTGTGGTCGGAATTATACGTTCCGAGAGTGATTAGGGGTGCTCAATTCTTATCCCGTGGGCCCGTCCCGTGGCATATTTGGTCGAAACAAATAAAGATTCAAACTCCGCCAGGAATCAACCGTTTTGCACATCCTCTTGCTTCATTTCCTAGCCCAATTTTGACTCTAAACTCACCCTAACCTTTAGTCACTCATCTGGATCAATTTAACAAGGCCTTACAAATTTTAGGGGCCCGCAACTTCGGGGTTTTGCCACATTCATACAAGTATATTTATATCTGGCAGTGAACATTGTATTGAAGGAAGATAAACACTTGGGGTACCATTCTTTACCTCATTGAATATATTGTGGGGCTCATTTGTCTCTGAAATGTGGGTAGGAACAGTGGGGTTGAGACCAAAACGAACCGGAGTTTGAATCTTTATTTGTTCGACCAAATATGCCACGGGACGGGCCCACGAGATAAGAATTGAGCACCCCTATTGCTTTCCATTTCTGCACCTTGTGAAAAAATGAGGCAAGGCATTAATATTGCTGGTTTCTCTCGTCGCTGAGGGCGACAGTTAGATCCCGGAGCGAGGGGAAATCGACGTCCAGTAGGTGAGGATCAGTGAGAGGCGTGATACCATTGGCGTTGTTAGCGCGAATAGCCGTGGGGTCAAATCGGAGTGCAAGTCGGGCTCTTGTGCCCGATTTGCACTTTGAAACTTTTTCGACCCCAACTTGATTGAAGTTAACTTGCAACTTGACCGCAACTTCATCAAGTTGGGAATCAAGTTGGGGCACAAGTTGGGGACGCAAATCCTTATTTGAAACACCCTGGTGGTCGTCCCTCGCCTCCACATCGTAATATGCTCCCCGTCCTCGTTTCATTGAGCGACCGGTCCAATATCGAAATCCGGTGGTTCGTGATTCAGTTTGTTCACTGTTATTCCACCCTCTCCCCGATTTTTTAACCAACGAACGCCTTTCCTGATAAGCGCCCACACAATCTAATCTAAGCGCCCACAGTAAACTAAGCCTCAGAACATCAACGACAAACAATAGCCAAGGAAATGGCGTGGACGGTGGCGCAAACTCTCGCTACTGCTCGCCCTCTCGCTGCTGCCTCAAGCCCTCGCGGAGGATAAAGAATGCACAGGACGCCATGGCGGCAAATACGCGCGCAGCTGCAGGAGAAATGGCTTTTTTTATTGACTTTTGCGAAACAGGAAAGACCACAAGCTGACGACGCCGGGCGGGCACGACGTGGTTCTCAGTGCATGCCAGAACGTCAAGCAGGAGACGTGGGGCCATAAGCTCGAGGACCCGGCGAAGGTCGGCGGGTTCATGCGCGGGGATCATGGGGACATGTTACGGTCGCTCGGGTGCGCGAGCTCTTCTCATTCATTTGAGCACCTCGGAGTCACTCACTCGCTAGCTCTACAGGCAAACGAGCACGCAGCTAACCTTCCCTGGCACGACCCCGCGCCCGCAGCTCACGCTCTCCTCGGGCTCGCACTGCAAAAATGCGGGAGACCTGCGTGTCGACCGCAATCGCGTTCGTCTGCGACCCCAGCATGGCACAGACTCGGAGCTCCCCACGCCTCGTTGCCATACTGCCCCCCGGTGACGAGGCCGACGCTTGCGCCTTCTTTTTCGAATGGCGCACCACCGTAGGCTCTTTCCCCTCCATCCCTGCTGCCCAACTAATGTCCTCCCCCGCAGTATGCATGCCCTACCAGGAAGGGCAGCACCTTCGGCGCCTTCATGTGGTTCCTCTTCATCTCGTTCGTACATCCACCAACTCCTATTTCATACCCCTACTAACGTGTCCGTCACCGCAGCGCCCTCACCCTCCTCGGCGCGTACCTCGTCGTCGGCACGCTCTACAACTTCTCCGCGCTGGGCCTCGGCGGCATGGACGCCCTCCCGCGCTTCTCCCTCGCGGGCATGTGCTACCACGCCGCGGAGGTGCTCGCGGGCCTGCGCGAGTGGTTCGCGCGCGAGGGCTAGCGCGACTGGACGTCCGGGGGCGGGCGCGGACATGGCGGTTACCGCGACTCCGTGCGCGCAGTGCGGTGTCGTCAGATATTGCGGGGCCCCAGTAGGTCGATACGCTTCCAAACAAGCACTGACTGAAATACCTTACAGTGCCAGGAAGCAGTGTGGCAGGCAGAGCAGTCCCCGCACAAAGATGTCTGCGTCCTCATTGATAATATTGTGCCTGCGATAGGTCTGAACTCCGGGTTCCGTACATAGATTGCCTCTATTCTGAGCGAGGTCCTCGGGAGGGAGGTCAGACACAAGAGGTACACAGAGGCCGAGTACAAGCAAGTTTATATTTCACGCGGGATTGTTATGGATATACACACATTCCGTATTCATCAATACTCCACTCACGTTGGTCATTTATTACGCGGAACACCGTTCCATCAGCACTTCTCGACGCGTGGGCCGACGCGTAGGATTCAACACAAATCACCTGATCGTTCAGATCAAATCAACTTATTTTGTGTACCTATACTCCTCAAGCAATAAACACGATTATTGACGCGTATCCACGCGTTAAATATATCCATACATCAGACCCTTCGGCCCTTTGACTTCATACAGATGCAGGTAATCCGCCAGGGCTGTAAATCATCCCATCATTCTGACCGCCAGGCTCCGGAGCAAAGCTGGAGTCATTCTGAGGAGATGACTCACTCTGAGTCCTTATGACTCCGTATCTAGTTTATAAACCCAATGTAGCCCATCATGGGGCATCCTATCTTTACTCAATACCATCATCTGCTTTCCCCACCTCACTGCGTGAATTAAGTGAATTCGAAGTAACGCTACAGAGCTTATTAGAACCCACTACGCTACCTTCCAGGTGATAGCTCCACGCTCACCTGGAAGTTAGCGCTTCTGCTGTCCTAAGCAAGTAGTTAGACGGTTTACGCCTGCTTGCACGTCGCTTGACGTATTAAATTACTCAAGTGTCGGCAGTCCCAATTAAACTCAAATCAATTGGTAAGTACTTAAATGAAGAGATTTTGGAACTAATAGCAGATACTGAATTCGTAAACAAGCTGAATTTACCCGTATCTCTAACAGGGATGCCGGAGGATTATGCGGAAGCCATGAGCAGCATGGAGGGATTGATTGCTCAGGGGGCGGAGGAGAAGCTTTTCAAACGCGCAGAGGTAGTTTGGAAGAGAACTATCAGAGAATTCTTCGAGAACAATAAGGAGACGTGGCGGGTTTGAACAAGCCCGGGCTCAAAGAGCGTCGAGAAACAGTACCGGCAAATGGGAGAATATATTACTTGTAGATTTCAAACAGCATGGTCTAATCTGAGGCGTTTCGGCTGTCAAAATATTCGGATGAGCCTGCATCTGATCTCCTCTCCATAGCCCCGAGCGCGGTCTGATCGTCCATTCTCTCCTTCGCTGAGACTGCAATGCACTCGATATCGGAAAGTGCCACCCGGTAAACGGTGTCCGAAAGTGACGAACGAACGCCATGAAGGACGTGAGGGAGCATTCCGATCAGATGAATGAGGTGACGACGGAAACCGGATCGTCGCTACACATGGAGATTGTAAGGTGGCGGAGCGCGGGAGCGGTGAGTGCGCCGAGAAGTGTCTTTGAGTAAAGCACGCGTAAGGACGACCCCATAATGTCAAGGATGCGAGACGCGAGAGAGACGGGATGGGTGGAATGTTTGTTTCGTATGGGTGATTTTATGGGTGGTATACTGTCCAACAATTACGTGCATTTTACAGGGTTTCGATATATCGGTGAATTACGACCACGGCAGAGCCACCAACATGGGGTCGAAATTATGCGTTAAAAGAGTGATTTCTTTAAAAAAAATGAGGCGAGGCATTGCTCGTTTCATCGTTGCTGAGGCCGCAAGTTAGATCCCGGTTAGTGTCCAGTAGGTGAAGATCAGTGAGAGGCGTGATAATATCGGCGACCTCCCATCGCGCAGAGTGGGCCGCCAACACTTCGACGAAGGACGTGAAGTTGGCCGCAAAATCATCGTAATCAGCTCCAGATGAAAAACGCTCAATAGATATCTATAGTGGGCAATCCATGGAGCGTTTTAAGCCATATTCGAACCAGGTTCAGGCAGAGCTCAGATAATTTAGGTCCTCGAGCTGTCATCCGACTCGGATGGCTCTCCATAGCCGAGGTGTACCGAATGCTATGCCGCGCCACTCCCGACATATCTGCTCCAATACAGATAGGAAGAGGGTCCGGCGAGAGGAGAACACTCGGGGTAGGCAGGAATATAATGTAGGAATATTTCCGAGGCGATTTCGGTTGGTAGGGTGAGTATGGAGTATTTGACACCGTGAAGGTATGTTTGCGGTTTTTCTCATTTCTGGCGTGCCACAGGAAGAGAGAGTTGGAGATCGAGCTCCCCGACGCTGGTTCCGATGCTAGCTAAGCTCGGGGTCTCATAACTCTCGTTCTTGTGGCGGCAACTGACTCCTGAGGCCTGCCAGCGCTGGCCCCGATCCGGGGTCAGTGTGGAGGCCGATTCGGGGTCCGGCCTCCATCGGCTCGATTCCTACAGCTTGGCAAGGCAAGGTCAACAGATTATACAACAGATGAAAGCCCGCCTTACTTTGGAGCGTTCACACTCAAGATCGCCAAATCTAGGCACAGAGGAGGTGCAATTTGTGTTTATTATCAGCCTAAGTCCGACGTACATAGCAAATAAATCCAAGATGTTTATGCGGGTTTCTGCACCTCGGTGCGGAGGAAGGTCTTCCAGTCCTTCATCTGGGGATACAACTCGCGCGCGGCAGCGAGATCCGCATTATATCCAATTTCATTGAAAAACTAGGCAGCCGGTTAGCCCCGAACACAATACTCAAACCCACAAGACGTACCTTGAACATGAGACGAAGCTCCTTCGTCGCCGTGCGCACCACCCAGCTGAGCGCGCTTCCACCGACCATATCGGGGCGCATCTCGACACCAAACACCTCGCGCCACCCATCCTCGAGGTCGTGCGGCGTGAGCGCGTCACCCGCAACGTCTACGACGCGGCCGATGTATGTCTCGGGATTCTGCACCGCGAGCACCGCGACAGCGCCTATGTCGCTCGCAGCGACGAACTGTAGGCGTGTGGTGGGCTTGAGCTGGCAGAGGAACATAATCTTCGTTAGGCGGCTAACTGTCGACGAGGGATCGCCCTGTACAAGGAGGTCCATGAACGTCACCGGGCGCAAGATCGTCGTCGGCAGCGTCGGGTGGGCGCTCTTCAAGTACTCCTCAGCGACACGCTTCGTCTCGAAGCTGGCACAAGAAGATATTTCATGTCAGTGTATTATTTATACGCGGCATGGAATTGGACGCACTGTGGGACGTAAGTGTGATCCTCTGGGACACCCCCAAAGTTTGCACCCGCGTAAATGAAGTGGCGCACGCCGTGGACGGCCGCGGCATCCGCAAGTGCGCGTGCCTGGGCCATCTCAGCCTCCAGCCCGCCCGGATTATCGAGCCCCAGCTGCACGGAGTACACAGCGTACACGGGCCCGGGGGCGGCGGCGAAGAGAGCGTCAGGAGCGTCCGCGGTGCCTTGTACCAGCTGCACACCACGCAGCGCGGCGAGGGCGGCGCTTCTTCGGAGCAGAAGCATCCCGGGTTTGGGCGAGGATCGTCCACGGGGGAGGACCCGGCATTGCAGAGTCGTTGGCATGTGCGAGGGCTTGGAGAGAACGAGTTAGAAGGTTAGTGAAGGAAGGAAAGGCATGAATTATACCGCGGACAACGCCGGCGCCCTGCTTGCCAGTGGCGAGCATGACGAGCACGATTTTGGTGGCTGATTCTGAGCTTGTGGACATTGCAGAAAAAAGTGTTGCTTGAAAGGAAAGAGGTGGGTCTCTATAACATAGTTGCGCTCCGTCTATGCGTCTGGCCGCTGACTGTGAGCGATGAGCGATGTTGCTATCCGTTGGTAAAACGGATCTGTTTCCGACGCTGACCAAACGCTGACTGTGACATAATACCAATTGGTATTTTGAGATCCCATCAAATTCGGATCAACTTTAGCTACGCGAGGGAAAAGGCTGTGTAGACTCCCGCATTCCCGCCATCCCGCCGTCACCTCTTGTTGATTTATTTGGACTTTGGTCCCAGCTGCAGGGTCGCGCACAAGTCGCGCATACCATTAGCCTAGCAGTCAACTCCACAGTCTCCGTCGGTCGCAAGACCCATTGCCAAGCCCGTTGCTGTCCCAACTCTTCCAGCATACAACATACAACGAGAATAGATACGGACAAGAAGGAACCGCAATGCGCTCTCAGCACGTGTTACTCGCGCACTGTCCCTCGTCGCCGACTCGAGGCGCACCTTTTGTGTCTCTGCTACCGCTACTTCCAATTCTCTTCCAGCTAAGAACGAGAAGATAAAAGACACTGCTCACCCGTACCGCCTCGCGCTGTGGCCGTTTTGGCCTGTCGTCTTTACTAGTAATTCCTTCACTGTCCCTTCATTCTCTCCGGCACCTTTCCGTCTTTTTGCCTCCTGCTACTCCCTACGTCGTTTTCCTCCCAGTAACCCATACTGATTCTTCCTCTCCACATGTTTCCATCCCTCTTACGTCCCGCCGTCTTTTTGCGTTCACCTCCCTCCGCTTTATTTCCTCCCACCCCGCTTTCACGTCTTTCTTCTTCTCACTGCCGCACATCTCCCGAATTCCCCCCGCTCCCTAACCCACTCACAATCCCACCTCCCCACCCCCGTGCCCGTCTTCGTTACGCGCCACCTATTTTCATCCGTCTCATGTATAACCACTTCGTAGGAAGAAGGCGCGGCCCTCCAGCGCGCCAGCTACCGCTACCACCTCCGACCTCTACGCGGCTACTGCTGTCGCCGACGCGAAGACGAAGAGCCAGCGTGTGAAGAGCAGAAGCAAGACATACGAGGAGGTACGTCCGGTCCTTAGAACTTATCTTTCATCTCCGTCTTATTTCCTTCCGTTTATTTAATTCAATTTTGTTGGGGTAAGGCATTTCGCACCTCTAAGTGTATGGCAGTCGCCCGGACCTCGAGCGGACGGCGTCGCGCCTGGATCAGTTTCCCGAGCTGGCGGTGCGCCTCTCCTTTCCCGCGGTCTTCATTCGCTTTTTTCTCTTTTCTCTTCTACCTTTACCGTCTTCGCATGTCACAGGACTCTCTCTTCGTCTTCGCGTGCCGGGGAGAGTTGTGTGCTGCGTCTGCATACCCCGCGGGAAAGGGCGCGTGCGCTTTTCTTGAGACTGGAGATGCAGGCGTCCTCTTTTTCTCTCGAGGCAGATGGCCACGTCTTCGCATGCCGCGCGCCTGCTTCCTCGACGACGTCTATAGTAGTTCGGTGGGTTTTCTCAGGAGCTTGACGGCCTTGGTCCTGTGCGTCTCGGCCGCCTAGGGCTAGTGGAGTAATGGGAGAGGATGTCCTCCGTCTGCAGATTCTGTATGAACAGTGGGTTGCCCTTCCGCCAAGCCGTTCTTAGGATGGAATATCAACGAAGCGATTGCGGGTTGAGTCGAGCTGAGTTGATATTAATTTTGTTGCTACATGTTGCGGCTTGTTGGTTCCCTATCCTACTTAGTCTCCTACTCGTCGTTTTACTATACAGTAACCCAAGCCAAAATTAATTACGCAGTGAACAGTTCTGACTGTTTTCTCGGCGGATGGCTAGCCGTCACCTCTATTTCCCCTGGGCGGCTATCATCACCAAGGCTTTTAGCATACTGCATCTGTATGTCAGCGCTATAGTCAGCGGGGTCATATGAATGCTCCTCACACTGCCTGTTAATGTCACGTCCTGCTGGGGGTCAATGTCAACCTGAACAGTCGAAAATCAGTGTCGAAAAAATTGGAAAAAAGGCGTAGATGGACGTGGACTCACCGTGTGGTGGAAACCTATATTACGAATTCAGCACGTCAAACGGAATGAACTGAACAGTAACAACGCACAACCACTGCCGAAGTCGTCGGTGACAATGGAGGGGATGGTTAGGGTGCCGAGACCCGACATTCCGCCGCTGGCCACAGACTCGGGCGCAGACCTGCCCGACCTCCGAACGTTGAGATTTCCGAGCTAAGGGACGGTGAACCACGGTCCCGCTGATCCAGACACAGAACCAGCGCACCATACTGAGTACGTACACGCGCCCAAGGGCGAACGCGATACCTACGGGGACTGTCAAGCGCTGATGAGCCTAACGCGCAACATTAAACGAACTCGGACGACGGACCATTGGTCTCCTCGTTCAACAGATACCTGTTGGCAGCCACTGGATCGGTCTTGTAAGTTGATGATGAATCTTAGCAGTGTATGGGACCTACGCAATCACAGTCGCCACGGCAAGCGTGGCCGTCGCTGTCCCGGTCCGGATCGTCAACGCTACCAGCCGGTCCAGGACACTGTTGAGTGTCATGGCCACGACTATGAGCCATACGTTCTCCGGAATCAGCGTCACGGTATCCCGCACCTCCGTGTGTCTACCAAAGTGGGCCTGGCCTTCCTTAATTCCCAGAGCAGCGCTGCTGCGATGCTGAGGTCCGCTACGGCTTCGGTCACCAGCCAGATCCTGATAAATCGAAGGCGAATAAGTACATGAACAGCAGAGTTTCATGGTCATGGCCACGGTGAGGCACGCACGTTGCCGGAATTATGACTTTCTGGCGCTCCTTTAATGCGGGGAACATCGCGAGTATCACGCCACATACGAATGCGCCTCCGAGCTGTGTACGGCAGACAGTGGGTACGATGTGTTGCGCAAGAAGACAAACGCCTGCGTACTGCGACAATAGCTCAAGAAGGAATTTAAAAGAGTGACAGGATGTTTCTGGTGCTAGATCGATATTTTTGAGAGAGAGCAGGCAGTAGAAAGGATGAACACACACAACCACCAGTATCGGAAGACTAGAAAGCTCTGGACCAGGATAGCAATCACGGCGATGGTGAAGAGGTATAGCGGGATGGGCTGGAATGTTGCAGTTATTGCATGCATGATGTTCATGCTGTATGACGTACCCAATGCTGGTCGGCAAGATACCTGGGATCGCCTGCATGAGTTACTGTGTACTATTAAGGCACTCAGCCTGAGTTTGTAAAGCGCAGAATGTGAGCGCTTACGAGATACACGCAGGCATAGGCGCCCACTGTGGAAGCAGTGTCGATTAACAAGGTGACCGATACAAGCGTCTGTTAAAAAAAGAGTTGGGGAGAAGCTGGGTTAAGGCAGAAGGAAATACCTTCAACTTCCAATTGTCGTGCTTGAAATGTCTAAAGTAGTATCTAGTCTGAATGAGTTCGGCCATATACAGAAACTGGGCTAAACTTGAGGTCATGCTCGAGGCACGTAGAATACAATCCAGTGCTCACGGAGTTTGCCCAGGTCCCAATGAGAAGTGCCCTGCAAGTCAAAATGAAGCTATCAGACTAGGAAGCTAGGAGAGCCGCGGAGGTTGTACCCGGTAGTGGTGTTAAGGTCGGGCAGAGACTCGGACATTGGGAGAGGGATGAAGTCGCCATTCTTCCACTTACCAGATTTAAATACAGCCTGTCAGTTTTCGACAGCAGAAATTATCAATCACTGCGATCAATTCGTACAAAGGAATGTCCGTGGAGAATCGCTTGTTAGCCGCCAACAAATCATGACAGCATCCAATAAATCCAACTTCGGCGCTAAGAGACATGGATCACTGTGAGAGGCTTACAGCTGTTTCCGAAAACCTTGACACTGGTGAAAAACTTTTGCTCACAACGAACTTTTGATGGTGTGCTGTTTTGTAGCCGAACGGCGCCAAGCCGAGACGAACTAATGTAATCTTCTCTGAAATATTCATCTTTATATCGCCTGGGTTATTTTTGTGCACCCTGAACATGTTTTGGAGGGCTGCGACCGCTTTCAGTTCCAGTGCAAGATCTACCTGGCCGGTAGTTGATCCGTAGCCAAATGCGGTAATCCTTAGCCTCGCATCAAAGGCGGGAAGGCTAGATCGGAAAAGGCTCAAATCTGCCGATTTTGTCCAACGCTAATTTCGGCGGATCCCAAATTTTTTGTCCGGCACGGATATAGCCTATCTCCGGGTAGCCGGATTTTCCACACACGTGATTCCCAAACGGCCTTCTAAAATTAAAAAAAGATGTATTTATGCACTAGCTTTACGTACCGCCGCTCGCTGACGCTCGCGGCGGAAGTTCTTGACACGACATCCGAAATGTCCGAGGTCCGAAAGTCCGAAATTGCGCCATTTTGCTTCACGTGGTGGCAGTGTCCGACCTCTAGGATTTATTTTACTGTGTCATGCCGGTCCAGAATCAGCGACTCAGAAAAATAATGCGCGAGGTGGGAAATGAACTCGAAGAAGAAAAATATATTCACTGCGTCTTAGACTGGTACTAGGTAACAACCAGGGCCACAAATTTTGTCCGGCAATCGGACTTAGGATTTTCAACTCAGACCCCTAAATTTGCCCGTCCTTCCGGGCTCAAATTCCAAAAAAAATGTCTGGCACCGGATCTACCCTTCCCGCCTATAATCGAGGGTCCTATCAAAGCTAGACAGCGAAGAAAAATTCACAGTGTCAACATAGTGTCAAGGTTTTCTGAAGCAGCTGTAAATACCGGTGCACACAGCGATGATCTAGGGTCCTGACCATACCATATACTATGCTATTTCGACCAAATGTTCAGGTGACGAGTGACAAAGGCTCATGAACTGAACACTTTTCATGCATGTGATGGTTACAGCTCAATTTTGCATAAATGGGCTCAAAAACCCAAGTAGGATCTAATTTCAGCTTAAACGAAGTGTGAACTAAAACAATGGGTTTCAGTCAAACTGAAATTCTGATCCTGCTGCCACCAACCGAATTTCAGCTCAACTGAAACCAATTGTTTCAGTTCACATTTCAAGTTCACCTGAAATTAGAGCTAGATCTTTGATTTTCAGTAGGGCTGGAATGAAAAATGTTATGATTACTTTAGTCTTCAGGTTCAGCTGGGGCTAATGCAGTCTGAAAACCGGTGTTTAAGTGAACCTGAATTTTGATCTCATTCAATTGGTTTAGGTTTCAACATCAGTTGCCTTGAAACTACAATATCCACTTTTTGGTGTCTTTTAATTTAATTCCATACTTTGCCTTTCAAATTGCACTTTGACTGTGCCTAAATTTGGCAATCTTGGTGTGGTTGCAGCTGGCTGAGGTGAAAGCAAAGATGATTAACATAAGATGATGTTTGGCTTTGTGATCACAGTGATGGCATCATTGCCCAGCCTCCTGGCTCACCAGCTCTTCCCGAGCCAGAACATAACGAGTCTTCCACAAGTTTCTGTACGTTCTGCGCTCTTGCACGCCACCACCTGATTAGAAATTATTAGCGTTGAACTTGTCACAAAAATCCACCACTGTCTCAATTCATCGGACCACCGTGACGTAGCTCTCCAAATTCAATGTACAGCGGAATTTGCGTCTTTACTTCCTACTGGTTTTTACTGGACTTCCAAATTTCTTAGGCCGAAAATGGGGTGATTTACTCTCCTAGCAGTACCTACACTGGAAATCAGGTAGAATCCACTGAGAGGAAAAGGAGTGCGAAATGGTAAGTTTAGACCCAGGTATCGGCGAGGCTGAAAACATTAGTTTTGAGAGCTCTGAAACTAAATGTTCGGGCCGAAAGCTTACGTTTCGGCCACCGTTTCGGCCGGATGTCCCCGAAACAAATAGGATTGGAGTTACCTGAAATGGTAACCAATTGGTTTCAGCGCTGCCTAAGCTGCTAATGGTTTCAGTGTTGTTTTCTTGAGCACCCAAACTAGCCATTTAGCACTCAATTTCGGCTCAAATGATTCCATCAAATTTCCAGTGTGACCATCCTTGATTACCCGCATAATGAAACATAATCAATCTCGAACCTCTCTATACCCTGACCTGTGTCTTTCACTTCTCACTCCTGGGCTCTGTGGTATAAATAACTTCTAAGCTTGCAGTCAATATCTGTCTGTTCTTGGTGGTCATTCATGCGGCGGGGATTCGGGAGGTATTCCTACAACGTCATATCTCCAATAGCGCATCTTACAGCCGCTCAAATGCCAGCATATGCGTTGGGAAACAGCTCCGGTGATTTGATGGCTGGATGACACTAGTGAGCTCCGTTTTAAACCGTGAACAGCGCGAGCAGCTTGGCCTGTAATACAGGCTGTACTGTCGCTGAGAAAGCTACATCCCCATCAATGAGAGAGCTGTAAGCTCATTTAGCCTTTTTTTCATGTATGTCTTCGGGATGTGAAGATCTTTTAGACCCCCCTGCAGGTTGCGAAGCATCTAGACGACGTCATTCAGAACGTGAAACATTGCAATCACAGCCGAGACAGCGCCGACATGGCCAGACGCAATCTCCGCTTTGATGCCGTTTGACACAAAGATATTAATGGGATCTCATCTTCTGCGACTAGGGGCGATATAAAATCCCTCAGTACATGCCTATCACAGTTCTGATACGACAAAATCCGCAAGGAACACATTTTTTTGTTCATCGGATTCGTTCTTTAAAGTCTGCAGTAATTTAGACCGATGAAATTCTCCGTCCGACATCATTGGCCTCGAATTTGACGTGCGAAGCGCTCCCTCCCACGCTGTGCGTGCCGGGTTTTCCTGCTCCACTGTTCGTGATATTTTCTATCTAAGTGTCTCCGGAAGTGCTCGACGTGGGAGTGGAATACCCCCACTTTGGGCCGCCTACCGCGTCGTGCATATGCTCAAGAGCTCCACAGCTCCACAGTTACTGACCTCCCAGGTCTCATTCTGCGGCTCTTGGGTCAACCAATTCGGGTACCATTGCCCGAAAATGTAGTATAAAAGGTGCACCCATCGTCTGATATTTCTTCACTCGAACACACCCCAGTCGTTCAAGCTCTCTAACAAATCTTCAAACATGTTCTCCAAGCTCTCAGTCATTGTCACCTCGGTGCTCATCGTAAGATCCCCCTTGTCTGGTCCCGCTGAGCCTGCCTGATTTTTTCTTCGCAGACCCTTGCTGCCGCCACGCCCACGGGCCGCACCAACACTCCCCCAGTTACGACCCCCGACTCTCCCCAATGCTGTAACAGCGTCGTTCCCTCGAGCAGCACCGCCGCGTCCGCTGTAGCGGCTCTCCTCGGCCTCGATCTCACTGGCCTCGACGTTCTCGTCGGGCTTAGCTGCTCCCCCATCACCGTCGTCGGCAATAACTGGTAAGCGTATCGTTTTCCTCACTAATATGCTTTTCATACTCATGGGGAAAAATAGCGGCGACACCACTGTCACTTGCAGCTCTCCCGATAAGGAATGGGGTGCGTTCCATTTTTGTTCGCATCTCGATACGATAGTTATTGACGATTAAATATTTTCCAGGCGGTCTCATTGCCATTAACTGCATCCCAATCACTCTTTAATTGAGCATTTTGGTTGCATTACGGAGGGGAAACGACCGGTCTTGGAATTATTGCGCCGTCTGGACCTTCATTTCTATTGTTTACCGTGTATTTCTGTGTATTCCAAGTGAAAAGAAATGTGCGATAAAAACCAGGTCGCCCAAATCGCGTACGGACTCCAAGACACCCTGAACAAGGTTGTTTTTGCAATAAGCATCATGACATGATATGCATTCAGTGCTTTTCGGTTGTCGCACTTGCACCACTCGTGTTCAGTTGGACAGTTGGAGTCGAGCAGCTGATTGTACAAAGACCTACCGCAAAGGCGAATGAGAGCTAAACCACCACTGTGATGTTTTGGATGGATGGGAATGCTGCGCGATAGTCGACTTCGGGGAGCGTAGCGTCGGTAACTTGAAGCAATGCGAGGCTGCATTTCGATCTCGAAATGAACAAGGCGATAAAGCTGATGTCCGCAGCCCCACCGAACTATTCACGGGCCCAGAGATGGCAAGGTGTCGGAGAGCGGGGGCAGTGAGTGCATCAAGGAGAAAATGCAAGCTGTGGTCACTGTCGCTCAGTATCAACGACTCAAGGTGCATGAGAGGGGGGACTGGTGCAACGCTCGAGTCAGTGTCCTCTTCTTCGATCGTGGAACCTGCGAAATGCACAAGATGGGGTGCACATTGCAGTAGGTCTGCGCACTTGTAAGAGTACACCCATCCGAGAGAGATGCTCGTCAGCTGCGACCACGGTAGGATCACAGCGTCGATGTCATAATTAGGGGACAACACAACTCGCTTCAGTCTCGGTGTATTGGCGAACGGTGTTATTGGAGTCGGGATAGGATTTCGGAGTATAGACGGCCCAAAGGTCAGCGCACGGAGGAGGGAAAGTCAGATCCGATTGAGCGAAGAGCATCGAAGGGCAGGATGAGGTCCATGACTTCCCAGCGATCGGAATGATCGGTGATGGCCTCTACGAACGACGCGAGCTCAGTAAACTCATAGAAACCATAGCCATACAATGAGATGGAAAGAGGGCAATCCTTGGAGCGCGCCAGCCACGTTCTGAGAAGAGTTAGACTCCAACGACGAGAGAGTAGCTGATCGAGATCGAGTTCAATAGCTCTCCAAAGTCGGGGAGTGCAAAACGCTATGCTGCGCCATGTCCGACAAATTTGACCCAACACAGTTGGACAAAAGACGCCAGTGACGGGAGGCCGGTTGGGATAGGCGGGTACAAATTGGACGAAGATTTCGGACGTGATTTCGGTGGGAAGGGTAAGAATGGGGTATCTGTACGCATCAAGATGCGCCTGTAATCTCTGCCGTTCCTCCCGTGTGGCGTTAAGAGACTCCTCCAGAGTCGAGACGCGAAGGTCGAGCTCTCACGGGCACTGGCATCTGCAAGCGAAGTAGGTGGCGCGGTTCCGTGACCACCGTCGATGGCCATTATGGTCTGTGAGAGGTAGTGAGGGAGCGCGTCTCAATATCGCGACTCAGCCACCTACAGTTTTACTTACTTACTGAAGCCAAACTGAAGCGAGAAAAGGCAGCTTGATGGTATTGTCACTGTGAGGCTACTGCACCGCCGCTTCCGGATCCGCCCGCTGCCGAAGTTTACACCGTATAGATCGGCAAACGGCGCCCACGCTCTCCCACGCTTTCTTCTCTTCCTCATCCCTCAATCCTTTCTGGCTGAACTCTCCATTTCTCGACTCTGCTATGTTTTATCATACTACCGCACCGCATCACCCGCACACATTCTGAAAGCGTTATCGGCAAATATTTTCGATGGCATGCCCTGGAACAACCTTGGAATACTCCAGGAACAACTGACTCAGAACCGACGAACGTGCGCAACTGCCTTCGAATTCCCGCCAGTGGTTCCGGCATCGTCCACTCTCCGCCAACCAGTGATCATGCTCCTGGCCGTCCTCCTCCTCGCGTCGAGCGCTACGGCGGTTCCCTTGGCCAGCAGCTTCGCCAGCACCCTCGCAGGGCTTCATGGCAAGCTCACATTCGACGCGCACGGGAATTTCAAGGTCCGTTCGCGATGATCTCCGGAATTGCGCCTGCTGCATCGATTTCAGGTCGTGTCCTTCTCGGACATGCATTTCGGGGAGGGAGAGGAAGTAACGTGGGGTCCTGAACAGGATGTGAACACCTCGATCGCCCATGCTGCCATCCTGGACCACGAGAAGCCCAACTACGTGTGAGCGTCGTTTTTTCTGACTGTCGGGTCTGCTTCTCATGGCTGCAGAGTTTTCAACGGCGACCTGATCACCGGTGTGTCCTCGATTTTATTTTGAGATCAAAGCGACTGATGTGGCCAGGTGAAAACGTCTTTGCGTTCAACGCCACAAAGTATCTCGATCAAGTCTTTGCTCCGACTGCCCGCCGCAAGATCCCCTTTTCATCCACTCACGGAAACGTCAGTTTTTTTTTGGTGGTGCTTTAGATATGGGTTTCTGGCCCAACTTCGGATCCAAAATGAGTGAGGTTTCGGCGCGGACCACGATCTACCACGGCCCGGGACTCAGTTGGGCCCAAAAACCCATATTTTAAACATCCTATAGCTCGATCTGTCTAAAATCTGAAAACCACACAGCACGATAACAGTGTCCGTACTCCTTGACTTCCCGCAATGCGCGCGCTCATCTGAAGGTCCCGCAGCTTGCCATTAACCACCTGGAGGAGATTAAGTAATGTGTCGTGCTTCGGGTCATTGCTAACACCGGCTTATTTTTATGTGAACAGGTACGAGCAACGACACTACTCCGCCCTCTCGCACACGCGGTCCGATGTCGGTCCAAAACCGTACGGATGCGGCAACTACTGCAAGCGCCTTCCTATTTCTTGTGCTCCGTGTCCCCAGAACTGAATTACTGTGTATCTCAGGGGTCCCCGTGTACGCGAAGAAGACCGACTGCGTCCCCGCGGTCATCCTGTGGTTCTTCGACTCGCAGTCGTTCGTAAGCGGCCATCCAGGCGGATCCGGTATGCGAAAACCTGCATTGCGGTATCGCCTACTAACTGTTGCTCTGTCAGGGCCCGTGCCCCCGGAGGCGAACGTCTATTGGGTCGATGAAAAAACCGTGCCGCAGTACATCAAGCAGCAGCGCCAGCTCATGGCGCGCGTGGTGCGTAATTAATTCAATTGCTCCTCACCAGCGCTCATGGAAAACTAACAGTGGAAAACGGTCCCTCCTGCACTCGTGTTCGTGCACATACCGGTGAGTTCCCCTGCGCCGCGCGGGTCACCTAAATTTATTTTATTTCATCGTCAGGTCCAGAAGGCGGACATCCTCGCGCCGCTGTGTGTGCCTTCCTTCCTTTCTGACGTGCGTACTAATTGCATGCAGGCCAAGCGCAGGCAACCACGACGACGAGCCCGACCCCGCGACGCAGGGCTTCCTCAACGGCACCTACACCGGTCTTGATCTGCCCTGTGTGTCCCCTCCCAATCCCACCCATTCCCCTTGAACCCCTTCTGAAGAGCTACTTACCCACTCACTCTCCCCCAGTTTGGGATGCACTCGTCGAGCTGGACGGCGGGCACGGCACGGTGCTCGCGGTCACCTCGGGGCACGACCACGGCGAGTCGTGGTGCGCGCGCGCGCCCCGCTCGGCCGGTATAGCTATCCCGATTTGCTTCAACGGGCACTCGGGGTACGGCGGGTACGTGACAGAGCACAGCGCGGTGCGCAATGCGCGCGTATTTGCGCTCAATCTGCGCGATCTGGCGACAAAGGCGCCGACGGTGAGGACGTGGAATTCTTGTACGCTCTCTCCCTTTTATGCGCCGGGTGAGGATTGAAAGCTGTTATTTTATTAGACGAAAACAGCACGATCAATGACGAGGTCGTGCTTGGGCCGGAGTATATGGCGCATTTTTAGCTCGTGGGCTGGGCGGGATGTATGTGTGTATTGTGACACGGATAAAATGTTCCAGGAGTTCTGGGCACACTTTGGCGCTCTTCGCCGGGGAAAGATCTATCCACGTCTTGATCTGTCTGACGTTGTTCTCGAGACACCAAGACACCTGCGAGAGGACTAATTTCGGAGTCTGGCGAATCGTGGAATCAATATCGATACCCCTGGCCATTACTGTTCAACATTCGCAGGCTTTTTTCTCAATCGCCAGGCCACAATTTTTTCAAGTTCTTTCTGGTATGAGGTGGTGTCACCGTACTCGCAGCTGGAAGCCAGATAGTTGGTTCTCTGACAATTGCACTCGTTTTGATTCATTAGGGTAAAATACACTGCGTCACTAAAAGTGCAATGTCCGAAGTCAAATAGTGGGGACAACATGTGTTTCAAAGCTTTTCCCCAGGTGTGATTTAATTCTGGGAACCAGGTGACATTTCTCTTGAAGTACATATATTCAGAAAAAGACTGATTAGTCACTGTAGTCAGTGTTGAAGACTCGAAGGCGTTGAAGTTCCTTCCCCAGTGCAATCAATTCCGTTGTCTCATTCGTCATGTCCCGAGCGCCATATCTCTCACATCGCCCCTGCTGTTAACCCGGCCAGTCTCGTTCCTGGTGCTCATTTGCTATCTCATCTGCAGCATGGGATTCAGGGCGTATGCGGCCCTGCGACGTCATCTCTGCAATACAACTCCTTCCGATCCTCTTACGCCCGACTTAAAGCCACATTGAGCTACCGGTCTGATCTCGTGGCTGATTTAGAATGTCAAGCTCTAAGTCCGCTCTGGCGCCGTTTCGTATCGCAAGGGGTATGACATCATCTCATTTGTGGGCGTCTGCTGAATTGCCAATATTAATCCAAGATAGTGTCCAGGCGAGGGATCCTTTTCTGCAACATTGTTGAGCAAGCTTCTTTCTTTTTTTCGCTATTTTTTTGCGGCTGATTTGTGAATGACAGGTGAGCTTTTCGACCGAAAAGGCTGTGATATGACCTCAATGACATTTTCTCGGACACAGGTGACGTGAGAAAGGGCCTGGCGATGAAGTAGCTATTCAAATATTAGTCCACGGCTTCACACCACCTGTCCTCCCGCTCCACTCTATCTGATATCTTCTGCCTCAAAGTCTACCACAAATCGTCTCAACATCGATGTTCACCATGTCCAACCGCTCCACTGCTCCACAAAGAATGACCTTGTCATGTTTCGTTCTGCGGTTCCTGGTTCCTCCACTTCGGGTAGCCATTGCCCCCAAATGTATAAAAGGTGCACCCATCTCATTATATTTCTTCACTCGAACACTCCCCAGTCGTTCAAGCTCTCTAACAAATCTTCAAACATGTTCTCCAAGCTCTCAGTCATTGTCACCTCGGTGCTCATCGTAAGCTCGATCTTGTCTGGTCGTGTTGAACTTGCCTGATTTATTCTTCGCAGACCCTTGCTGCCGCCACGCCCACGCGCCGCAACGACTCTCCCCCAGTTACGACCCCCGACTCTCCCCAATGCTGCCAGAGCGTAGTTCCCTCCAGCAGCACCGCCGCGTCCGCTGTAGCCGCTCTCGTCGGCCTCGATCTCACCGGCCTCGATGTCCTCGTCGGGTTGAGCTGCTCCCCCATCACCGTCGTCGGCAACAACTGGTACGTGCACCATTCTCCCGCTCATCTGCTCTTCTTACTCACGAAAAATATTAGCGGCGACACCACTGTCACTTGCAGTGCTCCCAAGGACGAATGGCGTGGGTTGCATTTTGTTCACGTCTTGATACGACAGACATTGACGATGCATTATTTGCAGACGGTCTCATCGCGATTAACTGCATCCCCATCACTCTTTAATTTTGTGAGGATTGCATTATCGAAGAGAAACAACCGGTCTTGGAATTAGTGCGATATTGATATTGCTTTCTACTCTTTACTGTGTATTTCTTTGTATCCCGGTGGAAAAATGTACGAAAAAAACCACGTGCCCCCACAGTTAGCAAGCGAGGTCAACTTGTCCTCAGCGGCAGACAAAAATTTCAGAGATGGTATTCATTCCAAAAACACCCTTGAACTCCACAGAAAATGCCTGTCTTTTCTATATATAATTATCTCGACTGCAATTTTCCGAATTTTCCGCTAATGAACTGGTTGAAAGCAACGAAAAACGCGTAGTGCAACAACGAATCCTTTTTTTTCAATGTGCCCCAAAAAAAGCAGGCGCAGATGCAAGTTCTAAGAATTGCCGGACAGGACTATTTTCCCCCGCACCTCGACATTCTTCGGGAGGAGGTGGAGCCAATTCGCAGACCGCCATTATCTCCAGAATATACTCAGCGATAGCGGAGAACCAATAATCGCTTGCGTAGGCGCACGATGATAACTGGCTCCGAGAGAGCAGGGCATTGACAGGGTCGTATTCACCTGGAGTCGAGTAGCCTGGTTGTACAAAGTACCGCGTGTACCTACAACAGTTCGTGTGTCTAAGGCGTAGAAACCAATGTGATACTCTGGATGGATGGGAATGCTGCGTGGTAGTCGGCTTCGGGAAGCGTAGCGTCGGTAACTTGGAGCGACGCAAGGCTGCATCTCGATCTTGAAATGAACGAGATAACAAAGTCGAGATCTCCGGGTCTGCCCCAATCATCCGTGGTGGGCCCCGAGATTGTAAGGTGTCGAAGAGCGGGAGTGGTGAGCGCGTCCAGAAGAAGATGTAAACTGTAGTCGCTGTCCCCCAGCATTAACGATTCGAGTTGTGTGTGGGGGAGCACCGGTGGTACATTCGTAGGGTTCCTTTCCTGAATCGTAGCACCACTAAAATACACAAGACAGACAGCATAACGTAGAATGTCTGCGCACTCGTAGGGGTACATATCCACAATGGAGATGCTCGTCATCTGCGACCAAGGTAGGATCACAGTGTAGATGTCAAAATGCATGGACAGTGTAACTCGCTTCAATCTCGGACTGTTGGCGAATGGTGTTATCGGAGCCGGGATGGGAATCATGTGGGGCGGGTAGTAGGTTGGCCCAAAGGTCAGCGCACGGAGGAGAGGAAAATCGGGTCCGATCAGCCGAAGAGTATCGAAGGGTAGGACGATGTCCATGTCTTCCCAGCGGTCGGAATGAGGAGTGATGGCGTTGACAATTAACGCGAACTCAGCAACAGCGTCGCTCTTGGAGGTTTGTAGTGATATGGATAGAGGGCAGTTTTTAGAGCGTGCTAGCCAGGTCCCGAGGATGCTCAGAGACGCAGGATAAGTGGCTGGATTGTCGAGATTAAGTTTAATAACTCTCCAAAGTCGGGGGGTACTAAACGCGATACTGCGCCATGTACGGCAAATTTGACCCAACAGAGTTGGGGAAAGGAGGCCAGCGGGAGAAGGCCGCTCGGGATATACGGGGAGAAAGTGGATGAAGATTTCGGAGGTGATTTCGGTGGGGAGGGTAAGAATGGGATATTTGTATGCGTCAAGAAGCGCCTGTAATCTCTGCTGTTCCTGCCGTGCGGTTTCAAGGGATCCCTGAAGAGCGGACTGGGAAATGAACAGATCCAGGTCTGCCACGCGAGAACGGACGTCTGACAGTGAAGTAGGTGGCGCTGTTCCCTGACCACTGTCGACATCCATTATTATTAATATGCACTGTGAGAGGCAGAAAAAGTGAGGGGGTAAGATCTGGAGCCATTTAAGCACCTACAATTCTTTTATCGGCCGACTAGCTGAAGGGTTGAGGTAAAGCGAGAACCAAAAGGCAGTTGATTATATGGATTTGCTGGCGGGCCACTGTGAGGCCATTGCACCGCCTCTTCCGGTTCCGGCCGTTGCCGAATCCAGCCATCGCTTCCTTCAAGTTCCTTCATCCTCTTGTTTACTTTCATGGATCAGATCATGTGCGTTTGCCAAGTACATGAAAGAGGAGCCCACGCAAAAAAAATAATCTATAACATACTGAAGACTGTATGCAGGTTTGAGCAGAAAGGCGAATAATTAGACCCCGGCCTTTTGGCATTAGCACATTTGACAAGCAACCTAGATGCCTATCATATCTCGGCACCGCATCCCACACATCATGCGGATGGATGAGGAGGTATATATAACTGACAACCAAAAGAGAGTAAAAATGGAAAAACCGTGCGCGTGAATGGCCGAACTTAGTCATGGGGAAAGCGCTACAGACTGTGCAGTGCAGTTCATCGCGATGAGGCTAATCATGTTTCGATGGGGTTCGTCGTCCGTTACATTAAATAGATATAACTGGCCGATGAGACGGATCTGTAACAAGAGATGTCTTCAACCAGTCATCGCAGGAAATCGAAGATGAACAGACCTGATGGAAGAGGGCTTTTGGAATTAACCACCAATCAAATTTCAAGGATCTACCTCATGGCGGTTACATTTTCTACCCCGCCTACCACAAAAGTCCATAAGTAGAGCATAAATGATAAATTACGAGCCAAGGTCCGAGAAGATCTGTCAGCTCATGAGGCTGCATAGACCGGAGGCAACTCCATCATCGCACGGCTGATGCGAATTCCACTATCTACATGCACGACAGGCTCAGGCCACATATCGTCGTCGTTGTTGTAGCCCATTTCTGTACTTGGTGTGTATGCAGCGGAATCCATGCTGCCCCTCCGCAAGCCTGAGGAGTTGAGAGAGCCGAGAAGCAGCCCACGGACGATCTCCGCCTGTTGTGGGGGAACGGGAACACCATTGCGCGTGATAGGGGAGTGATTCGAGCGGGAACCCATCGGAATTTGTATACGCAGTCCAGATTGCGCTCCTGCAGAGACAGAAACGGAAGACTGAACGCTGTGCATACTCGGATATTCCGTCATCGGTGATTGTCCTTTCGTAGGACTAATGGGACTCGAGTAGGATGAGAATGACAGCCTCAGGCCTGGAGGCGGCGGCGGTCGGGGCGGTGCTTCCGGCAGGAGATCAAACACGCTGACGGTGCCTTCAATCTCCTGCAGTCGTTTTTGTCTTCGGCGACGGATAGCTAAGAACACAAGAACGAGAACAACCAACATTATCGCCCCCGCGGCTCCACCGATGATCGCAACGACGGGAAAGGTCTGTCGAGTACTATCCTGCTGATTCGTAGGAGCTGTGGTGGGCGATATGAAGAAGCCAGTCGATGAAGGAGATGGAATGAACTGGGTAAAGAGCGAGGACGTGGAAGTAGGCGTTTGCGAGGCTGTGCTAGATATTAAATTGGCGGGCGGCGATGATTCGATGGGTGGCGAATCGGTGCTGCTCCCTGGTGCAGGATTCGCTGTGTCGTGAGAGGTGGAGGGCGCCGGTGGCTGCGACGGAGTCTCATCCGGCACATCGGTCCTACAACCTTCAATGAGACAGTTATGTTAGAGAAACAATACAACGCACGTATAGAGCGCGAAGTCGAATATGATGACTGCTGAATCTGGTCCTTTGGTTTCGATTAGAAGAACGTGATCGCCGTCTTCGAGCCCCGTTTTACTGAACACCGTGGCGTTATATTGGAAGTTTGAACTTCCGTCTGAGTCGTGTGTGAAACTGCCAGCTGCGACGCGATCGAGGAAGAAGTCGCATCGAACATTGCTCGCAAGATCAGAGTCTGCAGCGAAGTTGGGCAGGATAAAGAAGACGTAAATGGCGGTCCCTGGAGATAGGAAGTGAGGATAGGCTGCAATTGAGAGAGGAGGTCTTTTACGCACCAGAAAACGGAATGCTTATAGAGATAGAGCCAAGCTCTGCAAGAAACAAGGCGCTGGTCCAGGTGTTATCAACGGCCAATTGTGCGTTTGGGACGGATGCGCAATCAGAGCAAGATATCTGGTCGAACCAGACTGCTGTATCATCCCTCGCAGGAACGTATTGGACCTGTGCGCCACTGAAACTATCGCCCTTTGCATCATCTATTGTCCTGTTGACTGTTTTGGCCTCTACAGAGCACAGAATGGCCAGAGTTAGAGTGAACAACCAAATGGCTGCCCAAAAAGAGCGTGGCACGCGGTGCATCCTTCTAGGGCGACTCGCGCAAGTAGCAGAGGAAGGGAGAGAGCGGAAGGAGCAAGCGACTCAGAAGGAAAATCAGTGAGATACACTTCAGAGACATGCTTGCCGTGCGGCAGTAGCAACCTCTTGACAGATTGGCACTCAGACAAGGCTCTGCGAAGGAATGCTATAAACTCACGGGATGCGACGAGGAGGATAGATGGACATGAGTGAACAGATATGATCTTCTGAGTTTGAGCTAACGGGGAGCGTGATCTACCACAGCGGAGTTAGCAGGACCTTAAAGAGTCACCATGAGTGGGATAGGTACTCCTTCTATCCACCCAGCTAACAATCCGTCGAAGTAGGGCGAAGTGCGAATGTGGACGACTCCCGATTCAAGGACAGGGTGGATTCAAAGAGGCGCCAAGGAATCAATCAGAACAATCGAGCGGCTGACTTGAGAAGATACGTCGATATATCGTTTGACGGCTCCTTGAGGTGAGGGACGGAAAATAGATGGTGGCAGATAGATCTGAAGGAGTCATCGGCACGTGCGCAGTCGGCGCGACGGCAACTGCCAAATACTCAACAACAGTGTTAAGTTGGCACTTATTAGGCAATGCCATCTTCAAAAATCCGGACAGTGGCTCCAGTCGTCGCGTTGATACCGAGCTACGAGTAGGCTGTGAATGAATGCTTCGTTTGGCCACCCGGACGTTCTATGTGCTAAATACGAAATATGAATTGGATCAGTCACTGTTTGTCCCTGTGTGATTCAGAGGTTGCCGGATGATACGCGTCACTCCTTCCGAACTTGCCGCATACACCGCCGCCGGCGCGTCTCCCGCCCTCTTCTCGTTCTTCTCCCCGTCCTTCCTACGTGAAAGCGCGCGCGCCCGCACCACTGTCCTCACGCGCCACCTCCAGCGCATCCTCGCTGCCCTACCTCCGCCTCTTCGTCCACCATGATTCCCATCGGCGTACCCGCGCCTCGCAAAAGTCCAACATCGTCGCGCTAAGCGTCCCCCTCGGCATCAGCCGCGTTGACACCGCTTGAGCTTTATTTTCACCGCCGCTTGACCGTTCGCGTTCGCCTTCCTGCTTTCGCTCCCCTTCCTGCGTTGGGTTTTGGTACACTTTACTTCCCTCCCTCGTGCTCACACATTCAGTTTTGGTGGCGCACGTTTCCCTTCTTTCCCTTCCATCCTGTTTCCTTACTTTTTCTTCATTTCCCGCCTGCTTTCCCCCCTCTCCCCCTTCCCTTTTCGTCTGTTCACCGCGTTCGTCCGGTTCTTCATATATATATTATCCTGATAACTCGTTCCATTCCCTCCCCCTCCCCTTGTGTTATTAATATTGTCCTTGCGTTTTGGTTTGAGGCTACCTGCTGCCGACAATTTTCCTTCCTCTTCTCTTCTTCTCCTTTCCTGTTCTTCTATCCTCCTGCCGCTCAGCCCCATTCTTTTTTTCTTCAAGTTGTTGATTTGATTTCGTCTTTATTTCGTTTTTCCCTGCGGATATCTATGGATTATTTCCACTTATCTGTCTTTTTCACCGGTGGGCTCATCTGGTGTGTATACAGCTCATTCTTTTATGCATTGTTACTTAAAAAACTTATTTAGGTCTCCTGCAAACATGTCCAACATCTGGCCCGCTATGCCCGTTGCGTATGTATTCAACGTCCTCATCAAGGAACGGTACCTCGCGTGGTGGAGTAAATACAACTAGTAAATCTCCCGTTATCCCGCCTCCCACTCTGCTAACCGACCCCGATTCCCCAGCATCACCACCATGGCTTTCGCCGCAGCCATCGCGCTCTCCGGCATCTTCATGTTCTTTGCAATCTCATGGCCATGCGCAGAGATCATCTGGAGCGGGAACACGCGCCCCTTCGAGGGATACGACGGTTCCGGCTGCCCACACCTGCCTAGTCCCGAGATTGGGTACTTTGGGCCAGTACGCCGGTTGTGCTCCTTTGTTCCTTTTCGCTAACCTTTTCACGCAGGGCGTGGGAGGGTATTTTCCTGCTACGTTCCGCTACGATATGTACTTGTTAAGTCTAATGAATATAAGTGTCTTTTGTAAGGTCTTGTCTGCCCATATTTGTATTTCACCGGCCAAGAGACATAGCGGGTTGTACTGACAGATATGATTGGCTAGGGAAGTCTGTAGTCTCGCGTAGCCAGACTCCCCAAGTTCAAAAACAGTAGAAGGACTGCACTTCCGACACCGGAGGTAATAATAAATAAACAATCTTGAGTCTGATCCTCATGAAATTGCGCTTTGGAAGACTGCAGACTCGTAAGCGAACATTCCCCTGAGGAGAACAACAAATTATCACCATTTCAAAAAAAAAAATCAAGGATCCCGCCGTCTCAAGGACAGAAGGTCAGCGTGTAGTCAGCATTCTTGGAAGTCTGGCAGGACAACGGTTGCGCATTCGTGTCGTCGTATACGAATGCGATTGCCTTAGGGCAGTTATTCTCTGTGAAGCATTTTTAGTAAATTCAGATGGACGCAATCACGGTGTGAACACGGACTGAAGTACGCATAGTTTATTACGCCCGACGCGGGACAAGTCGAGGGAGTGCCGTGTGTACCAGTGCAGCAATTTGAGGAGTTCTCTGCAGCGTCAAAATAAGCGATTTTAGACGTGCGACAACGCAAGTAGACATCGTACCTCCGTTACCGTTCAACAGGTCCACGGTACATGCGCTCTTGCATCCGACAGGGAATCCGGTGGAGTCAAAAGGTCCTTTCTGTGCGACGGGGCCTGAGAGCCCTGATCAGTATCGCATTATATGTTCACAGCAACCGGCACAGACAGTTGGGGCTGAGATCGACGGAGCATGAAGGAACAGTGCAGCCCGCGTTGTTGTCAATACGAACCCTGATATGAGAGACGTGAGCCTGTGCTGCGAGAACTACATGGCGGAGTTGTGGCCGAGGCGTACGGAAGATTGAATCCATCAACAAGAGAAACTAATCAATATTTTCAACAACGGAATTTATTCGATACGTCATCTGGATTGGAGCGTACCGTCGTAGAAGTCCTGGAGGTTGTTACCTAAAAACCATTCGGCCAGAGTCACAGGAGGCGCGGCCTTAGTATGCTTGATGTGAACCGCACAACGAGAAGGTCATTGGATCCCGCTTACAGTTCCAGCGACAGAATCACAAACAAGCCCTCCGTTGCAACCGCCGGTGAGGCAGGAATTGGGGCCCGAGCCCTTTGAAAAATCGCAATTACGCCTGCCCTAAAAATTTTTAACCTCGTCCCTCTCTCCAATTAATGGGACGGCGACAACATACTCAAATTCGGCCACTCTGTGAACGTTCTTAATTTTGAGAGTTATACTTCAAGTAAGAAAAAATTCACCCAGGTGTTGGACACCGTGAAGGAAACATTCGTGAAAGGTGCGGATTCCCATCTGGAATATTGTGCTCAATAACGCAACGGTGATCATCTCAAGCCTCCATACCCTGCTGGCTGCGTGGGCTGAGCACCACTGGAAGTGAAGACCTGCTGCGTATCTAGCGATGTACACGGTGATAGAGGGGCTGCCATACCGCGGGCCTAAAATAAATGTTTAGCACTTGAAATGCGAGGTAGAATAATATGGATGCCGACCAGATCGTAAATGAGCACTCGTTGCGAACCTGGAGAAATAAATAAGATCAAGAGATTCAGTTGTAGGACCACAGAGATCTGAGTGATTTTCTCTAACCGTGAAGGTTCTGGCGCAGCTGCTGGGATAAGAGCTACAGTTAATGCGTTGGAGAGCTTCATGGTTGTATTGCGACGAAGGAACCGATGAGGCTCACCGTCGATATATATCTTGCTTAAGTATAGATACGGAGATCTGCATGTGCCGCTCAGGCTCGTGACGGAAAAAATACTCTGAGCGGATCTTCGATTCTAGCCTGATGGAAGCATTTTACTCCCGGTGGTCATACCATCGGGGCTCGTGCGTGAGAGCAATCTATGCAGGTCCATGCGTTGTGCCTGCATATGAGGCAAGTTTTGTCTGTGATATTTGACACGTGGCTATAGCACTCCCTTTGTTCAAAAAATTAACGGCAAGATTTTTATAAAAGCAAATGCGAAACTCAAGTGGGGATCAGTGCAAGAGTCCCAATTGAACCTGCCCAAGTTGCGAAATTTAAATCCCTGGTTGGTAGCAGCGACCACCTGTGATTGCTCATCGTCTGCCTCTGGCGGGTGTGCTGCGTCGGGTGTGCTGAGCAAGAGTTCGGATCACCGCACCGATGCTTGATGCTTGCTTTGTGCTGCTTGGCACAAGCCCCTGTCTTGTACATCGTTTAAGGCGCTTCAAATTCTACCAGTGAGCTTTGTGCCGAACATCGACAAAGCCAGGGCAGCTATCTGGATCAGACACGAGACTTGTACAGAGCTCCGGCTTCTGCTTCAAAGTGCGCAACATTCAGCTGAGCGAGGAGCCTCGCTCGTTATTAAATCAAGCTACGCCTCGACTCGGACCATATATGTGGCTGGAATTTGCTAGGCTCGTCCCCATCCGGTATCTGAATAAACATGTACACATTGATCGCTCGAAACCTCGCATCATCAGATACCGGCTGGGAGCAGTTTTTGGTGATGGTTTTTCCCCCCACCATTTGAAGCGTTCGACTTAGTAGAATTTCGGTAAAAGTTGAAAATTTTGGGTAAAGAGGAAACATGGACCATTTTGAATTCTCTATCGAACGAGCCCAACATGTTTTTTGACTAAAAAAAAAGTATGTTGGGCTCATTCAACGTAGAATTTAAAACTGTTGCTGTTACAACCGGGGTCCAATTTTTCAAAATTTCCGTGAAATTTCTCTAAGTCAAGCGCTTCAAATGGCGGGGGAAATTTTCTTCTGCCAAAAGTGCGACATGGGGGCCCACTCCGCTCGCGATTGATCGTTGCCATTGTTCTTGTTTTGTCTGATGTTGGCTGTGTTTGCATATCTCCCCGATTCAGCCTTAACTCCGAGTCTGTGAAATCGCGAGCGTCGACTGGTTCACGAGTCTAGGAATTTGCAGTGTCTATTTTAAATGTTGAGGCGGCAAGTTTTGAGGTCCCGAAGAGAATGTCGTGGACTATAGTGTCGGTGACAGCTTAGAGGAATTGACCAACGCGGGTCATAAAACCATTAGCCAGAAAGACACTTCTCACTTTCAATGAGACTGGTTAGAACGAGTGCATCCTGAGGCGTCGAGACATGGGTAGTGAAATTGCGATAGGGTATGAGGATCAGATGCAGAGTTTATGACGGCCATCCGACATCGCTCATATGTATTCATAGAAGGTTGAATGTCCGACACAAGCTAGCCCTTTGGAAGGTGCAGTGGGCAGAGTGAATGAGGGTCGGCGTCAGGGGCAAAACGCACCTCGGGTACTGCAAAGTCGAGAGAAGCTGTAATTGCATTCAACGAGAGCGCCGGATAACCTGTGCGATGCCCGATATGCTAGTCGGGGACTTCTCTAACACATCACCCGTCACACAAGACATTGCACCTGTTTCTGCAGGCCCATCTACGAGTCCTACCCTGCGCGAAAGAAAAAACAATTTTCTCCGAATAAAACAGACTCAGGTAAATAACGGTGACATAAGTCATCTGGCCACATCTAGTCGCCCCACTGGCCACCAAAAACAATGCGTGTCACCTTCTTCCATCTCGTTATACCCTTCTCCCAGATTCGGTTCAGGCGCAATGATGGCGACATCTGGTTGTACACGCAATTCAACTGCTTCAAAGCATCTTCAAGCGTCGCGCGCGCATGTGGGTCGTCAACAGTCATGCTTGCGGCGACAATCCGAAAATCCTCCAAGGCCGGGTAAACCTAAGAGTGAAGAAGTTCTAACAATTTGGTGAAAAATATGGACCGGCACGTACATCGATTATTCGGCTCATTGCCAACCCAAGTTGAAAGACATCCACATAGAAAGGATTGCACGGTACCGTCAACGAGAGCTCGGGGATCATCGGAAACGTCCTCAGCGTCACTGTTATCAGTGCTGACTCTTTTCCGTCTGGAAAATGCTTTGACAGGCCAAAATCAATGTAATAGTATTGAACTGCGGGACGGAGCGAACAGCGGTTTTTCCAGGAGAAAAAGGGCTCGGCAAACCCGGAGTGAGAGTCGGGGTCGCACCAGTGCGAGCATTTTGGAATGAGGCGTGGTTCTTCGACGACCATATTCTGCGGCGCTATATCACTGTAATAACAAAAGGCTTAATCAGACAGTAGCAAAAAACACAGAGGCATTGCACGGACAAGTGTACAACATTGTGTGCATGCATGAACTGTAGCCCCTGCTTGGCCGCTCAGTAAACGGGTAGAAAGCACATTGGATAAGGCTCACCTCCATGTACTGTGTCATTGCATCCACGAACTCACCTCGACAATGAAATGGTGGGGAGTTAAAGCGGCGGCAATAAGGCATGACGATGAACGTCCACTCTGTGCTGGGGAACGGAATGACATCGAGCAGCGGTATCGTGTGATTCCTTGCGTCCGAGCGAAGGGCGTCCAAATGTCGGAAGATCTCGAGCTCCTTTCCATTGACACGCTTCAGAACGACCTTTTGATTGTCCTTGATGCACAGGGCATCAAGAGCATTGGAGTTGTAGCTGGTAAGGAAATCCTCGCATTCGTGCCGGATCGGATGGCCTTTGGGGCCCCAGGAGGGTACCCACTCGGGATGGTACCGTGGTCGCAGCTGGTAGCCGCGGGATAAAATAAACTCGTACGACTCCGCCCAGAATTCTTCGCTGTAACTTAGTAGTGGTGTGGGAGAGCCCTCTGAGAGCGTTCCAGAGAGCGTCAATTTTTCAGAGGACATTGGTGTCGAGATGAGCGTCGTGGCCATCCGCAGCAGCTGTGACAGTCATACATCACCAAAAATTCGCAACCTCGTTACGTGCTGCTATGGCCCCTATCTATATTCTTTGGCCCCTCTATATCACCCAACCACCACGGCAACTCATGCAAAGTCAAAAAATCTGGTGTGACGCCGACTGCTGAAACGATCCCTAATAAATTAGGACTTGTAACCTATGGAGAGTTGAGGCGGCCCTTCGCCTCCCTTCCTTCTGCAAAATATATGGACGATGCTCTTCAGCGTCCTCACACTCTCGACGTTCTTTATCTCGACCGTGAAACAGGTTAGTCAATCTTCCTTTTATGCTATGCTGTACACAGGGTAACTGTATTTATCGCCTTGATCGGCGGCCATGTGGGCTCCTTTCGTGATCTTCAAGTTAGTATGTCTTGTAATTTGCATCCAAATTTGATTTTACTTACTACTTACAACCATTCCTTTTTCAGATGGAGGCAAGTGAAGAGAATCCGCTCAGTGTCATTATTTACCGGGTTTCGCAGCTGTTGAAGGATCTCGATTCTGCTGCTCAAACTGCATCTTCGCGTCCTACCCATGGGCATTACTGCTCCTCTTCGTGGCAGTGATGAAAGGCAGCCCTTGATTCGCCGCCGCTCGTTCGACGCATATGATGCTAACACAGATGATGTTCCGGCCATTGCACATGTTGCTGGAGGTATGACTTTGGGAGTGCCTCCCAAGTGCCTGCTACTTATTAATGTTAGAAGAGCAAGAGACCGCGGGTGGAATGAGCAGCGGGGACCTGGTAACCGAGTACGCCACAGTGAGGCAAGCAACTCGTATTCCAACAAGGGATGCATCCATAATGTAATAGGGGAGCATGGCGTTGGAATGTAGCAAGAGAATCACATAGCAAGACTTAGATTAGAGCTTGGACCCCTGTCGCCTCCAAAAATGTGCCCTCGGGCCGGCCAACCCTCGTCTGGGTGAAGCCCCCTTCTCCCAGCGTCGCCGCCAAATGCGGTATTATTTACGCGAACCATGCCATAACGGCCAAGATGAACGTCGGCGTCAAAATGGGTCATCAAAAAATTCCTGGCTGACACATTTCAGAAAAGACATTCAAAAAATACAGGAACCAAACCTCAAGACCTTTGCCCTACCATGCTAGATTGCCTCGTCGTAGATGGCATCCATTCTGTACAAAATCATAGGCATAAGCCATTGGAGCTGCCCAGAAAGAAATCGGGAGAAGAAGAAAAGGAAACATACGGGGATTCTTCCCCTTCTCCGCCGCCACGGAGTACTTGGCTTGCCCTAGAGTGTAGATGAGCTCAATCAACTAAATATTTCATAAAAAAAGGTGCTTACCGCTGCCTTAAGATGTACACATCACTGCAGCAAGAGTTCGGATCACCGCACCGATGCCTGCTGCTTGGCACAAGCCCCTGTCTTGTGGTGCATCGTTTGAGGCGCTTCAAGTTCTGCCAGTGAGCTTTGTGCCGAACATCGAAAAAGCCAGGGCAGCTATCCGGGTCAGAAACGAGACCTGTACGGAGCTCCGGCTTCTACTGCAAATTGCGCAATATTTAGCTGCGCGAGGAGCCTCGCTCGTTATTAAATTGAGCTACGCCTCGACCACACATGTAGCTGGAATTTGCAGTTGCAGTACTAATGTCTATTTTTAAATATTGAGGCGGCAAGTTTACCGAAAACTGAGGTCCCGAAGAGAATGTAGTAGCCAGAAAGACTTCTCACCTTCGATGACAGACCATGTGCTGGGTAAGTAGACTTAAGAGGCAAAGAGAACATATATTTCCCTGGGAAGGTGGCAATAAATACAATAACGAACCGCAGCAAGCCCAAAAATGAGTGATTGTGACTGGTGGGGAACCGTACCATTTCTCGTTAGACGGGGCTGAGCACGCTTACTGGAGTTCAGGCGCAAGGTTGTCGTAGGTCGGGCAGAGGGCCTTCCAGTCCGGAGTCTGAATCTGCGACTGAGGGCCAGCGATGTTCTCAGCGGGGCGCTCGCCGAACACGACGGCCAAGCCAGCCTCTAAATGCCAGTCGATGTGGCTAAATGGTGACGGCACATGAGCAATGCCAGCGTAGTGGCCGGATTTCTACTGACCAATGCAAGAACCAGGCTCCTGGGTTGTCGGTGAAGAAGCGGAAAGTCGTGTTGCCGCCGTTAACTATTATTCGCCAGTGAGATTAAGCAACCATAAACCAAAGAGGGAAGATCAGCTTACTGGGTTGCACGTCACGCCTGGCCGGATTCTTGAAGTTGAAGACTTCAGAGTTGGGCTGCTTGATGACATCGAAGTTGTGCCCATGCACTGGCAATCTGATATAAGAAACTGTGAGCCCAAAAATAAACGGCTGCATACAATGGAAGGGGTGCGCTGTCAAGAAAAGAATGAGCATTTATTCAGATATCTGAGCGGGAACACGTACTTCCACCGCCGGGAATGCTGATGTCGACGATCGTGTTCTTGGGCAGCACGATTCTGAAAGGGGGTTAGTCAAAGAATGCATACAACACGCATTCTGACGTACACTTGCTCAGACGGGAGGAAATCGGTCGGCTGTTGAATGCTTAGTAGGGAGGGAGAAGGGGCTGCATTTATTATTTACCTTGGCCGCACCACTGAGCAGCTGCAACAGCACAGGGAGGGAGGGCGAGAGATAAGACTGTTCAAAAGCATGATCAACCCTCGTCGATCATAAAACGGCTGGGTTTCGACGCACAATTCCGTTAATGCGGAAGAACGGCGCGGAGGTATCAGTATCTATGTTAAGGACCTTTGCGAAGCCAGGGGGGCCAGCGCCGTATCGTCCGGGATTCTCTTGGGCAATGGGCTATGCACCTATCAGTAAAAAATAAAAGAGAGCCTGCGATGAGACACTCACATGCATGAGGCCATCATCGAGTTTGGGTCCAGGGACGTTGACGGTGGTCGGCTCAACGGCGGGTGCACCGACGTAGCGCAGAATGGCTTTGGTCAAGTTGACATTTACTAGTAGAAGGGAAAATGAGAAGACGAGGAATGCGGCACGGCAGGAGTAAGCATACAGTTCGGGTTGGCGGCGGGATCTCCTCCGGTCGGTCTGTGGGACATTGTCAGGACTCACAGATGAGCGAAGGAACTATTCATATTCACGGCGCGCGGATCTGAGATCAAGAAAGAAAAAAAGTCAGTGGGTTATTCCGAATGGAGGTGAGGGATTCGCATACCCAGTAGTTACCGACGGTCTGGTTGGCGTGCAAGATGATCGAGATGCGCTGAGCTAGAGGTTTGCCATCAGAACCGCAGATACAACGGAATCACGAGTATGATATTCACCGGCATAGACCTCCGCGTTCTGGAACGGCACAGGGTCATGCTCGACACCATCGAGTTCCATCACATCTAACATGGGATAAGGACAAAAAAGGAGTAGATTGCCTCGGTCCGCACCAAAGGTATGGTTGTCGAACGAGAGAGTCATGAACGGGCGACATGAGAGGGAGAATACGCGGAATCTGTCCCCCAATCATTAATCGGAAGTTGCGTGAGCCAGTATTCCTACCGGTAGCGGAGGCCTTTTCTGACGGTGATTACGGCAAAGGGCACTTCAATAAGTCAGTGCTTGCAGTTCTGCCCTTTCCCTTCTGACTCACCCAGAGGCCCTCCGTTATAGCGTCTGGATGGTATTCAGCAGGCAGTACATTATACAAAACACAGGACGAACCCTCTGCCATTGATAAGACCTGGGCGTGGTTCAGTGCGATGCATTCATAGGCCGCATGAAAAAATACCTGAGTCAGGGACACTTGCGAATTTGACGAGTCAGACTTGGAAAGGATGAGGAAAATCACTCACGGAGCGGTTCCAGACCGATAGAAAGCAATCTGAGTATCGGGAGCGAAGGTATCTACTGTGGTCACTTGCGCGCTCTATTTTTACGACTCCAGAGACTCACGATACCAATCCGCTAGCGTGATGATGGTGGAATCTAGAGAAACAGGTTACTACATAAAGTGTGTATAAATGGTCCTGAGTGAGGCGTACCATCGTCAACATCGCTAGATAAAATACACTGAGTTTTCAGAAGTGAGGACAGAGAAGTGACAGACTAGAGGTGCTTCAATGGATCATTGGGATCTAATGGCATTGTTAAGCGCAGCCAGCCACTCGCGGCTGAGACGAACCGTAGACAACAAAAGCGCCTGGAGGCCCTCAGCTTTGAAAGGGATGTAGTAAATAATATACTTACCGCGCAATCCGTCGCAGTATTGGGTGGACAGGTGCGAGTGATACCAATAACTGTATTATATAAGCGGAAAGTTTGACCGGAGGATCGGGAAAACTCGCTTTCCGGTTTGTCCAGCAGTACTGTGAAAAGGAGTCGAATTTAATGTCTGGCAGTAATCACGGCGGATGCAACTTACTCAAACACATAATCGAACGTAGTGGAAGGTGCGATGGGGCACTGTATCAAATGAGCCGACATTCGTAAAGGTTATCTAGTCGGTACCTGGTTCACGAATCTGACAACGTGGTATTAGACGGTAAGCTCTCGCCCATGGTCCAGGTGGTACTTACGAAGGACCATCCATGCCGGAGGTGCGGGCCTGAAGGAATCCATGCCAGTGCTGTGGAACGCGATGAGTGTTATATGATAAGAAGGGAAATAATGGCATACAATGGAAGTACTTCTGCGCATCTCGGGGCTGGTTAGTCTGTTGTGGAGGTGGATCACGACCGAGTCGCCCTTGGTCGTCTTGAATACGGGCCCAGGGAATGTTCCATTAGGCACGATGGTGCTAGCAGAGGCAAATTTAGTATCACTCCGGCATAATCAATTCATTCACTGACTCGCGCACGAAGCCATCAGGAGCCAGTCGGGTGTTGACAACTATGATTGATCTCAGTAGAGTCCTACTTGGGGAGAGTGAAAGCTGACTATTAAGATTGAAGATCTTTTGCGCGGCAAATACGGTGGGGAGCAGCGACAAGACCGCAAACTTGAGGGAGGCAACCATCGTGGGATGCACGGAGAAAGCCTTGAGCAGTTGCGACCCAAATGACGGGGTTTATATGCACTGAGGCCATGAGCAAATATGTGGTTATTTCGAAGGCTCTGTTCCACCATCCCGGAAGCCCAAGGGCGGATCCAATCGAGAACCTGCGTTTTGCACAAAGCGCTCACTTACTGCCGCCATCGCAGATCTAATACCACGGAACAGTCAGAATTGGCACTGACGGTGTGTCCTAAATCAATGCATTAACAGTGATTCGCGGCTCAGAATAGGAAACTGACACAGGCGCTGAATAGCTGCCTCTGAAGAATCGTGGAAGACCGCCACCGATTTCCATGAGGGCTGGAATTCGGTATTATTAGCCATAAGTACATCCTTCCCCTGATTCTGATGTTCGCCGTGAGACGACGGACGAGTCTTATGGGAAGGACTCTTCCTCCGTGTACAGTCCATTGAGGCTAAGGGTGATCCATATCCAGAGAAAGTTAAAGAACACCGGAACTGGGAGTAAGATGAAGTCCCTAGCAAAGGCCATGAAGATAGAGACGGATGGTTAATTTGGCATTGTTTGCATCTGCACCGCCTCTCGGGTGAACGGGCCGGCGAATATCGTATGCACCCTGGGCTTAGCCGCTTGGCGTTCACATCGAGGTGAGAATCTGAATCAGCAGAAGAACCAACTCTGAATGCAAGCAACAAAAACGACGTCACTTCCAGTGTTCCACTGAACGACCGGTACCGAAAAACCCCATAAGATCCCGAGACGGTACTTGCCATATTGACGCTCCACAGACGACAAACAAAAATTCACTGTTCAGCTTACTCAGAATACTGAATAATTGTGACCAATTAAATAAAAATTAAGAGTGAAACTGTATTTAGTAGGCCCAGGATTCTTCAACAAGGGGCACTCCACCATTGACACGCTGCGCACGCTTACTGCAGTTCGGGCGCAAGGTTGTTGTACGTGGGGCAAAGCGCCTTCCAATCCGCAGTCTGGATCTGGGATTGCGGTCCAGAAATATTATCTTCTGGGGCTTCACCGAACACGACGGCCAGGCCCGCTTCCAAATGCCAGTCGATGTGGCTGATACAAATGAGCAATGATCCCCGGCGCGGAGGCTGAAATGGGACTGACCAATGCAAGAACCAAGCGCCGGGATTATCGGTGAAGAACCGGAAGGTCGTGTTCCCGCCGTTAACTGTATAATTTGTTAAGAATTACGACAAAGAGCAGATGAAATATGTGTGTACTCGGTTGGACATCGCGTCTGGCCGGGTTCTTGAAGTTGAAGACGTCGGAGTTGGGCTGCTTGATGACATCGAAGTTGTGCCCATGTACTGTCAATATTATCGTCAGCGGAAACTGTGGGCAAAAACGGGAGGTAGCATACAATGGAAGGGGTGTGCTGATAAGGAAACTTGAGCATTTATTGTGTATATATAAGATGATGAATACACGTACTTCCACCGCCGGGAATACTGATGTCGACGATCGTGTTCTTGGGCAGCACAATTCTGGGCGAGGGTTAGTAAATAAAACGGACATTTGAGAATCTTATTAGTGACATACACTTGTTCCGAGGGGAGGAAATCCGTCGGCTGGTGGAAATCCGTGAGCTTCCGAATGACACCTGCAAATGGAGGAAATATGTACCTTGGCCGCACCACTGAGCAATTGCAACAGCACAGGGAGGGAGGGCGAGAGATAAGACTGTTCAAAAGCATGATCAACCCTCGTTGATCATAAAATGGCCCAGTTTCGACGCACAATTCCGTTAATGCGGAAGAACGGCGCAGATGTATCCGTGTCGATGCTGAGCACCTTGGCGAAACCGGGAGCACCCGCACCATACCGTCCGGGGTTCTCGGCGGCAATGGGCTGAACAACTCGTCAGCAAAGGACAATCCGAGCCGACGATGACGAACTCACATGCATCAACCCGTCATCGAGTTTGGCTCCAGGGACGTTTACGGTGGTCGGCTCCTCGTCGGGTGCACCGACGTAGCGCAGAATAGCTTTGGTTAAGGTAGGGTCAACTGCAGATGAAGTGAGAGGACGTCCAACATCCTGAAAACCGGAAATATGTTGCTTACAGTTGGGGTTGGCCGCAGCCGATCCACCGGTGGGGCTGTCGGAGATAATCAGCACTGGACTGATGGGGAAGGGGGTATGTATCTAGACTAACGGAGCACGAATCTGGTTGCAAAGAAATGTATCGGTCATAATTCAAAGAGAAAGCGAGGAATTTACATACCCAGTAGTTGCCGATAGTCTGATTAGCATGCAAAATAATCGAAATCCTTTGTGCTAACATCGCATTAACAGGGTCTGGCATTGGAGACGAAACTGGGGAAACAAATATTCACCAGCGTAGACTTCGGCATTCTGGAACGCAACGGGGTCGTGCTCAACACCATCAAGCTCCATCACATCTAAAGTAACATCGATGTCAGAGCGGAGAATGCAATCATTTTGGATGCGGACCAAATGTATGGTTGTCGAATGAGAGCGTCATGAACGGCCGGCATGAGAGGGAGAAGACACGGAATCTGCTCTCAGGTCAGTAGATCGTTGCTCGGAGAACAGGTATTCCTACCTGTAGCGCAGACCCTGCGTAACAGTGATAACGGCGTACGGCACTTGAAGGATTTTAATATTAGTGGGGCACTTTCGACTGTTACAGGTGGACCTACCCAAAGGTCCTTTGGCAAAGCGTCTAGTTGGGTACCAGTAAAGATCGACAAGGCTCCACTGAATTGACGGGACTCACCCTCTGCCATTGATGAGACCTGGGACGCGTTTCAGTACGATGTGTTTCTAATCGACATTATCGGAACTTGCCTGAGTCCGGAACCCTATAGTAGGAGTGGACGAGTCAGAATACAATGACCGTACTATGATGAAAATCACTCACGGAGCAGTTCCGCTCTTGAAGAAAGTATTCTGAGTTGCGGGGGCCAAGGTGTCTAGACAACTGGTCTCCCTTCATGCTTTTGCCCATGGGGAATAAGACTCACGATACCAATCTGCGAGTGTGATGATGGTGGAGTCTGGGAATGCAAGATACATAAATAGCATATTGCACCTTTCAGTGATGCGTACCATCGTCAACATCACTGGAAGAAAGAGGCGTTAGTTGTTGAAGGATGAGAAGTGAATCGGCGTACTAAAGGTGTTTTAATGGATCATCGGGGTCTAAGGTCATCGTTAGATGCTGCAAGCCAATTCAGGGAGGTGACAAACCGTAGACAACAAAAGCGCCTGAAAGCAATCAGCACAGTCATGAATACATGAAAAACATGTATATATTTACCGCGCAGGCCGTCACAATATTGCGTAGACAGATGAGAGTGATACCAATAGCTGAGAAATACGAGTGCTAAGTTCGATAGAGAACTCAAGAACCGGGAAACTCACTTTCCAGTTTGTCCAGCCGTGTCACTGGTTTGGGGTCAGTATGGTTAAGGGTAAGTGAAATGCGGCACGCAGCACGCACAATACGTAGTCGAATGTGGTGGAAGGTGCAATAGGACACTGTTGAAAATGAACCGAGGCTCGCGAGGCTTATTTAGCTCGTACCTGGTTCACGAAGCTGAAGTCAAGCTATCAGGGATGATTTGGATCATATTTGGAGCCACTCACGAAGGCCCATCCATTCCAGACGTGCGGGCTTGAAGGAAACCATGCCAGTGCTAATCAGAACAATGAGGATTCCCGAATTGGTTTGGAAAAATTCCCCACGATGGAAGTACTCCTCCGCATGTCAGGGCTGGTCAACTTGTTGTGGAGGTGGATGACAACCGAGTCGCCCTTGTTAGTCTTGAATACGGGCCCAGGGAACGTTCCATTGGGTACGACGGTGCTAGCGGAGTCAAATCAGTTTCATTTGACTATACAGTGGGTTCATTCACACACTCGCGTTCAAAACCATCGGGAGACAGCCTGGCGTTGCACTTTAGATAGCCTTCAGATTCGAGGGTGAGTCGTACCTGGCGTTGACAATATCGAGGTTGAAGATTTTCTGTACAGCGAGTACGGTGGGGAGCAGGCATACGACTGCGAATCGGAGAGGAGAGGACACCATCGTATGATAGACGGTGAAGCCTTTGCAGCTGCCACCAGACTGACGCCCTTTTATCTGGGCGCTGAGGCGATGGGCAGATCCAAGCAGATCCGACGCTTGTTTCGAGAGTTAACTCCATCCCCCGCCCATCGCAACGCCGGAGTCCAATCGAGAGCTTTCGTTTTGCGGAATTGCCTCAAATACTAGCAACAATCGGAGATCTGCCTCAACGGTTGAGTCAACGGATCCGACAGGCGTGGTCTAAATTAATACCTCCACGATTAGTGGCTCAGAATAGAGATTTAACCGACCGTACCTGGCACAGACTACAGCAGCAGATGGCTTGGCACTAGACCGCGGTAGCCCGCTCGCACAATCCATGTGGGGCTACAATCCTAAGAGTGTATTATTAGATGCCCCATGGGCTATCAGGCGTGAGACGACATTGAGGCTTGAGGTACTGAATCCTGCCAATCCACAGTACATTCCTCTTGGAAACGATAAACCGATGGAAAAACATGGTGGGTTGTCTTGACGTCCCATAAGCAAGACAGATGAAGGAAGAAAGAGAAGTTGAAGAGAAGAGCATTGCACAGCTTTTTTCCTTTGGAGCAATCGTCTCGTGGGAGTTTCTCACGGTTACGGCGAGCGGCGGGCATCGGTGCCGGGAACGTGTCTCTTTCAAGCCAAATCGCAGACAAAAATCAGTCCGAGGACAGAAAAATCTATAAAGCCAGACATTAGCCTCTTGCTGACCATCTTCTTGTACTGATTCTGGATTTTTGGTAGTGCCTTTCTTAAACTATTCTCACTCAAATAATTCCGAACGGAATAAAAATCAAATTATTTTACTTGCGGATCCTGGGTTGTGTTACGTCTTCCCTTGCTCATTTTTGCATTCTTTGTGCTTTCTGAGAAAAGCAAAAAAGCGTAAATCTTCGCAAGTGCCTCGAAGAATTCTCACGCGCCACCCGCCTCGCTAACAAATCCTTCCAAACTACAGTAACAAAAGAACCAAGAAAAAACAACTGATTGCAACCGATTTAAACTAAGAGTGAAACCGGTATTTAGTATACCTCCTAGGCCTAATATTCTTCAGATGGAAGCGATGGGACTCCAGCTCAAGCTTACACTTGCTCTGCTTACTGCAGCTCGGGCGCAAGGTTGTTGTACGTCGGGCAGAGCGCCTTCCAGTCAGGCGTCTGGATCTGCGATTGCGGGCCAGCGATGTTGTCTGCGGGAGACTCGCCAAAGACCACCGCCAGGCCGGCTTCCAGATGCCAATCAATGTGGCTAAATGGTGACGGCACATGAGCAACGATGCCAGCGTGGTGGCCGGATTTCTACTGACCAATGCAAGAACCAGGCTCCTGGGTTGTCGGTGAAGAAGCGGAAGGTGGTGTTGCCCCCATTGACTAAAAAAATGCTCGTTAGATTCCCAAATAATATCAGTGAGGTAGGATTTTTAGGCGCACCAGGCTGCACATCACGTCTCGCCGGATTCTTGAAGTTGAAGACGTCAGAGTTGGGCTGCCGGATGACATCGAAGGCGTGGCCGTGCACTGTGAAGATTATTAGATGTGAGAGTGTTTGTTGATTCAAGTGGGCGTGGACATACAATGGAAGGGGTGAGCTATGAATAGAAGAAAAGTCAACATCGAGGTAAATAAGCAAAGGGTTGCACGTACTTCCACCTCCGGGAATGCTTATGTCGACGATGGAGTTCTTGGGCAGGACAATCCTGATAGAGGGTTATTTACAAAATAAAACATCGACTTCGCCACAACTTACACATGCTCCGAAGGGAGGAAATCAGTCGGCTGGGGGGTAACAGTTAGCATCTGAGCAGAACATGGAAGGACGAAAATATTTGTTTACCTTAGCCGCACCGCTGAGCAGCTGCAACAGCACAGGCAGGGATGGAGAGAGGTACGACTGTTCAAGCACGGTCAATCCTGATGCAAAACATATCAACTAATGTGTCGCGCACGATGCCATTGATGCGGAAGAAGGGTGCAGAAGTTTCGGTGTCTATGTTAAGTGTAACGGCGAAGTCCGGAGGGCCAGAGCCGAGCTTTCCAGGACCTTCTTGTGCGATGGGCTTTGTTCGAGGTGAGGAAGCGAAATAATGGTGAATCAGCACCAATTAACTCACGTGCATGAGACCGTCATCCATCTTGGGACCAGGGACATTGACGGTGGTCGGCTCAACGGCGGGTGCTCCGACGTAGCGCAGAATGGCTTTGGTCAATGCTGGGTCGACTGGAACGGAATTATAAGACAGGAGTGGGGAGATAGGAGTACAGCTCACAGTTGGGATTGTTGGCGGGCGAACCTCCGGTGGGACTATCAGCCGGTCAGCAACGATATGAGAAGGAAGAAAACATATTTACGGAGCCCGGATCTGGAAGCAAAGATGGCTCAGTAGGTATTCCAGTAGAATAGTCGAGATAGTGTACCCAGTAGTTACCAATAGGCTGGTTGGCATTCAAAATGAGGGAAATGCGCTGAGCTAGACGTACCCTCAAACATTGAGCTGAAAATAATATTTGGAGACGGGTACTCACCAGCGTAGACCTCGGCGTTCTGGAAGTTGACGGGGTCGTGCTCAATACCATCGAATTCCATCACATCTGGGATTCAATCGGATATCAGTGCAAAGATAACCCCACTCCGATTGGCAACAAACCGAATGTATGGTTGTCGAAGGAGATCGTCATGAATGGGCGGCATGAGAGCGAGAAGACGCGGAATCGGTAGCGCAGACCCTTTGTGACGGTGATGACAGCGTATGGCACTTCAAGGATATTAGTAGCGCACAATGCGGCACTTACTATCTATCGTGCTTACCCAACGGCCCTCCAACATAGCGTCTGGTTGAAATCAGTAAGGCAAGTGGAAAAACATTCTCCAATTAACGGAACAGACCCTTTGCCGTTGATGAGACCTGGTACGTATGTCAGCTGAGTACCGAGCCAGCTAGAGTTCGCCGCGAAATACCTGAGTCAGGAACACTAAACGATTGGATGGATGGATTAGAAATAGAATGATTGATCCGTGAGAAAACACCCACGGAGCAGTACCCGTTTTGAAGAACGTGTTCTGGGCAGCAGGTGCCAAGTTATCTGCAAAACGTTACTAAATCAGCGCCACTCAGGTGGGGAACCCGCTACTCACGGTACCAGTCCGCGAGCGTGATGATGGTCGAGTCTGGGAAGAATAGGTTACAAAAATACACCTCACAGCTTCGTGAGATGCGTACCATCGTCCACATCGCTAGATGCCACGGCGGTCAGGCCCTGAAACGTTGGGCAGAGAGATGACGTACTAGAGGCTCTTCAGCGGATCATTGGCATCTAGTTTCAGGATTAGACGCTGTAAGGCATCCGCAGCACCGACAAACCGTAGACAACAAAGGCGCCTGAAGAGTGCATTAGCCTCGACAAAAAATTCAACCAGGGGGTCTAAATTTACCGCGCAGGCCATCACAGTATTGGGTAGAGAGATGCGAATGATACCAGTAGCTGAAACCGATGAGCGAACGCTAGACCGAAAATGTACCGAAACTCACTTTCCGGTTTGACCGGCAGTGTCACTGGTTTGGGAGTCAGTATGGTTAAGGGTAAGTGAAATGCAGCACGCACAATACATAATCGAAAGTCGTTGCGGGTGCGATTGGGCACTGTTTAAAATGAGCCGGCGCGCGTCGCCACTTGTAATAACTCGTACCTGGTTAACGAACCTGTGATTGGAAATATTAGCGATGATTGGAATAAAGTCGAGCGACTCACGAAGGCCCATCCATTCCGGATGTGCGGGCTTGGAAGAAACCGTGCCAGTGCTGAGATATCGCTTTAATCAATACTTCGAGCCTTCAATACACAGAGTTCTTTGCGCACGATGGAAGTACTCCTCCGCATGTTGGGGTTAGTCAACTTATTGTGGGTGTGGATGACGACCGAGTCGCCCTTCTGCAACTTGAAAGTCGGCCCAGGGAAGGTTCCATTAGGTGCGATGACACTGTCCGGATAAAAAAAAATCGATATTATGCCAGTAAACCAAGAGATGCACTGACTCGCGCACGAAACCATCGGGTGACAGCTGGGTGTTGACGATATCGAGGTTGAAGACCCTCTGCACGGCTAATACGCAGGGGAGGAGGGACAAAACCGCAAAGTGAGAAGAGGCCACCATCTTGCGACACACAGCGCAAGCGTTGAAGATTCGCAAGCCGAATCAAGCCTCTTTATACCCCCGTGCTAGGACATGAGCAAATCCGAGCCTTTTTTTCCAGCGCCCTGCGTCGTTTCCCCCTTTCGCCGCCCTGGGGGTCCAATCGAGAGCCCTCGTTTAGCGGAATAGCCTCATGAAACTGCCATCGGCGTTCTGTAACCAGCTGCGATTCGAGACAGCTTTTGGCTTGGTACTTGGCACGAACTTGGCGGTTGATATGGTCGCGACGACTTTGAAGCCAACTCTGACTTGATACTTATCTCTTCCTTTTCGAGGTGTCCAGTTCAAATGAACCGTCAGGCCGCCACAGATGATGAAAAAAATGAAAAATTCAAGCGAAATAAACCCTAGTATTGTTGCAAAATCCGGCGGCGCCCAGCGAATGAGGAAGACGAAGAAGGCTGTTTGCCATTGTTGATTATTTGGCATAGTTGACGCCTCCCGCCGTTTCGGGGCCGATTGAGCGACATCGTGCGACCGATCGTCATTTGTGTTCCCACAGTGCTCACACAGGCCAGTGAGGGCCAGCGCGTTCACCGGAGTCTTCCCAGGTCAGTCTCAAACCTCACAACCCAGGCACCCAATCGGAGCTTGAGCAGAAGATAAATTTATCTACGCGCTAAGTCCTCATTTTCCACGGATTCTGTCGCAGCCCACACGCCAAGGCTGCAGCTCTTCTCATCTTTATTTCGCATTTCCCAGGCCTCCAGAACTAATCTCACATTCATCCGTTCACTCAGGAGCCTTTCGTCGGTTCAAGAGTGGAAATTCTGGCAGCGAGGTTTCAATAATGGCTGAAGTCTGACCTGCTTGAACGATAGGCTTAGTCTGGGGACTTTGGACTTCGTCGCAAACTGATCGTCTGGATTTCTTTTGCTGAGTCCTCTCATGCATTTTTTTGGGGGCAGCGAGCTTCAAGATTCTCTTACGCTTGGTCTACTGATCTAGAATGTTTCTCGCTATTCTCAGTTAAGGTCAGATGTGATTGTTGCTATTTTTTCTTTATTCTGAATTTTCTATCTTCCCCCTTCACAGAGATGTATGTAAGATTGTCCGGCGAGTCGCGACCAGCTTTGTAACTGTTTTGCGCAGAGCTTGAACGGTCACTTCTACAGCTTTGGCAGCCATATGCGGAATAAAAATCGCAACCGCACAATTTCAAAACTCCCCACATCGGGCGTACTGTCGTCGACGTCCGGTATGTTACCAATGAATCCGCTCACACAGTTTATGTATCCAGATCCCAAGTCAGTGTTTTATATTCCCCTTGGGTCGGCCGCGTATCCATGCACGATTGTTCATCTACTAATCTTAGCTTGAAGCGCTCATGAGAAATTTAGCGTCTGGCAGTTGTCTGTGCCCGCTCAAGCGATGGCCCATTCGGGGGAGGGGACGGGCTGCGCCGGCCGCTTTCTTCTCTTGCCTATTATTTCATTTAAGCCCCGGCTTTGACTTGCGCGTTTGAGTCGGGCCGCGGGAGCGGGGTAGAGAGAGGAGTAACAGGTCCATGGTAAGCAGATTTTAGTCAATTTATAATCCTTCACATCACCGCGTGAGATAAGTAGAACCGCCACCGAATGCTGACTTTCCCAGCTTGTGCGGGCCTTTTCTGTTTTATCCTTTCCAGGCTCATTCTCGCTGGCTGAGAGGACATTCCACTCCTTCCATTGGTCAAGCTTCAAGTTCAACTTCATTCATGCCTTCACCGTGATGGCAAAAACTTCAACTTCTCCATGAGAAATTTTTGAGAGAGCACTTTCCCAGACCCACGCTATTTCACAACCAGACCGGAACGGATGGAGCCAAGGGGCAGGCGCTCTCGCATAAAAGTTCACTCGGGCCTGGGAAATTTCGCGACCGCCGTACTGAACGCGAGTGATTTCGGAACTTTTCGGAACATATATACATGTGCGTCATCAGGCGCTAGTATCGTGTCGTTTCTTCTTTCACCCGAAGATGGCGTCCCCGTCCGCGACCTACACACGACTCGGCAGCGCAGGCCTGCGGGTGTCTGTCCCAATTGTACGTATACTTATGAGCATCACGATTGTGATTACCACCCTCATGTACGCCCGCAGATGGGATGTTTGGGGTTCGGGTCATCTAAGTCTCGCGTAAGATAATCTAATCGCTCGCCGATAGTGGTTTCTCACCAGTTCTGCAAGTCCTGGGTTCTGGACGAGGAGCCGTCTCATGAGGTCATGAAGGCTGCCTGGGACCGTGGGCTCACCACCTGGGACACCGCGAATATCTACTGCAATGGAGAATCCGAGAGGGTCATCGGCTCGTTTCTCAAGAAGGTAGTGATAATACGCTCCCGTAATTCTCATAACTGAACATCCGCTGATCCGACCCTCTCAGTACAACATCCCGCGCCACAAAATCATAATCGCAACCAAGATCAAACACCTTGTCGTAGACGATATCATTGTGTACGGTTTCCGCCACCCGGAGCTGCGGGACCAGCGCGACTACGTGAACCAGGATGGGCTCTCCCGTGCCGCGATTTTCAATGCAGTCGACGCGTCACTGCAGCGTCTCGACACGCCCTACATCGACCTCCTCCAAATCCACCGCTTCGACCCGCAAACACCGATAGAAGAAACGATGCGCGCGCTCCACGACCTCGTCCTCAGCGGAAAGGTGCGCTATCTGGGTGCGAGCTCCATGCACTGCTGGCGCTTTGCCGAGATGAACAATATCGCGGAGAAGAACGGGTGGACCAAGTTCGTGAGCATGCAGAGCGAATATTCGTTGCTATACAGGGAGGAGGTAAGTTTCCCGGGTATCGTGGCTCAAGATCTATTTATTGAACCCGAGTGAAGGAGCGTGAGATGATCCCGTACTGCAAGGCGCACGGAATCGCCCTCATCCCCTGGAGGCCGCTTGCATCGGGAGCCCTGGCACGTCCGAGAGGTGTTGAAACCGCTCGCACCGCTGCCAGCGGAACAACAGTGTTCGAGGACGACACGGAAGCGGACAGGACTATCATCGCGCGTGTTGAAGAGTTGGCAACCAAGAAGGGATGCTCCATGTCGCAGATTGCACTCGCCGTGAGTTCCCCCATTTTCATTTCTCGCCCCGCTTCCTAATGTGGGGATGTAATATACTGATTTCTTATGGATGCAGTGGGTAAAGCTGAAGGTTGACTCGCCCATCATGGGCATATCCTCCGTCGAGCGGCTGGAACAGAGTCTCGCGAAGGGTATTGGATTGACCGGGGAGGAAGTTCAATATCTAGAGGAACCGTACGTCGCATTCTGGCTGCTCCGATGCTAACTGATTGAATATTCCGTAGGTATGTTTCGAAAGCTGTTCGTGGCCACCGGTATTAGCTGGAAGTGTCTTTCACGTACAGTTTAACAATTCAACAATGTGATATTCATCTACGTACAGCCGTACTTCGGTATAAATACCTCGATGAACTCAATATGAGAGACAGAGAGAGAGACAATTGTGGTGAATGAGTGTTATGTGCGACGAGCGGTGAGATTCCGTGCTGCCATGGTACACTGAAAGCTTCCAAAAATCCACCCCGCCAGCCGTATTGAGCTCGCGTCAATTTTCTTCGTTTGATCGTATCGGGGATCATTTCTCTTGTAATCAGGTTATTGAGACTAGGTATTTGGCCGATGTAATACTGTACTACTCGTACATGGACATAGATACATGACTGAACCCAGATATGCCTTGACAGAAAACGCGACGGGCAGCAAGGACGACAAAACTATCATGAGAACACGATATTGAAGAGGAACGGATAAATCACGTACGGAGAAAAAATAGGCTGGACTGGTACCACACTGCGCAAGCGTCCTCCGAAGAGGAAAAGGGAAGCAAAAAATTATATGGCACGACGGACCCAGAGTAGTCTGAATCGAGTTGCCCGACACGCCCCCGGTCATGACGCGGGGGCAGTCAAGTGCCGCAAAGTGCACTGAAGGAAGACGCGTCCCCGTTGTTCCGTAGTCCCCACAGCCTCCTCGTGCGTCCACCCTACAACACCGTACCAATGAAACGAAGATGCACTCTGTCGACTCGACCTAGTGATCACGATTCAGTCCAAAAAGTCCAAGGTCCAGAGTCGCTGTTCCATCTTCTAGATGGAATAGACGCGTAGTCCGGGCGGTGGCCTCCATGGTGCCGAATTCTGGGGGCTTGGTGAATTCTGGAGACGTCCGCGGAGACGTCTCATCACCTCCCGCCAAAAAAGATCGACATATCGTCCCATATATGCGCGAAAGCGATTCCGTTTCCACATATAGGGAGATCCACTCGGTAGTAGCGGGAAAGTAGGGCGTGGGCCTAGGCCCGAGAACGGGAGTCGCTTCGGTGCAGCACGTGGCACACGCCCGCGCATCCTGAAGAGGACGCCGAGTCTGACGTCGATAGAGACAGGGGGAGAACAACAAGGGAGCACGTCTCCCAGTCCCACGACGCTTCCAAGCCAGCTTGTGCAGCCCTCCCCCTCGCGAGAGATCATTGGGACAAACGATGAGCGACGAGTTTTCTGGTGCGTCGTTTGGCTGGGTAAAAGCCAGATCCATCGAGGATCAGTCAAAGGGACTAGAATGCTCAGACCTTCCCGCTCGGGTGTGGACGAGAGTCCTGTACGGAACGAGCATCGCGGTTTTGGGTCCGTCGTGGTAAGAGAAAAAGATCCCTTGCCGCGTGTACCTGATTGTCTCTATTTGGTCCTGATGTCCATCAGCCTCTACAGCTGCTCAGTCGCAATCCCGTTTTTCACTGAATAATCCATTGGGTGGTACTGCGTACTGTATCCACCAGAAAAGTACCGTGAAATTTCAAGTTTTCTATAATTCTAATGGTGAACTTTTTTGGGGGAGGCGAGCTCGAGATTTTTCAAACCAGGTTGACCTCTGCCAGCGTGCAGATAATCTTCAATTTATGTTACGACGAGATTTACTGGAAACTCCGAGTCACTCTGCCTTCTTTTACATGAGAGCACGGTCAGGTGCAATACCAACTTGAATATCGGGCGGCTCAACTTCAAGCTTGAAATTCCACCGAAATTTTGACGTGTTGGTTGGCTGGGGAGTATCCGAAAATTCGCAGTCACCTGAGCAGTAGGGTTTCGGATATCTGGCCGCCGGAGTAGTAGACGGCTTCGGGAAAGTTCCCGCCATACACACTCAGAAGTTGAACTATTATCGCCCGCCCCCAAATCAATTTTTTTTCGACGGCCAAGGCACGTGTATACCACATCCAGGTCCTTCCTACAGATACGGGCAAATGCTTCAACAAGGGCGAATTTGGGATCTCCAGGAAGTGTTCCGTGTAATGTAGAAACTCCTAGCCCAGATAAACCGCGGTGTCCAAGCGATGGTCACGCCCATGACTTCGCCGACTCGGAAGATCAGCGCACGACTCCTCATGAGAAAGAAAAGAAACAGAAGTCCTTCACCCATCCAACACCATCTCCGAAAACGAGCCCAGCGACAAGCGCCCGAGCCCCGTCGCGACGAAGCTCCCCGTACGCATGAGGAGTCCCGTGGGCGCGTCGAGGGTGAGACTCGTCTCCTGTTTCAGGCGTCGCACACCGCTCTTAGTCGTCGACGAAGGCCCACCGCCAGCCGCGACGACGCTCGAGGGATGCGTCAACGAATCGCGCGCGAGGCTATTCCCCCGCCACCCACCTGCTGCGCCGCTGAGATCCATCGCAACGGACGGATTTGGAGACATCATCTCGACGGAAGGCGTCCGAGACGGACGTTGTAGTAGAGTCCTACTCGGATCCAGGACCATGCTCTCCGGCTCCTGCACAGGGCTGTGCTGGTTCCACACACCTAGCCGTTCGCGTAAGATACTGCCCAAATCGAGAATGGGATTGCTCGATGAGTGCGGTGTTGGTCCTGGAGTCGACCTTGCTGGTGGTATCGCTGCAGTCGATGTGGATGCATACGAGGAGGGAGCGAGTGAAGAGAAGGATGGAGGTTCCGCAAGCTCTCTTCGTCTGTAGGCTTGCTGCTGCTGCATGCTCATCATCATCTGGGATGGGATATCCGAGGCTTTCTTCGACGAAGGCGCGCGCAGGGGCTCGCCTGCACGTGGCTGGTAGGCGACATCGATATTCGTAGGCGGGATGTCGCGCGGTGTTCCTTTCGACGCAGGGACAGCAGGCGGGAGTGCGGAAATGGAACTGGTATAATTCTCTACGGACTGGGGCTGCCGCGCAATCGCGTTGTTGCGGGAGACAGCATGGCGCGCGGTCGAGATACCCGCGGAGGAATGTTGTCTGCTCAACGGTTTCGTCTGCGCGGGATATGGCAAAGCATTGTCACAGCGTTGAACCCAAGTAGCAGTCGCGGAAGACTTCGGGAATTTGCGAAGCGGTGTTGCGAGCGGGATCTGCACAGGGAACGGACACGTCGGGAAGCGCGTGTCGGAGGCCGCGCTCGATGATGCGTAGGCGGAGTGCGAATAACTGCGAGATGGAGTGTACCGGTATGGCGTTTCCGGGGCCCTGCACGAATTGAAGGAGCGTTAGAACATCGCGAGCGCAAATGGCATCCGTCCGTACCTCCGTGAAATGACGTGCGGTATATGATTTTCAGAGGCGCCGATCCGTTGCGGTATCATGGGCCTCTTGCGCAATGCGGGATGATATATTGGAGGCGTTGGCTGCGGGGAAGAAGGCCTGAATGGAGGGGGATTAAGAATCATATCGAACAATTCGCGAGTGATGATTTCACGCACCATCGAGGTACCCGAGCCGGACGGTGGCTTGGCCTATAGGAGGACGACTGGGAGCCAGCGGAGGACTCGGTGTCGCTAGTTTCTACAGAGCCTGCGTCGGATTCGGAGCCGTCGTAGTATTCATTCCAGGAGTATTCTGAATCGTCTGCGTAGGGTGAGCTGTTCGCGGGGTGATCAAAACCGCTTTCGGGGGTCCGAATCACAGAACCCGCAGCGCCAAATGGTTGTTTCAGACACACAACAATGAGGGAGCCAGAGAAGAAGATCAGGAATCGCCCGGTCGTAGCGAAGTCGCGGAGGGAATCTACCAGGGCCGAGACGAGGAGCTCGGCGCAGATGCAGGCGAGAGTGAGGGCGATGACTGAGATACTCATCTTGAGAGCAGTGGAAATAGCGTTGGCTGTCATGGGAGGTGTTGTTGGGGCCCGCAACGCATATCTGCTGCGCCTTATATGCGTACCCAACGCTTTTGTTCTTCAGCAGCGGCCAAATACAAGGAGGTAACCAGGCTATGTGATTCCATCAAGCAGGGAGTCAGGGACAGACGCTTTGGCCTTCGGGCGGACAAAGCGAAAAGCGCCGCCGAACAAAAAGGGGGAGGGTGATTTAATTGTCGGTGCCAAAGCCAGCCGACGAGGAGTCAGAAACAACCATACAGAGGAGTCGTAGACTGACACCTTGTTCTTGTCATGAACAAAAGACAGGTCCAAGTCACCATCGTGACGTGGTCCAAGAGAATTGCGGTGTCACGACATCAGGACAAATACCTGACAATTTGTGACAAATACCCCTCTTTAACCTTCTTCCCAAACCACATCCTGAAAGCACGCTAAATTTCCTCTGTAAGAATATTCTCTACTTCTCCTACGAGGCTGATTTTCCTCAGGGCCACCCCATGGACGCCTACGATTCCGAATCCGCAGTGTCCGCGCTCAAATAGCGGACCACAACGCCCAGATCCTCGCTCTCGAAAGATCACTAAATGCCGTGCGTCTCGAGCGGCAGAACTTGCAGGAGTCGCTAAACACTTATAAATATCCGGTCCTCACCCTCCCTACCGACATCACCTCAGAGATCTTCGTACACTGTCTGCCAGTCTACCTGCCTGTCCTCCGGCCACTGGATCCCTCTCTCCGATGCTCTTGGCACAGATTTGTCGCCATTGGCACGAGGTTGCATTCAGCACCCCTCGGCTTTGGAGAAGCATTGAATTAGACCTCGTCGACCGATTATTTCTGGACCAAAAGCTCGAAATGTCCAAAACGTGGTTCGCGCGTTCCAAGAGCTGTCCGCTATCCATTTCCTTGGCAACACACCCCGCTTATTTCCCCCATTCTGAAGTCTCTCCCTTCACCGAGGCCATTCTCCAACGCGGCGCGCGTAGAATATCTGAAGCTAAAGACGCACAATACTCCTCATTTGATGAGCGGCCATTTCCCGCTGCTCCACGCTTTGACGTTTGGCCCAGGGAACGGCCAGGCTACCTCTTTCCCCAGCGCGCCGAAATTGAGGAGAGTCTTTTTCTCCATGAACTTCAACCTTTCCCAGGTGCTTCTGCTATGGTCGCAGCTCACCGTCGTCCTCATCCTATGCCGCAAAGCCTCCACGTGCCTCGAGATCCTCAGAAATGCTGTTTCGCTGAAGGAGTTGAGCTGTAAGCTGCGAGGAAGCTCATACCGTGGCCATGCGTGCCATGCCAAGGTTGATCAATCTCGAGGTTTTAAATATCGGCGACGAATACAACAATCTTGGCACCCAAAAGCGCCTCTTGGATGCGCTCACCACTCCAGTTCTCAGGCGACTCGCGGTCTCCGAGTATGAGATTGGCCGGGCCGATTCCGTTTCCACCATCGCGTCACTCCTCTCTAGATCGCAGTGCCACCTAAAGACCCTCCGTGTACACCGCTCTCTGCGGACCGAGGCGGATTACCGCGCTGCTTTCCCCTCCGTCATATCCATTAAAGTGCACGTCCATGCTGCGAGTCTATAGTGGTCTCGTAGTTGGTAACGTCTCTCGATTGGACTGCGCGCATTCACCTCGCTAACCAAGATCTCTGACAGCTTCCCCACGGTATATGTATGTCTCGGTTTTGCTCCCTCCCCTTGTCTTATGTAGGTTCTTCGATAATTCACCCCTTTTCCCGCGCACGTCGAAAACTGTGGTGGTCCCAATTGAGGTATTGGGTTGGAGGTTTTTCACTAAATTTTCTACGAGTTTAGACAGGTTCGACATAATCAACCTTTCTCCTTTGGAGGCGGGGTGGCGGTGAAGCGCTTCACGTAACTACGCCTTCCGCATCACACGCCATCACTGGAACAAGATCTGGGCAACCGACTTCTGCGATCCTATCCTCGAGATCTAACACTGCGCTACATTCCACCTATGTCTTGTCCGGTCCAGGTTGGAGTTAAACTTGCTGTGCGGCGTATTTATTTTGGCCGCCTGTCTGAGTCTGATTTTTGATCCCAGATCGTTACTATGCAATATTCGGATGTGTCGGTCCGGTAGATTTCGAAGGCCCGCAGGAGCGAGGTTTATAATCGATAGTACCAAATCGATACCGGTATCCTCCGGTATCCGCGAGTACCTGCCTGTACCCGCGCTCAAATTTACCTCGGCTGATTGATCCTCTGATCGGCTGATTCTCTAGCCGTGGGCTAACGGTTTGAACCGGCGTGAAACTTCTGATAGTATGTAGTTGCACAACAGTACTTCCACAGCAGGCGCTACGCCCGGTTCCGGCAGTGGCCAATGGGGCTATTGCTGCGATGATTATTGGTACGCACAATTGTGGACAAATTGTGGATACTTTTTCAGCACGACGACTCCGGGACCGGTACCGGTTCATTAGAGGGCCTCGGTGGCCCGCTCGGAACGGGGCGCGGGAGTATTCGGCCCAATGCTCTTTACAGACACCGAGTTGCGAGCTTGATCAAAATGCATCGCGCAGCCGGGCCCGAACTCATATACAGTTGTCAAACGCACCCCTGACGGACTCAATTGACACAAGTCGCAGGCGACCAGGGAATCGGGACGACCAAAATGCAGACATGTTCCTCTGTCGACTTGCGATATTTGTTTAATTGCGATTCATGCCGGCACCATGGCTTTAACTTCGAGACTTTTGTCTCCGCGGGTCGCTGTGCTGAATAATCTCCAAACTCACAAGTCGGGAATCTGCGACCAAACGGTCTCCTCAGCAGTCCTCAGCACTGCGGCAACAGCTAACACACAAATCTTGCACGCAACTGAACATTTGATCCGTACAAGAACCTGCGCGGGAATTCGCTTACTTATCCAGATTTACTATCCCCAAAAATTGCCACAACACGCGCCACAGTTGCGCGCAGCGCGCACGCAGCAGCCCCGAGCATAATTGCGAATAAATTTTAGGCTCTCGCTTTTCTCCCTGGAGCAGCGTTAGTTCTTACGCTGGCGCCTCAAACTGGTGCATCAATGTCCTGCTTCTCATGGTACCATGTTCACATGTTTGAATAGTCCCCTGTTATTCAACACAATCGTTCAGTGTTCGCTGGTCGCTCAGTTGAAAGTTCGCGCAGCTCCATCCTTCTCGATTCAGTGTTTTGTTTTTGAGCTGAGTGGTTCCCTGTCTTTGAACGTGTCCTAATTTTACTTCTGAGTGTTGACTTGATTCGGTATGTGAAAGTCCAGGGGCAATACACATTTGTGCCTGTGTAGTCTTCTATTCCTTCTCACATATTTTTCGTTTTTTTTTCGGTCAAATGCGTCCTCTCTGATCTGCTCTGATACAGTACGGTTAAATTTGGTTAAGTTCATCAAATATGTTCCTGATCTGCGCCGACTAGGTTACGGTTTTTCATGATTTCCTCCATACTTTCCCATCGTCCGTGATTCTAGTCTCGTTCCCGACGTTATAGGGCAGTATGCTCGCTGCGCTCGCAGGCGCGGGGCGCCAGCGGTCCTCCGGACCGGTCGGAAAGATCCGAGGCAGATTTTTTGATGAAATTTGATCGCAGAGCACTGCCCTATAACGTCTGGTGCAGCTCGTATAGAAACCATGCGAATGAGTCACGCTTCCATCCAACTTCCTTTCCCTTCCTCACCGCACACTTATATTAGCCTAAATCATGTACCAATGGATTCTCCTGCATATTCCCTTCATTTTGGTCCCCCCATATACTTGTCTTGGTCCTCTAATGAACTCGTAGTTGCAAATAGCTCACCATCACATATTTTCAGCATTGAGTCCAGAGTATGGCTCAGAAAATTATTTTTGTGAGCACAATATTATTTGAATGGTATTTCACTCATCTTCCGATAGTTTCTAAGTCCATGCAGCCTTGAAACTCCCCTCTTTCAATAAGTGACCAAAATGCTCACTTGTTGAGATTGGCCCAAATATACTTCTTTCCCTCCGTTTTTTCCACCCAAGGGTATTATAAATGAATTCTAAGTGGATTGAATCTGAAATCCATGCATCCATGGCTCAGTGGGCCCCAGTTTCTCAAAAACTCGAAGGTAATAGGGGGCGTGACCAATGTGACAAAATGCCTCAATCGCATGGTTGCTATACGAGTTGCACCAGATCTTAGGGTGGCAGTTCCGCACATCTTTTTCATCATTTGATCTGCCTCAAATTTGGAACTCCGCCACCCGGAGATCTGGTAGGTAGGTAGGTAGGTAGCATTACACGGCACGGTCCCGCTGAGGAACGCCGGGGCCAGGGAGTATCCCGGTGTACTAGTTACAGGATCTATATACACCTTCGTCCCTGACTTCTATGTACCCTCCAGGCCGAGCTCACGAGTACAGTTGCCTGCCTCGCGGTAGAACCTAGCTGATACACAAAAGCAACAAACGTTAGTAACAGAACAGCCGCATTCCCTCATCAAACCTCTATCCTGAAGATTGGCGTCGCGTAGAATACTTGAAGGACTTCATATGCAAATTTACCCACGAGCCCGATTGATGCGCGTTCATAGAGCATAGCCTTGAAGAAATCGACGTTGTCGAGTTCGGCTATGAGACGTCGTAGGTTGGGTGCATAGCCGAAGAGCTTTTCCAAAAACACAGTCCTGAGCGCCACAACATCCGAAGATGTGTTGCACACCAGCAGCGCATGTTCCGGGGTTTCAACTTCAGTTTTGCAGAACCTACACACACGTCGAGCACGCTCAATGGGTGGATGCATATGATCTCTGTATCGCAAAACTTCAACGGCAAGTAGGTGAGTGGACAATAAAAGAGAAGTCAGCGCCTCGCGATGCTTCTGTGTCTTCACCATGAAAAGATAGTGCCGTAAGCGTAATGTTTGCGGTGCAGATGGTTTGTCCTTTTGTGGCTCGCGTCGGCCTTGGATCAGATAGAGTTTGTCCGATGAGTCGACTTCCCCTTGCATCCAAGTTAGCATTAGACTGTCCACATATTTCGCGTATGCCAGAATAGAATCTGTTGACGCATTCACGAGATTGGGAGCAGTGCATGCGAATGGAAGCTTGGATGATGCCAAGATCAGATCTCGGGCCCAACATTTCTTCCCTTGCGCCGCGAGCCCCAAGGAGCTGTTCAGTGCGGCCCGTGCCAAGTGCGAAGAAGGGAGGGAAAGGAGATACTGTAGGTATCCAAGTGCAAGGATGAAACGTCGAACTCGGAGAGGAACTATGCCCGTTTCTGTATAGAGTGGTACTACCATGGATCGGCCGTGGACATTGAGAATTTGACGGAGAAAGTTGACCTGAACTTGGCAGAGCTGTTTTACGTGTACATCTTCACAGTCTGGAGATATTTCACATCCATGTGTAAGATGGCAATCCACGCGTGCTAGATATAGCATTTTCAGCTCTTTTGGAGTCAGTCTTCCCGTAGAATCTTCAATGGCCATGATCCGATGCACGCAGTACCGAGCGGTACCTGCTTTCGCTTTATAGTGTGCCTGGAGAATATTTTGAGTATCCGTGCGGAAATTAACCCCGACATATTTTTCTTCATCAGTAATAGTCAGAGTTTGATCGCCAAGCTTGAATACTGGCGGAGGGTAGGGTGCAGTGCCAAAGATCAAAATTACTGTCTTCAGCATGTTGATCAGAATAAAATTGACAGCACACCACCGTTGGAGGGTGTTCAGTTTAGCACGGAGACCTCGGGCCGAGAGAGACATCAATAATATGTCGTCGGCTTGAGCCATTATAGCCATCCGCACATTGTCGAGAAACACGTCGTCGAGGTCAGGCAACATCACCAAGTCTGCCATAAAAAGATTCCAGAGCACCGGAGAAGCAGGATCTCCAGTTAGGAGTCCAATCAAAGCCTTGAAGTCGCCCGATTGAGAGTCCCCGTGTCTGACGTAGTAACCCATTCGTAGGTAAGTTTTACGCAGCCAGTCTGATACGGGACCTGCCATTCCCATTCTAGCAAGTTTCAGCCACAGGGTGCAGTGGTCTGTTGAAGGGAACGCGTTCGTTGCGTCAATTGCAGCCACGTACAGTGTCACACCACGTGAGCGCGACCAGTCACGGATGCATCTCAAGACGAAGGGATTGTTATTGGTGCGATATTTTGCTCTGAAGCCATTCTGCCAGTTTGGAATCAGGCCTCTTGCATCTGCCCATTGCGTGATACGACGATGGATCAGTAGGGTGAGTACTTTCAGCAAGCAACTTTCAAGGGCGATGATTCTGTAACTGTCGGGGTTCCATCCAGGTTTACCGCGTTTCAGGAGGCCAATAATCACCGTTCTCAACCATAGTGAGGGGCTGTCTTTACGCTTGACACATTCATTACATAGATAAATCAGGTCCTCGTTGGGAATTTCCACGACGTCGGCGTAAGTGATTGCATCTTCTCCTGATGAACTCGCAAGGGAGTGTTTTCTGAGGTGCTCCTTCACCCAGGCCCCGTCATCTTCGCACCATTCAGATGAGAAGAATTTCTCTGGTGTGGTATCCACCGTTTCGTCGGGGATCATTGATGCCAGAGTCTGGCTAATTTTATGCTGAACTTCATCAAATGCAGTGGGAAGCACAGGGGCCGGGTTCAATCGCTTCTCAAAAATACCCCTTAGGTCCTCCGCACTCACGGCAATCGGTGCAGGTTTCGGATCTGCGAGGCGTCCCACGTCTGTCCAGAACGCGGCATGTGAAAGTGGGTTGATCAGTTTCTCTCGGTTCGCATCTCGCATAGCGCCCCATTTATCTCTGCCACGGTGTTTCTCCGGGTATTGTTTTCTCGTGTGAGGTGCGTCTTGCACCGCATCATTGGGAACATCCGTTGTAACTTTTACAATGTCCATTGGTGTTGCATTGGAGAGTGGGGCCGGATTCGAGCAAGCGGGAGCATCATAAACACGGGGTAACAGAGTTGCTAATTTTGCAAGCCTCTTGGCGGCTTCCAAGTGCCCATTTATAGTGAGTTTTTTTATGTGGATGAAATGGACCGGTGCGGAACGTTGCTTGATCAAGCTAGTCATTATTTTGAGCAGGTCTGCATTTTTGCACCTCCACCCGCAGGCCTCATTTTTGAATGCGTAATATTTTGCGGATCTAATAACATACTCTGACCGAGTGGAAATTTCAAGTGAGCGGCTCGGCGGGGCCTTTCGCAAGGCGTCTATTATTGACACAATTTCAGCTCGTGCATTTGTTTGTGACCCCCATACTCGGGTGGATTGATTATATTTGGACTCCAATCCCCAGTAGGTCCCGGCGCCTGCCGCTGCAGAATGTTTGCCGGCATTGATACAATTGCCATGGGCAACAACTTTTATCGGCTCGGTGATGTTCTGGACAGAGCCAAATAGGGCCAGCGTTTTCTTTGCCTCGTTCTTACCAGATTCTAGTGTCTGGATAAGGAGTCTGTCCATCTCTGTGTTTTCAGGCAAGACAACATCAATTTTTCGTCGTTTGGCGCGATGCACTATTGGAGCAGGGTTTAGCGGGATGTCCATCATTATTTCGGCTACTAGGGCGGCATGATCCTGTTTCCCCTCCCGAGGCAACACCTTGAAAGTGTGGATATTGTCGTAGAGCTGCCTGGAGCAGAGCATATAGTCAATAACTGTTTCTCTTGTTCCTTGAAATGATGTGCAGTTTCCACTTTCAGCGCCAAAGCGAACGGTACCGGACACAAATACTATATCATAGTCAGCGGACAATCTGCACAACCATCGCCCGCGGGTTGATGACGGCTTTTTGTCTTTTGATGTGCGCTGTGGATCTAGCGGGTGCGCTTTCAAATCTTCGGTCCGAGCATTAAAGTCACCGGCTTCGAAAATGTCGAATCGGGCCATGTATGCCAGTGCAATGGAATTCGCGAGAGCTTGGCAAGGGTCGGAGTCGAGCTGTCCAGACCATGTAGTCGACTCTGGTAGTAAGTATATGTTGTATATGACCAGATTATTGATTTGGATGACCATAAAATCGGGGCCAGATAAATCTTTACGGATTTTGAAGGGTAGGCGCGTTGAGATTATTGCAGCTACGCCTCCCCAAGATTGGCTAAATGAGGCGCTGGGGCGGCGTGTGTGCGACAGAATAGTGTAACCATCAGGCAGATCAATGGTATCATGTTGAGTCGGACGCAGGTGAGTTTCTTGAAATAAATTAATATCATATCTTTCCAGTTCGGATCTAAATTGCGGGCAGCTCATTTTTAAAGGGAAAGAACCATCTATATTCCAGCTTTTGATAGTTAAAGACGGTTGAATAACGACGGGAGTGTTAGGGATAATAAGTGAGGGTAAAGAAGATGAATCAATAGTTTGTATGGGGGGTACATTTTGGATGGATGGAGGGTAAGTGTGTGGAGGAAACAAGAACGACGGGGCAGATTCCAGGACGCTACCAACGTGTGAGGAAAGAAAAATGGGGGGGCTATTTTTTTGTGAGTTAATGAGCGGGGAACGAACTGCCCTCATGCATTTGGGACCACGTCGATCGTCGACCACTTGGCAGGACGGTGTGACATCCACGCGTCGATGAACCAGGTGGTGGCTTCGATGGTCTCAAACCCGATTATGATGTGGTTTTCATCGGGCCCGGGGCGGGCGTAAGCCGAGATTACCGTGATTCATGAGCTTGCAGGACGCGTCGGCAACGCGTCGGAACCGCTAATAGAACCGTTCCTGGATATCGATGGCGTAATATTCATGATCGGTAAGTTTCTCTCCCAGTGCCTTTTACTCACCAATTTTGCTTCGCATCGCGGATCGCGGCCGCACCACCGAACTGAACCAGCTAACGTTAGGTTGATCCCACAAGTACTACGTTGTTCCCCCACATATACAAGCAGTTCGTAAATGGGGCTTGCAATTGCTTCAGTATTTCGTGTATCCATCTCCAGTTTCAGTGAGTTTCCTGAGTGCTCCTGGAACAGTGTGCAACCCTTGCGCCATCATCCCGATAACCATCATCTACAGTCTTGATCGATTCACAGCATATCAGACGCTCTCACGGACCCCATTTGTCCTTTACTCAACCGAGACCGCCCATCCGGTCCACAGCCGTTGTTCCTGCTTACGACGATGCTTACCGATGTTTTCAAAGGTATATAAAAGTGCTGAATCTAGGAAGGCTAATATTCCCCAGCGACAAGTCACTTTCTGTCTCCTGTGCGTCCATATTCGGACTCAACAATTTGAAACTCATCTTCCTTATCCCACAGAATCAGCCTTTCATTCACCATGTTGTTCATCTCCTCTGTCGTCGCTGCCGTTCTTGCTGCCACCCTCTCGGTTGACGCAGCCCCCGCCACGATACCTCAGCCCCCACGAGTCCCCCTTGTTGCCAATCCGGCTGCGATTGCCTCAGGGCTGAAGATGCAGCCAAGCGTCAACGATCGCTTCCAGAAGTTGTTGTGGGACAGCAATGGAAAACTTCTCACCGGTGACGCTCTTCGCCAGCTCACCGTATTCGACTTCAACAATCAGGCGGTGAACCCTGGCGCCAAGGGTGGTTCCATCCTCCTCGCCACAGTCGATAACTTCCCTATCCTCGAGGAGCTCGGGATCTCTGGCGCGATTTCTCTCGTCGAGCCTTGTGGACTGAATATCCCGCATCTCCATCCCCGTGCGGACGAGTTTTTCACTGTGATCGACGGCATTCTTGACACTGGCTTCGTGATGGAGAAGGGATTCGACGCTGAGGTCAAGACGCGGCTAGGGAAGTACCAAGCAACGGTGTTCCCCATGGGCAGTATCCACTATCAGCAGAATCCCACCTGCTCCCCTGCCGTCTTCGTCGCCTCGCTGAACAGCGAGGATCCCGGCCGTAGCGACATCGCGACCAGCTTCTGGATGCTGCCTCCCGACGTCGTCGACGCCGCTTTGGGTTTCCCGCACACGATTGGGGGCGGAAACATTGACGCTTGGAGGTCACATCTTCCTCTCAATTTGGCCGCAGGAGTGGATAGTTGCCTGAAGGCGTGTGGCCTGTAGGTGTTAATTCCCAGAAACTGGCTGACTGATTTTTCGATCGCACAACACTACACACTCTTTACCTACGAAACACCACACTCGTTATCTACGAAACTAAACTACAACTCTTTCCTCTACTTGAACGGCTTTATAATTTACCAAATAAAACAATAGCTTGAGCTCTGTGCCAAATCCAGGTGGAGCCACAAGAAGACGGAGAAAGAGATTCAATAAAACTTAAAAAAATGTTGGCACATCGAGTAGAAGTTCTATGCAACTAACGCATGAACCACTTTCTGGCGGGATAGGGGTCGGAAAAGACTGAAGATCCCTGGCACTCACTTGAAAATTCTGGTGCACTGGAAGGAATTTAGCCGCATTCTTGATCCAGTACAATTTATTTTTAGTACGGTGATGCGGAACATGCCGAACACCACAAAGTTTCCTTCTTTCTTCGTCTCTCTCAGTACCATAACCATGGCAGTTTTCAAGAACAAGTAAACGTTCGTTCATTATTCTACATGTCGCAAATATCCGATTTGGAATACAAGTTTAGATATGAATCTTATAGGCAAAACACGCAGGGTTATAGCACCGCGGCCTTATAAGTACTTATAACCCGCCTCTTTTGTCTATAAGGTTCAGAAAGGCACTATCTTGGCTTATGATTCAAGAGCGAATTTTTCGACATTACTGAGTCCCCACTTCTTTGTCCTGTACCCTTGACGGACAGAACCCTTTTGGAATTATTGACTCTCCGCACTCCGATTATATTGGGGAGAGTTTAGCTGTGCTCTCGAAGCTTCTGTAATTGTACGGAAGGGTGGATGAGAGTAAATCTAATATACGCCCTGTAAGTCTATTCCTCTCAAAACAGTGGACATTACGCGAAACCAGATATATTTCAGAAACTATGAAGATGCTGGAACAGACACGCAATATTTACAACAGGATGCGTGCACGCTCTATTTAATCAAGGCACTGGTCGTGGTACATCTCGAATTCGGAGAGCACGCCCCTCGCTTTGTTGCTGAGATCCGTCCATAGCGTGCTATCTGCGGAATTTTCCACGACGGACAACGGCTGGATGTCGATCCTCTCACCCGTGCACCCTCCGCCGTTTCCCTGGATAGCGCCGCCGATCTCACCCCAAATAAAGTGGCCCAATCCTACTCCACCCGAGATGTCCGGGCCGCGTCTATACGCCTCCTCGACGAGCACGTCCGAGCGTGCGTACCACTTCTTGGTGAGGTTACGCACGACCCAAACGCTTTCGATTGGGAAGAGCGTGTCGTTGGCTCCCTGGTGTGTGTACTCAGGGAGAGCGACGTGCTTCAAGTTCGCGAGCGCAAATTCGAGAATCTCGTCTGTCTCCGCATCGGGATATTCTGCGATGAGGTCCGCGGGGAGGTAGTCCTGCGCACGGCCGGCGTATTCGTCCACGATGAGGACGCGATCGCCAGCCCAGTGGCCCAGCGGGACGCGGCCAGGCATCGCTTCCCCGCGCCAGGTCGTTCCACCAATAGCAGCGGGAGGAGCGGGTTCGGTTTGGTTGTCCGATAGAGCGGTAAAGAGCCAAATTATGTCGACTGGCATTCCGTTGGAGATTGCTTCATTGAGCTACCGTACCACGGCGTCAAAATTAGTTTAATGCCACTCGAGGAGTTGGTGAAGCCAGCGCGCACCTTCTACCCGTATCTATTAGTGTCACTGGAATCGACAACTTCGCGTTTGTCTATATTGATGAGGGCAAATTCAGCCATGTACTCGTCGTGCTGGATGTCGTCCTGAGAGTGTGGTGGAAGGTGGAAGACAAAGAAGAAGAACAGATACGATCACGTGGATAATTTGAAACTGCAGTTTATTGAATGGACCATCTGACTGATACGGAACTCGGTGGATGACATTGCACAATTGATTAGACGCGTTTGAACCTTGCACAGTGCATAGGTTCAAACGCGTCTAATAAAATTTCGCTCCTATGGGACTCGGAATCAACATACAAACCCGCCATCGTGTTGGCTGCCTTCCGCTTTGAATGTAAGAAAAATCGTGTATGAAGAATAACTATTTTCGGTGTTGGGGATTACAATCGGGAGGAATCAGTCTACAATTTCTAGGGCATGAATTCACGGCAAAACACGGGAGTTCTTTCCTCCACTAGCGACGTCTGGACATGGCATTCGTGCAGGCCGAACAGAAGCCATCAACGTTGGGAGCTATCTTGGAGTCAGCAGAGTCGCAGTGACCGAATAAATAGCCCAGCATACTGTATTGCTCCGGAAATAGATGACTGATGAAACCGTCGTTAAATTTTTATCAAGAGAGCCAGGCATGGGTGACGTACTACTGGTTGCACGTTCTGGTGCACACAGGAGGCACACAATTCCTCGGGTGGTTGGGGCTGAACTTGCAGTTGCTGCTTCCGCATGGAACCTGAATTATATCTCAGCGCTGTTGAGGGTACCGGAAAAATTCAATAAATACTTCGACGGGGGGCTGAGAGTAGAGATACATCAGAAAGGAAATTCAAGACGAATGAAGGTATTCACAAGGTTCTCAGCGTGTCCGCACCTCAGGTAGAGGTTTCGCACACTGTTCATCGCATGTCTGTGAGACCGTTACCAGCAGGTGGTGTCAATGAATGACTCACTGGCGCCAACGACACATCGTGAATCCGAGCGTGTAGGAAAAAGTGAAGGTGGAGGCTGTTTGTATGAGACAGGTGGTTGCTGAGAGAGAACTAGCCAACGCTACACGTCCTTTAAAGGTCGCCTCCCGCTCCTTGATATCGGTGATGATGAGAATCCCGAAAACAGTCAATTAGAGTACATGCTTGCTGCCGCCTTTAAATTCAGAATTAGAATTTCACGGCAAGAATCCGCCGCTCACAATTTGGTTGCTTCATCGGGACACAGTGTTCGTACATCAGTCGGACAGAGAGATATCCGCACATTCAGTGATATTTCGAATACACATTATCTTAGTTTATCCGCAAGCCTCGGATGCCCAACTGAGCTGCGCTGAGGAGTATCCCGAACGTGCCTGCACTGTGACTCACGAGTGATTCTGTCCGATACGGTCAGTTGACTCAGTTCAGCACGAAAATTAACAACAATAATGCATTGATCCGTCCAGTCGACTTGACGGGGAACCTCGACACGTACATGGCCTGATCGATTCCAATACTTCTCCCAAAATATAATCAATAGAATCTCCCTTTCAAAGTTAAGTTGGTCAGAAGTCAAGCACGCGGATTGTATCCTGAGAAATCGTTCAGAAATAGGCGGCCCAAAGACCATTCTTGGATCAAATCTCACTTGCCGCAAATATATTACCTACCACTGCGTTGGGCGGACTGGCGCATCCACCGATTCCCTCGTACTCGTTTGTGCCAATATCTCAATGAAGGGCAGAATTTACACACATGTTGAGGAGCCAGGAGGAAAAGAAGAACGTATTACGCCCGGTTACTGTGCAGACCTTCGGCAGCTCTTCCACATGGAAGAATTCCCCTACAGTTCTCAAAATTAGCTCAGATATAAGAGGTGGGTGGTTTGGCAATCCCGTACCGATCGGTATGCCCCACAAGCTGCGCCGAGCGATTAGTAACGTGTTTCTGTATCGCAGCATATTGGGCGGTACTCAAAGAAGGGAATTGCGAATTATCAGCAGCGTGGGTCTGGAGCGCAGATAGCATGCCTGGTGCAGAAACGCACTCTTTTCAAAGGCCAGTGCTACGTCAGCGTAAACATCTCAGTCGAGGCCTATGATCCAATCTAAATGATGAGTTATCCGCAGCTCCCGCTCGATGATCGGTCGCAACAGCAGCGAAGTGGTTATTCTACAGAAGTCGCATTCGAAACGGGTTTGAGAATTCATATCTACCACAGAAAACGCTTCATATCTTCGAACGGCTAGATTCCCGCGGTGTGATGTCGATAACAGGAAAAAATCAGCCGCACGATAATCAAAACACGCATAGCACTGACAAGGTTTCAGGGTTACGATCCAATGCGCGTCCCGCTCGGCCTGACCGTCGTCGTAGCATTTCATGATGAATCCCACGCGCAAGAGGAAGATGTCCTCGCGACGGAAGGTTACTCCCAGAGGGCTCACGTAGGCGGCCAGGTCTCGAGCTCCGCCACAGCAAACCTGTGCGTGGTCTAAGGATCTTATGGGAGAACGCGACATCCGGAACGAGAAAAGGTCTAATAGCACGCTGTGTCCGCACATGCCGTGATTGTCTCAATCTGAAAGGACGCCGCATCAGCGTGGACAGCAAAGCGACCGGACAGAGGACTCTGAACTCCACTCCGAGGGCGCCGGATCGATTTAATGTGGGTTTGGAATCAGCACGAGCCCGAAGGATATTGATTCATGGGGAGTACTTGAACGGGATATCTATCACCAAGACTTTCGTCGACAACAAATTCATTACGCACTTGTTGTAAAACACGCCGTACTCGAGGACTGCTACAGGACGAACCGTCCCACTGCGTACCCGAGTGGGCGTTGATGTGGTGTGGTCCCTGGCAAGGCCCGGCAGGATTCAAGTGCTTCGAGCAAGTTATTTTCAAGTCCCACCCGATGGAAACGACAACAAAAACGACAGAAACATAAAATGGACGGCTTCACCAGTTCAGAAATGATCGAAAAGCCAGATACGATTTATTACCCCACTTATGAGCCGCGGTATGCGGAATTTTGCATTTGTCAATGGATTAAGACCAGAGCTCACCCCCACAGAAAAAAAAAGGAAAATTTTGCGGAGGATGTGGGATGGTGATCGAAGATAGAAGCAATTTTTGTGACCATTTCCAGGGAAAATTGGGCAAAACACAAAGAACTGTCTCGTCTAGCCCAGAATAATTCGAACGACGGAACTTTGGATCGAAGTTCACGCCAGAGACTTGGTAGAAGTGCTCCTTAGAGCGGCAGAGGGAGTGGGTATGGCTTATGAGCCGGGAGAACTTCGGATTGAGGCGATGTCGCGGTCAGATGAAGGTTTAAAGAAGAGAAGTTCTTTGTTTGTTCTTGTCTTCTGAGGACAAGAACAAACAAAGAACTTCTCCTCAGCCAACCTCAGCGTGATCATATGATCTCTTTGGCCGGCCCGCTCAAAGCCCGTCATTCTGCCTTGCCCTATAACGACGCTGCGACCCTCCGTCGCGTTGCGCTCTATTCAAGAGGTGGGCATACACCCGAGTGTAAGGCGGCATATCCACCTATGTAAGGCGGCATATCCACCTATCTATTTCTCTCCCATCGCCGCACTCGGAGCCTCCGGTTGTGCCTCAGGCTCCACGACTCACCTGGTGGGTCTACTGTCTACCTTCAGCCCCGCTTACAGCTTGATTTCTCCAGGTAAATCCAGCTACAACTGTGATATTTTCACTGTCTGTGAATCTTCTGATTAACAGGGCCATTTACCAGGCAGAATGGAAGGCCACACCGCGAGCCACTGTAAACGCGTCTTGAAAATAAAAGGTCTGAATGTGCGAAGGACTGCGACAGACAACAACCCATCGACGTTCGCGGGGTGACTGATAGCAAGATTGACGGAAAGGTCGAGCCTGGCAAAGAGAGGTGTCTTCTTGCTGCCGATTAAGCAGGATTCCAGATATTTCAAAGGAAATCCGGAATGTATGTGCAAATGCCCCCAGAACTCGGCATTGTCCAGTAAAATTGCTCTCCACTTGGAGCAGAAATGACTTATAATGAACCTATCAAAAAAAAGGACCGATAAAACTCGCGCGCGCCGCCATGGGTAACATGAGTCGTATTATGAGAAGTATCAGCTCGTATGGCAGACAGTGAATTATCAGTCTCCTATTGATTCGCCATGAGTTGTTTGATACACCGATCCTGGCGTACCCACCTCTCGTTCGAGCTTCTCTCAGCGACGTTCGACTGTCCTCTGATGAGTGATATAGAATCGGGTTGCGGTGATCTAGCCGGAAACCATGTTATTTGACTTCATGATATGCTGGGTTCTCACCTATGAGATCCGTTGAGTCAAGACGAAGCCATCACCTTGCTTGTCTAGGTCTCCCTCCGTTCAAATTATCTAATCGCTATCAATCTTGACAAAACAAAATATAACCAAACCAGAAAATCCCATAAATCGAGAAAAAAATTATTGCCGCAATAAAAAAAGTCGAGCGTGGCGCGTGACTGTCGAATTGAATGTAATAGTACAGTACTACTCTGGCTTCGACCGTCGATATGGCTTACTGCCAAAACCAAATAACCTCCAAATACTATTCTGGCTCTAACTAATTTACGACCTGAGTAAGTACACATACGAGTTCCCATACCTCTGATCATTGATGCCATCGTTTTTGCCTACCCCCAAGCAAGGTTACAGACGCCGTTGGCGGCCCCCTGTGGTGGATCTTGGATGGAACAATGGTTTCTTCGAACGGAGAGCACGGACTTACACGGATTGCTTAGGAAAAAAATTACATGATTTGCTTGGCGACAATAGCCAAGAAAAAAATACGAGAATTTGGTCTCGTAAATTTTGCCGTATTGTTTATCGCTTTCATCTGCGAAGCACCACCTCGGGACAGGACTCATACTGCCATGTGACGCAATGGCCCACAAGCCAAGTCTTGCCTGACCCTGGGCCCGACTTTTGCGTGTTTCCCCCAGTCACGGAAGTTGATATTCACCGACTATTTTTTTCTGTAGCGCCTCCGTCAAACTCTCCGATGAATTCTATTTGGCCTGGGCATCCAATCACAGCGCCGGTTCCTCAATTAAGTGGGCATTTTAATTAGCTACACTTCTTTAAGTATCCCAAACCAAATACTTTGGCCTGAAATTCAATTAGATATATCTGATTTGGAACTTAGCTAAATCTAATCTTATTTCTTTTACGATACTTGGAGAAGTGTAGCTAACTAAAATTCCCAGTTAATCCATGAACCAACACTCTGATTGGCTGCTTGGGAATTAAGTGAGCATTTTATTTAGCTACACTTCTCCAAGTATAGTAAAAGAAAAGAAAAAAAGATTTGGTCGAGTTCTAAATCAGATATATTGAATTCAGTTTTGGGCCAAACTATTTGTTTTGGGATACTTAGAGAAGTGTAGCTAAATAAAATGCCCACTTAATTGAGGAACCAGCACTGTGAATCCTAGGTTCGGATCAAGCTGCCGACCATTGTTTGTTTTTAGCTGCTTGTTGATGCGGGTCAGGTTTTTGGTCAAACAATGGAAGGGGCTTGTGCCAAGATCAAGAATTTGGGCAGGACCTTCGTCGCGCTCTGGATTCATGCAATACGCGTCAACCGCTAGACACCGGAGACAAACTTCTTCATTTTCATGAAACTTAGATATTGGCTGGTTTATATTTAAAATATATTCTCTGTAGAAATAAAAAAGCGCCACACACCGTCGGACTTTGCGAATTTGTTCATCACTATGTCACTCGCGTCTAAAGCCTGAAAATAATCAGATAAGGCCCTCAATATTATCCAATAGTCCTTACACTTCATTTCACACCTTTAAACCAATATTATTCTCCTGGATGCCACCGCACGACGCGACTTTGTGTGGTGAGCCTGAAACTGTGATGGCATTGCCCAATTGGGAATGATGCGCAAAGGCGCGCTTTTTTCTTTTAAATTCTGCCTCATACCTCCACCGGCTCCGAAAACACAACAGAAATGTGTCCCTAATTCTTTGCTGAGGTCTCTCGGCACTCCGAGACGCCACTTCAGAAAAAATCCTTGTCACATATTGTGACACTCATCATAAAGAACTGGATACTTGTTTCTAACGCGTTGGAAGACCTAGACAGACTTATTGGGGAGGTAAGATTAAAGTATTCGTGCATTAGAGTCAATTGAGGCGATAAAATCTGAGATTTAAAGCCACATACTATTTAGATTGCGATAACTTACTGAGAACCATGTGAGGGATCAATTACACTTTGGGCTCGGTGGGACATTGTATAAACCCCTGGTCTTTGGGGAATGTAGATTATAGGCATGTAATGAACGACTTTCCCTCTCAAAGTTGTCGGTGGTGGCATGAATAATTGTGCAAGTGTAACTCAAATGTCCTCACTGTTTGTTTTAGTTTGTCCCAAGCCTCTCTCCGAGATAGACCGGCTATCCGGTCCGGAGAGAGGGTTGATCCGACCTATGTGAATCCTGCGGTTCGTTCTAGGTTCGGATCAACCGGTTTCCCTTGGAGAGAGGCTTGGGACAAATTGAATCAAATGGTGAGGATCTTTAACGTGCCCTCACACCTTTTCGGGGCGATGGATGTAAATCTTTGAGAGACAAAGTTCTTCATAATAAGGATGAAATTGATGTCTAGTATAGCTCTTAATTTTATAGTCAACTCACGTCGGTCCCTACAATTAATTGTCGACGACTGATGGCGCTGATGTGCCCACCAATTTGAGCACAAAGCTGTTCCAGAGCCGCAGTTTTGTGGACTCTATTGTTTCTAACTAATAATTAATGTGTTTCTGTCTCTTCATGGGGCTGCGGTGTCGCCATGAGCGGAGAGGAAAAAGTCAGGATTTTTTGCCGATCATTCCTAAAGGGGAAACATGATCGACAGATGTGGCGGGATAGATTCTGTCTTCAGTACAGAACCAATGGCAGCTCCGGAGAGCTCAGGCGCTGGGAGGACATTTATGAATAGTAATAAGAGCATATTGCCTACTTACCTTTTTTATTTGTGCCCAGATACGACCACAATAGGATGCTAAAGTGCGGTCCACAATTTTCCAAAGCCCTCACTTTTGCGCCATTTCCCATATTGTGTAGGGCAGTTATAGCAATTCTAAGCTGGCCAATATCTAAGTTGATTGAAAATGAAAAGGTCCTACCAGTTCCCCCAAAAGATCTACGTGTTTTCTGTGTCTGTAGAACGCGATGAAGATCCTGCCCGTTTTCGTCATCTTGGCACAAGCCTCTTCCGTTGTTTGACCCTAAACTCTGCCCGCATCAACAAACAATCGATCGGAGAGGCTTGATCCGAACCTAGGTTCGTTCCCTTTTCCCAGAACACACACACACACACACACATCGTCTCACGGTCTCTTTTTTTCTCTCCCCCATGGCCCCGTTGGTGACTCGTTGCGGAAAGCCTCTCGAACTGCTGCTGCTTCTTCTTCCCACGCTCCAGTTGAATCAACAATTCGATCCTTTTTCGGTCACCAGACTCCAGAGACGTAGTATTGAATATCCTTTCTCTACTAATCTATCCGGCAGTCGCGCTCCTCCATTGGCGTCTATACATTGTTTTCCGCCGCCCCTTCCCTGCAGCTTGCTTGACGGAGAACCTCCTTATCCTGCTTCTACCACTTCCCTGCCCGTTCATTCAGGCAATTCCTAGCAGCGCAGATCCCGTCTACCCTCCCACCTCTTCATTGTTGATCTCGCGCTCGTGTATTCGCTAGTCGCACATCAACAAATCTGTGTTGTCCGCCCGCGCCTACTTCCCATTTCCACATCGTGTGGCTATTTACTTTGGAAGTACGATGGGATTAAAAGCAATCGTCACCTTTAGATCTGCGCTCTAAATTAACTCGTTGGTCCTCCCCAACGCCGTTGTTGTTCTATGGTGCTATCAACGCCGTTGATCAGAAGAAGAAATCCTAGTACTCGGGTTTTAAAGATACAAAGTCCGCCTCACCCACGCTGTCTGTCACACTGTCAAGAAGAATCCAGGGCCCGGGCAGTCCTTCGAAGCTGTGCCTATTCTTGAACCTACGACTGAGCTGACCAAGCCAAGCCACCCATGGTATCGTCGGCCGCCGGCACAAATACAGACTGTTACAGATTCCTGAGCCTTACCATTTTTCAAAATCCGGGTGCCGAGATGTGTCCACCTCTGCTACGCAATCTGTCTCGAATGCCGTCAAAGAATCCGGTCCTGTGCAATGCTGGTCCCGGGGAATCATCCCCGGATGTCTGGACCAATCGCAGTCGTTGTATCCAAAACTGCCGGTCCATATTATTGGAACATATTGTATGGTTGATTGTGGCTCGGCTGGGTGGAACTTCGGAGGTGCTGCTCAAATAGCGCTTAAAAAGGCTAAGGCGGCGCTGGATTGTGCTGCGTTACCCTTTGATCCCATAAGAGCATGGTATGGACCGTACTTCTTCATCTCTGCTTGTCAAGTGTTGAACAAATTCCAGTCACCTAGCCATTTCATCACATATTTCCCGTTAGTGGTATGAGTTCCGTGTTGCTGATTCAATTATCTCCTGATAAGGTTTTCAGATAGATACTTTAACATATGGTCGGTCCCCAATCTCAACGGTTTTAACGACATTGTTGAATTCCCGCAGGGGTCTATTCGGCCCTCTTCTTCCAGTCTGTTCATGTGCTATGCTCGCGTCGAAAACTTCATTACAAATTTCATCTGGGCTGCATGATCCTCCTTTTCCTCCTCTCGACCATCCACATCGCGCTCGCCTACACATGGGCCTTCATCACAGATCGCGCGCAGACCGGGATATATGAATTGTTCTCCCTGAACAACCCCCTCCCGGTGTTGTACGGCCCTGACGATCCCGCCATCGTCCATCGACTCGGCATGCTCATCAAAATTAGGTATACTCTAGCAAAGTGAGTCTACCTAAATTTCTTCAAGGACAGAGACATTGACCACCGAAGTGCCATCGCAGACGGCATCATTGTAAGTTACGTCCATATCCTCACAGGCGAATAACGAGTTATTTCAACAGATTTATCGATGTTACGTGATATGGGGGTACAATTGGCGACCAGTCGCTTTCCCTGCTTTCGCCTATGCTTGTACGCTCGGTGCGTGTCTTCCAGTGGTATTGGATACCGCCGCTAACTTATCGCCATGTCAGTCGGGGGCATACTCGGTATAATCCCACTCTCCGGGACTTCTGAACGCGCGGCCACGGCAGTGTGCATGGCCACAATATTCTGCACGAATGTTCTCGCTGCGTCATTGGCGGGTGAGCAATAAGATGACAATGAACCACACGTGCTGATGCAGCTCTTCGATTCAGCCGGACGAATTTGGTACCTTTCTCGACGAATTGCCAGGCTTCTGGGGAAAAACTCGCGAAAGAAATATATGGATTTGACGGCCATTCTGTGAGTGTTTTGTAAGGAGTGATTTGCATTAATTAATTTTTCGTGCTCTAGGCTCGAAAGCGGGCTGATATATCCGGCCGCCCTGGCCATCTCTGTCGGGATTTTCCTATCGCCCGCGACGTCGACAGCTTCGATTTTAATATGCATTGCTGCGTGCTATCACATAGTCGTACGCATTGAATCCCATACCAATTATTATACTATATGCTCATTGTCAACAAACACAGGGAATCGTGCAGACGCTCATCATAGTACGCGTCAGATTGGGAGTGAGCACCGATGATGTGGATAAGAGCACTCTTGGGGAGACCACAGACCAGAGAGGAGCTCTCACGACGATGGAATTTCAAGTTCAGGCGACGAGAGAGGCATCCCAAGAAAGTTTGAGTGAGCCCAAGGTTGTCTAAGTTGGATGGTAAGGATGTTGTTTGTGATTCGATAACACCGAGAGCGATGCGAGAATGACGATATTGAGTAAATTTGTGTATCGTTTTTATAACACTACATTGAAATCTCAGCGATATATGGTGCGCCAGCATGATCAACATAGATCCGGCGCCAAAGGATGAACCTTCTGCAGCGTCTACGCCAAAGCTACGCTCTCCGACCCGTCGGCGCACCGTGTGCATGTCATACCAGCGCAATATAAGGCGGAATCGGGTAGTAGACGGTATATACGCGGTGAGTGCCAACCTGCAAGAGTTGAGTGAGGAAGTGCGATGGCGAGCGCGCTTCGATACACAGCGGCGGACATACGCCCGGTAACCAGGCCACGGGCAAGGAGGTGATGAGGAGCGCGCGCGCCAGCCGCGACCGGTGCTTTATTCGGGGGGGTGGACGAAGGAGAATCGCTAGCAAAGACCAGGCAGATTCGCCTCGGGAGAGAGCAGGTATCGGCGCGGAGAAGAACAGTGTAAGACTATGCGTACCTTGTATCTTCGATCGCGAATACATCCCATAAAACAATCCCTTCTCCATAAGTGTAGCGTCGGCGTGCAAACGAAGAGAAGACAAATGTGGTGGGGGCGGAATACTAGGTGTCCCGGTGCGATTTCTTCCGATCTTGGCAATGAGGTTCTGAGGGATGATATCACGAGCACGTCGTGAGGTTGGCGCACAGCAGGTGAGGACGTACCGCCGAGAATCCGCAACGCTGTCCACCGGCGCGCGCGCGCATGGGGCGTGCAACGTGCCGACACACGTGCGTCTAGCGCGTCGAGCGTACGACGTCTACCAGTCGATGAGTACATATAAAGCAAGATATTAACAGCTCACCGTACCCAACGTCGCCGTGGATACCCCCCGCAGTAAGGATATCGCGCAGAAATGGGAATATTTGTAAATACTCCGGGTGACGATTCCACATCCATATTATATCCTGAGCCACAATATCGTGAGCGCGCGCGCTGCGGGAACTCTGCGCGCGAAGAATGTAGTGAGGAGAATGTACGTGGGCATCGCGCGTACCGCGGTGGCAAGAGTGTGCGCAGATGTAGAATGCCCGCGCCGCTCCGTAGGTGGGTAACGCGCAGGAAGGCGGCAGGCGGTGTATTTGTTGGATCGTAGGATGGCGAAGGCTTTAGAGAACAGCGCCGTCGTGGATTAGGGCAGGCGTCGGCGCAGCAAGCGCGCGCTGAGTCGTATGACTAAAAGCTACGCCAGGCGCTGGAGCTAGAGGAATTGAATAGCAAAGGTGCGGTGGGACGTACCACTGCGCGCCCATCCTTTCTCTTCAAACTCGTAACCACGATCCCGCTGCGCCGACGCCGGTCGCTCTTTTGCCCTTTCTACGGGACGTCAATGGCGAAAGCAGCGCTTGCAGTGCAGGGGGTGCGCCAAGTACACTTCCAAACCGCAAGGACGAATTTCGCGGTAGCGCTGGGGGATGCGTTCTAGCACTAACTCGTAAAAAGTCTAGAGCATTTTCTGGGAGCCAAACGTCCGTGGGGCGATGCCATGATGGAGAGCGATGAGAGAGTTGAAGAGAGAGCGCGGCCTGAGCCGACGCGGCGATCAGAGCCAAGCTTGCGCAAACATATCCCTCTTTCTTTACTACCACGCACACCGGTCGCCAATTCAATGCAGACTAGCACTATGTACTCCGGAATTTGCTCTAGCCCCGCCATATGCATGCCCTCAGACCAGTTGGGAAGCGGCTCTGGGTGGGTCGCCCGATTCCCTCGTTCTAAGTTATCGTTCTCCACCAATTCTCCACCGCACTTCATCCTTTGACGCCTGATCTGTGTTTTATCCTCGTTTCTTGACTCAATTACTCAATCCATCTGTTTTTTCACCTCTGTGCTGGAGAGACATATTTCGCGTTGTGGCTGCACTTTGCACCCTGCTTTATTAATTACATCCCATGGCTCGAGCCAACTTGAAGCTTGGGGATTGGTGCAGCAAAATTAACGACTTGGCAAAGATTCAATTTGCGGGAGGCACGCGCCCCTGTCTTTTTTTTCCTTCGTGTTATTTGCCGCCGCCCCAGCTCTGTTGCGCGGTGCTCCCGGAAATTGCAGTGGCTTGCCGGAGCATAACTTCGGCGACCTTGGCGACGCAATGGCACATGCATTACACACCAAATGGACGCGGTATTCACAGAACTTCTTTCAAACTCGGCACGGCACGGCATTCATATGGCGGTAAATTTGTACATTTAATCCTCCGCTACTTTTTTTGCACTTTTTCCAAATTTCCCGCTGCTATTCGAGTTTTGAGCCCATTCCCCGCTACTTTGAAAGTTCAAAAAGTCCAAAAAAAAGTGCCGCGAAAAGTAGCAAATCCCGCTACTTTTTTTTGGACCCGCGCTACTATTTTTAGTCGAGTTCGAATCCCGCTACTTTTTTTCTTGACACTGCGGGCAAGGTACAATGTATTCAGTGATTCTGGGAGAGAGATATAAGGATTTTATACAAAATAGACTCTCTATTAAGTGGAGGATACTGCGGTGATTTTGTAGTGAATTTATAAAAAATATCAGCACAATACATTCACAATAGAAGCGCTGCTTCTATTTTGATGTTATTGTAAATATATTGTAAAAATGGATTTTATTGTAAACTTATTATGCTAACATCAAACTAGAAGCATTGCTGCTATTGTGAATGTATTGTGCCGATATTTTGAATAAATTCACTACAAAATCACCACAGTATTCTCCACTTAATGGAGAGTCGATTTTGTATAAAATCTTCATATCTCTCCCACAGAATTACTGAATACATTGTACCTTGCCCACAGTGTGACCAACATCATCCCGCTACTTTGAGGTTTTTTTTTTTTTTTGGCCCGCTATATGTCTACATGTAATCAAACATCATCCCCATTTATCACGTTACAGACGTTGCAAAAATCAATCGCCACGTGCGAGGGTTTTTCCTTTTTTTTTTTTTTTTTTTCAAAAACATCAAATGGCCCTATTGTGTTCAGGAAGTACTAAAGTACCTCGTGGTTCGGTTTTGGGTGCCCTACTTCATTTGCAAGGACTGACTTGGCATGTGGGCCATTGCTTCGCATGGCAATACGAGTCCAGTTCCAGGTATACAATTAAGAGCAAAGCCTTTATTGCGCCGTACAGCTATCGTATTAATCTCTTGGCCATCAACTCAGATCAGTTGTTCTTCCCACAAGTAAAGACTTCCGCGCACGAATTCACTGTCCGTCAATCCTCTCATACAGAGAAATTCTCGCTCCCTTCAGATTCCCAAATGAACGCGCGAACAACTCCTGATATAAATAATTGGTCTCACTTATTCTGTGATTTGTGTTTTTGCATCTTTATAGTTCCTTGGATCTACTGCGGCGAGTTAGCGCGTCTGTGAGCTCGTCTTTGGTGTTATGGAGGAGTCCAGGGGCAATAGTGTATTTAGGCGCATGTGCACTTAGATAATCGCTGGGAACCGGTGTTCCTAAGCGGGACCGTGCTGTGTAATACTACCTACCTACCTACCTATGTCAAAAACGCAGCATCGTAAGAGAAAGGAAACCTTACTCTGTTGGGAGGATCACATATGCTCCACCACACCTTTGGGATGGGGCTTCAAGTTGCTATTGATTGCAGAGCTACGAATCTAGGCGAGGTCTAGACCAGTCTCACTTGTTTGAGGGATACATATTCTACATAGCATGTGCTCGCTATTGTTCTGTCTAATCACATCGTATCAACAGACTGGAAGTGGCCGAGTGAAAAATGAATGATTGACTCTGTTATATATTCAATTCCCCTTCAATTACTTGAGGGAATTTTAGATACGACACCATCCAGATGTCCGCCAAGGAAATAGTATCGTCCATAATGTACAAACTATTAGGGCCATTCAGCTTTATCCACCCATCGATTTTCCCCGCCATTGTAGTGCGGGGATGAGACGATAGCTGTGGAAGCCGAGAATGAAAGCGAGGTACTGATAGAACATCAAAAGCCTGCCTTGGCATGATTTCGACACCTTGAAGCCCGGAATCCTAACACGTCAGTGAAGGCAAATTATGAGAGATGAACACAGAAAACATTCCAAATGGGAGCCATTCGGTCCCATTTGAATCTATGAGAAATAGGCAGTGAGGATAGAATAGAAAGTCGATATACCTTGAATTGTGCGACTAGAGATGTGTAGTCACACTGAAAGTAAAATCTCATGAGGAGCGGCTGATATATTTCAGAGATACTGCTTACTGGGTTAAACGGCTAGTCCGTCCGTGATGTATCTTGGTTTGAAGGACAAGATATCCTGAAGATATAATCATATTAGGACAGCGCGTATAGATTAGATGAATGCTTACCCGTTTCAACCACCAGTCAGTCAGTCACCGAGTTGCGACTATCTGCAACGTGATTTGCGTGTGGCAGAGGATTTTTGACATCTGAGTTGACGTGACTCAGTAGATATGAATCAGAACGGTGAATCAGAATACACACTTGCTGTAAACTCGTTGTTCATGTTGTGGACCACGTAAGTATAATATGGCCCGCCCCCCCCTCCCTCCACATACTTGGATGCAAGCTCACAGGCTCGATATTTTGAAGGCAGGCAAAGTAACAGCCTGGAGGAAAAATAAAATAAAGTCAGTCACTGGATCGAAATTCAGACAATGGAATACAAGCCTTGCATGTGAGATCAGAGTTCCATATTTGAAGGCGTGAAAATGGAAAAATAAGGTCAGTCATTGGATAAAACTTCAAAGAATGAATAAGAATACATACCATGCATGCAAGATCATAGTTTCGAGGCGGGAAAACTAGCGGCTACTTGAATTGTTGAATCTAATGATGAAAAAGGAAGTCAGCCACTAAATAAAAGTTAGGACGATGAATAGGAATACATACCTTGCAAGTTAGATCATAGGTTCGAGATTTGAAGGCGTGCAAATTAACGGCTGCTTGAATCATAAAATCCAAAGCAGAAAAATGAATCAGTCACTAACATGAAGGAAAATGAATGCATACAAGTAGACCTTCCGCAAATACAACGACATCGAAGCCAGAGAGTGCATCCTGAAAGGCAGGAAATCACATGAGGTGCTGAAAACCTGAAAGCAAAAAAGTCACGGACTTGCGCCGAGTGTTAAATGCCTTAACTGGATGCCATATGATTTCATTAATACGGTGTGCAGGGGTGAAAAAGGAAGTTTCCACACACACACCTGGAGGTGCGATTAGGTTCGCGGTCGAGAGTCAATACAAGAGACTAGAAAGAAGTTGCATTAGGCGAACGGCGCGCATCGATTGGAATTTAAATAACCCTTACCTCGCCGGTTAGTCGGTGTTGTGGTCTAGAAAAAGAATGTTGCATCAGAGGTTCATTTTGAGCATTGAAGGACTTGAACAAGGGCTTCAAGAAGTTGCATGAGGATGGTGTGCAAATGAGGCATCAACTTAGTGAGCTGACGGCCGGCTGTTGGGGACTTGGAACTAATCTGGGAAGAAAATTGCATCAGGACCGGTCACCGCGTATGGGATGATTCTTTTTAAACGAATACCTGATTTCATTTGGGCGGAGGCAAATGGTGGCTACAGTAGAGTTTCATTATTAGTATGGCGCATATAAGAGATGTTGCTCACAGGTCATTCACTCAATTTAAATGGCTAGCCGCCAGTCCCGCACTATCAAATGAAGGATTCTGAGTCAAGAGGCATATGTGAGAATAATATGAAAATTGCTCACAGGTGATCGGATGAGTACGCCGTGAGTCTGCATGGCAGGGCGTTGAAAAACGGAGGGATTACGCGGCGTAATAGGGTCTCGGGTGGCGGGATACGGCCTTGGACGGCTATGATATGTAAAATTGGCGCGTAATGGTGGCGAGTGCAGATCGCGACGCAGCGAGGCTTGAGGGAGCCTGAAGGGTGGCTCCGGCGCTTGCAGTGCCGATTCCAGGGTGTGGGACTGTGACAATGAGGGCAGGAGACAAAGCGGAGGGTGGGCGGTTGACTGTTTGGGCATTGTTTCACCCCGGACCGCAACACCGAGGCAATTTTCGACGCAGAATCCTGCATTATAATTGGTTCACTTGAATAGAAATATTACTGACCTGCTGGGATATTGCTTATCTGGTGTAATCAATGACTCCGCAGTGTGCTGAGCCAGCTGATGAAACAAGGTAGGCTGGTCAAAAAATCACATTAGTAAGGCGGGCAAGGGTCAGAGGTTTCATGCTTGCCTGGTTTAAACGACAGCTAGAACTCAGTTGCATCGCGGCTGAGAATGAAGTTGTATTAGGACGGCTTTCAGAGCTGGAAGATTGATACTTACCTAGTTTCAAAGCCAGTCAATCCGCGCAGTGTAACACAGTTGTGGGGAAAAGTGAGCTGAAAATGAATGAGTCAGTTGATGAAACAGGTAGGTTGGTCAAAAATCACATTAGTAAGGCGGGCAAGGGTCGAAGGCTTCATGCTTACCTGGTTTAAACGACAGCTAGAACTCAGTTGCATCGCGGCTGGAAATGAAGTTGTATTAGGACGACTTTCAGAGCTGGAAGGTTAATACTTACCTAGTTTCGAGGCCAGTCAATCCACGCGGTGTAACACAGCTGTGGGGCAAAGTGAGCTGAAAATGAATCCCCATCAGGATTTGATCAGGATGGCGTGTATGGGGTAGGTTTACATACACCTGTTTGAACAGGCAACTGCACGGTCAATGCATTTTATCTGATGATATGTTGCAGTGTGCGGATACAATGGAGATTATATGGATCAGGATTCCAACTGAATTTGGGTCAACGGAAAAGGCTAGAGAAATAGAATGGCTTTAGGATTGTACAAGTAGTAGGAAGTTGCATACCATGAAATTGAGGCGAGAACATTGAGGAGAATTTTGATGACTATGGCGGCGTATGAGCGGAATTTTGGGACGAGGGCGGGGGGTGCCACTAAATAAGGGATTTTTTAACACCCCATTAACACCCCATTTTCACAGTCAGAACTTTCACGGCGTGTTAATCGATGAATATATGTATGTCCCGTGCTAAATAGGAAAAATACGCGCAGGAAGTAGTCGTTCAAAGGAAATTTCCACACACTGCGCACGGTCTTTCCTTGAGGTGAGCTGCATAGAAATCTATTATAAGGATCTAAAGACCATTTAAATTTTAGTAGACCATGAAATTAACCGCATACCTTGAGTAACAGCTGCTTCTTATTCAGAAATTCGACCAGCGGGCGATTATTGCAGTTGAAAAAAATCTGGCAGAGGAAGAATCATTGAAGCTAGAGGTATTACGGAGCGACTCTTCAAAGTTCAAATGGCTTCGAAGGATGATTGAAGCTGATCTGCGGCGTCAAAAACAGCCTGACTGGGAGAAGACCAACGCCCCGAAGTCAGTACAGAAGGAGGAGAACATGTCTTAGAGAAGGCCAGAGGAACAGCCGCATGGACCTGTAAATTGCCGCCAAGTCGACATTGTTCAATTCAATGGTCCTCCCTGTAAAACACACTTGGCTGAGCCGATGGCGATCCAAAAAAAAGTCCACTCGACTTCGCCGCTCTGCATCAACATGAAATGAACGATAAGAAGCACGATATTATGTAGACAATGGATCGTGACCCCTCTGTAAAATTGTAAAAGACCAATCAATAAAACAACGCAGACACCTACCTGCCATCATCGCTTCTGCTGATATTAATGGATCGCAAATCGACGCAAGGAGTCATACAAAACCTATGCGTCAGAAAGCGGAGCCGACGATATCGAGGCCGAAAAAAAAAAAACAAGAATTAGACATCAGCGACACCGTGCACTCGCCTCGCAATTGTATCAAGTCGCGCTAAAGCCATGGCCAATGAACCTAAATCCACACCACCTATATGACCAAAAGGAAGCTAAGCCAAGCGAAAGCCAAGCAAAGTAATGAGTCAAACAAATTTGTAAGAACTTTCGAATGTCATCCAACACACGTAAAAAAAACTTGGCATCATGAAGTATAATAGAGTGCCGCGACCCGCGGCCATCAGACCAGGGCAATGGTATTCCCACGGCTAGTCAAAGTTTTGAGTCTGAATGATGTACAAAAAACTGCCCTGGAAGTGCTTATAAAGAACGATTACCTAAATAAATTTAGGACTCGTAACGAGCAGTGCCATCAAATTTGAGCGTGTGTTATTTCGGGTTGCCGGCGATCGCCGACTCGGCCCATCCACCAATATGACTGCAGTACATACGAGCTTGTCGTCGGCACCCAACTTCACCCGACTGTTCGTCCCAGAACTGACGGACAATGTCGCACATCACACTAACTAGTAGAAATGAATTTTGTTTGTGCAGTTGCTTGTCCCACTCAATTGCTGAGCTTCTCTGAGACTGTGGTGAAAAAACACCTGAATTCCTGAGTGCTAACCCAGTGTTTTAATTAAGTTGCATCTACGGTTGAACCTGCTCACCCAGTTTTTCAACGGTACACAGTGTGGTCAGCCAGGTGTTTGATTATGCTCTATTCCACAGCCAGTCAGCCAGTCTGCACAGTTAATTTCAGCAACAGAATAAAATGTGGCTTTTGGCTTGTTCAGTGGTTGACTTTCCATAAGCATAAACAAAGATATGAGGAATATCGGAGGGGTGCCAGCGATGTCGGCATGTCATTATATTCCAATAATCTACTCATTCTGGGTTCCCACAAGCAATAGAATGGATTATATTTCCCAGAATATAATATGGCCGCTGCAGTCGGTAAACAACACCTATCAGCGTGTCTCAGCTTCGTCCGCAACCACCCGCGCACGTCTCCACTCCTGATCAATGGTTATTGACGTGTGAATTCACCATTATCGGCTGGAGGAGATTCTGGGGAGGGGTGAGGGGGATGGGGGGACGTAGGAGGAGGAAGCGCAGACACTGCTGTGCAGTGCTTCAGCAATACCGGGGTTCCCGAAGAAGCCTGCACCTCGTCAAGCACACGAAGCTGGTTGCTCTGTGGTACGCAGACGGCTCACCAGCGCGCCAAGCCATCGCCCATGAAGCTGCGGGGAGGGGTTGGCACGCAGGAGAGCTGCCACTGGCTAGCGTCTGTATGCCCGGCGATGGCGCACGGGGCGGGATCTGTGCGGAGCTCAAAGGGACATGACACCAAGCCGAGGGCGGGGTCGAGAACGTGGGGGTGACGGGGAGGGACGTGAGGGCAAGGGGAAAGGAAACAGTGAAGAATGGGAGACGTATGCAAGCGGGGAGGATAGGATACGAAAACATATGCATGGGGAGCACACCGCACGAGAATCGACGTGTCTGCTCCCTTCACCACCGCTCTCCACCCTCGTAACGTACGTCTCCACCAGCGTCCGCGACACGTAGTACGCGCCATATGTGCACCGCGCCTCGCGTGCTGCAGCGGAAGCCCCAGGCACAGCTGCTCTACCACCATCTACACCTGTCGTACGCACCCCGCGCGCCGTTGGTAGTATTCGCACTGCGCCTGCGTCGTGCGCAGGCGCAGACCGGAGGGCAGCGTGGAGCGGCTGGGGTGAGACGCGCACTTGATGATTTTTGCATAACTCGAAGGTCACGGGCTACGCAGCAAGGGGAGGAGGCCAGCGGTCCTAAGAATGGTGCACGGTGTGCAAGTGATCCTCCTCTGGAGATGCAGAGTTCTTGGGTGAGGGCAGGAGAGTCGACCAGGGGTTGAGAAGAAGGCTGACACATGCATCCCGATCTGGCCCGATTTCCGGATGATGCTTGACGAATCGGTTTAGCGAGAGCAATTGCATCTAATATAATCTGTAGGGGGGGTCCTTACCCCCCCTACAGATTAAAATAAATTACAGTTTATTAGAGGGTCAAGACGACATCAAAGTCAGATCCAAGTCCGATGGGGTCCTGACAGCTGCCTCGGCATCCCGGCGGAAAATGCGAAAATATTCCAAAACATTTTTCTATGCTTATGGAAAGTCAACCAGTTACTGATCAACTTGGTCCTAATATTATGATTGAATAATTATCCGTTCTCTTAACGAAATCTCTCGAATCAGATTGTACATATTTGGCTCCATCCCCATTTGTGCTAACTCCATTTCTCTTCCTCCTCCCTGGTGCTTGAGTTCACAAACTTTCGACTCCCATGAGCTCGCAGCAGATCTCCAGCTTTGCTACAGCTATTCCCCATTAGCGTGTTTTATTTGAGTTTATCTCCATCTATATTACCCCTGTTATTTCTCAACTCATTCTTCGACGTCGAATGACCAATGCGCAGTCTCCCCACCGCCTTCGTATGACTCGAGGAAGCAACTGATAGCCCATCCAAGGAAATTATTCCCACTGGACCCGTTACTTCTGCTGCGCCGTACCCGATGGAGTCACTGCGAGCTGTGCAAAACACCACGAATTCGGCCGGAGGAGAGAAAGTGCCCGATCGCGTGAGTTCACCGCAGTCACCAATGCTGCGGCCACGTATGCCTTGGAAACATATAAAAGACTTGCATCCTAGACCATTCCACACCCTTTTCTTTATTCCCTCGCCCTTGCCTGCAGTCAACCTACTCAGGTCCGATTATATATTCAAATTCAAGATTCTCGGTTGACTCTGGGAGCGCTTGCCTGCCGCGGCTTCGTTCTCTGCTCTGCAATGGGAATCTCTGGGTCGGATTCTGGTTTTAATATCTATGATGCGTCCTCAAGTCAAACTCTCTCGGCTCAAGATCAAGACCGTCCCCTCCATGTCTGGTGGATGACCGTTTCGAGTCGTTTGTCGACATCTGGCTATCTGCGTACTGTTTTGCACGTCTCGCCGCCTGTGACTACTCTATTTTTGCGTGGTAATTCGAATCTTCGTTTTAGCGTTAGTGCAGATGCCGGTGAGTCACCATTTCTACAATTCTCTTCACCAAATCCACACAGATCCGCCACTTTCACTTTACCTCAATTCATCGGAGCGCTGAGTTTTCGTGACTTCGCAGATGCTGATACCTTTTCCCCTTCCGCATTTCCATATTCTATTTATCCTGTACTCATTATATAGTGTGAATGGCATCGGTTTTCCTACAAAAGAAATTGGTGTGTTTCAATAACTATTGATAGCTCCAGTGTCTACTGAAGGACTAGCGCAAAACTAGCAATTGCCTCCATTTGCACAGGATTCGCCTGTCAAAGGCCCGAAGTTTCCAGGCTGAGGAACTACTAGACGGTTGATGTCACGTCTTTAACTACCAGGAACTCCATAAATGGGGACTTTGCCGCCAGACTACCGTAGCTACTGATCAAGCCTACTGCGTCCTACATGCCGAAGTCATTTTTTCCTTATATAGAGATATTCGCTCCTCGGATCGCCGTAATTCTATGGTAAATCCACATGCAATAGGGTTATCAACAATTTTTGGCGGTGGTTTTCTCGCGCCGAGTCGCCGGAGCGAAGCGCAGGCATGTCTTGTCTTAATATAATGTAATTTAATGGTTCATAATATCTGGGGCTAATATTACGAGCGATCATGTATTTAATCGTAATCCTGCCATTAAATAAGATTATATTTGAATATAATCATAATCTTGGCCAGCCTTACCCCAAACGTCGTGTCTAGCGTCTGCCGCGCGCGCCGCCCCGAGAAGAGGCAGTTGGCAGACAGTTGCGTCGGCAGCGGGGCGGGCTTGGCGTCACTGGTCGCCTGTGTGGCTTCGTGACCGCGAAGAGGACGGCGCGTTGTTGAAACGCCTTGGGGAGAAGGGTGGGGTATGAACCTATCGCTAGTACTGCAACGCCGTGAATGCGGGGGATGAAGGGCCTTGAGCCGGACTTTCAAGTCGCGAGCATGAGCTTATTATGAAATGAAGGACCCACCCAGGGAGAATGGCACAAGACATATGGGTCCCGCTGAGCTGACTGAATTCGAGGAGGGAAGCGACGTCCACGGCAAGATCTTCAAGTCGTACAGCGAGCTCGGGAAATGGAAGAAAGTATAGAGGAACTATGTTCTTATGTTACGGAAAAAAGTCCAAATTCTAGAGAGACAAACGAGGTACGAGTCTGACTTTCCACGCATGCGACGGCTCAATGGTGCCCACGCCAATCCTCTCCGTCTTAACGAGGCGCGGAAACGGCGTGACGGGTTCTACGGGGACAAATCAGCAGTGCTCGCGACGAAATGCAGGGCTGGCACCTACCGACGTCGTACCGCTCGAGCATCGCGAGCGTCAGCATCTTGATCTCAGTGTACGCAAACGCCTTGCCCACGCACTGCCGCATGTCAGTGCGCCGTCGATATAGCTTACTAGTGAGCACTGACCGGCCGCAATCCGCCTCCGAACGCCATGTACAGTTGCCCGTTGACGTCCTCGCCAGGAACAGGCTTCAGGCGGTCCCAGATAAACTCCTCCGGGTTCTCGAACCGCCGGTGCATCGACCAGCTCGTGCACATCATCAGATCGCCCTTGCGCACCCGCACGGGTCCGAAGCTGCCCTCAATGACCGTCGCGCGCGCGGCGGGACGCACGATCGAGCCGAGCATCGTCAGGCGGGTCGCCTCCTGCGCGACCCACTGCGCGGACGGGGCGCCGATTTCGTACAGGTCCTCCTTCTCGAGGCTCTTGTCGGCCATCGTGAGCTCGCTGCGTAGGCGCGCGGCAAGCGCGGGGTCGTTGTAGATGAAGGCCATCGCCCAGGAGCTGACGGGCGCAACATTCGCAGCCGCCGCCCACATGAAGCCAAGCGCAACGAACTTGACGCGCAGGTGGAACGGCATGCCGAGCCGCTCGAGGTCGTTCCACTGCTTTTGGATCACCGGTTCGGTCTCGAGGATGTTGTCTTTGAGATAATTTCCAACAAGCTCCTGGAGCACGCGGAGGCCCTCCACGGCGGCGTCGTCCTTGGTGCCTGACATGAGATTCTGCAGGCCGCGGTCCCAGGCTTCGAAGGGCAGAAGCGCTTTGTCGGCGGGGAAGTTCCTGCCGAAGATGGCGCGTCTCAAAGAACCGAGCTTCAGTAAGAAGAAAATGCGGCGGTGAGAGCTGACCGGACTCACAGCGTGCACTTGAAGATGGTTTCGCGCATGAGCGGGATCAAGTCGACGACGCCGCAGTCCTTGAAGCCGTCGATTGTGGTGATGAGATGTTCCATAAACCCAGTGCGCAGGTGCGCGAGGGGTCTGCCGGTGAGCTGCGTATGGAGAACTCGCACACAGGCAGCTTCCTCCTCTGCAGTCGTCCCACGGTCAGCACCGAAGAAACGCTTCTGAACTTCGACCTGGTACATTTCTCAGTAAACAAGGCAAGAAACAGAAAGGCAGGCGCGTTTTCTCACCATAATCTGGTTGGCGCCAAAATCCTTTGAGGAGACTACAGTCCTGTGGACCTCAAGATCCTCCGAGAAGACAAACCGCTGGCCGGCAGCATACGTAGCAAAGGTGAGACCGTGTTTCTTGTAGTTCGTGACTGCGAACTGCTCCATTTTGCGCATTTGGAGGCCAGCACCAAGCCATGGAATCCAGCCTGCTTCCAGAGGGGGCTCGTCTGCATACGAGCGTCGCGTGACCAGGATGTGCCAGGCGAAGGCAAAGCTTGGTATTGCCAGCAGTGCTGAAACCGCATACGGCGAGTACTCACAAAGATCATCGACAAGGGTCATGGTCAATGCGAAGGAACCTGAAAGGTGGGTAAATCAGCCGTATTTATGGATGAAACAATATTAACCCAGACCATGCGAAATCTAATCTCGGCTCCAGATGTTAGGGGAATCAGCGTTGGAATCTGAGGTAATAGTCTCGTTCCCGCCGTTATAGGGCAGTCGCTCGCTGCGCTCGCGGGCAGAGAGCGGTCCTCCGGACCGGTCGGAAAGATCCGAGGCAGAATTTTGATGAAATATGTCGAGTTAGCACTGCCCTATAACGTCTGGTGCAAGTCGTATAGGAAACGGGCGATCGTGTCACGCTGTGATTTTTCGTGTCTGACAGCTTGAGATTTCCTCCTCCCTCGTCGCGTCTCCCATGTCCCACGTCCTCCTTCTTTGATGTCCGTCCAGTCTCGACTTGACGGACATATCAGAGATGCCCTACGATCCAAGAAGCTCCTAGAAGACGCGCGAAAAAACGCCGAGAAGACGCGCGATGGAGGCTACTGCTCAGCGGCTGTCCGTGCCAAAATCCGAAACGACTTTGCCGCGAAAAACCCCGGAAAGGTCGCGCACGACTGGCAGGTCAATATTGGAGAAGCCCTGGAGCTTAAGCTGGATGTGTCTCTTCTCGCAGGCACGGGCGCCGGGAAGACGATGCCTTTTGTGATGCCGCTGTCGATAAATCCGGACAAAATTATCATAATTATATCCCCGCTGAATGCGCTCGAGGAAGATCAGGCGCGCATGTCCATATCAAACTTTTCAGTCCAACTGACCGTTGTTACATCCAGGCGAGACGATTCGAGGAAATGGGTATTCCTGCGGTGGCTCTCAATGGCGAGACTTACAGTGACAAAATTCACAAGGTGAGCTTTGAAATAATTCAGCTTTTGCCACAGAATAACCCGGGGCCATAGGAAATCGAGGCTATGGAGAAGCGCGTCATTATTACCTCGCCGAATATGTGCCTCCAGCACGATCGCTTTCGCCAGCTCCTCAGCAACCCCAAATTTGCGGACAAAATTGCCGTATTTGTGATCGACGAAGCTCACTGCATCACGCAGTGGGGGGATAAATTCCGCACGGAATATGCAGCACTCGGAACGCTCAGAGCGTTCGTTCCCACTCATGTCCCTTTCCTTGTCGCCTCCGCCACGCTACCGCCTCCCGTTCTCGCGCAAGTGCGCCAAACCATGCACATCCGCGCGGACAATTCCTATCACGTCAACCTCGGCACGGATCGCCCGAATATTAGCTGGGTCTGTCGCAAGATGCAGGGAGCCAAGTCTGACCTCGCAGCCCTCGACTTCCTTGTCGAGAATGCAGAGGACATCGTCCTCACGCAAACGATGGTATTTTTCGATGATATTAATTTATCACTCGAGGCGCTCAAATACCTTCGCGCTCTGCTCCCAAACTTCAAAAAAGGCGAAATTGCAGCGTACAGCTCACGACGAAGTACGCGGGCAAAACGACGCGTCATGAACGACTTCAGACGCGGTAAAATCAAGATCTTGCTGACAACCGAGGCCGCTGGGATGGTATGTTTCCGTAAATGTGTGTTTTTGCGTCTCTAATTTACTACTTGCAGGGCTGCGACATGCCGTACATCGAGCAAGTCGTCCAATTCATGGTTCCTGGGTCGCTTTCAATCTGGATGCAGCGCGCAGGCCGCGCCGGACGCACCTTTGCAATTTTTGCGCGCGCAATACTTCTTGTCCAGCCAAGTATGTTTCAAGAGATCAAGACGAAGAACGGTGCTCCGATACCGGAGAGCGAAGGGACGGTGTACCGAAAGGACGTCGAGGAAGGTCTACGGGAGTGGATTGAGACCGAGGAGTGCCGTCGGGATGTGACAGACGAGTACTTCGACTCGGGTCTCGCGCGCCAACGTAACTATCTCTTGTTACGTTTCTATTTTCGTCTCAGTTACATTTTCTAGCTCCGACGGGCATATGCTGCGACAACTGTCTCCGCATGACAACTCCCGACCATCCCCTCTTCGCCAAGCGCGCGCCTATAATCAATCGGCCAGGCTCCCCAGCTCCCAGTACAGAAGACACTCCCCAACAGGAGCCCGATGCCAACGGCAAACGCGGGATGGACGAGGGCGCACGTGTCGCAGATCGCAAGACACACCATCTGCAAGGTGCGCGCACCCGCCTCGAACGCTGGCGATACGACACGTGGGCGGAACTGTACACCAAACGCCCATGGGGATTCCAAAGCCTGTTGCCCGACAAGGTGCTGACCGCGCTGGCCACCAAAGCGCGGTTTCGGACGGTCGAGGATTTCATCGGCGGCGGATGGAGTCCGACTCATGCGCGGAAGCACGGGCCCGCTCTCCTCGACATGCTCAAGGAGTACGACGCGCTCCACACCGAGTACGCCGCGGCCGAGAAGGAGGAACGAGCTCGCATTCGCAAACAAGAAACTCTCGACGAACGCGTTAGAAAGAAAGAAGCAGCGAGGCTGGTCAAAGCGCAGGCAGCTGCGATACGTGCCGAGACTCCGCCTCCTCCACGCAAATCCCGGGCGAAGAAAGCGAAACTACAGCAGGAGAACGCTCCCCCTATCACCCCTATTCCGAATACTCCCCTCCGCACCTTCCATAATATGACCCCGCTCCATTTCAACAACTCCCCGCTTGTGCAGATGACGCCCCCCGTTTCCGCAGCACCGCCGGAAACTCCCCTGCGCCTCCCCAGTCTCCCCACGTTCCCTTTTGCTCCTCCACACGTGCCCCAGCCTCCTTCGAACCTCCCAACAACAACACCATATTATCCGTTCACGTACTCTCCCTATTCGCAGTCAGCTTCTGTCCAGCGTGGCTTCTACACATCTCCGCCGACGCAGGTACCCGATCTCCTCTCTCCATACCGGCATTACTCTCCCGCTCTCGAACCTCCACCGCATTTGCAACCCTCTCATCCATCACTTACTCATAATCGGGCCAATACTTACACTCCTACTGCGCACTTTTATGGTGCTACTTTGCCTTCGTCTCGGCCCCAACCTCGGCCTGCATATGGTATACATAGAAACTTGCGACCCGCCGACAGTTACAGCTCCTCGTCAGGCGGAGCCGGCGCGGATCCCACGTAGATATTTTCACAACGACTTCTTGTATTAATCTACTTCTACAAAGCAATTAATTCTCTACCCCTGTCTCCCATTCCTCCAGTGTTGAGCGTGGGTGTGAACGTCGACCCCACCAGTCCTCTATCGTGTTCTGCCGCTCCAAATCCTCCGCGCCAATGTTGATAACATCGGGGGATTTTTGCGTCACAGAACGGCCTTTGCAATAAAGATGTAACTTGGATTTGATGTATTGGGCCATTAGCTTTGCAATATCTTTCTCCTTGTCCGGAATACCGTGTCGGGCACCTCGCGCTACGGTTTTAAATTGTTTTTCCATATGCCTTTGAACTTTGCGCAATGTTGGAATGGCTGGCGAGACCTTCTTGACATAGGCCATCGTAGCCCCCGGTCCCATGGATCTATAATTAACCTGAGAAGGAGATGATGCTTTCGAGGTAATTCCTGTGCCACCAATCTGCACTCACCTTGATGTCACAAATATTTTCTTCTTGGCCAAGATCAAACGGCAGCCAAGTATTTTCATCCCCGGTTCGGCTCAATAGCCAACAGAACTCCGTTATATATGTTCTGTAAAATTTATCAGACACAATTAAAAAAATTGACGGATGAAGGAGAAAACACTTGATCTCTGGTGTCCATTCACGGTTCAATCCTTGAAGCAGCTCCAGTACCTCGATGGTGTACTTTGAGTTACCTCCACCGGCAAATCGAAATAAGAGGGTGGGGAGCAGGTCCTGCATTCGTCCAATGTCCCCGACCTTGATTGCATCTCGTAATTGTAAATAGGGAAGAACATCCGTGTTCCACATCGTCCACTGTCGCTTGGTCTCGTCTTGTTCTTCCTCAGGTAGATGATCTAGTCGACTAAGTGCCTCCCGAGATGCATGCTCCTTCAAAATTGTCTTTGCCATCGCTCGAAGTTGGGTTGGTGTCTTTGCCTTGAGCTCCTCGAGAGTTTCGACGTCACCAGTAACCAGCCAACATGCACGGAAATGGGCCTCACTGATGTGCTTGATTGCCTCGTCGAGATTATGCCAGAATGGTCCCTTTGTAGCCTGTGAGATTAAACCCTTGCGGTTCAACACATCAAATGCCTGCCGTAGCCCACCAATGTTGGCTGAAGTACTCAGGTACTGTTTGTGGAGAGAGTTCGCCAGTGCCATGACTAGATGGAACCAGCCGAACACTGGAATCATCCAGTCCATTCGATCGTAGGAATTATAATCCTCATGCCGCAACTTCCACAATCCGCGTAGTCTTTCCACGGTGAGCTGGTCCCCAAGCCACGCAATAATTCGTTCGATCGCGGTCTTCTTTTGCTCATCCTCGTTATCGAGATGAAGCTGGCGAAACCATTCAAGCATACACCGAACGGTTCCGTCGTAACTGGCCTCTTCTTCCTCCGCTGTGCCCAAGATGCATCCTTTGGTCAAACTTTCGGGGCCAGTAGGCAGCTTGTGAACGGGTGCTGGTGGATCCAACGCAGCAGCACCAAGCCCTGGGTAATCTTCGAAAGCAGGACTGTCGATTAAAAGACGAAGAATGAAATAAGCATTCTGTTCCTCCATCCGAGTGTCGGCGGCTTCATTTCCATACATAACTTCACTGAAGTCGAAGATTTCTTCACAATGTAATGCCCTGTGAATTTTCTGGAGTCGATTGGCCTGGAGAGAGAGTGCAGCACGGGGGGGAAGAATCCAAATGGTAGCGGCGCAACCACTGACAAAGTGGCTTTGATTGTTGAGTCGCTGCGAAAACACTCGCAGGGGAAAGTCGGCATTGTCGTGGGTGATATTCCAAGGGCGTACATGAATGAGTTGGCGGACCTCTGCCATTGCGCGATCTGATAGGGTTCCATATGCATTGGCAGTCCATTTGTGGCTCATGACTATTCCAAGCAAGTGCAGGGCATCAAAGGCACGGGCTGAAAGACCACATGCTTTCAAATAAATTGCCCACAGCTTTTGGAGTCGGCCGCGGCGGTGTGAACGGGTGTATTGGATTTGAGCGATTATATTAAGAACAACCTGACAATTTGTGAGCATTGAGAGCGAAATTGCTAAAATTTACCGCACCTTGTCTGGATCTTTTTCTTTATTTCGTGACTCCTGCAGTGGGGAGTACGCCGCATGACGAACCACTTCCCAAAGCGTGGGATTATGAGTTTTAACGTCGAACTTGAATGAATCGAAGTCGAAATCTGTCAAGTGCTTCTCCGAGAGCTCCTCGGGCGGCGAGAGAAATAATGGTGCGGAGAGCTTTATTTCACGGTCGATCCTTCCGCAAATGACATCCAGAGCCAATTGTTCTACAGCCCGGCGACCACCGGCAGGCCTAGTTCCGGAAGCCCGTGGGGGTTTATGCCAGCGCTGCAAAATCCCCGGAAGCTCGTCGCTCACCATTAACGAGGTGCGGGCTGAGATACAGGTCCGGTCTGCGACACATTTGGGGTCACCCCAACTGAGGGCGTCGAGAAACAACGGGAGGGGGAGCTTCTGTTCCTGCATGCATCTGAGAATCACCTTGACTTTCCCGAGGATATCCTCTCTGTCAAGTTTGGCTTTGGCTCTCCGCACATTCAAAAGCTCGATCGGATCGCTCTTTTCCTCGTCCTCGTCCTCCAACTGGAGGCCACAGTCATCTGGTTCATCATCCACATGCTCCATAGAGTCATCAAGCTCAATCTCGAAGTCTGGTTCATCGATATAAAGGAACTCGTAGTCGTCGGAGACACCCTCCATGAGTGGAAGACGGTGATTAGGGGTCAGGCTTATCAGTGATTATCTGTGACTGATGTGACTGATTACAGCGATCGCCCGGTTGCTACACGGGATGCACCAGATGTTAGGGTATGGGTTCCGGTGTGTCTTTTTCATCATTTTTCTGCCCCAGATTTTAAACTCCGCCCATACCCGAACATCTGGAGCCGAGATTACTGAGGTAACCGCTCTAACGTTCCCCCATCATTTTTTCATCAATTTCTGCCTCGGAACAATTTCCATCTCGTTCGAAATACATCTCTACCGCGAGCGCAGCGAGCGACTGCTATAACGTCGGGAAACGAGACTAAATCCCCTGCGCAGTAGCCGAAAGATTAATGTCGGCTCCAGATCTCCGGGTGGCGGAGTTCCAAATTTGAGGCAGAAAAATGATGAAAAAGATGGGCGGAGCGTTGGCGGGGCGCTCACGTTATAGGGCAGTTCGACTAAATTTGTTGCGGGCAAAAAAATAATGATCCGTCTCCAGGTTTTCGGAAACAGCTGTAACAGCTGTAACCAAGGCTAATTTCAAAAGGTGTTTAACGAGATAAGATAGATGTCGCGCCGCGCTATGTCATGTCTCTCGCTGGTGCAAAAGATTATACTTGGATTATACTGCGGCTTTCCGGAGTTTCAACCCGAGGATAAGAACTTGAGAACTGTTGGTGGCAACAGGATGCGGTTCGAGCCGAGACTGGCATGTCTATAAGTAGTTGCCAGGGACGACGAAAGCGAACACAAACGTGTCAATAGGGAAGAGTGTGAAACAGGGGAAACAGATTCGATTGTGTCGGATGTGCGTAGGCAGGCACCAGCGCACCAATTACACAAGTTCCATTTGCGGCCTTCTTTCGACCACCTGTATGTATAGCCCAACAAGCAGCCAACGCCAAAAAGATACATGATCTGCTCTACGGCTGCTTGCTCATTCTCGAAGGCATGCCAGGCCAAGCAAGCTTGTGTGTAACTGTGGCTAGCACGGGCGAGTTGGTCTCCCTGTGTCTTCCACCGCAGCAACGAATGGACTGGTCGCCAACAGATCCGACTCTACCCTGCAGTCCTCCACCCGAAATAACTCGTTGCTTCGCCAACGTATATGCATCTACGGGCCCTGTCGCGCATGCGGCCCACTAGGTTCTGAGGGATAACGACCACCATCATCAAAATCCGAAAATCGTCGAAAATCGTCGGACAAGCTACATAGTCTGGCTACGTGTCGGACAATAGATTCTAAGTGAAAGCCTGGTGTCTGAAACACTGAGCGGGCACGGAGAACTGCAAACGAAGCGATTCGTGGGCACTAGGGGCACAACCCCTATTATTTTGAATACGTCGAAAAGCACTGGGGTGCTACAAAAGCACTACAGGAGCTACCCCTCTACCTGTATCCTACTGCTAGCCTTGCTCTATTAGCATGAACGCTGAGAACGACGACCACAGAGAGAGATCAGTCTCTCTCGGCTTGAGCGGCGATGAGCGTGTCGACAATGGCGAGGACCAGGATCCTCCAACGCGGCCAGTGACTCCCGTCCAGCACAATGCACCCCCTCCCGCCCCGCAGAGCCGCCCCCGGAGGTCGACCGACAGATCTCTGGCGGCCCAATCTGCCGCCTCGGTGCAACGCATGCTTACCAGCAATGCTGCAACCCCTCCTGCGGCCCCGGCCACCAAAAGGAAAGCAAAGGCGAAACCGACGGATGGGGAGCCGTCGAAGGAGCCGGGCAAGAACACTGTAGCGCATGCCCTGGCCGAAAACCAAAAGCTGGGCAAGGAGCTTAAGATCAGGATAGAGGAGCTGGCACAGAGGATAGACGACACCTCCAGCACCGCAGCGGCATCGGAAACCGTCATTGAAGGCCTTCGTAACAGGGTTGACGAGTTGACGGCGGAGATTGCTACACTGCGCGGTGAGTATACCCCCCAGGATGAGGATGTCAGGGAGGGCGAGGAATCCGACGACGAATCGGAGGAAGAGCGTCGGGAAGTAGAGCGCAGGAAGCGGGTCCGTTACAGCAAGCAGAAGCGCAGGCTCACCACACCCCCCCGAGACAGCAAACGTGTGCGAAGGGACTCCACTCCGGCAGACGACATGGACATCGATCGCACCCCGCTTATCAACAGGCTGTCCGACCCTGCTACGACTCACAGGACCGATAACCGCTCGCATGATGTGCCTCCTCCACCCCCAGCTCGTGCCACGCTCCCACCGCCCGTCCGGAGCCACACAGAAGACCGGCACCCGCCCGTGGCGAGCTCGTCTCGGACCGAAACCCCTCCTGCGTCGGCAACCAGCCACTACCAGCAGCGAGGCGGCCACCACAACTTCCGCGGCGGGAGAGGTCAATACAGCTCGCGCGGTAGACCCCAGATCCACAGCGCGCACTCACGAAGCGAACCGTCTCCGGGTAGCCTCCCCCCACCCACAAGGACTCCTGGCAGCCTACCGCCCCCGACCCAGCTGCCGCGCCCCACCGAGGTCAGCATCAAGAATGTCCAATGGGGTGCGGACTACATCGGTGCCTACGACCAGTTCGTGGCGCTCATCAAAGCTGCGGGATACGGCCCCGTGCCGTATGCGCGACGATTAGAGGCGCATAACGACATCCTATATGCTGAGTTTGCGGCGCTGTCAGAGGCGAAGGTGTTTGCCGCTGCTTGGAACAGGTGGTGCAGGAACACGGACTACCGCGAAACGAATGCCATGGTGCTCGAACCCCGATCTGAGCATTGACGGTCGGGGGTGCCACCAGGAGAACAGATACCCGAGACTCTCCCTTCTGAATCTTTCCCTAGCCAATTTAATAATAATGACCGTCACTTCTGTATAGCAGGCGGAGGTGTCATCCACGAGATGGATGGTGCCTACTCGCTCAATGAAGATGATGCGAATAATAATACCCCTACTACGGCTTCTGCAGACCCCCGGTCTTTAAAGATTCGATGTTGGAATGTCAAGGGTCGTTTAGCCGCAAACCTGTCGCACCCCGATTTCATAAAACAACTGGAAAACTATGACATAAATTTCTTTCAAGAAACTCATTTATACCCTGGACAAGAATGGACACTACCTATACCTGAAGACTATGATATACATGCCATATCCCGGGAATCTACCTTGACATTTGAGAAGCAATGGGGCGGAGTTGCAATGATCATCCGGAATGGTCTCAACTTCACCCTAGACGAAGCGCTCTCTGGCCCGGACTTGCAGGTGGTCCGCATCGGGTCGCTATGCCTACTGAACTCGTATATATTGCCCAAGAACTCTCCCTGGGAACTATGGGCGAAGGTACATCCACTAATTAAATTGAATGAGTCGTTGGCAGTGGCGCGCGAAAGAGGGGATGCAACATGCCTTATTGGGGACCTGAACGGACGGATTGGGCTGCGACGCGCTTGCAGTACTATTCATCCTCTGCGATTCTCCATGGACGAGATGGTGAACCCCCAAGGTCGTGAGCTTCTGAAGATGGCGAATGACCACGACCTCCGCTTTTTAAACGGAGACATACGATTCGGATCTGGCTCCTGGGGATGGACATTCAGTGATACTCGCAAGAACAAGAAAACCGGAATAGAGACAAAATGCCGTTCAGTCATTGACTATGTTGTGGCAGATATGGCTGCATGCGCAATGGTGAAAGAATTTGAAGTCGGGCTATTAGGACCGTGGTCAGACCATGCACCGTTACTCCTTGAGATGGTTGTTCCCGACTTACCGCCTATCACGAATCCTGGAAAGGCGCATATCCGTGAGCGGCGGCGGGCAGCGGATCAGAGCACCGCATACCTTGATATTCTCCTGCGTGAAACTCTGGACTCTAGGAAATCACCGGCAGACAAGAATAAAGACTTCTATGGCCCGATTCTTGATGGGTGCAAGGAATCTGCGATTAAGGTATACACGGATGGCTCGTGCCTGAACAATGGTAGCACAAATGCGGCGGCGGGCGCTGGGATCTACTTCGGCGAAGGTAGCCGCTTCAATACCTCGTTGCGTGTAACAGGTGCACAGACAAATAACCGTGGTGAACTGCTAGTAATTCTGTATGCAGTCTCGTCGACCCCGCTACATCGGCCATTGATAGTGCACTCTGACTCGGAGTATGCGATACGATCCGTGGTTTACTGGGCCCCGAGCCACAGCGAGAGGGGCTGGAGGTGTGCGAATGCGGATATACTGCAGGACATCGTGTCGTGGCTTAAATTTCGCTCGGCGCCAGTCCACTTTGTATACGTTAAGGCGCATGCCGGGAATAAACACAATGAAGCTGCGGATTGCTGCAGCAAAAGAAGGAGCTCGCCTGGAGCTCCCTGCGGAGCAGTACATCGCCCACACAGCCCCCCTTCCCGATGACTCAGTTGTGGCAGAGGGGCCTTCAAAAGTGACATGCGATATCCCAGAGCATGCCACAGCCCCGGAGAATGAGCAAGATGAGAACTCAGATGAGATGCCAATGAATACGCACCAGTTCTCCGTACACAGAGGACGAGCACTCCACCGAGCGATAAAACGAGCCAATCTGAAACGCCTGACGGAAGCGGCGTCGAACTCCGCCACTTTTTGGAAAGTTTACAAGAGCATGGCGAATGCAAAGAAGAGGAAACCGGCAGTGTCAGTCCAGGATCTCGCGGAATGCTTTGAAAAGCGCATGAACGCTCCAGACCCACCTCCTGCAGCATTCAACACGAGGTGGCAACGTGCAGCGGAGGAGTACGCCCGAAGTATACCGAATCCCTCGTGGAGGGGGGAGGAGGACGATACATTTAACCAGCGGGTGACTGAGGAGCAGATAGCGTGGGCGAAAGAACACCTGCAATCCCATTATAGTACGGCGGCAGGGATTGACAGAGTGCACTACAAAGAGATCCTTGCTATTGACAACGCGGTGCTCTGCAGGCTTATCAACGAGTGTCTGGACAGAAACGACGCACCTCAGGTGTGGATGACAACTCTTATTGCGGCAATTCCGAAAAAAGACAAGCCACTGTCGGAGGCAGACAGCTATCGCACGGTTGGACTAGAGAGTTGTTTCCTGAAGCTGGTCTGCCTTCTCATACACAAACGTATCTACACATGGGCCGAAGAACATAATATTATCCCCCCTTCACAAAATGGGTTCAGGGAAGGCTACCGCACAAACAACAATGGTTTTGTTCTGCGATGCATGATTGAACGAGCACGCGCAGAAGGCAAAACACTTTGGGTGGCCTTCCTAGACATCACCAACGCATTCCCGTCGACAAACCGTGACATGCTTTGGATGAAGCTCTACAGAATGGGCGTGAGGGGCAAAATCTTCGACTGGATGCGCATGCTGTATGGGAAAATGGAGTACATTGTATCTGCCGATGGATCTCATTCCGATGTATTCCATTCCGACATTGGAGTTCTCATTGGTGACCCGGTCTCCTCAACGTTCTGGGATCTCTTCTTCGCCGACTTCAAGCTTCACCCGGATCAACATGACGTGGAAATTATGGGGATCATGATGTCGCACCTGGAGCATGCCGATGATATGGCTATAGTCTCATACACACCTGAAGGACTTCAGCGACACCTAAACACATTTGCACGGTGGTGCGGGGACAACCTGCTAGAGGCCAATGCGTTCAAATCGTGGGTAATGGTGTTCGGTCCGATACCTCCGGATATACCAGTGTTCACAATGAATGGACTTATCATTGGGTTCAAGGACCATTTCTGTTATGTTGGGGTCACATTCTAATCTGGACACAAGAATATTTTTAATGAGCATTGTGATCTGAAGGCCTCAACGGCGCGCCGCAGTGGCTACTCTATATTTGGAGTGGAAGCATTTGTCGGGGACCTGCCACCAAGACTGGGAAGAATTCTGTACATGGCATGTGTGGATCCACACCTCATCAGTGGTGCCGACATTATTGTTGACGTCAATGATGAAGCTCTGGGATGCCTAGAAGATGTTCAGAAGGCTTATCTAAGGCGCACCCTCGGCCTAGGCCAATATTCCATGCTGGCGCCGCTGTTCACCGAGATGGGACTAGTTCCGCTGCGCTATCGGCGCCTCACCATTGCCCTACGGTACCTGAAGTACCTGGTGGGACTACCAATGACACACTATGCACGTCTCGCACTTGAAGATTCATTCAAATTATACTCACAGGACAAACCTGGGTACTGGATGGATCTTGTCTATGCCCTGCAAGGCTTAAGGTTCCCGATACAGCTCCCGCCCCTTCCAGAAATTAATGGCGAGACCTGCGACAACCTAGCTAAAGCAGTCCATGCAGTGGGCATGAGGCACCTAGCGACGGACACAGATGCATCAACGCGTCTGTACCTGCTACACGGGCGTAGGGAACCACTGGAAGAAGAGCCTCCCAAAGCAGTCACCAGCATCCTTCGGCACTACTTAATCCTTGTTGAAAATGCCCATCATCGCAAGGCGCTCACACGCATGTTGCTCAGTCAACATCCTCTTGCGGTGGAAAAGCTAAGATATCCTCGCCGGTACCATGATGAACCGGTTCCACGAGAGCTGCACAAATGCAGATTTCTGTGCGACCAAGTGGAAACGGTTGAGCATGCACTGTTCTTCTGCAACGGGTCAGAGGATCTGCGAGAAAAACGGAGGGTCTTCAAACTGGGAGTTTCAACAAAGGTTCCGGAGGTGTTGGCTATTAATCCTTGGAATGCGACGGAAGTCCTGAGGAAGCTCGTCTTCGAGAGAGAGACAGTGTGTCAGTTGGCCAAATATGTCCATCGGGTCTTTGCGATCTTTGAAACGGTCGCTATTAAGTGGCCGGATGGGTATTGATGGGATGCGTCGGGGGCGAGGGGATGGAACGGGTAACATACGGTACTAACAACTACAGCTCGCGGATTTAGATCTACAACCTTAAAAGCGGTGAGCTCGTCGAAGATAAGTGGGCTGTAGTGTAGTGGGTAGGGCATATAGGCCGATGTACTAAACACTACACCCCTGCATGTTCCGAAATGGGACCACGCAGGGTAATATATTATCCTGATACTTATCCATCGCTAGTTAGCGGGGGAGCCTAGGGGAGCCTCATATGGTATCCCTCGCTAACTCATGGCGGTTTGAGCGGCAGCCTACTGACGCATTAAAAACGCATTAGTTCCCGCTCGGCTTACTATACAGGTGAAGTAGAGTTATTTATGCCCAGGGCGTCTTGGAAATATATTCAAATGACATTATTACGACGCGTTACTGAAACTTAGGACGATGCACAATGTTTCTCCATTTCGTCCCAAGGAATCGGCCGAACATAACACTGGACGGGATGGAAGGTAACGGTTTCATGCGCCCGCCATGTATTCAATTCCTGAGGAATTGCGTCGAAGAAAAAGTTGAGTTGCATCATCACGATAAACAGACGCAGCTCGGTGAGCTGAAAGGAAAGAAGAATTGTCAGAGGAGAAAGCGGAGCACATGGGGTCCGAGGGACTTACAGCGAGTTTCTGTCCGAAGCAGCCGCGAAAGCCAAATGAGAACGGCATATACGGCCCCGCGTTGGCATCGAACGACCCATCAGGCGTCAGCCAGCGCTCCGGGTTGAACAGCTGCACGTCCGAGGACGACCAATACCCGGTCTTTCTGCCGCGCTGGCTGGACGCGCTACGCACCGTGTCGAGTCCGTCGGTGACATCCTTGGAGCCGTCGCTCTCTAGCTGCTGCACCATCCCGATGGGAATCAGAACCTGCGTACCCTTAGGTATTGGGTATCCCAGCAAGACCGTATCGCAAGTCGTGTCGCGCGATACAGCCGACGCGGTGCGCGAGCAGCGCAGTATTTCGTGGATAACGGCGGTGAGATATGGGACTTTGGACTCGTCCGAGATCTCAGCATAGGTCGGTGGGCGCGTCTCGAGACCGGGGAGGTTGTTGAGCAATTCTGCGCGAAGCTTGTGTTGAACCAATGGGTGTTTGCATAAAAGCTTAACGCCCCACTGCATCGTAGTAGCGGTAGCTAAAATCATTGTCAGTCAATCTTCGAACTTCGAAGTTGAACACAACGCACTCTCAGATCCACCGAGTGCAAAAACCAACAGCTCGTCGATAATTTCGGCCTCGGTGAGGGCTTCCGTGCCCCGCAACTGATCCTCCCTCTCTTTATCCAAGATCATATCGAGTACGTTGTCGGCTACGTTGGCAGCAGGTTTGTCCGCATCCTTTGCGTCCAAACTATAATTCGCGCGCGCGGCGTACAGTCGGTTCTTGAGAAATTTGTGCGAGCTGGTGAGTGCGTTGCGCCATTTGCGGTTGAAGTTTCGCGTCAACCAAGGAAGAAAGCTGGGCGCTGGAAACAGGACTCCGTCGCCGATCGTATCCAGCAACACTTGGAGATCAGAAACGAGCTTGGGAACTTCTGGGCGAGCCGAGGGTCCCGCGGAGAGATTGGCCTCGAGATAATCCAAGGAGGTTTGGACGCCGCTGAAGGAAGCACCGGTACCGAACGCGATGGATGCGATCACGTCTATAGTTGCGAATCGGATATCATCATAAACGTCGATGGCGACGTCGGGTCCTGCTCCGAGTCGCTTGGAAGCCACAGCCCAAAGGTCAACAAGCGCTTGCATCAAGTCAACCATCCTTGGCATCATACGGGCCAAGTATGGGTTGGTCATGGTAATTCCGAGGCTGTAAAAACAGAATTTAGGACCGGGACGAGACCAAAGATTCCACTGGAAATTTACTATCGCTTGTGGTGCTTGAACTCGTCGTTCGTTGGAAGGGCAATCATTCCATGAGGGACTGTGGCCTCGAAACTAACACAACGTAAGTATTAGAGCCCAATCAATCTGTGAAGACGAACAGAGCGGTGATTGATTTCGACCGAGCAAACTCGGCGGCTCGGTTGACTAGAACATCTTGAATCTCCTGTGAGTCCTGGGGATTAAACGAATGAGTGTAGTCACTTGAGCAGTAATCAAGACGTACTGCGAGAATAACAATTGCCTGTCCAAATCCAAATAGTCTACTAGCCCAGGATGCACCGAGTCCAATGATAACCGATAGGCTAATATCAGCCACGATGCTGGCGAAAGACAAGATTGTGTCAAACACACCTGGGAAACCGGTCCGAGTCGCATTGCAGTGTCATCGAACGCAAAGGTGAGGGAGCCCTTCTCCTTGGCCTGCCGTGCAAGGAAGGGGATATCGCCCGTAAACCACTCGAGCTTGTTGTGGGGGATGAGAGGTAGGGGTGTCGGTTTTCCAACTTGATAAATAGCGAATGAAAGAGCGAGAACGATAGACGCGCCGATGGCGAAGGTGGTGGGATCCATAGAGCAGTCGCGTTAGGTAAAGCAAGAGGTGTGAAATACGCTGCTAAGGTACTTAGGCGGAACGCAAGTCCTTGATGACAGTAACATCAGTCATCACCGGCAAGCTCTGGCATCAAGCCTGAGCCAGGCAATCTTGATGCGCGGCGTCCATTGAGAGTTCAGTATCTCAGTAACCCAGACGCTCCGGTCTGATCCGTCGGAGAGATCAGACCTGAAGCTTAGAGTTACAAAGTTCCGCGAGTAAAAATAGAATTATTTCTGCCTAGTCAGATTTGCCGGATGGGGACGAGCCTACCCCATTTCAAAATCGTCTTGTAGAGTCGCGGTGTAAATGGAGGTTGCCTCAGTTAGGGGAGGGGGGGGGGGTATATTTTACTCGCGTGGTCTACAAGATGAACAACGAGTTTACGGAATACAAACAGAACTGATGCCACAAGCTGCTGCAAGGTGGAGCTGAATCGTAGCTCACCTTGGCGCGTTACTATATCCGGCAGCTCGAGCCAAGCTCGAGCTGATAGTTACTCAGCTCGGCTACGTTTAGAAACTGATCTGATAAGTTTCTGGACCATCAAAATGTCTTGTCGAGCATAGGAGGAGGCGTGGGAATCTAAAGTTCTTTTTGTGGGTGATGGCATTATTACCTCGACCTCGCTCGAACTTAGCTCTACTCAGCTCGCGGCATCACTAACCTCAGTAGCGCAAGTGTCGCATCTTGCGTTGCAGTGGTGTATCAATTTGGCTGCAAAAGGTCCGTCATCGGATTCAAAACCATGGGAATCGTTTCAACCATGTGAAATGCTATGATACTACATGCGCAATTCTGTTTATCCCCTTGGCGAAAAGTTAAGGAAGCAGGTGAATAAATTTCCATCAGGTCTGCGTGGTATCAAAGTTGATGTTGAAAGGTCTCGCATCCCCGCGCCTCGCTTCGTTTGTTCCTCGCTAGCTCGCACCATGCGCATGCTCCATTCTGGACTTCTGCTTATTATTGGACTACGACGTACACTCTGTATCATATCTGTTTGCTCCTTATTTCTGCGTGACCCGCCAGTTCAACACCAAGCACTGCTCCAGGTCAATTTTCTTCGTTACTAGAGCATATTTGCACAGGCCAAAACGCTCGTTTGATCCTAAAAATGATGCCTGATTCAAATGTTGGAGAAGCCTAAAGGGGAATGGGTGACACGAAAAAAGAACGACTGTGGTGCTGTTGTCGGTCATTTTACCCCAATTAAATTCCAGTACCATCCTCACATAGACTCTTCTTCAACCTGAAATTTTCATCTGTAAATTAATTGTGGGAGTTGTCGTAAAGTCGAGGGGAGTGTGAAGTCACTCAGAAGTCACACTGAGATCTCATCAAAATCTGATATCGTGATATCTCGGAGTGATCTCAGACTGAGAAATAAAACGGTCGTGCAGATATGCTCTACTACCTTCTTCTTTCCGATGGCCTCACATGTTGAGCTTCTTTTTTCAACTGCAGTGACTGCTATACTGCTCTTTTCCTTTCTTTCGCTCTGGAAGCGCCAGGCGTTCCAGCTTGTTAAGTCGACATCGACTTCTGCCACTCCTTACAATTCCGCTCCTTACACTTCTATTTCCTACCCAGTCCTTGGTTCTCTCCAGTACTTCTCGCATCATTGGGATTTCTTGCGACGAGCGACCCTGAACGGCACTTCGAGTGCTTCGTACCACCTTGCCCACCACCAATGCATTGCGATTGCGAAAGAAAACAGACAAGCGTTCTTCAATGACTCGCGATTTTCTTTTGCGATGGCGTACGCCGTAATGTTGGGAGCTACTCCCAGCATGAACAAGGATTTTCTGAGTTCGATTGGCTTCGATATCACCTTGGGCGGCCGGTCTAACAAGCTGTTGTTCGCGCTCGTGCGTAAGGAACGCATCAATAACAGTGCGTAATTTCACCAATCGTATCAGCTGCACCTAACACTGTCTAGATTTGTCTACCCTCTATTCATACGCGGAGGAAGGTATCGGGGGACTCTCTGCTACAACAAACCCATTCGACACCATTTACGCGACCATCTTCCGTTTGACGATCAGCACTGTCGCCGCGTCCAGTGTTGCTGCGAACCCTGCCCTTTGCGGCGAGCTCCGGACAATATTCCGGGAGCTTGACCAGTCCGGTACTCCCTTTACCATCCTTTTCCCGTGGTTCCTCGGGTGGGAGCGAATCCAACGCTTCTACTTGATGAAGAAGTTTCATACAATCATGACGACCGCGCTTGACGAGAGAAGGAAGGAGGGCCCCAACGACGAAGACCCGATGCAGTATCTCATCGACGCGGGACTGTCTTCGGCCGAAATTACTCAGGTATGTTAATCCGATTTGTTTCCTCCACGCGCGAACTAACGCATTCTTTTACCACCGCCCAGTTCACCCTTGCCGCGCTCTTTGCAGGGATAGCTAACACGGGGATTGTTGCCGCCTATATTTTATGCGACCTCGCCACGCATCCCGAGTACCTCGCGCAGGTTCGGGAGGAAGTGCTGGAATTCGTGTCGTCCTTCAACCCCGACGAATCTATCCCGGTCGCTGCACGCCTCAGGTCCATCACGTCTTACGAGGACTGGTTCCAGTCGGGGAAGCTCCCAATCCTCGATCGCTGTCTGAAGGAGACGATCCGCTTGCGGCTCTCGACGCCGCTGCATCGGCTAAACGACACGGGGAAAGCCATTGATGTCAACGGGATGCTCGTACCGGACAAGACCATTCTGACTTTCCACACAAACTTCCTGCACCACAACGAAGATATCTACACGGATCCGACCACTTGGGACCCGGAGCGTTTCAACGACGAGCGAAGGGAGGATAAGTCGGCGCCGTTCTCCTTCGCTGGCTGGGGTCTTGGCAAACACCAGTGCCTTGGTCAGAAGGCGAGTTCCGTGCTTCGCATGTCGACGTTCTTTTTTTGACACACCCGTCAGTTCGCCAAATTCGAGATTTATCTGTTAACCGCTTTAATGGTAACATCCTACGACATGGAGGCTGTGAACAAGGCCGGTCAGCCGACGCAGATGCCCCCCACCGAGCTCAACAACACGGTAATCGCGCCGCCCAACCCCGAAGTGTTCCTCAAGCTTTCTGCGCGGCACTGATGCCATTCGCCCACCTTTCTCGCCCCTTTCACATTATATTTATTACCTTATTTATTATTTTCAGCCAGAGCGCCTCAACTGAGCTCGCTGAAAGCCGTGGAGTGATTACCTTGTAAATTTGAGTCGCGTTGTAGACTTTAAATAGACATGAATAGCTGGGAGCGCGCGCCCGGAGATTTTTCTGAAACATCCAATCACAGAATGAGCGCTAATTGCATATCGCGTCTTCCATACAGCCACTGAGCCCCATCACAGACATGAACCCCCCCCCCGTGGCAATAGTGTTTGAATGGGTCGCATGCCAGGGACGCCGCATTGCCTCAAATATTATCTCGACGCCCAGAACATGCGGTCAAGTCAAATAGCCGCTGTGGACTTGAGACTCTCAATGAGAGTGATGGCCGAAGAGAAACAATGGGCATTCCGCCCATAAAATATGCAACAAATGGGGATTAAAACAAGAAACCTTACAAGGAGACAATTTGCCTCCAAATTAATGTCGCCTCCAAAATTGAGGGTAACAGGACAGAAGGCGGAAGAGAAATGTGTAGTTTAAAGTCAAGTGCCCGGCGCGCGGGAATAGTCGTGATGGTATCAAAACTGGATCGGCAGCCCTGTAATGTAAGCTCTGAAAGATCTGAACCACTCAAAAAAGTGCCAAACTCAGGGGACGACATTACCCTACGCCCGGGCCACCGCCTCCACCCCTCGCCGGCTCCTTCCGCTCCCGGCGCCATTTCCCGCCCGCCCACCGACAGCTTCCTATGCCCGTCGCGCTACCGCCGCCGAATGCCTCGCCAGCCGCGCCTCTACTACGCATCCCGTTCAGCCCGCGCCGCCCCGATCCGACGCCATCACCCGGCATCACCCGGCGCATTGCCGCCATGCCGCGCCGCTGTCACATCTCACGCCCCGGCGCCTTCGTTCGACCCAGCCGCCCACCTGCACGCGTGTCTACGCCTCATCTGTCCTCCGCCTTTGGCTGTGCTCCCTCCCTGCCTCAGTGTTCCGCCCGCGCTCTGCCGCCTTACCTATGTCGCGTCTGGTGCTGTCCTATAACCTCCGGAGGCGTATTCTACGACGGAGCCTCTCCATTTCGCCCCTTCACCCTCCCCTGCACGACTAGAACCGCCCTTTCAGCGCCACTTCCACTCCTCCCGCTTTTCTACTCTTTTTCTGCCTGCCTGCATCCTCTAACTGCCATACCTCCACACCGCCACCCCCGGACGCCTCCCTTGTATGCCCTCCGACACGAAATTCTGACTTAAATGGCCGACCCGTGTCGCCATTTGCGTGCCAAATCAGCACCGCCGTAGATCGCTTTCCTCATCCTCCCTGGACCTTCGTCCTTCGGCGTCTTGGCTCCAGCATCGACAGAGAAGGGTAGAGAAGACATTGGATCAGTTTTTCGGATGCCCCGCGGATTTCTAGTGAGTTATAGCTGCATATATCCACTTTTTCTCCTTTTTTTCCTCCTAATCTGCTTGGCCCCATCCGAATTGGCCTCGTCCCAGTCTCATTCCATCGCGGGTGAGTCGCCCCGCATCCCCTCCACAGTCTATTGACATACGCCTCAATTGTTTCGCCCCCTACAGCGGTGTTTCCATGTCGCTCTTGCCTCCTCCGCGTGTACCACCGCGCCACGTCGCCGGATCGCTCCCTCACTTCCTCCTGCTCAACGGTCTCCAAAACTCACATCCACAAGCTGCACCAGTCTATTGAGCAAAGTTCAAGTAAAGAAATGGTGCTTTTCGTTATTCCTACCTTCATTGGCCGTGCACCTTCTCCCCACGTACCCCTACCCTTTTCATGATCCTTTACTGGCTACTAGCGGCAATTACTAACGTACTACTGAACCTTCGACTGCGGTGATACAGAGCACCTCGGCAGGTCATGTCCTATTCCCGAGCGGTGTCGGCGGTGCGGAGTGACAGTGGGTCCATTTTCATTTTTCACACTATGACCAAGATTCGCGACATTGCCCTTTATCATCCATATTCCTTTCCTCCTCATTCGCCACCTCGTCTACTCCATAACGAAATAACTAACGATCATATCACCAAGTTAGGGCAACGGGCCAGAATGTCCCATGCCAGGGAAGTGGACCGAAGACCTACACGATGGAAACGCTGGCGTACACGCGGCGCTGTGGTGAGCCGGTGGAAGATATTTAATGAGTTGTGATTAGTGATGTTGTGTATTGAAGAGCTTCTGAAATTTAATCTAATCTTTTTGGCTCGCCTTCCCGTCCGAAAGTCTCTCCGTCGCTCCCGCCCCCTACCTTTATGTTTTTTCGCGCGCGCACGGACCTCGAGCATGTAGGGAATTAGTTGTAGCGGGTCACAGGAAATGCGCGCAGATTTCTTTGGGGATTTAGGGGGGGGGGGGGGGGGGGGGGGGGGGGGGGGCAAGAGTATGTTTGTATGTTTTGCTACATCGTTTTATTCCAAGTCCGTTGTATTGGAATTTATAATGGAATTAGGAAAACTAGTCATTCTGAAGTCAATTCCCAATGCGATCCGGAAGTTGCCAGAGGTAATATTGGCGCAAGTTGGGCGGAGTCGCGTTAATTCGACGGGAGACGCGTCCAACTGGCGGGAGACGCGTGAAATTGGCGAGAGTCGCGTCAGAATGGATACAGACGCGTCATATCGCCGGGAGTTGGCAAGCGAGAGGTTGCCGCAAGTTGGGGAGAAGTAGGGTCAGAACGTGAATGCTATGCAAAGCCCCACGGGTTGTTGGAACTAGACAAGACAGCGGATTGAGATTCGGCGAAAGTACTGCAAACCGGTGGTAAGGAAGTCAAAAGAAGCCTGCGAAGCGGGCGGAAAAATAACGCCAAATGACGCGCCAAGCTGCGGGAAGTCGCTCGAGATCGGCGGCCTTGATTCCACGCTGGCTTTGGAGGCGGAAAATCGGGTTTGAAGGCCACGAAGCGGCCGAGAAAAGTCGGAAACAGAGCGCGGAAGTTGCCGGAAATGCGAGTTGGAACGTACGGGTTGTTGGTGGCAGACACGAGCTCGGGCAGGAAGTTGAAAAATCGGAAACAAGACACGGAAGTGGCCGGAAATGCGAGCCTTGGAGAAGTAGAGCTGGAAGGAAATCAATACTAGGATCGGGGGTTGAAAGTGCAGGGAACTCAGGAGAATTGCGTGCTCGCCGGAAGTCAAAAAAGTTGGAACGCGGCGCTGGGGAATAGGAATGCGGGGCGAATATATATCAGTATCGTCTGAGGTCAGAAGGTAAGCAACTCACAGGGCTTCTCACAGGGAGTCGAGAAATCGAATGAAGAAATTGAGTTTCAAGTGGGCAGTGAGGGATGGAGGCGAGGCGCAAGATAAGATGGGTGGCTGACTGTTTGGACGTTGTTTGCACATGCTGAACCGGCATGCCGAACTACTTTGCCAGCCACCCGCACGCTGCCGCCACGTGAGTTCCAGAGATCAACTGAAGTTGGTGCAAAGTCGCGGGGCCCCAGAAAACCGAGTTCGCAAGGCGAGAAATACTTGGGGGAAGGTGCGGCGTCGGTCGCGGGAAGCCCAGAGTTTGATTCAGAATTTCGCGGAGTTCAAGGACGCGCAGGGTTCACAAAATTGAGTTCGCAAGGTAGGAGGCGGTTGCGGGAAGCTCATAGCTCAAATTCAATTTCCTGGCTTGCTTTAAGAATCCATGTGAGTTGGCTTTAAGATGAGATAATACTTGGGGAACTCACGCGCCTTGCTCGTGGGACGTTCAGAAATAAAATAGATCGCAAAATGGGCCAGGACATTCATTAGGTAGGAATACAAGTCAGCGGGTGTAGAGGTATCTGAGTTAAAACTCACGGGCATTGTTCGCGGGACGCTCAAAAATCGAAAAATAAATCGCTGGGGCGTTTGCTAGTAAAGAATACAAGTCAGGCCGGATTAGGATGTGATAAATGGTTGAAGACTCACGGGCCTTGCTCGCGGGGCGCTCAGGAATCGAATAAGAAATCGCAAAATGGGCCGGGACATTCACTGGGTACAAGTCAGCGGGTATTAGGATGAGGTATATGAGTTAAAACTCACGGGCCTTGCTCGCAGGACGCTGAAAAATCGAAAAGAAAATTCGCCAAGCGGCAAAGGCATGCCCTGTTTAGGATACAACTCAGTTGGCACTAGGACGAGATAAATGATCAAAGACTACGGGCCTTGCTCGCGGGACCTCCGAAACTCGAATAAGAAAATCGGAACGCGGCGCTGTACGCCGCCGCTGTGGCGGGATTGAACGTGAGTACGTGCGCGTGGCGGCTTGCGGGACGTCCTAAAACGAATAAAATATTGCAACGCGGCGCGAGTGAGGGCGGGCGATGGGAACCTCGATGCAGGAGTCGCGGATCGCGGGACGTTCAAAAATCGAAGAAAAATCGCAAAGCGGCCCAGCGCGTCGCTAATGTTTGGCGAGATTGAGAGCGTGGCGGGGAGGACATCGATTCAGCAGTGGCGGATGGCGGGACGTCTAAAAATCGAATTCTTGGGACGTTGCGGGGCGTCCAAATATCGAAAAAAATTGCCGAACGCGCTGCGCGCCGCAAACGCGAGTACCAAGGCGGGGTTTGAGGCGTGAGCGAATGGGAGTTTCAGAGGCTGCTGGCGGGATATCCAAAAAACGAACAAAAAATTGGAAGGCGGTGCTGCGCGCCGCAAACGCGAGGGGTTTGAGGCATGAGCGAATGGGAGTTTCAGAGGCTGCTGGCGGGATATCCAAAAAACGAATTAAAAATTGGAAGGCGGTGCTGCGCGCCACAAACGCGAGGACCGAAACGGAGTTCGAGAGGTGAAGGAATTGGGAGTTCGCGGGAAGGTCTGAAGACTGGAGTTGGCAAGGGAAAGGCATAATAAGAAGGAAAGCTCACGGGAAGCCCGAAATCGAAAAATCGGCACGGAGGGCCGCTACGCGGCGTTGCGAGGGTCCTTTATGGTCACTGATGGAGAGGATACGTCCGCGATACATCTTGAGCCGATTAAAAGAGATTTGACGTGATTTGGGCTATGAGTGCGTCGAGAGCTTTAAAATGGCCAAGTTAGCCGTACATCTCAAAGAAAGTCGATATTCCGACGCACCGGTGCTTGGAAAGGGTACATATAAGTGCTTTGAGGTGGTTTGAGATCGGCGTTGGCGTTTTCGAGCGGTTCCAGGACATGGGGGCAGCGGGGGATGGTGGCGGGAGGCAAGACGAATCGGTGGCTAACTGTTTGGGCGTTATTTGTACACGTCGGACCGGCACACGCCGAACTTATTTTGGACACCCTGCCAGCCTAGGTTCGGATCAAGCCGCCGTTCTCACATGTCTCTCCGAGGTTGTCCGGCTTGTCCGGACCGAGGAAGGGCTTGATCCGAACCTACCGCCAGCCACCCGACGTCGCAGATATGCGTGCCAGATCCAACATTTAGATTTCTTGTGAGTTTCAGCCCTCAGGCTTTCAGAAAGTTTGGGAGTTCGAAATGCCGCCGATCGAGGCCGCCATCAAATGCCGCCGGGAATAGCCGCCGATTTGCCGCCGATAGGTGGTCAGCCACCAGTTTACGGCGCTTGCAGTCAGTGTGAGGGCTTACGAGCACAAATCATAGTATGTACTCGTTTCTCAGGATTGTATATTCCAGATACACTGTGTACAGTAGCGTTCCAGTGCGCCAAGCGCCCGGCTTCCTCTTCGGCACGACGGCATTTTTTGTCTCGGATCAATTTGAGCCCTGTATGCTTTCGGCGCTCATAGTGATATCTGAGTCTCATACCCATCGCTGCATATTTGGTCTAGATAGCAGAGAGAAAGACTTGATTAGTCCTACCTAAAACGCATCAAAGTGCACTGCGGTGCTTTTTATTTAGTGGCTGACAGTGGCTGAATACCCGTGAGAATGCCCTCAAATGCCCGCGATCGCTCAAAAATGCCCGCGATCATGCCGCCGATCACCCAAAAACGCGGGCATTTCGGATTCCCAAATGGACTCCAGGCTTTAGCGTGGTTTCGGGAAGTCTAAAAATCGAAAGAGAATTTGGAGAGCGGCGCGAGTGCTTGAGAACGCGAGAACACGAATAAGACAATGAATAAACGAGTGACTTTGAGATCTTGCTCGCGGGAAGTCAAAAAATCGAACAAAAATTTTAGAAGCGATCAGTAAGAGGAATACTGTGTGAGCCATGATCGCGGTGCGTTCTAATTTCTTTATCGCCTTCTTCTCTCGTTTGTTTGCTGAGTTTCGCGTAGTTAGTGCAACATTTATGCAGGTTTCTTGTCCATATTCTACTTTCAGCTCAATACATCGTGTGTTTTACGGGAAACTGAAAATCGAATGATAAATTGGACGGCAGCGCAGAGCGCTGCTGAGACGCATTGATGCAGGAATACTGTAAGGAAGGCGAAATATGAGACTGGGTATGTGCTCTCCTCGCCCTTTTCTCGTTTATTTACTGAGGTTAGTCTTCTCAATGCGACATTTATGTAGGTTTCTTGTCCCTATTCTAATTTCAGCTCAGTACATCGCGGCATGGTGTGGCAGTCTCAGCGTGGTTTGCCGGTCGCCCAGAAATCGAAGTAAAAATAAAAATAAAAATCGGAGGGCAACTCTCACCGTGCGGGACGGTAGTTGGTCCTATGATTACAATACATACCACACTCGCGGAAGTCCAGAAATTGCACAAATAAATTGAGACGCGGCGCTGGAGTACAAATAGTCAGGAGCAGAAGAATAAGATGTGAGATCTCGCCTGAAGGAGGAAGTCTTGTTCGCAGGATGCCAAAAAATCCAATCGAAAATCCGAGTGCGGCGCACAGAGACAACCGGGACAGGAAGAATTGGCTAGAGAGGACTCAAGTTAGGCTCGCTCACGGGAAGCCCAAAAATGTAATAAGAATCTCTGAGCGCCGTCACCGCGTAAGAGTATGTCGGGAAAAGCTTTTTGAACGAATATTGAGGTCAGCTTACAGCTATCGTGACGTCTCGCTCACGGGAAGCCCTAATATCGAATAAGAATGTGATGGCGGCGCTGCGCGCCTCCACAGCGTCGTGAAGGCATTTATGACGGGTATTCTAGTCAGTATATATGTCTCGACAAGGAATAGAATCACAAAAGGTTGGGTCCCTGCTCTCGGGACGTCTAAAAATCCTATAAAAAACCCAGTAGCAGCTAAAAATAAGCGAGGCGAATTCACCAGACTGTTCAAATTTAATTTCCGCGGATGCAAAGATTCCTCATGAAGCTGGTCTTTCAAGATATTTGCTTACTCTCGCGGAATCGAAATATATAATACTAATGGGCTTGGATACAGTTTGTTTGAAAAACTGCGCGCACCTCGTCAGAGCACAGGACCATCTCGCACTATATTGTAGCAACTTAGGCGCATGAAATAAAAAAATTCCTGACCAGATACTCGACAATTCGAATGACGTCAAGATCAGTGGCAACGACAAAGTGATAGCATCAAAACATACCAAGCACCCTTTAGGATGGTGCCGAGCATGGCCGAACTTTAAGGACTTCGAGAAAAATTGGAGTGTTCTGGGAGAAGTTCTGTGACATTGGTATGGTGGGAAATGTGGGTGCCAGCACAAGTCAATCCCCGCGCGAGCTAAACAAGTCAACCCAGCCAAATTCAGACTCCGCTTGATGCGTCAGCCGTCAACTCGTTTGATGACCATTGATAAGTATGGGCATTATTGGGGCATTAAGCTGGCATTGGACTCCATTTGATATCCTCGTTGAAAGTTACAATTGGACTGCATACAAGACGGAGACGACGAGGGCAATGCTCCCAACCATTCCCGTGACTTCCGAGCGGCGCACTGCGCCGCTCGTCGGAGGCACACCAGCCGACGATCCCGCGCTCGGTCCAGCGGGTGACCCGTCGGTCACACTGGGCGCCGCCGGGACTTTTGAGGCATCGCTCCCTGCATTAGTACCAGCCGCTGGAGCACCCGTCGGCGTTATGGCCGTTATGGTGCCCACTTCGATGGCGTTCCCGCTCTGGCTGCAACTGTGGGCCAACGCTGGCACAGACATCATCAGTGCCTGCGCATCTTTGGTCTGTAGATGGGGATGGGGGGTGGGTGTATTACTTACCGTCTAGCGTGAGCTGCGCGTTATCCTGCGACACGATGTTCGCACCGAATTCGCACCCCAGGCATTCCTCGTAGCTTGTCACGGTTTTCTGCGTGCACAGCGCTGCGAGGCCGCCGGATTGGATTGCCTGCATGCGTCGGGCGTGCGGGTTAGTTGGAGCTGCTTCGGCAAAATTGTAGGGAGGAGCGAAAGAGGGAGGGGACGCACGGCTACGGCGGCCTGCATAGGCGCGCATTCTGCGCGGCAGTCGGACTGTTGTCGCGCGAAGAAGGGCTTGTGTTGGCGGAGCGCAGACGCTAAATTCCTGTTCAAAATTGTGGTCTACACATTTGGGTCGTGGCATCGTACCTGAATGCGCTACCATCGCCAGGATGGTGAGAATACTGAGCGGGATGAAGACGAACATGGGTGTGTGCGCGGTCGGAATTTAAATAACAGGGGATGAAAAGAACTTGACGGAGAGCTAACCTGTGTACCAGGCCGGTTTTATACACTTTGGAGACGGCGCTCAAAGTCATTCTGCTCTAAAATTCAAACGTCACTAAAGGCTTGATCGCAACATTCAGAAGTTTTAGGACTTGATGCCCACTCGTCTTTGCCACATATTCCAATTTAAGAAACTACAACAATAGGTTGCACTTGGCTTTGCTTGGCGGTCCCACAACAATAGTAAGTAGACAAGAAAAGAATACCGCCCAATGTATAACTGACATCTGAGAACCCACCCTCATCTTTGCACCCATATTCTAATTCAATGCAGAAGCTCCCCCAGCAATCAACAGGCAAATCGACGCAAGTGACTTGAAACCAGCATTCCAAACATGGGCGGCATAAGTAGACAAGACAGAATGCCGCCCGCTGTATGACTGACATTGGAGGCTCCATACTCTCTCTTATTTTTAGGAGAGATCTGACTTGCGAGAAGACCTGTCAGAAAGTCATCACTATCGGCTTTGCATCAAAAGTTTTGCCTCACCTCAGTTCGGGTTCCACCGTGTCCCGCTCCCGCCCTGCAAGCCGCTGTACCTCCTCAAATATCCCAAGCTGGGCATGCGCGGAAGACTGGCTGTCGAGCCCAGCAAGATTTTATTTACCTCAAGTTTTTGCCGCCCACTCCGTGTGGCGCGCATGCCCCCACTTCGGAGAACGCAGACGAAGCAGCCGTCGTATTGCGTAGCGCCTTCGTGGTCCAAGCCTGCGCGTAAAGACTTTTGCGGTTCAAACCTGCGAGAAGACCTTCGCCTGAATTTGCACGAGGGGATAGTTAGCACGCAGACAGATTATAGAGCTTGCCTCACAAGGGGCAGCCAGAAAGCGATTCCATTACCCACAGTTGTGAATTGAACTAGACATCGGGTTTCGTTGACGCCCCATATCGACCCAAAAAAAAGAGCAGGCGACAGTAAGAGAAGGTCACGGCGGCCAGCAACCAAGTGCGTTTCGTCAAGTCCAGAGTGCTCCCGGAGGCAGTCGAAGGTGGAGCTAGCACCTCTTCAAAGCCGCTCTGAGAAAGATCCCGTACCTCGAGCTCGGAGGACAGACAAGACTGCTCCACGTTCACCATTCAATAACGATTCTTTCGTAGTATGTACCGACTTGCAAATCACGATACCCTTCTCGTTCTCAGCGCTTCCACAAATCCCACGGTGTTTATTCCAGAGTACACTCAATGTGATGACGATTGGGACTGCAATATTCGGAATAAATAATTAGAACCACAGGTATACGAGGAATTATGACAGACCTCAACTCCAACTCTCCGTAACAGTAATGGTGGGAATTGAAGGAAAGGCTGCACGAAAAGGCGCCTCTGAATCGAGCGTGTGAGTGATCCTCAAGGACGCTAATGTACAGCGAGACCGTAAAATGAGCGCGTGGACCTTGTCGATGATTTGGGAGGTAACCCAAGCATGCGAGTCCGAGATTGACAGATGCTGGAGAGCCGGAGTGGTGAGTCTGCACAGAAGGTATCGATATCGATATCCTAGTGCTAGAGATTCCAGGCACCTCAGAGACGCCACGGGTGATAGGTCTTCATCATCGTCGTGAAAGACTCCTTCACAGCGAAACTCCACAAGGGCAGCGGCATGCTGAAAGATATTGACGCATTCAGCTTCACGAAGGCTCTTCATGGAGATTCTCGTTAACTGCGACCACGGTAGCTGAATGGCTGAATGCATGCCTCAATAGCCGCAGAGGGTGAATTCCTTTAACTTGGGCGCGTTACTGAAAAGCGACATTGGAACATCGACCATATCCTCAGCCCCGCTGTGAGTGACAGTCACAGAACAGAGCAAGGGGAAGTCGGAACCACTGGCAATTAATTCGAGAATTTGGAGGTTGAGGGGCACCTTCAAGTCGATGTATTCCCAGCGCTTGGCGTGCGCTATGATTGCCTCGACGAACGGAATCACCTCGATCACCATGTCCGGATAATATTTATTGCATTCCAGGCAAATCGATAGAGGGCAGTTTTTGGCGCGCGACAGCCATGTTCCGAGAAACTCCAGTGCCATGGTCGAAGACCCATCACGCAATTCGAGGGCTCGCCAGAGTCGTGGCGTGCCGAACGCTATTTCGCGCCATGTCCGGCATATCTGGCCTAGAATGTGCGGCGAGGAGAGCTCAGTGGCTGGCGGGCGTTCGGGATAAGGTGGGAGGAAGTGGACGAATATTTCGGACGTGATTTCGATGGGAAGAGTGAGGATGGGATATTTATAGGCGTCAAGACGCGTCTGCAGGTCCTGCCGCTCAAGTTTGGTGGCTACGAGAGATTGCTCCAGTGCCAGGATGCGGGCATCCAAGTCTGGTATGCGTTCCCGGATATCCGACAGGGTGGATCTCCCGAGTCGATTCCGACTTCGCGTCGTATCAGAGAGCAGACTCGGAGAGTTAGGATTTGGGTCCGCCATAGGTACTGAAAGCCCTGCAAGGAGTTTAGAGCTCAGTAAAGCAACTAATTGAGCTCTTACCTGTACTTGTTCTTCAGCAGGTCATGGCACTGGAGAGAGTGACAAATACGATGCCCTTGTTTGTCATCGCGTTTGGGTCTCAGATCAGTTTAGGGCTGTGCGCCGTCCCGCGTCGCGAGGTTGAAAAATATCTCTACGGGACGGGACGGCCGTCACGGTCGTGCGCCGGTTTTTTTAGTCCATTTTCATTACCCGCAATATCTGTAGCTTTACTTAGAGTATTGAATGATATTTTTAAGGCTTCAAATGGCGGTCCGACAGTTTGCACAAAGAACTCGAACAATATGAGAACAAAAATGAATACGAGCTTTGCATTTCAAGGTAAGTTAAGTAGGTAGAGTAGTCTACTCATTGGCTAAGAGCCTCCGCGCCGGATGGATAAGCAAAAATTATCCAATCACGCACGTCGGCACGGAGAGGCAAGAGAAGTCGACAGTAAGGTAGAGCATGATAGTAGAGCATCCATATGGCAGATGGTGGGGACATTGATGCGTGATCTTTTATTGTGATTGGACCTGTCTGTTAGCTCAGAGGGTATTTGAGGTTGCGGGCAGGGTAAACTTGGTGTTTGACGTGTTATGAGCATGCTAAACGCGTCGGGGCACAGAGTGAACGCATGAGGATGTAGTTAAGTGGTTCAGAAAGACCGTGGCATAATATTTAGATTGCCATACAAGATGATTGCCGTCCACACCATAAATAAATATTGATTGATCTACACTGGGACGAGCTCGCTCGTTGCTCGCTGCTCGCGAATCCATGCACTTCACCGTTTACCTGTCGACGGCCGTTGTTCCGCCGGCTGTCGGGTCACCTAACCGTCCCGTCGCCGCGCCGTTAAAAAAAAGCTTAAGATGCCCGACGGAACGGGACGCCTACCCGTCGCACGGGTAGAACTGTCCCGACGGGCACGGCGAACAGCCCTAGATCAGTTTGGTCCCTCTCGATTCCAAACAACGCGTCCTCCTTGCCTTCTCCTCCCATCTTACGCTTCTGGCGCTTTCAATCATATTGATATGTCACTTTATACCCACCTGTTCAGAACCTCTGACTTTTTGCTGCTCGCAACTTCGAGGATGAAGTTCAGAATCTTGAGTTGCCACTTCTCCCAACCTTCCCCGAGACTCTGATCCCTTCGAGCGTCAGTTTATCTAAATACATCATTTCAGGCTCGCAGCGTCCCTGCAGCCATTGTATTTCATTCAATACCTCAATTTATAGGCACTATTTCGAGAATTTGCTCTATTTTATGCTATCTAATGGCCGTAAAGTGGCTCCGCAAGATCAGAGCATGCATACACACGTGTATGAATTCATAAGTTGCCCAGAAACATGTCGAATTGGCTCAAACGGTGAAGAGCGCGTCAACGCGACGGCATCACGTGTCCCGATCACGGCCCCTGGGCCGGGCCTAGACAGGACCCTTGATTATGGGGGTCGAGGCTGGGTACTGGGTCCGGACAAATTTCGAAATTTTGGCACTTGATGTTGGGTAAAAGTCCAGACAAAATCACTGGATAATGGGGCCACCTCAGATCGCAAGTCCAGACAAATGGGTCAAGCTGTCAGAGGTCAGATGAAAGTCCGGACAAAGGAATTGATCTTGATGCAATAGCCAGCCTTGACAGACATTGGCCAACTTTCACTAATGAACAATGCAGTAGTTCGTCCGTACCTGTCCGTACAGATCCAGAATTGGAACTATTCTATACTTTTGCTCAGACATCTGTTCTACCGTTCACACTCCCGAAATTCCACAGCAAAATTCATTGCAGCCATGGATTGCATTCGGAATGACAATGATGAAGACCTAGACCTCGCAACGCAAAGGGATCCAGCTCAATGGATTTCTTGCAATAAAAAATACGAGGATCTGCCACCCATCATAGAGGTGGCGAGACGCAATACTCTCAAAATCACCCCCTCCCTCCAGCCCCACCTTCCTCCTAAATCCATGTCAATTCTCCAATTGATGCGATTTGATATGCCACCTGTAGCCGATGACGACCTCGTGATGGACGTGGACTACGAAATATTTTTCACAGCGAAGCCAACAGCAGATTTGGAGGAAAATTTACCGTTCCTTGTTTTGCTGAGCAGAAAGATGCTGCGCCAAATGTTTAGCACCTTCGGACAAGCATGGTTCGATGGAAATAACTCATTGCATACCATCTGCAACCCGGATATTGCGTACCCGCTCTGGTCATTGACGTACTGGTCCGAAATGCTTGATGCATGTGAAGCCAAGGCCGAATGGCTTCGGGCAGAAGCCTGGCTCAAGAACACGGGTAAAACTGCGGAGGAAATAGCGGAGGAAATAAGGATGAAACAGACCGTCCTTGGGCTCTGGAGCATCGGGAAGTGGCATGGTTGTCTACAGGGCTTTGGGAGCCTCACTACACTCGATTTATCACGCTTCTTCTCGAGTGATTACCTCTCCGGTGATATTGTGAACGCAATGCTCCAGCTGCTTTCACTTCGTTTGACGGCATCCGGAGACCACACCGCTCTAATCACCAACACTACATTTGCCCAATTCGTTCGCAACAAGTTGGAGATCGGTGTGCATGCTCAAAAATTGTTTGAGGTGCTGTATGATGAGAGGGATGCTCTTGCCACTGCCGTTGCCAGTCTAAACACAGTCCGGCGAAAAGGTAAAGCAAATATTAATATTGTAGAGCTAGACGAGGATGCAGAGGATGCAGAGTAATTAATGGGAAAATTTGAGGTCAGAAGCAAAGTCCGGACAAATTTTGGCTGGACCTTGAGCCAGATGCAAAATCCGGACAAAAAAACCCGCTGGGGTTGACCAAAAATCCGGACAAAATTTTGAAAACCCTAAATTTCGTACCCAACCTCGAACCCCATAATCAAGGGTCCTGCCTAGACTCGTAACCAGTCTGTAAACAATTGCCGAAAAAATGCGGCAAGCGCTTCGGTGTTTACAGACTGGTACAACTCGTTGATCGTAATCGGGCTGTCCGCGGAGTTTGAAAATTTGGCGAGGGCTCTGTTCTGGGATGCAGTTTGGGCAAGGGGCTTCGAAAATGCAAATTTTTGACAAGGGTCTCTATCTGGCTCAATTTCATGCCAGGATTCGGAATCTGATGTTTTGAGCGAACTGGAGCAGTGGTTGTTGAGTTAGATACCAAAAGATTATTACTTGTTTAGGACGGGATGACAGGTACAGCCACTCCCGATAGAGTAAATCAGCACGTGTTTGATCGCATCAGGGATGAAATGTTCCCTCATTATATTCCCTGCACATTTTACAGCCCGTTTTAACACATGGAACATATGTACCAAGGCCACCCAAACCCGTCCGAACCCAAACGGCGTCGATAGTTGTTGTGTAGTTGAATTGATGCGTCCCGAAAAGGAAATTTGATGGCACGTGGTCGATGACGTAGGGAGGGAGGGGTCCTTGACCCCTCTGAAAAGAAAATATGGAGGTGGGTGCGGATTTTCGCATTTTCGAAGCCCCTTGAGTTTGGGTATGAATATACTTGAAGTACCTAGGAGTAATATGACCCTAAAACTGCTTAAATCTGTCTCCTCATTTAATTTTTTTTATGGCTTGGAAGAGTGGAAAGGGCTATCAGCTTTCGACCAGAAATGATCGGGTTTGATGGCTCCTCAGCCGGCCGATCGCGGCACCCACTAAAATTTCAAACTCCGGGGACAGCCCAATGCACGTCAACGAGATGTACCAGTCTGTAACCACCAAAAGTGCTTGCCACATTTTTTGGATACTGGTTACAGACTGGTAACGAGTCTAGGCCGGGCCATCAACCGGATCTTTCCGGGACCAAGGGTAGTGAACCAGTCGACGTTAACGGGCGATCTCACTCAGAGAATTCCGGACCTAAATCCAAATTAGGAACATCAGTAAATAAGGACAAAAATCAGACAAAGAGCATACAACAGGGAGGCCCCCGGACACTCCCCTATAACTACGTCCGCCCAATTTCAAAAAATTTCGTTGATTTACCTTATCATTTTTGAGCTCCAGGTCGTTGATTTACCTTACACCGGACCGTATATATATATATATATTCCCACGCTATTTTTGCGTTGAGTCTCCACAGTAAAATACAGGTACAGTTGCCAGGGTCATAATGCATAGGCCATTTTCGCCCAAAATGCTATGCATTATGAGATTTATGCATTATCAAGAGCATTTTGGCTGGTAATAAGCCAGTTGGTGGACTGCATAACTGCCCAAAATCCAATGCATTATGAGAAACGACTTATGCATTATGACCCTGGCAACTGTAACTGCGTCCGTCGCTCGGGACAAGCCCCAAGTCAATAAGTCGCTGATAAATTTCGTCTATAGTGGTGTTTTTTGTGACCACTGCCACAGAAACAAAGTCAGAATCCACAACAAAAGGGAGTAAGATGCTCAAGACGTACGGATGGGTAAAAAGCCGCCGCTAAGTCCCTTAATGAACACAGTGTATTGAGATTGAGATCTACCACAAGTTTTGTTGACCCAGCGCTGAGACATGAACGAGAAATGAGAGCGATGGCGGCGGCGACCCAGAATGAGTGGAATGACGAGATGATAGCGGAAGAACCGAGGAAAGAGTATAGCCGCTGAAAAGAGAGCATATATATTTAAATAATGCGATGAATTTAAAAAAGGGTTTACCGATACAATCCAAAGCTGACCCGGACCAAATGGCGCCGTAAGTTAGAGTATAGGCCAAATCTAGAGGAGATTGGTTATTGTAAATGCCCAATCGAGAGCCCCCGAAATATCCGATTGTAATTCCTGCAAGTGTTGGAAGTAGAAAGAGGATTATATTCACGAAAAACCATTGCATCCAGTTGAATGCGACCGCCTCAGGACGGGATTTAAATAGGGTCCCGCGCGCTGGTTTCTTTCAGTCAAAAATAATATAATTTGGTGGAAGAGGAGCGTACTTGGCAGATCCTTGCTAGGGGTGCGAACATTCTACCGAACTAGGCTCGGGGCCATCACGGCGGAAGAGTGTGAATTGCCGTGGGCTTCGACGTGAGCTTCGACGTGAGTGAAAATTTGCAAAAGCGGTGTAATGTTGTGGTCTGCTTGCCTGCACATTGCCTGCACAATTGAAGCATGGTGCAAAAATAAAAATAAAAGGCGAGATGGGAGTCGATCTCGCGACATAAAACCTAATTTCAAGAAGCACAGTGCATCCAACTGAGCCATGGAAGACAATAATTTTGCCCTTCTCGATAGACTACTACCCAAAATTTTTTTCTCGGGCTGCGCCCGATTTACCTTACCACAGACTGTTGCTGGGTCGCCATGCATTGATTTACCTTATAGGACGGACCGGGAAACCGTCAAATTGGGGGGCTGATTTACCTTATGGCGGGTATGGCGGAGGTAGTTATAGGGGAGTGTCCGGGGGCCTCAACAGGGAGATCACCGTATCCAGGACTGCTGTTCGAGCGTTAGCGAGTGATGGTGATGGGTTTGTCGCTGTTTTCCTGGATGCCGGATGGGGACGAGCTTAATATCTGGGCTGGTTACCTCGGCTGGCTTACGCGGGGGTAACCAGCGAGGTAACCTAGGGGCGCGGTTACCCCGACGTATACTCTATATATCACGACTCTCCTCTGACTAGGGTCCATGATAGATCATAGCGCCATGCTATGGTGTGAAGCGGAGAGTTGAACATACCGAGACGGCCGCGACGGCCTTCCTGTCGCCCGTTCCGTTTCGTAGACATTTTCGCTCGCGCAGCGATGGGACGGTAACGGAGCGGCCATACCTGTTGGACTCCCGTCGAAACGATGGCCGTGCCGGTGATGGGCACGGCGAACAGCTCTACCTCCTACGGATCACTCTCTCTTGTGCAGAAACCCCACTTGAGCTACCCAATGCAGCCCCATGCTCCGGTCGAAGAGCTGGAGCCACAGGACGAATGAATCCTGCATGTCTACTGGTCTACTCCATGTCAATGGGACGAGCGGCTACATCGCAGGCCCCGCGACATTATCGCACCTGGATTTGATCTGAGGTCCGCGCACAACGGCCATATCTTGGTCATATCCGTCTCCGAGCGGAATCCCTTGATCGCTCTCGGGTCCCCGTTCGTATTCATTGCCGGCGTTCTTAAGCGGGACCATGCCATGTAATTTACCCACCTACCCATGTCCTCGACCCCGCGGCCATCAGCGCGGGTGTTTCCTCCCCAACGCTTACACACAGTATGTATGTAGGTAGGTAGGTAGGTAGGTAGGTAGCATTACACGGCACGGTCCAACTCATGAACGCCGGTTCCCAGGAATTATCCCAGTGTACAGGCACTAGTGAACAAGCTCTGTTGCGGTGGATATCTCGAGCCTGCATTATCTCCATGCGACCTGTGTGCGCGCGCGGAGATACATTTTTTTGACGGCCTGCATTCGGCCTGCACAGCCAGAAGACCCCACGTCGTGGAAGAGTCACACAGCATTACTGTGATTACTATAAAGCCCAAGCTCCCCGATTCGCACGCCTTCGTACGTCACGTCTACGCGAATCTGCACCTATGGCTGACCACGAGCACCTCTGTTTACTCACTGCGCTCTCGCCCCGTCGTGATGGGCCTAACTACTTCTCTTACCTGGGTGACGACCTCGAGCAACTAACACGCACCATGGCAAAGGAGATTGTCGCGATCTTGGGGGAGAGTTACAACATCGACACGATTAAAGAAATGATAGAAGAGTCTCTGAAGGCGTCTCAGTCTAGAGAGGGTGCCGGCTGGCTGGAGGAATACCTTGGTCGGCCAAGAGAAAATGCATGGCCGCCAGAGCCCTTGAGTCTCGAGGACATATATTTTGATACCGTCGTGGTCATAGGATATGATGAGCGCCGGACGCACCCTGTGCTCAGACGAGTGGATGACTTTGATTTTGAGCGTAATTGCTGGAATACGCTCGTACTGGACTCTGAAGATGGCGGAGAGACTCGTATACATGCTCAAACGGCTGATGGGTTGCAGCGAGGCGATCCATTCTTTTGCTGGGAGCGCCCATACCGATACTTCGAGGCCTGGATGAAGCCCTCGCTAACCTCTCGGGGGGTTCATGCTTTCGTCCACGACTTTTTTCGGCTCGTCGATTCCAACAGGGTTACATCTGGTGCGTGTGGAACTTGATGATTATTTCTCCAACTAAGGGTTCAATTAAAGCTGACAACGACGACGACGACGACGATGACTGGTCAGGTCTTTTGAAATGCATCTCTTATGGAGGGATAGAGAAGGCATACAATGGCAGTTTCCAGTGGACATTTGCCGAAGCGAGGGCGGAGTCAACACATACCGCTGCAGCAATTGCTGCGGGCGCCCGAGGGAAAGACTTATGGCCACCATTGGCGGAGGACTTTGGCGCTTGGATGGCCATGCGACCCGATATGTGAGTATCGGATTAAACTCCGATGGACGTTATCAACTCAATAAAAATCATCAGCTGGCCTTGTGTACCTTCAGGCTTGCTTCTTGCTTCTAGCTGCACGATTGAACTTCATGCCGAACATGCCGAACCCTCAATCTTTCATAAAATACCCCCAGAGGTGCTCATCCAAATACTTCCTCTTCTGTCATTGCCGGATCTCCTGGCATTGTTACTATTGTCGCACACAATTTCGGGGCTTGTGCGCTCGCTTCTCGACGAGACCCTTTGGTACCATGTGCACCGCGGAGATCTCAGATGGATTTTGCCGGTACAGGGAGTTAAAAGCGAGGTCGATCGTGCTAACAAGGCAGCAACGGGATGGCATTGCAATCAGGCAGGTCTCACCTCTGTCCTTGACTCGAAGGATTTCCCTTTTGCGAGATTCGTCTCGGCCTGCTCTCGTTCGAGTTCGATGAGGAATCGCCGCCGTTTATGGAAGATATATAAACAGTATAAAGTTTTGTGGAAAGCAATGGAGTGAATAATTGTATGCACCAATGACAAAGGATTGTCGAGAAAAATTCTGCGCCTCTAAATCATTTTTGTGTTCTACACGGAACGGTTGGCTGTGTTCAAACGTTTCCGGATCGTCGTACTCAAGCATGAGAAAAGTGATCATGGTTTTGGGGAGCCTGGATGGTCAAAAAAATTCCAGCATTAAACGCAACGATATGCAAACCAATCGTAATTGTTCCGGAATGTAAGGAAACAACAAATATTGGCTGGCTCTCTTGTCCACTGTTATGACGGACCAGGAAAATTGACAGTTCACTACTTTATAATCAGGAGTGCGTCGGTCGTCAGTTCGATGACATCCTGTTCATGGTACCCGAGGTCCTGTTGGTGGTAGTCCAGGCCCATGAGGTAGAGGGTTTGGAGGAGGCGGAGGTGGAGGCGGAGGCGGTGGTTCCAGAGGCGGCGGAGACGGAGGCGGAGGCGGCGGTGGAGGCGGAGGCGGTGGAGGCGGCGGAGGCGGCGGTGGAGGAGGAGGAGGAGGGGGAGGGGGAGGAGGGAGAGAGGGAGGAGGGGGGGGTGGAGGCGTGTCCGGAGGGGGAGGAGGAGGCGTGTCCGGAGGGGGAGGAGGGGGAGAAGGAGGGGGAGAGGGAGGAGGGGGGGGGTGGAGGCGTGTCCGGCGAAACGAGCTGAAGATAATTGTCTGCCAAGTTTTTCCCCGTCTCAAGAACCTGGTCCCACAGGTCAACCACCTTCACCGTTGAAGTGAATTTCGGCTAAAAAATATTTCACTTTGAGAATGAAGATACATTCAAAACAAGGGAGGTTGCTCACAAAAGCCGCTTTAATTGCAGCATCCAATGCCGCTGCAGAACCTGATGACTTATCTTGGGTTCTGATCAGATAGTCGTTCACTGCTTTCAGCCGGTTCGCAGTTGCTGCATCATCCGCCCCTTGCACCTTCAACACGTTTAAGTCTGACTGATCAAAGTTAAATTTGACCACGGCTGTTTTCTGGCCCAAATAGCGATCAGCGATGCTTGAATAGTGAAATATGGAATTGGATACCTCGTCCTCTAGCAGTAAGTCGGCAAACACCAAGTTGTTGAAGTTGTTGATTGTTCCGCTAATCGAATCGACCGCCCTGTTCGCCTCATCGACCGACCCCGAACCGTATTGTTCTGCCAGCCGATCACAAATACCACCGTCTTCCATGACTTTCTTCAGGATGTTCAACTCAACTATGTGATCTGTGCAATGAAGAAGAAAAAAATCAGCATTTAAAAGGCTGCATGATCCTTGAGTGTCGAACCGCATTTTGTACCCTTGCTTGGTGGCTTCTGTTTCTTATCCGTATTTCGCCTCTCCGTTGTGGTAGTTTCGCCATCTTGGTAACTGTACAACCGCCAACTTCCGACCGGGTTTTCGATATCACCTGGAGGCCGAGCGACACAGAGTCCTCTCTGAAATTTCGCACGCAAGTCGATCTTTGGAAAATTCTTCGTCGCCAAGCGCTGTTTAGAACAAACATCGTCCGTTCCCGGCGGTTTATCACTGGCACGTTCTCCCAGGAGATTATGTGATATAGCGAGACCGCGCGGTTGAGATGCGTCGGTTTGAGCCTGAGATGCCAATGCCGTGGACAAGACCAACGGATGGACTGGCTATTAGCATGAGCTCGTTGGCCAACTTGACAGTCACTTACCGCAGGACCAGGAAAGCCAAGTGGTAGACAGTACCCTTGGGAGATGAAAAGGAGAACCGCAAGCAGTCCATTAACGAAGAATGCCAGCATTCTTCGAAAAAGAAGAAATAGAAGGGAACCAGAAATATGGAATAAAAGAGATGTGCTAGCTTTTATAGTGTGTAACTACGGCGTGAGAAATGAAAGTCTCAGCATGAGTTAACCACGGAGCCCGGAGTTGAAGTCGACATTGTAGTAACGATCGGTGTACTACCAAGTTGCGTCAGTAAACGCCGTGCAGGCATTATCAATGCCGAGTCTAATAAGAGCTAGCCATGAAATCCGGAATAGATGCGCTATATTTTGTTTCCAATATACATAGCAGTAAATATAGAGGAACCAACGCGGCGAAAGTTCTTGGCTGACGGACTACCGGTGACTTTCAGCAACGGATGATAGTTCCGTTGATGACTCGAGCCGTGTCTGAGTGCGCGCATCCGAGTCATTGGCTCATCTTTTTATCAAGTTTCACGAGCAAAGGTTTACTCAACTTAGAAGTCTAGCACTGGCGCTGTGGAGGGTGAAAGAAGTGGCAAGCGTGCGAAGATCGTCTTGTCTAGGCGCGCAAGCTAGCATGCACAATCTGAGACCGCAAGAACGGGAGGAGCGAGTACCAATCGCCGGGGGGAACAGACTCAGGGCATCGAGATTCCGGGGAAGCTGGTCAACAAAAGGAAGATAAAAAGAGGCACAGCGACGGCGATCTGGTGTTCAGGCTGCGAGATGTGCGGACGGCGCCAGAATGTGTCGACGCGGGTATCCCGGTGTCACAGCTGGATCTAGATCCGATAATGGAGCGCGACACTGGTTGAGCCGTGAGCTCAGAAGGGCTCTTAGGACTTCCGTCCGTGACCGTCGAGACGGTTCGACGGCACCCGTCGAACGAGTGCCGTGTCCGTTCCGTCGACTATTTTGAATTCATCTGCACCATCACCGTACGGGTACCGCCCAAGCTTGGCCTCTTTCAGCGATTTCAGTCTTTAAAATGGTAAATATAGGCATGTGAAACAATTCACACCCATATTGTTATCTAACCATGCGCACATACCACAAGGTTATACAGTAATCTGCGGCACTATTCCTTCAACTTCCGAACCAAAATTCATCGTTACGTCGCCCGTTAATACCCGTGTCAACGGTCGTCACGTTGACCATGCCTTCCCATCCATAATTTTTTCAGCCCCTCGATGAGTCGTCTTGAGACGGCTCGTACCCGTCGAATACCCGTCGAGTCGACGGCTGTTGCCATCACGGCAACGGGTGGAAGCCCTAGCGGCTCTCAACATATCAGAAATTGGCACTGTAAAGATACTATCAAGCTGAGTCAGTAAACGCCGTTGAGTCATTGGCCACGGGTACCCAAGCCTGGTAAAAACCAGTCATGAAATCCCCGGTGGAAAAAAGATAACTGTTCAATTTGCAGTATGGAAGCGATGGAATTAATGCACAATAGGCGTAAGTGTCCGTCCTGGGCATGAAGACGGGTCCAGAATCTTCGAAAACATAAGAGCCCGCAATGCCTCAAAGAATTGAGAAGATGATCAATAGACGACGGAACGCGCTGAAAAGAAGAATGCGTTGTACGGTATCCAGGATGAATGACCACGGTCAATCAGCCAGAAGGATACCCAGAAAATAAATACAGAGGTGCTAAGCGAACGGCGATGATCTGACAGACTAGCCCGTGGGTTAAAAGGGGGGGTAAGACCGCAGATGGAATGTAGACACTGGTAGACACACCCAGTGACTTCCTTTCCTTCATTGAACTTTGAGCGGTGGAATATCGGCGAGAGCGTAAAGCCGCAGACGTTCGGTTAAAATTTAATTTAAGAAGGCAGTTTCCCCTAGGCGTGCGCCGTCAGCCAAAAAAGCGAGCCATGGAAAGGAGATATAACTAGGTGGTTGCTAGGTGGGTTTTTCTTTTTTTTAAAAAGAAAAGAAACCAAATCTCAGCGCGGCTCCTGCGTGAGACCGTCGCAAACGCCGGACGCACACATCTAACGCACCTACAGACACATGCAACGCGTATGCTGCGAATACTAGTCCGTAGGCTCGAAAACTGAGGCGGCAAACACCGAGAGAGCGCGGGAGGTCCGAACAAAATGCTGCTCCGAAAAGACATGCACGACGTCGAGAAATCTGCGGCACGTCGCTGTTGCTTTGTTGCCAGTACAATAACGTGCGCATGCACTCCGGAGGAGGAGATATATGCTCGGAATGCTAACGAAATTATTGACGTGGAGCTAGCGGAGGGTGATTTTTGAGGGCTCGCACGGACTTGGACCTGGCGAATTTCACATGCCATATTTGTGTGACAGGAGAGAGACAATGGGCGCCGCCCCGCAGCGGTGGCTGTCGCGTGAGATTGTGTCCGGATCCGGAGTCGGACACTTTTGAATTTATACGAGGAGGGATGAAGACGCAAGCTTCAACATGAGTGGTCCAAATTTAATCTTAGAGTCAGGAGGTGATCGCGCAATTACGAGTCCTAAACTTGTTTAGGTATCGTTATTAGTAATCTTTCACCGCCTTTTCCAATGTACCCTGTTTTTCCCGACATCCGACTAACTTAGCCTTTCTGTGGGAAAGTTGTGTGGGATTTGTGCTCAGCTGATACTCCCGTGCGGCCCGTCGGACCGGCGGGTTTGATTGTGATAGTAGGAGATTGATGCAGGACCCGGTCCGTGATGGATTACTTGAGGGTGTTATGATATCATGAATGTCCACGACTAAGGTTTGGCTTTCTCCATCGCGCTTAAGCATTGCGGTGGCTGCTGGGAGGCAGTTGGAACTTAGGATCCTTCTCCACTTAACTGTTTGACGCCGCTCACGGTGGTCCGGAATACTCGATGCTTATTCACCATTTGTTCTTTCTTTAGAACGGTTTACTGATATATGGGGTCAGGCCATTAATCAGCCTCGTCGGTATTTGGCTTGGTTTGTGCTTTGGCCGTTTTGGTCTATCTGTTTGTATTTAGTGAGCCTCTCGAAGTGTTTTGTTCTTCTTAAATGTCCCTTTCATCGACGCCTCTTACGTCCCAGAATGCTGCTGCTGTGTTGTACGTGTTGTGCTGTTTGTTCAAGTTGGAGACACTTTTTTACTTTCCTACAGATTTTCAGATACACCTGCTCGACGATTACCGGTGGAATTATGGCATTTGCCATTCATCTTTTACTTGGGAAACATCCCTAGATTTTATTGGACTTTTGAGCATGCTCGGAGAAGACTGATGCACATCTGCCATTATTGGTGTGCCGTTGTGACCGGTAATCCGAGTTATTGGACTCATGTCTACGTAGATGGCTCTGTGGCTCCTCAGTGCATATTGTATGTGCTGTCCTTGTCAGGAAGGGCCAGTGTGTCTGTTCTGATTCGCTTGCCCTCAACGTTGTCGCAGTCCATCCCCGGACATGTCTTCGGCGCTCCTTTTCGTACACACAGAGTTCTGCGTGCGCTGGGCGTTTATAGCGACAAGATTCACACTATGCATATAGTGGCTTTCAATGCAGACGTTATGCGTTGTATCAAGCATTTTCTGCATTGTTCCAGCTTTGGTATGTTGCGCAGTCTTAGTCTTTGTCTTCGTGCAGTCATATCTCCCTCAGGCTCTGTGCTGGTAGAAGGTTATATAGCCGGGAATTCGTTGCTTGGGTTTACATCCCTTCATCTGCGCCATATAAAATTTGTATGGCTGCATAACGTCGTATTGCCCCATCTGCGTACACTCGTTCTGTGTGATCTGGATGGAAAATTCATTCTGAATTGGGATGATTATTGTCGTATGTGCAGGTCTGCACCTCGTCTTCGCCGATTGTGTCTGCAGTATTCCGGCTGTTCTAGAGTTCCACAGCAGCCTTCGTGTTTTCCTCCGCTTCCGGAGCTGATTGAATTAGATGTTGCCTTTGGCTCTAATTTATCAAGCATGGTCCGGAATTTGAATGTGCCATGTTTGCGTACCCTTCGGATCACGTCTGTAGGGAAGCGAGATATCGTCGCACTCGCTGGTTGCACTTCCTTGCTTAGCCATCTCAAAAACCGGCTTATGCAAGATTTTCAATTGAGAATTTGGCAGGGCGATCAATTCATCAAAAGTGCTCAGAAACAAGACTTGGTTTTCTGGTGGCTGCAAATCCTGCTGGAATGCTCTACAAACCTGAGAGAATTATCTCCTATACGAGGTAAGTGTCCCTCTTTTTTTTCATGGGCCCTTTTAGCTCATATTTCAGCCACTACATCGAAATCTTGCATAGGTGGGCCGAAGATTTATATATACTTTCCGAACTTGTGCGTGGCTCCTGTCCAGGATCTGATGACGCACGCATCACTGTGACTCTGAGGACATCTGGGACTCGTATTGCCAGGCGAAGCAGTGGCCTTCAACTCAAGTAAGGCCCTGTTGACAGTATTCAACCACTAGTCATAAATATGTGTCGTATTGAGTATCATGTCTTGACTTATAATCACCCGGTTCACTCGGAGGTTGGGACCAGATCAAATGCCATGCAGTTGAAACCAGGATTGCAAATAGTCTCCCCTTCGCTTGGGGAGTGGCACCTTGGTCAGATTTGAATCTCACCAGGTTGCATCCTAAATCAAACCCCCAGTCAATAGGGGAGCTCAGAGTAGACTTCGCCGACGCTTTTCGCCGACGCGGATTTTTGTAGCACGTGTTGATGTGACAATCACGTCACGTTCCCCTTTGAGAAAGAGCTACAGTCTTTAACCGAGAAGCGAAACGATTACGCGCTACAGCGATTTTCTCTGCGATGGAGACCGATTTATGTTCAATAATTTTTTCTAATCGATGTATCTATTCTGTGGCTACATGCCTATTGAAAAGTTTGAGCTATTTGATGCAAAAATGGTGGAGAACGGGTCTGATTTAATGGAACCATCAAATTTGATCATTTACCGGGAAGCGAAACAGTACAAAGTCACGAACTGTGCCTCAGGGACTGAATTTGATGACGCGGGGTGGCCATATTCGGAATGTGTGACCCTGAAACCCCCCAATATATGCCTTGACAGTGAAATTTACGGGCAAGAACTGGGATGCGGTGTCCGTTCAAGTGGTGAGAAAACTGGGCCAAACAACGCTCCAAAAGATCAGGTTTTTGGGGCTCTATAATATCTCCCTTCTCGAATCCTTCGGTGAACATGAGTTTTAGATAGAATACAATGCTCTTAAAAAAATCTGGCCCTGTGGGAGGTGTCGAACATGCGAAACACGTGGTGTTTCGCTTCACGGTGTGTTTCGCTTCCCGGTTAAAGACTGTACTATATTCATGAATCTTGTCAATAGGATGAGCTATAGCCCTCATTTAACCTCAAGACAAATGAGAAACGGTACTATACTCTTTCCTGGGCCTTCTGTGACCGTTCAGGACCTCAAATTCCCCAAGAAACCTATCATTCTCAGCTTGCTCCATACTTACTGTACGTCGCGTCGCGTCTTTTTTTAACTGACAGCAAATGCTCACGGGTTCGTGAACATGGCACAGCGAAGCCTTCGTTCGTTCGCATGCGGGGCTCTTTTTGGACAATCGGTGGATGGACGTCAGCATACTTTGACGCTATGTGCGCAACGGACCAACCACCGCTCCTGTAAAAATTGAGAACCTGGAGCCCACTGTCTCGGCGTTGCCCCACGTCAAGATCGAACCTGGCTTGGTACCGCAGGACTCCCTGGGGACTGTGCTCACTTTTGCCCCCCCGTCCCACTTCCCCTGCTATGCGGCCCAGTCCCACCCCGAAAGCGCGGCGGGCACGGAAAGAGGTGGACGAATCTAACATCATTGCCTCACCACGCGCACGCGCCCAGACCAAGCGCGCAAGGGGAATTTCGGACGTGGGACTTACTGGGAAAAGACCCAAACACAAGATGGTACGTGTTTTTATGAACCTTGGCGCGTCGTCTGACATTGTGCAGTAATGTTCGTCACGTAGTCTCCTATTTTTGGCAGCTCTGCGAACGATGGAACCTAAAATAGTCTTACCTACATATTGATGTCGCGTATATCACAAGTAGAATTACATACCTTGAAAAGCCTTAGGCAGCTACACTGAAGCGCGGGTGCGGTAGCATGTTTGGTTGGTCCTGTTACACCTGAGTGACAGTACACGCAATCAACACCCTAACGGCATAAAATATGTCGCGTCTCACTGAATGTGCCGCATCTTACCTGAATGTGCTACATGTAAACTGGATGTGCCGCACATCACATAAATGTGTGCGTTACATCTCGTCAATCCCGTAACCCAGACGGTCCGGTCCGATCCGCGCTACGCGCGTAACGAAAATTAGTAAGGCAGAGATCAGACCATGCTCTTGAACTCTACGTCGCCGTCCCGATCCTCGTCTGGTCTTGCCAGGAGTTCTTTATCCTTGACTCCTTGGCGCCGCTCCAGCCGCTGGCTTCAGGTGCCTAGTATCAACTTCCCGTAGTACGATCCTACCAGCCACCGCATCGCTGCCGCGCTCGGAACTGAGGGTTGCGGGTATTCTGGCGCTGCCAGCGGCAATACAGGCCAATCCCGACGAGGATGATCAGAGCGAGAGTGCGAGAGATTCAAACACGGTAATGCGACTTCAGTCCCAACCTTTTTGGCGGTTTCTTTCGCCGATCTCCCATTACGCATTCCACCACATTGGTGAGGAATTTCGCGACAGAAGAGGTACGCATTTCATCGAACTGAATTTGGCCCACATATAGGCGCCATGCGGACCCAGCGCCTCTATATTTCCTCTCCTCACAACATGCTATTTTTTCTTGTTGACCCCTTGGATACGCCGCGGGACACTGGCATGTCTATGACAAAATATGACCATGCGGGCATCTTCGACCTGCAGTTGCAGCTCGAGACCGCAGAGGGACGCTCAAATCAAGCTCAGATCCTTATCATTAAACATCCCTTTGCAACGAACGATTGTCTAGGACAGGGGCGACATCTTACGGCTCTTTTAATTTAATTTAATTTAAATTTTGTGACTTTGCTCGAAGCCGAAGTCGGTCCGCGGGTCTGAGGTTAGATACGGGGATTGTAGATCTGTCCATCACTGCTTCTCCAACTGGAGGTGTAAAGACGGTGGACTTCGAGCTGTCAGACACGGCGCTTCTGCGGAACAGCTTCATCAATTGGATAGGGCGCAAATGATACTCGAGTCACAACAGGATTAACAGGTGGGCATTCTTATTGGGTCTGACATTAGAATCTACCTTCCTCCGCAGATTCTATGGTACCGACATGGTGCTTCGGTGGAAGCTATTAAATATGGGCGGCCCGATATAAATACAAGCAGCGCCCATGAGCGACATGGACAGTTGCAACTTGCGAGTCATTGGTTGTTCTAAAAGTAGAGTGGGTGCCCTCGGTGAGCTCTTCTTCCCGACATCGCAAACATGTCATTCCTGCCTTGAACTTACCTCCGGCGCTGCAGTTCAATAGTTTGGCGCTCAAATTTACATGAGATGGACAGGTATTCCTCTGTCGACGAGAAGCTTACTCCCCCTATAAATTGGCCATCGGGATTGATGTGTTGCCCTACATTCATCCTCTCCCCGACTCCTCACAAATGGTCGCTCTTTCCTTCTTCCTTATTGTCTTTTTTTCTTTGCAATCTGGTATGTCGTTGAATCTGCGAGTGGGAGTGGTGTCAACGTCACCATTAATATTTTTGTTACAGCAACCACGCTCGATTCCTCTTCCTGTGACAGTCAATGTGCGGCATTTAACTCCGAAGTACGTATGTTTGATTGCCCTCTCTGAGTCCCCCACGCATCTGACCCACGCACCTACTGTAGGAAAATACATGTAACCAGACCGTCATACAGAGCACCGCCACTTGCTACGACTGCATGATCCAAATCGGAAAATTCTCGCAAGCCGGCGCGCAGGAGATCCTCAACAGTGCGTCCGTCCTTCCGTACTTATATACCCACCGCAATGCTGATGAATTACCGCGGATTAAATAGAGTTCGTGCAGGAGTGCGACAACGAAGGCACGCCAGTTACCAATATAATCCTCACCGCTGCTGGCTCAGGCCCAGGGGGGGCTCCGCCGATTTCAGTTTCTGGGGCCAAGGTTACGCCCGCGCCTGGAAACACGACATCCACTGCGTTTCAAGGCCTCGTCGGCAGAGCCTCTGCCGAGCCCCGTCGGCAGAGCTCGGCCGACCCTGATTTACGGCACACCGGGAAGCCTCTGCCGTAAGAAATTACGTCTCGCAACCTCTCAATGCATTCAGAGGGCTCAATTTGGTCTGGGGACCAATTTTTGTGGAAATCTGGAGGTTGAGAGTGGCAGAAAATATTTTGTGTGAAGCTAGTCGGCAGAGGGTAGGCAGAGGTGTCAACCCAGGTCGGCACAGATCTGCCGATCAAGACTCGGCAGGGTTTGCCGCGCCGGGTCGGCAGAAGTCCACTGACGTCAGCCCAAGTCAACCCACTCTGCCAATCCGCCGTTGAAACGCAGTGACCGCAGTACGCCCGGGAGTCCGTCTATTTATTTACTGCTAGTCCTCAACATTTGACTTCGCAAGTGCACGACACGAACCACGTTGCAGCTGCCAGCAAGGACGAGCAGTAAGAGCAGGAGGCAGCAAGAATCAATTCTTAGACTGTAAGTTCGGCCCAACCGTCTTCATCTGTAAAAAGCCTAACCGCGGCCCCTCCTTTCCTTGCTCACTACGATGCACTTCCTCGTCATCTTCCCTGCTCGTCCTGGTGCCCCTCTGCGTCGGGGGCCAACAATGCAGTGTCCTCCAAGAGCGCCGCCAAGAACAGCGGCATCCCGTCCGGACCGCGGGCAGCGCTACCATCGCGAGCGCGAGCGCTGCTCTCAGTGCGTGTGCCTTGACTTGTATCAGTGATGCTGCGAATGCGGCTGAGTGTGGGATTCCGTGCGTGGCTTGTCTCCCTCCTCCCTTTCTCTTCCTTCTTTGCCAATTCTTCTGCTGTCGCGCCTGCTCGAAAAGCGCCCACACGGATCATTCCGAAGTTTGGCCAAACCAAACAACGCGGCTTCATGTCTGAGGTCTCACTCCGCACCCCCGACTCACACGCCTTTCGCGCCTCCTGGCTCTCCCATCGCCTCGCGGCGCCATACCCCTCTAATATTCCTCTATTTCACTGCTTTCTCGCCTCACTCGCACTTCTCTCCATTTCTCGCCTACTACTCGTTACATTCCGCATCGCCTCGTACTCCTCTCATTTTCCTCGTTCCTGCTGAGTCTCATTCTCATTTACTTCTACTCAACTTACTCCTCTCTACTTCTGTATATACCTAGGTCTCTTTCCAATACACCTCACTTGTTGTTTGCCCTCTCTGCGCACATCAAGCCACACTCACTCTCGCCCTCGCCCTTCCTTCGTGTCGTCTCGTCTCGCTTCGCTTCGCTCTCGCCGCGTCTCCGCCGACGCCCTCGTCCTCGTATTTCTCTCGCCCTCACCTCCGTCCTTGTCCTGCTCCATTCGAGTCAGCCGTTCGGTGACCAGTCACGGCACCAGGCTTTCTTGGGAACACTCGAATCTTTTCCCTCCCCTCCCTCGAAGTGTTGGCTCACCTGTTTAGTTTTTTTCTCCCGCTTAGACGGTCGGTAGGCACGTCACTGCCTTCCCTTCTCGCCCTTTCCCACTCTTTCCCTTCTGTGAGCCAATAATGACTCACCTCGCCCCTCAGCACCAACATCACCCCGACTTCCAGCAAAAATCAATGTCGTATCTCCAAGCCGAATGCTAGGCCGACGAACTCAGCGCCATGTTTGCGCTGCAACAGTCACAGTGAGTCACTTTCCTGCTTTCTTTCGTTGTTCGTCGCCTAGGTTCCTTCTCGTGTTGGTATTCGCCTCGCTTGTGACTCGGGACATCTCGCTCCTATTCGGTAGCCTCACTCGCCCCGTCCTTTCTTTCGCATCCCCCGACACCCTCGCTTTCTTCGCTTCTCGGCTCAGTTCGCAGACCTTCCCCCTTTCATTCACCCAATCCACGCCCTCCTCCTCTGGCTTTTCTCCTCCCTAGGCCCTCTTCGCATCTGTGTCTTTTTTCCCGTCCCTCCACACCATTCCCTTCTTCGCTCCCACTCGGTCCCTCATCCTCCCCTCTCTCCTTTCGTTGTGTTTCGCTGGTTCTCCACCTGTCGTCTATCCTTACTAACCTATACAGTCTCACTCCGCCACTACCGCACCCACCGCCACTGCGCCCTTTGTACCGCCCAGCCCCGCCGCCGCCATATCTGTAGCTCCAGTGCCAGCGGGACGAGTGGAGGTGCGAGCGGCGCTAGTAAAAGTACGCTGATTCCCGTTGCCTCTAGTTCCATCTCTTTTTGTTGGATCGCCGGTGGGGTATTTTTTGCGGGCGAGTGCGGCGCGCGGCAGTTTGACGAGTTCGGGTGGGTTTCCGACTGTGAGCTTCAGCCTGCGTGTTCCTTTCCGCCGATTCCGCCCGCGTGTTTTTCAAGCCTGATGTACTCACTGACCGCGCATGTTGCGGGCTTTTTCCCTGCCTTTCTCTCCGTCATGATCACTCGCGTTTATTCAACCCACCGCTACTGGGACCTCACAGTTGCCAGAACTGGCGCCGCCCTTTCGGTCTTTGCGCCCATCGGTGACAACACCCTCGTGCTTGCCATTACGGTTGCGGCTTTGGGTGGGTTGGTCGGCGTGGTTATGGTCTAAGTTGGCAGACTGATAGAACGAGCGAGCTTGGTTATATGATAGGGCTAGTAATGTTGCAATTGCAAGTACTTACTTGCTTTTTTGATACCGGACGGAAATATTTACTTCACGGAATGGGATTAATACCTCCTCGTATTTTTCGTCGACAAAATTGAATCTGTGGGTTCGTTAAGAGCGGCAAGCCTCGTATCCCTTCCCTTTTTTTTGTTATTTTTCAGAGTCTCCTTCTAAACCACCAATAACTCTTCAGTTAGGTCTTCGTTCAATCCACTTTCCACACCCACTTTGGATGAAATCCGCCAATATAACTAATCGGACGTGGTCCGCGGCACACCGTGTAAGATTTGGACTTGCGTTCGGCTCCCCACGTCCGACTGAAAAATCTATAGCAGCTTTGTTTAAACAATTCCTGTTGAGACAGGTAGGTAGGTAGGTAGGTAGGATTACACGGCCGGTCCCTCTCCGGAACGCCGGGCCCAGGAAGTATCTAAGTGTACAAGGCGATGCGTACACTAAGTCCCTGGACTTCGCTGCATCTCCATGGCCGAGCGATTCGAACCGCTGTAGAACCATTTTAACACACCAAAGCAAATTACACGGCTGAAAATGCGTTTTGGCTGTTTAAACCGGTTTAAACATCTTGTTTAAATCACTTCTGCCCGGCTCTGTGAGAGCTAAACCTGATTAGATTAAAAACCTGTTTAAACGGCAATTCCTATCTCAACAGGAATTGTTTAAACAAAGCTGCTATGGTTATTGCCAAACGGGAAATTACCTTTGTTCCTTTTTTGGTTCTTTTATTTTGAGCAGTTTCCATTTTGGCACTACGAGTCCAGCACTCTTGCAACACTACTTCTCTGGGGCTGTACCAATCCGTAAGTATTCGGACGTCGTTTGAGGGACGCCGCCTGCGTTCCTACAGGACGACATTAATCTCCAAGCGTTGCTGGTAAATCTCGATTAGCCTCGCTGCGTCCGGATGAGTTTGGCCGCAAGCCTTTCCATTTTTTTCCCGTTCCTTTCGCATGGGATCGCCGAGAATTACTTATGCCAATCCGATTCAATACTCAGTTACCCATGCACTCTAAATTGGCCAACCTATAATCTCCGATTGAATCCCACAGAGTACGACATCTCCTGATGTCTGCGTGTATTCCGTCGGATGTTAATCATTTACTAGTAAGTGACATGGCCCAAATTTTTGGGCAAGGACGCCAAAAAGACGAATTTTGGGAAATTTTCTGGTCCGAATGGCGAAGATTTCGGGTCGCATCAGTTTGCATCAGGTCAGTCATTATTCCAAACCTAGTCTGTGGACAAGATTTCATCGCAGATTGCAGAGACCGATACCCACTGAAGCAGTCTTCCCAAACGTCTCACCAATCCTGATCATATTGATATGGTCTGTGTTGAGTCACTATGGGCGGAACCAAAATGAACAAATGTTAATCGCGCGTTCGTAGAGTGGAATAGTTGATTGAATAGATACATTTTGCACTCGAGACTGTAATTGGAGAGATATCGACAATGACATTAGATGGAAGAGAATTGTGGGTGCCGCGATAAAGCCTGTACTCATGTTCGACTTCGATAAAATATCAGAGGCGAGAGCTGGGAGTTGACCATACTCTCTGAAAATTTACTTGGCCAAATTTCTAAGAGATGAGCCAAAGTGTCGACGACGTCCACGTCTGTTACCTTGACACAGTAACATCAACTACCGAGCCGGAGCTTCGCTCCGGCATGTCTTGTAATACATACATGTTCTGTCCCACTGCAAAGACTGAATTTGAAAAAAATTTCAACCATGTACACAAATAGTATCAGAACCGAAAATCAAGAGGATTTGATCCATGCAAGCCAAGGCGATTCATTGAAATGCGATCAGAACGGCCTGTGTCGCAGGGATGTCAATTCCGACAGCAACTGTGCCTGTCTCTGAGGTGCGAGTCCCCCCTGCGCGCGCGTCACCTGTTTCGTATGTTTGGCTGCCCCATGTTAAACCAGAAACATCATCCGCGTGGCTATCAAAGTAGACGTCAACAGCCATAGGAGGAGAGGAGATGCATTCATTCATACGACACGCACCCAATCACCAGGCGTTTTACGGAGAACGCGGTCGGTTTGGTACCAGTCCCGCTGAACGACAAGTCCAGATGAGCGCTTGTTCTGTTCATCGCCCCCTGCAGGAAAGCTAGGGAATTGATAAACACGGCTCTCTTCAGTGCACCACGCTCATAAAATGCGTAGCCAGAGATGCGCGCATTATCGATGATCAGCTCCGTCGCTTGGGTCTTCCCACTGTGACCGATTGCCTCCGCGGCGACTATCGCAGCATAGTACTGAGGTTGAACATGTGGTTGTTGAGGTACCGGGAGCGTTGATCCATCTAACGTCGATCGCTTCAACACCGCAGGCTGAATCTGCATTGAAGCACAACTCGTGATGAATAAGAGCCAAAATCTACACCGTCGGACTTGCCAGATTGTACTTGTACCCGATGCCTGCATGAAAGAACACCTTCGATATACCTAGTTGCGACCTGAAGATAGTGAAGACTCCAGCGTCAGAAAAAAATCAGTTAGTGTACGTTGTTCGCCTACGCAAATAGACCATAATCCAGCTAATATTACTTGATAAGATTATTGTAGACGTGAAGAATAAGACACTCGCTGTCCAAAGTGCCGCCCCCCCTGTGTTTGAGACGCCTGGAGCCCCCTGTAAGATGTCCGTTAGCGATGACTCCAGCGAATACAGAAAGAACGCATACATGACAGGCGTAACTGTTAGTCTCACCTAGGACATAGTCGAGGTTGCGCTCTTGTGTTGCCTGGATGTCTGGGATGAAACTGGACAGATTTGAGCGGATCGTTTCCTTCGTCATCAGATCCTGGAGAAGGCCACCATTCCCCTCGCAGAATGACCCTCTAAATGGGTGTCAATAGAGGTAGTAGAAGTGCATTTTTCGATACGCGCGAGTAGTGGTGTTGAGAAATAGTATTGATGAAACGACCGGGTACGGAGTCGAGTATATTATTAGCAAATATACCCTGAGGCGAAAACCCGGTGGTCGAGTGAGACGACAATGCAAACGCTCCTCCCCAAAATTTTGTATCAGATGCAGCGAGATTCGCCGTCCTCGTCATGTTTGTTGCAAATGTGATCCACCTGTGGATTTGTCAGAAAGTACCCAACGAATAGGATAAACACGTACTCAGTAGTGTATTGTGAAACGTTGTAACTTGCCGCACGGTCTCCGTTGGCGTTGTAGAAATCAGCTTCATTTCCCAACCTTACAGTGAAAAATTCAGCGTTCCCAGAAAGGTGGTAATAGGAAAGGAAAGACTTGCTCCAGGAAATCAAGGGTTATTCCGGCGTTTCGGAGAGCTGGTGAATGAAATGCGTTGACAATGGCTTGAGTTTCAAGGAAAGTTGCCTGCGGATACTTGAGTCAGGACAAATCAATCCGCGCTCAGTACATGCACATACCGTGAGATTTTTTCCACCAAAATTAACACCCCAGGTTATGCCAGTGCCTGTGGACAATAAGAAGTCAAGTTTGAGATCAACACGCCTATAGCTTTACCCGGTGGTAAAAACTTGGCCGCCTGGTGCCGACTGCGGTCAACGAGTCCGTCCGTGTCTCGATACAACCCACTTACTTGATAATATCCCGGCCCTGCGACAACTTCTGCCGCCTCCGGGTAAGGGACAGTGGTGGTCGGCGGGGGAAAAACTTGCTGAACAAACTGAACGGAAGGGTTGAAGTTAGTTCTGAAAGTAAGTTAAATCATCATGACTTGGCTTCTGTAAAATAAAATAAAAGTGCCTGTCTTCCGAGTCTGCACCTTTGAATTTTCTCTCAGCTGGCAGTTGATCGGGAAAGGATATGTAAGACCTATTCTGAGAACTGGGTCAGATCCAGTCAAGGTGACTAGATTGTCCAGCGTGTTGAAAAAAAAAGAGTTGCGTGAGGTGTTGCCAGACCAGTCCAACCACGCTAGGTGCTGGCATAAGTTAAGCCCTAAGCAGCGAGGCTGAGAATATTAATAAATTGCATACTATCTTGCTCAATGGAAAGCGAGAAAAGGTTTCCCCCCACTGCAGGGGCGTCTTCGGGAACCCACAGTGGGATAGGAACTGTGATTCCCGAGACAAGAGGCACTATGAGAGCGACCCAGAAAAGTTGGAACATCGTGGTCTCAGGGTAGAGTACGAAAGCATATCGCTTTATATACACCGCCAGTGCGCTGCGCTTAATGTCTTTGGCGGACAGCTTCCGATCCGTTCATCGGAAACCCCGGAAGCGAAAACCTGAGATTTTCTCAGGAGATTTTAGTGAATCTTCTGGAAATTGTTCTCAGAAAATCAGCAAAAATAGTTCTTAGGGGATTCAAAATTTTCTGTTTGGCCGCGGCATGTAGATGACAGGCAGCAGGGAAAATTGTTATTCCAAGAGTGATGACAAGTCGGTCGCGAAACCGAGTAAAACCGGCCCCGGCCGGGCGGAAAATCCTCGGCAATCTGAGCTATTCCCGACAAATGAGGGGTGCGGTAGCAGATACACTGCCAACCGTTTCACCAGTGGAATTCCACAGGAAGCCTATCGGTGGATGAAACTGGTGAAATCAGTTGATTTCCACTGGTCGGCAAGACGGTGGATATCCATAGGCAGGGTTCGGACATTTCCGAAGCGCCAATAAAGAACGAAAAATGACACAAAAGCGGTTCGAACCCGCGCTAAAAGGACGCTCGTAAAGACAGGGTCAGAATCATATGTCGCAAACCTGATTTTGGCCTTCCAACAAGAAAAAAAGGCTTAAATGATGTTTGAAGGACTTAGCAGGGATCTTTCCTCTCTTATACGCTTAAAAAAATTCTTAGAATCTCTTGAAATTGCCTTGGAAGCTTCTTTTGATTGATTAATTAGCAGCTTATAAGTCTAAAAGCTGTAAGACATTGTAATGAAACATGTTCACGACTTACCCCCTATTCATTTTTCAGTTGCAGATATATTTTGGTAACCCCAAAATATATCCAGCAACAATGATAACTATGACAACAGATGGATAGGACACATAGGATGCAGGTAATTGGTCTTGAGACAGACAGGGATGATTGGTTTCCAAATGATGTGGAAACTAATCACAGGACATTTTGCATATATAAACTAGTAGATAGAATCATGTACAGTAGATTCTATCTCATCTATACTCTGGCTTCACTTTGGCTAGAGAGGCGAGCAAATGATTAATTGACGGGCAGCCATGTGTGCTTCTCTCTTCAGGATCCCACTGCTGCTGCATTGACCATGTAGAACTACTCCAAGCTATCTCATGTCATCCTCACAATCAACTTCTCTGCACTCAGCTCTCATTGCATTCCCCCATCCAATTTCAAATGATAAATCTCTCTGGCTGCCATTTTATTTTCTGGCCTTCCCTGCCGCGCAATCCTCGTGCTGTGTACCATATAAGGCCCATTTCCACTCGTATTCGCTTTCATGTAACTGATGAAACTCCTTTTAGAATTTCAAAAAACCACATTGTGTGCTTAGTGGTTCCCTTATGGCAGCGGCCTTCTCAAACCCACATGCCCTGTGCCGCCTCGCATTTTTTCTTCGATTTTTTGCAGTCTGCCATCGCAGCCTCTGTGGGTTGAAGGTGCGCAGCGCCGCTCACGCAGCTTTTCTCCTTCTGGTATCTTCTGCTAGTGCCGCCCTTGCACTTGTTCTCCTGTTTTTCATACCAGTCCCAACAAACTTCCACGCACCCCCTGAACGCGGCGCCCCCCCCTTTTTTTTTTTCCTTTCTGGCGTCCCCATGTGTTTGCAGCACGTACACTTTTTTCTATGATTTTTCGCGGTCCCACCGTCATCTCCCGTGCCGGCAGCACGCAGTGCCGCTCACGTTTTTGCTACCCTCGTGACGGCCCTGTCATCCCCATGCATCCGCGGTGCAGAGTGCAGCCCAAGGTTTTTAATTTGATTTTCGTGTTCCGTGTCTCATTCCCCCATGGGCAGTGCGGAGCACCACATGCGACCTGCAGTACCACTCTCACAACATTTATTCTGTGTTTTTGAGACCCAGCTCCTTACCTTTTTACAGCAACATGCGCGGGGCGCGCACCGCCGCCACTGAATTTCTGAAAGGATGTTTCACCGTCCCGCCATACCACTGCCATGTTGTGCCACCTTCTCCGCGTTTATTCAATTTTTGGTGCTCCTGCGATCACCTTTTCGCGCCATTGAAACATGTCAATAGTGTTCTCGACACGTGGTACCACCCTCACAAGCCTTGCTTCTATTTCGGGGGTCCACTGATGTCACGTTCCATATCAGTTAGACTAGTGACTGTCTGTACCATGGAAGCAAGCTTGTCGATGGTACAGACCAGTCAATCTGAGTTTGAATTTCCAATAGGGATTTGGACGGATCCAATGGCTCCTAAAACCCACAGAAAATGACCTCAAACTGTGAGCTTACAAGGTTGAACTGCAGCACGCTTTGGACAAATTCCGGGTGCGCATATTCAATTTCAAACTCAGCGATAATCATTTAAATGACTTTAGATTCAGACTGGGTTCTCTACGGCCGCAGGAATGGGTGGATTGCTCATCCGTAGTGGGTATGTTCACGGCAGCTACAGATAGGTTCGCCCAAGCATTATATTGTGTCCTTAACCCTTAATGATTGATAAATAGCTCTGATTCATTTTCAGTTCTGCCACCGGTGACCGCAGATTTTCCATGGCCGAGAGGCCGAACTAAAAGACGTGGTTGATCTGCTCAAACAAGATTCTCCGCGTATCGCCATCTTGGGCCCAGGCGGCATAGGTAAAACCAGCCTTACCCAGGCCGCTCTTCACCATCTCGAAGTCATTGCTAAATATTTGGAGTGACACTTCATTCCCTGCAATTCAAGTCTGACCTGTGCTGATTTGATCTCAAACATTTCAGGCACCAGTTATCATCCGAGGTTAGTTATCCATGCCAAGTCAATGCCGTAAAGAGCTCAGTGAGTTCCCAGAATTCGCCGAGCCCATAGAACTCAGTGAGTTCCATGGTTTGTATTTCCCACACTCGCCGCCAGTCTCATGGCCAAACGTTGCGGCTTACGAAGGCGGTGAAGAGACACTGTTATGCTGGGAAACCGAGAGTACTGTACTATTTCGACTAGCTGTTCAAATAACGCGCAACGGGGACTTGTGAATTGAACACTTTAGGCCCCCGTAACGCGTAATAGGTCTAAAATTGTCCCGATTTGGATCAAATTTGGGGTGAAAATTCAAAAACTAGTGCATAACGCGTAACACCCTGTGAACACTTGGTCGAAATAGTACAGCACCCGAGTGCTTTCCGATGGCTATGGCCAGAGATCGAGACTTGATATCTCGATCATGCTCTCATATTCCAGTCCACGGATGAACAGAGGAGCCCAGGAGCTTCTGCGGCTGCTTTCCATGTCGCCTGAAGGCCTTTTAGATACAGACCTGATCCACAGTCGACTGCTCATACTGAATTGTTAGAATATGGTAGTTTTTATTCAATCTTTCCGTCCTCTTTCCTTTCGGAGTTCACTTGTCTGTAGTCACACACGCCACACTCAGCGCTCGTCTCCTTGCGCGTTCGCTGAGGAGTCTCTGTATTTTACGAATATTCTCTCATGCAAGGCCACCTTAATCCAGGTCTCATTGGCATACATCAACAACACCGGAAATACCCCCCGCTTGATGTCCCTCCGAGGGACAGTTCCCATCAGGGAATACATCCGGGTGGCGTATCCTCCTCTTCCCCCATTGGAGCCCCATCTGTGCCAGCATTTGCGCCCCATTCTCCGTCGTGGAACTCCCGGTCTTTGGTGAATACTCCCCGAGAATTTACCTCAGGTCAAAACTGTGTTTGGAAGCTGTCATAATGTTCTTTGTCTAACCCCGAGGAATGTCCAGACATGTCCGAAATCATGGACAGTGTAACTGATCTAAATGCGTTCATGCGCCATGCCGGAAGCGATGGTTCCGAGCTAATCTACCAGGTTCAGTCGGCTACACATAGTCGGACGAGCTCAATCCCCAAGTCATCGATAACATGTGTAGCGCGCTTTGCGGCAGAGCCTACTAACTCTTCCCGCCTACATGCACATGTACTGACCAGCTGTGGTTACCATGCTTGTCCAACCCAGGTCCAACCCCGTGATGGGTCTAGGATCGGCGCCGTACCGTATACGGTATGGACAGTACAAATACGGTCTGTAAAACTGTGGGATTTGGTTTGGCCAGCCATAATAACCCGTATACGGCCGTCAAGAACGGTGTCGGGGGATGGTCAGTTATTTCCATCACACTAGACTCCGCCTTTTTTAACCTATCCTTGACCTCCGTTCCACTTCTACTATCGTGTTTGACGAGATAAACAACATACCGTACCAGACGAGAGCGAGGATATGACGCTGCGGGCAGTTCATAGGCCGCTGCAGATAGCACAGATCTGCTTCTGTTGACGACGGAAAAAGATTCCAGCGAGCATCAAAGATGCAACAGGATAAGTGTCAGGATAATATATTACCCAATCATGGATGGGCATCTCATCTCCCACTCCCGCCACCTTGTCACTAATCGTGCCTCAACAGCACGCCACCACGAACATCAGGAAAACCGTAACTATGGCCCGTTATGCAGCACTATGACAGCACTATGCAGTAGGGCTTTGTTTTTAATGCTTGTTTATAAACACCGGTTTATAAACCGCTTTTATAACTCATCAAGCCTGTACTCATGTTCGATTTCGATAAAATACCAGAGGCGAGAACTTTACCGCTGTTGACCATACCCTCTGAAATTTTTACTTGACCAAATTTCCAAGAGATGAGCCAAAGTGTCGACGACGTCCACGTTCTGTTACATTGAAACAATAGTATCAACTACCGAGCCGGAGCAAAGCTCCGGCATGTCTTGTAATACATCTTCTGTCCCACTGCAGAGACTGGATTTGAAAAAAAAATCCAACCATGTGCACAAATAGTATCAGACTGAAAATCAAGACATGCAGCCATCCGCGTGGCTATCAAGGCAGACGTCAACAGCCATAGCAGAAGATGCATTCATATGTTCCCGGTACCGACTCAGGTACCAGGTCTCCAAATCAGAATTAAAACTTGTCTATTGCATGCGCCTTTTTACCGGATCAGCGGACCGGTCGTTGAGCTACGATCATCGGACCTAAAGCTAAAGGCCTGAAGTCCGAAAAACGTCCGAACCTCCTGCAGATTCTGATTTCAACAGATTTACTCAGAAAAAAACATAAAGTGGCCGCTTTCAACCTTCTACTAAATGTCTAGATACAAGAAAATTCCCAGAGGACCATCCAATGGCTGTAAATATTTTGGAAAGAGCCACTAGCTTTAACGGACTCATACTATTGCTCACTAACTCTGACCTTGGGGAATACCCGGAGGGCCATCATATAGCAACTGCTGACTACAAATTACTGTAATTGTTAACTGGTCCAGCCGTCTAATAAGGTGTACTGGGAGGTACCAGGGGATGCCCGGAGGGCCTTAGTATGATAAATGGTGGCGGAATATGTAGTGAGATTAAATGACCCTCCCTTGTGTACTGCAGTATTGGTTGGGTAGCAGTGATTTTCAGTACTTATTGGTGCTGTGCATCAATATTGTTGACAGCAGAGATCACCCGCGGACTTTCTTTTCAGACTTACATAGGTATCCAGTGAACCCAACGGTTCTCACAGACTATTCAATTTTTTTTGGACCACCGCCGAGCTCGTAGTGGTTAGCAATGGCTCTCAGTGGTGCTCAGTGGTTCACGATGAGCAGGGGTCACCCATCAGTGGTTACCAATGCCTGCCACTGATGTTTCCAGTGCGGGGTATACTACTGAGAATAAGACACTTGCTGTCCAAAGTGCTGCCCCCTGTGTTTGAGACGCCTGGAGCCCCCTGTAAAATGTCCGTTAGCGATGATTTCAGCGAATACAGAAAGTCGCCTAGGACATAGTCGAGGTTGTGCTCTTGTATTGCCTTAATGTTTGGGATGAAACCGGACAGATTTGAGCGGATTGTATCCTTCGTCATCAGATCCTGGAGACGGCCACCATTCCCCTCGCAGAATGACCCTCTAAATCGGCGTCAATAGAGGTAGTAGAAGTGCATTATTCGATACTCGCGACACAAAGCGACGGAACATCCAAGTCGTGGAGTATCACCAGGATGTTTGGGCAGATAGACCAGCTTAGGATGAAAATCAGGTGGGATAAATTACTCGAAATTGTATTTTCTATCCGACATCGTGGATTGGTCTCCTGGTTGGAAATACAGATGGCGCCTGTGTGACTTTTTTCTATTATCTGCGCACACTACTCATGTGTTCAGATTTATCAGGGCAGTTCATAGGCAACTGCATATAGCAGATAAGATGCACAGATGTGCTTCTGTTGGCGGCGGACAATGATTCTAGCGAGCATCAAAGATGTAACAGTTATGGATGGGCATCTCATCTCCCGCTCCCGCCACCTCATCACTAATCGTGCCTCAACAGCGCACCACCACGAACGCTAGCCACGACAGACGGATCTACTGTTGGCCTCCAATCTAGTAATATGTGTCCCGGATGTTACAAGACAAAGAGCATACTAGTAATATCATCCTCACATTTATCGGTGATCGTTGGGTGTTCGTGTAGATTGATGAATGAGAACGAGAGGGACTCATCATATCTGCGGATCTTAGGTACTTCATTGGCAGATTTAGAGCCCGCGCAAGGTTCCCTACCTCGGATTGCTTTCCTCTCTTCGTCCACACCGTCTCCCTTCTGCTTGGAATATGTCCTCCGGAGCTGGTCTACAGGTATGGTCATGGCCAAACGTCGTATAATTGAGGCTCATAACATACCCTGAGGGCCGCCAAATCGACATAGCACCCGACGTAAATGTGGCACCACCGGCAAACTGGGCATCCTACTGCCGAGTATGTGTATTCACAGCACGGCCATTGTAGCGAGATCGATGCGCTTCGCTTTGTAGTGCATGCCCAATTGTTGCGAGAAGCGCAGTTCAGGGAGTGTTGCCAAGGGATAGTGGTTACGAGGCTTTTCCCCCCGGAATATTAATAGCGATTATTGTGGGATCGGTAGCTCCCCTAGTGGCGATGCTCGTGCTTGTGTATCGCCGACGATGGCTTCGCAAACCACCTCCAGATTCATCTTGGATCATCGACGACGAGGCGGTCGTTCCTCTTAACTACACGGAAAACGCCCTGATCATTGGCCCAGGAACTACAGTTGCCGTGGAGGAGTCGCAGAGACCTGAAACCGACTCCACAACGATACCAGCCATTCCTGGGACTCACTCTCCACCGATTGAGGTCACCGAAATCCCTCTAAATATCAATAATATTCCCCCAGCTAGTGCTGAGGTTACACTGGATGGGGAGCCCACAACGGTGGCGAATTTAGTGGAAGAAGTGCGCGCGTTGCGTGTTCAAGTCATGTTATTGGAGGCGGAGCGTCGGCCATCCTACGAGCATCAAATGCTAGTAACGAAGAAGACGTGCCGCCCGAGTATCGGTCGACTCGCAGTGCGTCAACTGTGGATGACAGCTACTTACGCATGTAAGGCTTGGCGATTTTCGGCTGCAGAGAGGTGTGGGAGAAAGACTCGGGAGAGGTGGGAAGCTGAAGAGTGATCATGGAACAATTCACGAATAGGTTCAATACAAGTTCAATGCCCATGTCGGAAAATCCCAATTTGCCTGATCAGGCCTGACTGGCCTACTTATCAGGACGTCTTATCACGTTCAGCGGGGAGCCTATCAGGCTCCTGTAAGGTCGTTGGAATTTCGAGGCCGCCCGCTCGCTGTCATTGATGGTGTTGATCTTGATGTTTCACAGAACGCCGTCGCCATCTTCATTCTTTCTTTCTGCGCCGCTCCTTGCGCCGCTCATACTTTTAATCACGCCTTAATCATACCAATAAGCTCCCACCTTTTGTGTATTTAGGCCGTAGTTATTGAATGAATCCCCTGCGCGTTTGCGAGGGTCTTCTGCTATATCCCGAGTAAAGGCTGAGGCTATTTATTTCAACAAAGGTTGTATCAGTTAGTCTCTCCTAGCCGGACGCTTTAACAAAATGAAGCTCGTACCTCGTATGTATCAGTAGGTTACAAGGGTCTGTCACATTCATACCTTCCTGACCCACACATTTTTCTTTGGAAATACAAGATTGTAATAATATCCCTGTGAGTGCCATTACATGTGGTTACACTACTTCGGTCTTGATTTTCAACTAAGTAAAAGGCAAATACTGGATGCATCCGGTGGCTGGAGCATGGTACAAACTGTGTTGGGGTCCTTCCAACTAGTTCAGGCATTATTCAACTAATGTTCACGCCTTGTGTACTTACTGATAATATTCTAATACTCATCGTAATCTATACTATGGGTTACGCCGGGATTGAAAACGGACTAGAGTTTGAAAATGCGCTCGCTTCATCTCAATTTTGCTCAGATTCCCCTAATTCCTCGCGGAACGTGCTCCGATACATATTCTACATTAGACTAGCAAAAAAAATGAAGCAATTCCAATCAGAAAGGAGTGCGCATCAGGGCCCCAGCAAAAGATGCCAGATCATGTCACTCAAAATTTCGCGTTCAGTACTGTCCGCTGAACCGTTCCACTTCGCCTTTTACAGGAACACTCTTATGGCTTAAACAACGATGTTATCAAAATGACCGGAGCGAAAGCTTTCGCGGGGCGTCCAGGAGACAGTGCTTTTACCAAAAGCGTGACTTTTTGTGGCTGGCGTGACAATGCGTGACTCAAGCGCTTTCTGAGCATATATACCACCTCCCGGACGCCCCGCGCGATTTATCGCTCCATTTTTTGTGGGAACATTGCTTTTTAAGCCGTTAAAGTGCACCTGTCAAAGTTGAAGTGAAACGGTTTAGCGGACAGTACTGAACGCGAGGATTTGAATGGGTGAATCAGGCCTGATTTGCCCCCGGTCCTGATGCTCACTCAATTCCAAACGGAATCCCTTCATTTTTTTGGCTAGTCTAATGTAGAATATGTGTCGGAGCACGTTCCGCGAAGAATTAAGGGCATCCGAGAAAAACTGAGATGAAGCGAGCGCATTTTCAAACTCTAGTCCGTTTTCAATCCCGGCGTAACCCATAGTATAAGAAAAGAGGTGGGTATCGAGGACAAACGTCAAAGTGGAGCGGGGTTCCACTCTCTCGGAGAAACCGACCGGCGGAGCTAAACATGGCACATCCGTATCATCGCCACCTGATCTTCGTCTCCGCTACTCCACTCCCCGCTCCACCCTGCTCCAGCGCTCGCCGCAGCCATGTACTTACAGTACCGAATGAATATATCTAAAACCACACACAGTGCACATAAGCAACCTCACCAAATCAGCAAGGACACTATTATAGCCTTGCAATGAGGTGCGCTGCAACCAAAGACGACCCATGATGGCTGGCTAACGATATCTATATAAGAACGGTTTATGTAGACAAACCGGCCATCAGACTTATGATATCACCTGCTCCACGGCTCCACCGATTTCTATTTTGACTGTCAGGATGTCGTTGTCGTTGAACCGCAAATTCATTATGAGGGCCGAGGGCAGCCAAGAACCAGGCTATAAAAAATTCATCCGCTTATCCGCTATTGGTCAAACACCACCTGAAGGCGGAATAATTTCCCGCGTAAAATGCATCAAGGAAGACTCCTGATGAAGGCGTCGTTTGATGTGAAATATGACAAGATGAAAAGGGGCCAGTAGACGACCACAAAGGTTGATTTCTTTGGATGCACACCAGTCAATTCAAATAATTTTCTGATGAAGGCAATATTTCAATCAAAGATAGTGGTGACTTGAAGTTTGGATCTTACAAACACGCGCAACATTCAAGGATAGTTGGGTATAACACTCTATACTGAGTCTTCTCCCAAATAAAATATCACGATGAAGGCAGTCCAATCTAATGAAAGATTTTGGTCGCAAGATAAAGGACCAAGGTGGGATAATTACGAGGCGGCATGGCATATTTCGCGGGATGCAAACGAGGCGAGCAAGACCTCAAGATGAAGGTAAGGATGAAGGCGGTGGTAACGTGCACTGGAAATGACATAAGATGAAGGCAGAAAAATGGTGCTTAAGATCACATTTTTTTTCCTAGCAGTTCTCAAGCCAAGCGCTTCCTCATCATGGATCAATTTTTTGGCGGAGAAATCCGCAGGTTGGTGCGAAATTAGGAAACTAGAAATGATCAAGGGGGCCTAAAATCAAGCCATGTGGACTCTGAGGAATTTACTAATAGATGAGCATGGGTTGAATGAATGTGGAGTAAATGGCCAATTTTCCGTGGCGTAGCACGGGTAGCTGCTAGTACCCTTTACATAAAAAACATCACAGTACTGGTGACTGACTTTAGGGCGGTGAAAAAGCCTTCGAAAGAAGGTGAAGAGTTTTTCTGTTTTGCGCCAGCCCAGCCTTATCAGGGTATATCAGGACTTGTAACTTGAAGGCCATCAGGCCTATCAGGCTTGATATGGAGTTATTGGGTCTTTTTGAAGCCTATCACCCTCCTCACTGCCTGACGGGGTGATCAGGTTATACATAGCCATATACAGACTGTTCAGGCAAATTGGGATTTTCTGACACATTCTTTCTGTTGAAAGGTGGTGACCGTCACGCGCCGTCCCGACGCGGCTAGCATGCCCGCGCTCATTATTTGATCGCTCTGTATTCACACTATATATACACTGCCCACTTTGTATTCTGTACTTCTTCCTATTCTTGGACTACCACGTACGATCTGTATCTAGTCCCCGATATATCTGTTGGCTCCTCATTCCTGTGTGACCTGCCATTTCAACACTTTCGGGTATGAGTTTGAAAGCGGGCGATCCTGATTCGAGCCTGACGACAATTTCCCTGCGAAGCGATTCAGCCATTAACGAGTATTAATTCGCGGCCTCGGATGTGATCGATGGAGACGGTGACAAAAGTGATAATTCGTCGACGACACTTTGAATACAACCGGACCTGAGGTAGTAGCAGATAGAAAGTGAATATTAATCAGCATGTGACGCGTTGTGTTGGCAGCATAATCGGCACCGCGGGCAGGGCAGTGAAGGTAGGTAGGTAGATAGGTAGGTAACCCGAGGGATGATGAATAGAGCCCATTCTTGTCAAAAGGGGATTCCAGAGAGTAGTGATATTGGAGAACTTATAAGTTAGGGTGCGGGAAATGTGATCGATCCGTGTGTACATATCACGAGAGGAGAGGGAGAACGAGTCGAGGCAGATTTATAAGAATCGCCATCCGATCTTGGTGGGTGCGCGGGATTAGAACCCAGAAGGGAACAATTTGTGGACGCCCGCGTAGTGAGCGCTGTAATTAATGTGCAAGGACACGAGAAAAATAATGAGAAGGGGGGACTGAGGAATAACTCGTTGACGAGGAAGTGAATACAGGCCGCGGAGATGCGGACAAACAGTTGAATAAGCGGCCAGGAAGAGGCGTAAGCAGCAAGCAGAATCGGCAGCGCAAGTACGACAATAAAAAAAGGCAAGGGAAAACAGCCATGGTACAGTAGAACTTGATCCGGGTTTGAAGTCGGAAGTCAAGAGATCAAACGGAGCTAGATAAATTGGAAGTGGTATGTACAAGGTCGTGTTCCCCGGTGAAGATGGAGGCGTGCTGGGCTGGAGAGGTTCGCCCAGCGCAAGACCAGCGTCACCAGGATCCAGAGCCATTAAGACAAGGCGAAATGGATAGAAGTTCATAACTCAGTCCAGCCATGATTGATAAAACAGCGAGGAGGGACTCACTGGCATTGCCAGCGCTTAGAACATGGAAAGTGGCATGATTAGAGAGATCAACCGGAATTGCATAAGTTGGCAATGGTGCAGGGTTGGGTAGAAGGGAATGGCGATGAAAGGCCCAGGTGATTGGTAATGCGTCGTAGACATCACAAACCGCGTAGCACGAAAGGCGTAGCGTAGGTATTATATATTCCCGTCTGACGCGGGGATAGCGTACTGAGGGGGCACGCAGGTATAGTTGAAACAGAGCATCGGGGTGTGGTTATAGAAGGGAAGGATGGCGGCAGAAAGACAGATTTGGAAGACCGGGATATCTGTCGTTGCGTCGAGGGAGGCAGACAAGGGAGGAGGACAAAAATCAGGCAAATGGTTCTGAATTGTCATTCAGCACGAAAAACAGGATCTAGGGCGCGTCGTCGATGTCGGAAAGCACATATCGAGTACCCGAGAGCCCTGCTTCAGAAACTTAGAAAGAAGAATATTGGGTTCCTGATCTATAATATATGGGGAGTGGCATAAATGCCGTGTTCCACGGTGAAGACGAACGCATGCTGGGGCTGGAGAAGGGAAATTCGCATAGACCAGCACAAGACCAGGATCTAGCCCAAGACAAGGCGAAACCGAGAGAAGCTCATAACACAGTCCGGTGATGATGGACAAAAACACGAGGAGGGACGCAGTGGCTGTCAGTGCGCAGAACATGGAAAGCGGCACGGACTCGCATGATGGTGGAGGCAAGACGAAAGCGGATGAAGTGTTTATGCATATTTATTACCGGTCCGACCTCCTACCACCTTGGCAGCGACACCGACCGCTGAACGGCACATCCAGGCTTTGCTCATTGGCCTGCGCAGCCCCTTGAGCCACGAGACAGCATGCTTGGGTGCCATGTATCGTGCCTGTCGTTACAAACTCAAACCGGTCCTCCGCGCGGTGATGCAATTCCTCGTCGCTCAATCTTCTGCCGCTCACGATGCAGTATTGGGACAGCTCGTCTCCTGCCCGGATCGCATCCTGCACAGGGGGACCATTCCCCCGACTATGCTGCAGCCCATGGAGTGCTTCGATCTGCTTCTCGCCTGTCTTTGTGACATGCTCCCTGGCGCGCTGGTCGGGCTGAAACCCGCGAAATTCCGCCTGCGGAAGTCCAAGAGTCCTGCACTTCGCTAGCTGTGGCCGAGGAGTCGCGCCGATATCGGTCTGGGGTCCAGATCATGTCCCGATGTCGCAGAAACATTGTTGCGCTGTACGTCCCGCGCTCCTATGGGTTCGGCGCTCGACGTCCTGCTCGGAGATCTTGCGCGGTTCCGAATGCCTCGAGGGAGGAGCTCATGCGCTCGGTTCCGCTTATCCACCATAGCCGCGATAGCCTCATCACGGCCGCAGACTTCCACGAATACCCCGTCCCGCCCCTCTCGCTCGACTCCTTCCGTCGGTCGGTGACAGCATGTTGCGCGGGGGGGGGGCTCTTCAGCGTCGATGCAGAGTACTTCAACCACTATTATCGCTGGCGACACGGGTTTTACTACTTGGCTGCCGTGCTCGTTCATCTTCTGGCGCGCACGCCCCCAGATGGACTGCAAGCGCGGTTGATTGTCGGGCCTGCTGCATAACGAGCACGCCACGGTTCCGGGCAATGAGCATGCTCCGGGGGAAGTGCACGCATCTGCGGTGCACAGTGCCAGCAGACATGGCGGTTACGGGACTCCGTGCGCGCAGTGCGGTGTTGTCAGATATTGCGTCAGAGCCCCAGTAGGTCGATACGCTTCTAAACAAGCACTGACTGAAACACCTTACCGTGCCAGGAAACAGCGTGGCAGGCAGAGCAGTCCCCGCACAAAGACATCTGCGTCCTCATTGCACGCATTCGCAAGTGCCTTGATTTAGCGTGTTCGCCTGGCTCCACCTCCAATTCCGGCAAGGATTACAGGCAAGAATGCTGCCGCGTGGACGAACTGTGGCACAAATGGCTCATAAGGACGCCCGCGCTCGATTCAGTCCGCGGCTTCCGTGAGAACGCCGTCCCGATACGCACCTGTCGTGCGGTCTGGACGTATATGCTGCAGCTCAACCGCGCAATGGGGATTGCGACTGCTTTTCAGCTGCCCGTGAGCAGCTTGCGCAAAATGACGGTGGTGCGTTTTCGTGGTGCTAAGTGAGCATGACTGACGCGGTGATTCTACAGACAAGGCAACCATTCTACGGACAGAGAAAAAAAGCTGAAACCCAATGAACACCCTTGACAACGCTACGCGACTGCGGTGGAAGATCCTTTCGCCTTTGCCACACCCCCTCTACGCTTGTATGCGTCTCCCAACAGATCTCGCAAGAACTCGAACTCATCTATGATCTTCTTTGCCATCTTAGTCGTGACATTTCCCTTGGTCGCGCTGAGCATCGTCGAGTTGGAGACGATGTAGACACGTTGCTCGGGTAGTTCGGCGCTGCGGAGATTCTCCCGCACATTCTGCCTCGTCGCGCTGACAAAGTGTTCTCTGGCCTCATACTCGAGCGTCGCACGACTTCGAGCATCCTGTTCTTCGTCTTCGCTTTCGTATCCCATCTCCCGGATTAGGTTGCGGACGTGGCTGTCCGCTTTGGAACGGACGATGTAGCATGGGATTCCGAAGAGACGCGCGTTGCGGAGGATGGCAACATCCGTCATGGTGAACCTGTTGTCGACGAGGACCACGAGCGCGTCGAAGACGTACAGCCCCTGTTTGTTGAAGTACTGCCAGTCTCGCACCTGCAGCGTGCCCGCGCCTGGGATATCGTACCAGACAAACGGGTTCTTGGGGTCCGAATCTGGGAAGCGAGTGACACACAGCGTCGTCTCTGTAATGCCCGTCGCAGCGGCTCCCGCATCCCTATTCCGCAGGCCACGCAGAGCATTGATGAGCGATGACTTGCCACTCCCCGCGACGCCTGCTACAGCGAAGTGGTACAACCCGTCGCGGTACCCGATCCTGCGCTTGGCGTCTTTGAGGTCTGCGGCAGAGGGCATGACGACAGGCTGGATGCCTTCACGGAGCTGGCGCTCGACCTCCGCCTTCGCTTCGAGCGCCGCACGCGCTTCATCCGCTGCTACGCGTGCAGCCTCCTCTGCGGCACGCTGGGCCGCAGCGGCGAGCCTATTATCTTCCTCCGCGAGTTGCTGCTGACGTTGCGCCTCCTGCTGTGCCGCCTCCGCCGCTCTCCTCGCCTCCTCTCTTATCTCCTGCTCGCGTCTTTGCGCCTCATGGCGCTCCGCTTCAGCCGTCCGCTCAGCAGCAACGCGCGCTGCTTCGGCCTCTCTTCTGATGCGCTCTGCCTCTGCTTGTGCGGCTTCCATGGCAGCCTGCGCCTCTTGAGCTTGTTGAGCATATATCTCGGCCTCCCGCGCAAGCCTGTCTGCTTCCTCCCTAGCGGCTTGTGCTGCTCTGTCGCGCTCTTGCTGCTCCCGTTGGAGTCTGTTTGCGGCTTCGATGTCGTTATGCGTCGGATTGTTGCCGGCTGGCTTGGATCGAAGGATCGATAACAGTCCAACGACGGCTGTAGCGATGGGGAGAATGAGTGAGACAGCGGCACCCATGGATATAGTGGTGCGGGTGAGGAGCGAGAGCGTACAGCAATGCTGCAGCCCGGGTTCGATTCTTTTCTATTGCTGGCAGGATGGTCGCGATCCGAGCATGGGAAACGCGTGCCCGTGCCCAAATTGTATCGAAGGTGACGTCGGCGACGGATGGTGTAGAGTTTGAAACCGATCTTCGCAGAACATGCAGAATACATACTATCCTATGCCCAGCCGCCTTCTATCGCCGCAGCCGCTTGTACAACCCCTCTGCGACACGCTGGACCCTAGCTGTGGTGTATGGCAATGCTGCAGGCCGGCTTCTATTCTTTTCTATTATTGACGATCCGAGCATGGGAAACGCATGCCCGTGCCTAAATTGTATCAAAGGTGACGTTGGCGACGGATGGCGATCTTCGTAAGGTGGAAGTGGACGAATATTTCGAAGGTGATTTCGATGGGAAGAGTGAGGATGGGGTATTTGCAGACGTCGAGACGTGTCTGTAGGTTCTGTCGCTCGAGCCCGGCAGCGGCGAGAGCGCGTTCAAGCGCCAGGATGCGGGCATCTAAGTCTGGTATGCGTTCCCGAATATCCGACAGGGTGCCGCTCAGATTTCGACTCCGCGTTGTATCAGAAAGTAGAGAGTCAGGATTAGGGTCGGACATGGGTACTGAAAAGCTTTCGAAGATCTTAGAGCTTGGTAGAGCAACTAATTGAGCTCTTACCTGTACTTGTTCTTGAAAGCAGGTCGTGCAAAGGTCGTAACCAGGATACTCTCCGGAACCAATCCCCGAGATTCTACGTTCAACTAGGCCCCAGGTGTCCTGTTCTTACCGTTCCGGATCCCGAGGTACATAATTCAGAAGTCATCCTTACTGTGAGCTAACTGGCACCGAGCTTAATTCGCAGGAACGTTCCTGGTGCAGCCTATATTCCTTCACATTGATATTCCCCATGTGAACATCGAATTAGCGAGGATGTTATAAAGGCAGATGGCCGCCGCCCGCGGCTGAGGAGCATTCGCACAACTAAACGATCCACGAATGAAACTCACTTTTTTCACTCTCTTCTTCCCGTTCATTGCAGCTGTGGTCGCTACTGTGCGTCACCTCGAACCTCTTCTGAATCTGTACACTCGAGGAAGTGATGTCGCCCACAGCCTGCACCCATTCCCGATGATTCTGCTCGCTCCCCGTGCCGTAGACTCATTCAAATTGGTATCTCTCATCTATTGATCCATTCTGCGTAGAGCTTCCCACCCACCCTTCTGTACTTGGGTTGTAAACTGCGGCGGCTTTGGCGATTGCCAGGCCTTCCCATGCATCGATGCAAGATACTCTTGCAATGGACTTGGTGGGGGTACGGCCAATGTTACGTGTACGACGGCCTGCTCGTGCGAATTGTTCTGTGCCGGCCCAATTTCGTGCCCTACTAGTTGAATATCAATCCGGCACGCGGATTCGGCGAAGGTACCTAAACCAGAATGTCGTTGCTCAAGAAAAATATCTCTACTTCGAATAGTAAAGGCAATATGTCAATTTCATTGAACCACCTGATAATTCTGCGGGTTTTATCTCGACTTGTTCAGATACTATCTGTACTATCGTCCGCTGGGATCCTGGCCACTTGAGAATAATCGGCCTGTGGGCGACCATCTGACGCTCTAACCGGCCACCCCTGTGTCTTACGACGAAGGCAGGCATACTGTCAATGAGTAGGACACAAGTGGTCAATTTATTCAGCCCTCTAAGTGACTCAGTAAATATTTCTTTTCACAGCAGTCCTAATCATGGCAATACCAGGAAGCTGGCCAGGCGGCCAAAGTCGACATTTCTGGACATATCAATGGCATGAAAGTATCCGGGATTGTACTTTAGATACATACTAGCAGTTACCCGTGCTACGCCACGGATCTACAGATAATTGAGTCAAGCCTGTGCATTTTGAAGTAAAGATGTATAATTATTGAAGACGCCGCTCGTCGTCAACCTTCGGTTGACTCCTTGCGGCCTCGTGGGCCGGTCAATTGGCTTGATTTTATTTTGGCAGACAGGTATGTACATATGTTATTTCCTTGACTCATTGTCGATCTTCCATACTATTTCAAGGCACCGATAGTATTCCTTAGACCCCAGCATTCGTTCCCGATAACTCAGAAGATCCCTACGCCGTCGACAGAAGTCTGATTCATGAACATTTATCACATCAGCAAGTGCACCGGTTGAATCTAAATCTTGAGACAGCATAAATCCTCCAGACAATGCTCAGGTTCCTGCCCACTCACCGCAGCGTGGATCACTTGAGAATCGGCGCTTTGCAGTTTCAATTTCTCTCCGATACTTCTGTGCTTTGCATCGCGCACTTGCTCCATCTGTATAGCCCTGTCCCTGTCCCCTTTCACGGGACCGTATTTTGGCGGTTAGTTCACGCTGTCTCCCCGCGCGCTTGGCAATAGACCGATGCGAATTGGTGTTAACCTGTGAAATATATTTTGTATTCAACAGGCAGCAGATATTCAAATATTCATGTCTCCTTCCAAATTATGCAGTTGGGAGGGTTATCAACATATTGCAATTGCCTCAGACATGGTGCAGTGCACAGCGAGACGTTCAAATGTTCGACTTACCGGTTGGAGAGCTAAGAATGGAGACTCAACATGGTGAAGCAAATGGACAATTCACGGCGGTGAGGTGGAGTCGCTGAGAAAATGACATCATGCAGTTATCAGCGGCCAATACGGTTATACCAGACACAAAGTTGTCTTGGTGAGAAAAACTGTTGTGCTTTCTTATATAGATATTGAACGGAAATTTATGGGCGACAGTGGCGCGGGGTGGAGCTGACGTTGGGGCTGAGAAAAAGAAGTGAAGTGGCGGTGAGCTTTGTCATGGTTGTCCGTTTGCGGAGTCCCTGACGTCATTGGAGCTCTCTCAGCCAATCAGCTTTATCCAGAGTCAACGGTGGTCGATTCTTATATAGATACTCTGTTTGATACATTTGAGTGGTACCCCACATCTATAATAGCAGTGGGGGAGCATGCCTCTCGCATAGGGCTTGGTTTAATATTCCCAGGGCAATAATAAACGGTTTATAATTTGTGTTTATAAACATTGGTGTTTATAAACAGGTTTATAAACCGCCGGCTACTGGGAGCTAAAATGGTGAATCCACCTCGCCTGACCCCCCATTTTTCTTGTGTTCAGGCCAGTTGCTTTTATCGTGAAAGTGGAAGCCCTGCATGAAATTTGGAAGGCTCCGGATGGTGTCAACCTCATGAATGTGCGCCTAATATGAGGTCACGGAGGAAATACAGTCCTCCGTCCCACTGCACGGGCAAATATATAGCAGCAAGCAGTGAACCGGGCCCAGGATCAGTGTCTTCGGTATGTGAGATGAACAACCAATGAACAACGGTAGCTAATTCTGCCTCACAAGTCGCCGAGACTGCCCCCCGCAGGTGAATTAAAAACAGGTCATTTGGACTCGACCACTAAAAACCGGGTTTATAAACACCGGTTTATAAACATGTTTATAAACATCAATATTAAACCAAGCCCTACTCTCGCAGGCAGAGATAGGGTCAAATGTGCATATCTGACTTGACAAGACTAGTGGAGCCATCAGGAACATCCCAGGGTACAAAATACGTGACGAGTGGATATATAGAAAGGATTAGAATGTATTGTCACCAGAATTTAGGCACCTGGACCTAGATTGGGCCCACAGAAAATCCACAGATTGTGACATCGGAAAATCACCGATTTTAGCTAATGGCAAGTGATTGGGAGAGAGAAAAACCCGGTGTATAGTCAAACATGAGGCCCTATATATCCTTAAAACCCATGCAGTTTTGTGAACTTGTCCCATTCAGTGTTTGCTTGCTACGGAGTAAGGCTCCAACCGTTTGTTTTCCGTTTGTGGATTCGGGCAAAAGAAACGGAAACAGTAAGAAACCGTTTGCAAACGTTTTCGAAGGGTATTTTTGCGCACCAAAAAAGGTAGAAACTATGAGTATATTAGAGGAGCTTTACATCTATTTACGTAAGCGCGGAGCCACACCTCGGCGGCGCCTTTCTGAACAGGCCTGCCTTGATCCACATCTTCACCAGCATCGCCTCCATTATTGTCGCGGCTTTCATGGATCCCCGCACTTCATGACAAAGGTGCCGTGATTTTGAGAAGAGGCGTTACGGGGGTGAGAGTGTTCGACCACGAGGGAGGGATCCGGTTGGTCGCGAGATGCCATGGTGGTACGATCTCGGGATTTCACGCGTCCAGTCACAGGAAAAGCCACATTTTATTTTTGCAGCGGTGCCAAGAGCTTGCGATGGGGATATGTGACACGGCAGGGCGCGGCGAGCGATCCAGCGGGCTCCAGAGACAAGTACTGATCCGACGATGCTCAGAGCGGCAACCGCCGATATTCGATCCCGCTTGTTGCCCGCTTGACCGAAGTTGAAAAAGCCGATGCTCTGGATGGAAAAATAATATATATATAGGCCAGAAACAGTTTCCAAATCGTTTCCCAAACTGTTTCCCAGACCCCGCAAATAAAACGATTGGGAAAACGGTTAAAACAGTTTCCAACTGTTTGCAAACGGAAATGATTGGAGCCTTACTACGGAGGGTGCCACTCGGAGCAGGCGGATAATGACTTGAGAACTTGGTGCAGCTGGGGTGAATGGGTACGCGAGCGAACTTGTTCAGGTATAATTGAGGGGTGGGGGAGAGCACCGTGCGATCAAAACGAGCCCTAAACATCGTGCATCGGCGAAGAACTCGTCGAGCAAGAGACGATGTGAGAGCGGTGCTAAGCGGCAATGTTCCCACCCTGCAACAACTTTTGATCGGCACATCGTCCCGACCCCAAAATTTGTACAGACAACGCTCTGAGGTCCCATTGGATCCCTGAGTGTAAAATCCCTTAAACATAACTGCCTAGTGTATCATTCCCAGTGGCCAGCTTCCCAGCGCACGATAGTAGCTCAAGTTCAAGTTGAGTAATTGAGTAATTTCATTTACTCCACCGTGGTTATTATAACATGACTCGCTTCTGCCTGCCACGCGCAGAGCTGGATACTCAACGGTCGGGACCAACCCTTGCTTGTGTTGAGTTTGCAGATCGCCTGAATGAAAGCAAACAGATAATGATGCTGGTTACGTTGGAAAGAACTAGAACTCCTTGACCTACCTCATATGGCCGTGTCCTCACGAATTTCACCCCTGACGTCCTCAAGTCGCACGGTGGCGTCGTCGTTGGTAACTTCCTAGTGCGATCAGAATAACCACGGGTCCTTTTGGGGCACCTCAGCTAGTCTTGGAGTGAATATAGAATTCCGGTCTCTAAAATCGAACCGGTATCACGAGGTAAGGCCCTAGGCAACAGTACAAGATCATAAAACGCTCAAGTTACCCGCTCAGTGATTATGGAGAAAGATCAGGCAAAGTAGTGAACCATTGAAGGAGATGCGGTGGACGCACGTACTTGGGTCTGCCACCCGGCTCACACCTTAGTGCCAGCACTCGGTAGTGGCTTCAATCGGACTAACTTGTCAGTTCGCGACTTAAATCTCCTACGGCATCGGCAATTGGAAGATAGGTCAAAACTACGTACCACGATACGCGGGGCCGGACTTCGAGCGTCCTACAATACGAGATTTCGGTACACGATGCCAAATCGGCAATGTTTCAGGGGACAGCTTGGCGGTCGTCCGGCGAACTAATGTGAGTAAGCAAAAAGGCTGGGATCTAATGAACCCAGGATCTCCAATTGTCTACTTCGTTGATGCTTAAAGGCCGGCCAGTTGAGCTATTCACCCACATCTGCATCGAACCCAGGATCTCCAATTGTCTACTTCGTTGATGCTTAAAGGCCGGCCAGTTGAGCTATTCACCCACATCTGCATCGAAAGCTCAGAATGATCTCTTTCGTTTCCGTCCTCACCTCCCTTCTCCTCGCCACCGTCGGCGCCACCGCGACCCCTGTGCAGGCGCGCGCGGGCTCTTGCATCCCCACCCTCATTCCCAGCACCGGTGCCAACTTTGTCAACGGCCAGATGCAGCTCGGTGTCTTCTTCTACGGTGTGGGCCAGACCATCCAGATGAAGAATCTCACTGTGCCGCTCGTGCCGACTTTCGTCGGTGATCCCAGTGGGAACGGACTCGTGAGGTAAGGACGGTCGTATTCTGTTGGTACTGCTTGCCTAACGAATATCGGGTGATAGTGTCGTTCCGCCCCCTGGTGCCGCGACTTTGTACCCCACCAGCGCGAACGGTCAGATCACGCTTCAACAGCGTATCACCACGAGCCCGAAGAACCTGTGAGTAGGGTCCCTTCTGATAGACAAGATTGCAATTCATTCAATGCTCATGAAATGAAAACAGTACCCAGGCATGGGGCCTCTCCTGCCAGACACTGGGGGCAACAACCGTGGGCGCGGGTTCATGGCAGATGACCGACACTTGCCATGGCAGTTACCACTTTCTTTGTATGCCCAAAATAGACATCAAACTTGATGGCTCACAAAATTACCTTGGATCTGACCGTAAAGCACTGGAAACAGGAAGAAAAATTGGCTTGCATATGTTGTAAGATGGCCAAGGCTCTACCTCAATATATTTGTAAGTGTTACTGATGCTATTGAAGGATTGGGTCGCAATTTGGCTGGTCCCAGTGTGCACCACCTAAAATAAATATTTCTCGCCATTCCCAGCCAAATAAAATGTTCTTGGGTGCCCCAGCTCTTCCAGAGCTCTGGGAAAAACTTGTATAAAATTTCTAGATCACCTTTCTGTGGTAAATGAAGATATCTTCAATGTTCGTTGTATTTTTGTGTGTTATTACTTGTGACGTCTATTTTTGGGGTACAAAGAAAATGGCAAGTGCCATGGCAAGTGTCCGTCATCTGCCGTGAACCCGCGCCCACGGTCATTGACCCCAGTGAGAACTGCGAGGACCCCAACGTCGCATACGGGTGCTCCATTATCTCTCTTGCGGACACCACTCAGTGCGTTGAGGCTGGAACCACGGCGGGACAACTCGCGTTGGTCAAGAAGTGCGCTGGGTTGAGATATGGCAGCCAGATCTTCGATATGTACGTTGAGACTCTAGCGTGAGGTATAGGTAATAGACGCCGGGAGAGATCAATGTGTTTGGACCGGAAGGAAAGTAGCTGTAGCGAACGGAACGGAGACGTTATGTGATTGATTATAAATTGGATGATTGTGTGTATTAATTGGGCCTTACAATCGAAGATTCTGTTACTCTCCTCAATCTGTGCCAATTTGCGAGGAAGGCGTTCGAAGCCGACGTATGGCAGTAGGACTTTGATTTTATATTCTTCGGCGTACTAGTAGCGTTGAATAACAAAGTTACCAGGTAAGGCTGAACACAGTGAGCGAGGTGAGGCTAGTCTCTCTTGACAGACGCTTCAATTCATCTTCAACCCATGCGGTTATTTGAAGGTGAGAGCAAGAGCTGAGCCAAGGTCGACCCGTCATCGCCGATCGGTGTTAGGGCCGACAGATATTTAGATAATTCTAATGAGGAATCCGGTTTCTCAGAGAAACCCCTCCCAATTTGGACGTATTATTGGGAACCGGCACCTCGTGAAACCTCCGCCGGCCAATACCTCTAGTGGGTCACTCAGCTCATTGATTGCCGAAGATATCCCACAGTTCCTGCCGTCGTAAATATTCAAGTTCAACTGTATTTAAAGCTAAATACATCACTCACTGCGTTCAGTGGCCTGATCCGCAGCGTGTGTGGACACGTGTCCACACACCCTGTGGATCAGGTCCGTCCCGCCTCCGTCTCGTCGTGGAGCCCAGAGACGGCACGGGACGGGTGGCGGGACGGCCGTCACGGGCGACGGTTGGGCAACGGGGAGGTTTTTCTTTCGTTGGGCATGCACGATTCACACCCAGGATGTAAAGATAATCGGTTCATTAACCAATTGCGATTTTTATATTTAATACTTTCGGCATCTTGGGACCGACAATAAAAGGATTGCCGTCGTACTGCATCGCCACTTGTAGCCTCCCTTGTCTCTTACCACGTTACTAGTAGGTTCAACGAGAGCCCGTTCACGTTCAAGTAGAGCGAGGTATGTATCGGGACCGCTATCAGCAATCTCAAGCGAGAAGGCGGACTAGCTAGCACGGCATACATCGACCTCCGACAGCTGGGGGAGGCGGGTATGCTTTCCTTTCCTTTTGCCTCTTTCTGTCCCATGTCCCCGTGAACACGGACACCTCCCCGTCCTTCAGCACCTGACCCCTTCCACCGCGCTTCCTGCTGTAAACCCGCCGCCCACAGTTCAACTGTGGAGTTATTCGGTCGGTCCGGCTCGAGTTGACGAATGGCACCAAGACCCGTGTTGGTTCAGTACCAGCTCGGAGTAATCTCGGAAATGGGGCGAATGAAGCCATGGAATCTGAATCCACTCAAAATTCATGACCATTACGATAGTTGTGTCCGCCAAGTATGTGTCGCATTTCAGTTTCTTCATTGACGCATGCGTCTCATTTTCCAGAGTGATCGGTCATCAAGTTTGTCAATTCTAATACGTACACAATTCTCTACCGATCTCAACGGTAAGCTGAGTTGGGGACCGACGGAACGTAATTCGAGCTGGCTTACACTACCCTGAAATTCAGGATCCAATCCCTACACGGTGCATGAGCTGATTGAGCCAACCATTATCTTCTAAGTAGTTGCGTGCGGTTCGAAATGAATTGTGATAAGAGATGCTGTACCTCGGCTTCCAGGCTTACGGGATACTACGAAGGTCGGCCATCTCTTGGCATGGATGGTTTAAGTTTATATTTCTTTCTTTTTGATGGATATCCGAACAACAAGATAAATATTTTTTGCGCGTCGGTACCCAGTGGAAGGGGGCCATTTACCCTAAAACGAGCGGAATCCATTTCACGGCCTCTATTCTTCGTATAGGGAGGGAGTGCGCGGGTATCAACGGGTTGCGTTCTACAGATTGAGGCTTGAAGGTAGGTATCAATATGCATTCAAGCATAGAGAGCTAGCTCACTACGCCGTAACCTATTCAGTTGTCACAGCCTTGTCGTAAATTTGATACACACAGGTTAAAGATAGTGCGGTATGTACGGTCCCATCGTAAGCGTTTCCGCAGGCGCCTTCATTGCAAACTACGGTGTCTTTATAAACCCAAAATACCGCCAGGGACGCCCCGGTTTGATTACGTTATGCTGGAGGTATAGAAATTCGACAATGTTTCATCTTAAGCGCTCGGTAGTTGAATAGTACTCGACGATCGTGGCATCTAGACCAAGGGGATACTGCAGGTGAACGAACGGTGCGTATTCGACGGTACCATCGGAACAAATCTACCCTTCTCCCTACAGTCTGCAGTATAAAACCGCAGTGAATCAGGTCCTTAGGCCAATTCGTCGATCCACTGGCATTAAATTTCAGAATGCTCTCCGTCTTCTCTTTCCTCGTCTCGCTTCTCCTTGCCAGTGCTAGCACCACCGCTAGCGCCGTGCAAGCCCGCGCGGGCACATGCAACCCCGTTGTCACGGGCAAGAAGCTCAACATTGTCAACGGGCAGTTCCAGCTCGGGTACCCCGCCGGCGCATTCTTCCCTAACGTGCCCATCGAGGCAGAGGCGCTCACCATCCCGCTCGTTCCGGTGTTCAACGTTGATCCCAACATTAGTGGGCTCTTGAGGTGAGATTTTCTATTTTCAGTACATTAAGTGTGCGCTGAAGCTTTTTTGGTTTTTTTTTTAGCATCCCCAACCCTCAGGCTGGGGGCGCGCCTTTATACCCGACCCTGGTGAATAGGACCCAGGTTTTGCTCGAGCCACGCATCTTCGACACTCCGTAAGTAGAATTCCATTCCAGTCCAGAGGATGCTCACCCTCTTGGGACAGCGTTCAGCAATGGTCCTTCGCCTGCCACAACTGCAACGACCCCACGCTCGCGTACGGCTGTCAAGTCATTTCCGCTGCCACGGCGCAATGCGTCCAGATCGGAACTGCTGTGGGACAGACGGCGAGCGTGTCGCAGTGCTCGGGGTTGCCTTATGGAAACCAGGCGTTCAATATTTTTATCTCGTGAATTGAGGCGGCGCTGTGCGGCTGAAGGACGGATGTTGCTTGAATCAGAATCTAGTCTATCAAGAGCTCGGCCGTCGAATTGAGTGTACATATATACATATGGCTAGTTCCTTTGGGTTCCCAAATGAACCACATATATAGCCAGGACTTCCAAGGTATTCTAAAACTGACTGACTTCATTTCGAGCCGTGCTCAAATTGTGGCACCTACTTCCAATGCAAATACCAATTCTTGCTCTTGCGTTCTCGTAACATTGCCTCCGATGATATCACGTTGTCGCCTTCTCGCGACCCCTTCTGCAAGACTTTAAAACCGTTTCTCTGAAGCTCCACCACGTCCCCACCTTGCAACTCAATTTTTCGCGACCTCCCGGCTCAAAAGCCAGTGAATAGTGAACAAACTGAATCACGAACCGCCGGATTTCAAGATTGGACCGGTCGTTCGATGAAGCGAGAATGGGGAGCACATTACGATCTGCCACATAAGGACATTAGGGTGTTTCAAACAAGGATTTAAACAAGGATTTGCGTCCCCAACTTGTGCCCCAACTTGATTCCCAACTTGATGAAGTTGCGGTCAAGCTGCAAGTTAACTTCAATCAAGTTAACTTCAGTCAAGTTGGGGTCGAAAAAGTTTTAAAGTGCAAATCGGGCACAAGAGCCCGACCTGCACTCCGATTTGACCCCCACGGCTATTCGCGCTAACAACCGTTTCCTGATGCAAATCGGCCCAAGTCATGGCATCCGAGGCGAAAACCATGCTCTCAGGTCACAGAACATTGTGTTCTTTCAACTGAAGGAATCGAGCTGATGGAGGCCGATTCGGGGTCAGCGCTGGCAAGCCTCAGCTGCCACCACCACAAGAACGAGAGCCTGAGCTTAGCTAGCATCGGACGGGGCGTTCAAGGGGGAACTCGAACTCGAACTCGAACTCTTCGAGAAAAACCGCAAAACATACCTTCACGCTGTCAAATACCCTATCTTCACCCTCCCAACCGAAATCATCTCGGAAATAGTCCTACATTATACCTTCTTCTCGCTAGACCCTCTTCTCCATCTGTATTGGGGCAGATATGTCGGGAATTACGCGACATAGCATTCGGTACACCTCGGCTGTGGAGAGCCTCGGATTACAGCTCGAGGTACAGGTCTGCCTGAACCTGGTGCGAATATGGTTAAACGCTCTCACTATCGATATCTCTTGAGCATTTTTATCTGGAGATGATTACGTTGGTGGCCCACTCTGCGCGATGGGAGGTCGCCAATAGTGTCACGCCTCTCCGATATATCCACATCCTTTGTTTCCCTCGACGAACTCGCCCACATTCTGTACGGTGCGGTTCTGCTTGAAAAACTCAGCTGGAAGACGAAACAAACATTCCACCCATCCCGCCTCTCGCGTGTCTCGCATTCTTGACATTATGGGGTCGTCCCAACGCGTGCCTTGCTCAAAAGTCACCTCTCGACGCACTCTGAGCTCCCGCGCTCCGTCACCTTACAATCTCGGAATCCATGTGTGGCGACGATCCAGTTTCCGTTGTCACCTCAGATCGAAATACTCCCTCATGTCCCTTCATGTCGTTCGTTCGGCACTTTCGGAGCCCGTTTACCGGGCGGCATTTCCCGACACCGAGTTCATCACAGTCTCAGAGAAGGAGAGAATGGACGATTAGACCCCCCTCGGAGAGAACAAATGCAGGCCACACATCCTCATCTGAATATTTTGACAGGCGAAACGCCTCAGAGCAGACCATACTGTTTTAAATCTACAAGTAATATATTCTCCCATTTGCCGGTACTGTTCCTCTAGCCTCATCGGCCTCTAAACCCGCCACGTCTCCTTATTCTTCTCGAAGAATTCTCTGATAGTTCTCTTCCCAACCACCTCTGCGCGTTTGAAAAGCTTCTCCTCTGCGCCCTGAGCAATCAATCCCTCCATGCGGCTCATGACTTCCGCATAATCCTCCGGCATCTCACGTGCAACGAAGACTTGCTTGTACTCGGCCTCTGTGCACCTCTTGTGTCTGACTTCCCTCCCGAGGACCTCGCTCAGAATATAGGCAATCTATGTACGGAACCCGGAGATCAGATATTCCGCAGGCACAAGAATATCAATCGACGACATACCTTGTCGTACGAGAGCAACTCGATGATTGGGTTGTTGTGCTGTATAACGTCGTCTACGAGCACCTTGAACGCCACCTCTGTGATGTCCTCCGTCGAAACGAATCCGAGCAGCCCGTCTTCAGCTGCGGAAATAACGGTGTTTTTCCCGTCGAACTGGACCCCGGATTGCGGGAGGAAGTTCTCTAATCAAATGTCAATCTTAATAATGGATTTCTTATCCAGGGAGGGTGCGATGAACGACCATACCGAACCACCACGATGGCCGGAGCACCTCGTACTCGGAGGGCAGCGTCGCCAGGTACGCGTGCACCTGCCCCATGCCCACCCCGCCCGCCTCCAGTATGCCTGCGCTCGTCAGCACGAACCGCTTCACCCCTTTCCCGATAGCAAAGTCAATAAACGCTTTCATCGGCAGGAAAATGTCCAGAACGGGCGGCGCAATGAGGTAGACGCGGTCGATGTCGGCAGCGGCCTCGAATGGGATATTATAGGTCGCAGCATCGAACCAGTCGAACCGCGCGCCGATGAATGGTGCGGGGACGTTCCCGCTGCGGGTGGCGAGGATAATGGGTTGATTGGCCTTGTGCAGGAGGTTAGCGAGAGGCGTGGCCGATTTGCCAGTTCCACCAGTTAACAGGATAGTCATCGGGGAGAACTGGAGGTATGTATCTTGCGCTGCGATTACTGTTTATAAATGAGTCAGGATGACCGCCCCCGTCGGCTTTTCCGAAGGATCACGACCGGAATATGAAGGTTACAAATCTGTTTTGCAAATCACCAGGAAGGAGGAGGATTATACAGCACAATAGTCTCGGCGAGCACAACTTGGGGTAAAGGCCGTGGCTACGCCCGGCATGCAACTCGTACTTACCTTTTTTCTTTTGGTAACAAGAACCAAATAATAAGAATAAGGTGCATCAAATTTAATGAGGACCCTTGTGGACCGATGCGTAGAATCCGAACATCTCAACCTTCTCTGCCATACATCACCAAACAATTGCAGCCTCTTCTGCCACACATAACCAAACAGTTGCAGCCTCCTCTGCCACACAGCACCATACAAAGTGGTGCGTGCGTCCTCCGAATTTAATCAGTGAATGTCGTTTCGTGGAAATTGGGAAAGCAATTACATTAAAAAGTACGAGCAACTACTACCAGACAACCAACCATCATACGTAGTTTCAGTAAGTGCAGACAAACCTGAGGACATAAAACAAAGCGTATTCAGTAGACGCAGAAGTCGCAATCAACCCAGCAAAGCCTTCGGTAGCAGCATCGCCAGAACTATCACCAGAAGAACGGACGCTCGAATCAGGCACATGGGACCTTTTCAACATTTCAGGTGTCACGGAGCCTAAGTTCTTAGACTGGAGGAACAATAAAAATTCGCTAAGACAAAACATATGCGTGAGTGGCCAAATTGATATCGAACCCACATGAAAACGTACTGAAAATAAGCATCCTTCACGTGGGACAAAGGACGCTCGTCAGATTGAAGGCCAGGAGCAGGCGCGAGCTTGGATTCCGCTGATTTGGTGTGCCGAATGTCGAGAGTGCGCTGAGACGAAGGGGCTGGGCCGAACACTTGAGAGTCACTAGAAGGAGACATGATGATAGAAGGAGACTGTTTTCCAGGTATTTTATCGGGCAAGTCTCTGATTAAAAAATGATATCAATACGCATTAAACCCATAAATCCATAACCTACCCTTTATAGCCGAGTGACAAGCGACTTTTGGCCATTACCAATGGCGTCAGGAAAACGGACCCGCTTGCGTGCGGACCTGAATACATAATAAGCAATATACAAGGCAGTAAGGCAAAGGCGTACTCTGTATTGCCCATGCCATGGTCGATGGTATCGGAGGACGATGAGGTCGGATATCCGCGCTTTCTGGCACGAGTTGCAGATTCGGATAGTTCCGGAGGAGGTGGACTCTGTTCCAACAGGTACTTGATCACCTTCATGAAATTCTGAAGCGGGATCCTCAGGCTGGGGAATCATTTTCCTACGATGTATAAATAAATAGGGGGGAAAAAAAAAAAAAAAAATTTAAAGGGGGGGGGGGGGGGGATTTATTATACTCGCGTGGTCCAAAAGCCTGAACAACGAGTTTACGGGATACAAACATGTAGTACTATCAGGGTGGTTATCCGTCAAGAAAATCTACAAGATGTAAACCGAGCACAACACCATTCCAGGGGGTCGATCACACAAGACGCTGGCTTACTGTGACTGGCTGGCCGCTTGTATGGCAGGATATGCGGTTAAAACCCGTAGGACCTGACCACGAGCGGAGTACGCAAGTGTACGGGAGGAGCTTGACTCTCCTCCCAGGTATAAATCCCCGCTATCCACCAGTTTACAGCAGCTGTCGTATGTCTGTCCCTTTGCAGGTGCATGCAACTGCCGAAGCAGTGATAGGGCAAAAAACTCGAAGAGAGTTCTGTATCAAGAATTATCCCTGGGAGCGCTCAAGAATCAGGCGGCTCCACGCGCAATATTTCCACCGCATCGTAGATTTTCAGTGTGTCAAATGCCAGCTTTGCCAGAAGTGGTGTCATCTCTCTCCGAGGTAAGATCCCACGGAAGAAATCCAGTGCGCTGGAGAATTTCCCCCGAATATCTGGGAGTTGCGAATATAGTTTGACGAGGAAGATTTCGCGGATCTCCATGAGCGCCGGGTGGTCACAAACAAACATAGCGTGTGCTGGATCCTCGATGTGCACTTGACAAAAACGACACAGGCGCCATTCCTTTGGGACCGGTTTCTTTCCACGTTCCTTCCAACGGCGCCGTTCAATTGCGAGACTGTGGCTTGACAAGACCATCCGTGTCAGCGCCACGCGATGGTCTGGAACATTGACCCTGAGGTAGTGCCTAAAGTCCAGGGGCTTTTTGACCAGCTTTCCTGTGTCACTGTCCATCTCCAAGCGACCCACAAGCAGATCCTTCAGCCGGGAGGATGCGTTTATTGTATCATCCACCCAAGTCTCCATTGACCGTTTAACCTCCTGCATAGCTGACTCGATGGCATCGGTCGTAAGATCCTCGTATATATCCAGATTCACAGGTACATGGAGACGAGAGAGAACAATCCGGAGGTCATTGATCCACGACATTTTTTGATCCCGAGCAAGAGTCAGGGAGTCCTGCAGAGCGTTCCACGCGGGCCGTCGTGTGTCGAGCTTTAGCACATAGGCGAGGTACTTCAGAGCCAGGTATATTCGACGGTATTTAATGGGCCATATCCCGGTCTCCGAGAATAACACCACTTTGATGCACCGTGATCCAACACCGAGCATCCGACGCAGGAATTTACATTGGACCTTTTCAAGCATTTCTAGGCCTTTGACATCGACATCGAGGCATATATCACAACCCGCCGTGAGGTATGGGTCCACTCGCGCCATGTACAGTGTTCTGGCATCCCATGCCGGTAGTGTTCCTAAGAACCGTCCGAGCCCCAGTATAACATTGGCAACTTTGGAAGCTTTCTTTGACTTGACTTGGTACTGCTCCCTCCACATCACCTGTGTCACTAGCCATTTGTCTCACGTCACGGCACTAGCCAGGGAAATTGCACCGTAAAGCCACGACTCCAGCCATTCACGGCTATCGCCGTTCCCAATAGCCTTCTCCTCTGCCCCTTTTAGTGAGCAGGCGGTGCATGTCCTTGCCCCGCTCTAGTTGATAGGTCGGCTAGCATGTATCCATTTGATGGATGCGACGGTTAGTGATCTAAACATCTTGACGCCGCGATCAATGATGATCAGATGCCCCCGACGTCGTTGGCGACAATGACGGCCACAATGCCGAAATTTGCTTCAAAAATCGCAAAAATATTGTAGGATACGCAATGCATATCTATGATACAGTTTACTGGGTAATGAAGCGAAATACAGCCAAACAGAGACATAACACATCCTTTTCACTCAATTTTTGGCTGCATCCATTTCGGGTCCGTTGCAGCTCGAGCTCACGACTTCTGCACTATGCAGTAGGAATGGGACAGGTAAGGGTCGAGCTTGAATATTGCAGTGTGAGCAGTGTGCTATGTCTGAGGACTACGCTTGAAGAGCCTCCTGCGTGTGGGGTAGGATGAGCAGTACAGCCACTGATTGACGTGATCGACGTACCCAATTTGGAATGATCCCCCTGAATACTCGACGATTTTGCGAATTGCGGACGCGTAGGGAAGTAATCTCTGCATAACTCTTCCAGATAGCAAGACTTGTGTACACAAGTATTTTTAGGAAGAGAAATTAGAACTTGACCATTTTTTCTGGTCGAGATTTTGCTCAATTGTTACCTGTAGCAGAAATAATGATTCCCTTTCCGTCGTAGCAATATTTCATTACGTCTTCTTCGAGTAAGAATGTATTCTTTTCACAGGAACACTAAAAAAAATGAATTGGGGGTCAAGCAAAGTCCTGTACGATGATTCAGGCCTCTCTGGGGTCTGATAACCAGGCTTATTTCGTTGCAATGGGACGCATTTATGGCTTGTAAATTCGGGTTTATAGACTACATAATCATGCTTACACAACCATATAAATTTTGGGATGATTAGAAAAGGTTTATTTTTCACTCAGGAACACCTCTTTTGATGGTTTTCGGGGCATGGAAGGCTCAGATATCATACTAGTAGTGTCTAGAGTGAACAATAAGGTCATATGGACCTTATATGATCGAAAGATATGGGGTATTTAGCCTTCTAGGATGATCGTTGACTGAATGAGCTCAAAAAGTGGAGCAATTTAATGTTGATAACCGTAATGAACATGTCACACAAGTTTGACCAATGGTTTATATTGTTAATGACTTAAGTTGCCGGTGGTATTGTTTTTAATTCAAGAAGATACACCGTATGGAAGCTCTCCTGGATATTCCTGGATTTTTCCTAGCGCTAGCCCTTGCGCTATTGCTCGATTGTGTTTTAAGCGCCCGTGAAGCGCCGACCGGCCCGCAAGTCCGAACGTCAGTTCGCGACAAGTCAGTTCGCGACAAGCATTCGCAAGTATGCCAAGTCCCAGAAAATGATAACCGCCTCGATGGCACAGCATATACCTTCTTCTTCAATATATTTGGAGGTGTGGGGAGTGTGCAAGGGCAAGGCGAACGGGGTGGGCGGCACAAAACTGCGCCCGTGATATGCGGAGAGCGGCGGAAAAGGCTGGTAGTGCGGCGTGGGCGGGACGGGAAGTGGCATGTGCCGTTATGCCAGTACCGCAGGAGCAGGGGGAAGGGCATGTAAATGGGGGGCGGGCGCAAGTAGCCGAGCCGAGCGGTGTGGGCGGAACGCGGATCGGCAATGATGGGAAGATAACATGCGCAAATAAATCAGCGTGGGAAACCGGCAAGCCGGGAAGCGCATAGCAAGCGCACAGAACGGCGCCATCATGGCGGGCATCCCGCCATGGCTCGGATATTCGCTAAATATCAAAATGATTGGGCCGCATCAGCAACCAATGATCCATCTATTTGCGTCCATCAATATCATAAGTGCCAGGCCAACCTAGCCGACGGATGGCTGGAGTCATGGATTTACGGTACAATTCACATGGCTACAACCGAGTGCCAGCAGTCTAATGTTTAGTGTTACGGCTCTCCACATATATTTCGTACCAGTTTGGAACCATATTCCCAGATATGAGGCTTTTTGCACTTGCAAGATATGCTTCCCCCTCATGTGGAATGACGGGTACCTTTTTTGTCTTCGCCCAAAGATTTGGTACAAGCACTTCGGCACCGAGGTTTCGCAACCATTATTGTCGGACCATGTCTGTGCTCCATTGAGGTGCGTTTGGAAGCCTGATGGTGAAGAGGACGGTGTCATAACATCGTCGGCATGTTCCACATTCGAGATAGGAACACCATTGAGTTCAAGATCGTCAGGATGCCACGGCAGTATGAAGTCAGACATGAAGAGATTCCAGAGTTGGGGAGAGCCGGGATCGCCTGTTAAAATGCCCAGTAACGATCTGAACTCGTGTCCGAAGCGTCCGTCAAGGCGCACAATGTAACGAATGCGATCATATAACAATTTAAGCCAGTCAATCATGGGGCCTGAAATACCCAAAGACGCGAGTTTCACCCATAACGTGGGCCGATCCGTTCCTGGGAAGGCGTTCTTGAGGTCCAAGTAGGCCACGTACAAGGGCTTGTTGAGATATGCCGCTTTGTCAATTAGGCAGGTGAGCACAAATGGGTTGTCGTTGGTACGGAGCTTTTCTTGAAATCCGTTTTGGGTAACTGGTACAGCACCAATGTCTTCTGCACCCTCCCTGAGCCTGCGATCGATAATAAGTGTGAGCATTTTCAACATGCAGCACTCCAATGCGATAAGCCGATAGCTGGAAGGTTCCGCAGCATCTTTATCTTTTTTGAGGATACCAATGAGGAGTGATATTAACCACAGCTTGGGGATGTCTCGATTGTGAAGACAAAATAAGAAGAAGGCAAGAAGTTTCTCGTTGGGTATTGCAAGACAGTCCGCGTTCGAAAATGCATCCACTCCAACGGCGGTATCCAGTCCGTGGTCTTTTATGTGGCGCTTCATCCATTCGACTTCCTCGAGGCAGATCTCGCGGGTATACGACTGGCGGGGCGATGTATCTTTTGGCTCAGGTTTCAGCTGCTGAGCCATGTTGGCATTGAACGCCAGCTGGTCCGAATTAAAAGATGCGGGTGTTATTTCTGGGTAGTTCAGCCGCGCCTCAAAATCCGTCGATAGGGCCTCTACGGAAACTTTTGCCTTTTTGGGCCGGGGATCGGTGAGCTTCCGTACGAAGTCCCAAAACTCTTTTATAGTCTTGCATCCCAGTAGGCTGATCCTGAGGGCGTACTGCAGCGCATGCACCTTGGCGCGACCGCGATGGGCGAGGTTTGGTTCCTCCTCATCACAATCTTCACCCAACTTCCATGGCTTTGGTTTGGGAGGTGATATCTCCTCCAGGGCCGTGAAGACCTTTCGTCCCGCGCGAGATTCGGAAGCACTGTGGTCGCTGTTGCAGGTGATTATTTGTTGAGCGTTCTCCGGCTGATGGGGTGGGTTTGTCAGAGCTGACTTTGCGAGTAGGTAGGCAGCTGTTTTTGAGGCGTTGTGGGCTGTGCTCTCAATGTATACGAAGCAGGTAGTTCCATGTCGTGAAGCTAGTAGTTTTGCAACGGACTTGAAGGCCTCGCCATTTTTTCCCGGCCATCCGAGCGAGTTGTTCTTTGCCGTCGAGTAGCACAGCTGTCTGATCACGTATTTCGACGTGCAGAAAATTAACAAGCTTCTATCGGGTGGTACCATCGTTACTGCCTCTTGGATAGCCACTAGGCGCGCAAGGTCTGCGGTTGGGCGCTCTAACATTGAAAGGAGCAACTTCGTGTTCATTGGAGACCCGGGACCGAAGTATATTCCACCGCCCGCAGATTTGTTTTTAAAATAGGTACCTTCAATATAAATATGGGTAGGAATCGTTTCGGCTAATACTGGTCCCCAGAAAGAGTCGAGCGCTTGATCTTTCGTCTCTTTCGAGTCCATTGTTGCCTGGTAGAGATCATCAATTGCTGAAAATCCCCTGAAGGTTGATGCCTCTTGCCGTGGCCGTTGTTCAGCCGGTGCCCGAGTAAAAGCCGCCGCGTGAAAAGTGATGGAAATACGCATATGGTCAGCCCAATCGTCCTCTGGCCTTGGGGTGGGGGTTGCAACATGAAAATTCTTCACCAAGGGTAGGAGACCCCGAGAGACGATCCCATAATCTATGACCGACTGTCCACCCGGTTGCCAAGATGTTAAGCGCCCCGGCGATGCCGTTTCTAGTGAGGTGCCGTTCAGAATACACAGGTTGTGCAAATCACAGTTAGCTACGACCGAACGTCCACGTGAGTTTGTATTCTTATCAGGGTCTGCGGATAGTCTGGGCCAGGAACTAGCTACACCTGGTGCTTGCGATGAGCCAGTTCTAGCATTTAAGTCGCCCAATTTCACCACAGGTTTATCTTCGCTCTGAGTACACAGCGCAACTGTCTCCCAGAGTTGATCGTGAGGGTCAACATCGGTCCAGCCCTGCCATCGAGAACTCTGTGGTGGAATATACGCCCCAATCAGCCACATTGTTCCCATATCTAATACCAGAATGTCGGGAGAGCTGAGATGTGATTTAACAAAAATTATATTATCCCGGATCAATAGGGCGATCCCTCCACCGCGCCTGGTTCCATCCATAAGGGGTTTCCGGGGTAAGGAAACTAGGGAGTAGCCAGGGGGAACTTCCACTGCATCCTCTTCGCCTGGGAGCATGTTGGTCTCAGCCAAGAAAATGATGTCGTTCCCTTTGAGGAGGTCACGAAATTCCGCGCTGATCAGTTTTAACGTCAAATCGTGGTGTACATTCCAATACATGACAGTTACGTCCGGGATATGTGAACCGTCGACGCGCTGCTGTAATATACCTGAGATGCCGGGACTATCTGCGCCGCCTGTACGCCGGGAAGGGTTGCCATCGTTGCCATCGCATCCGCGTCCTACGTCGTGGCCTCCATTTGTCCCTCCTGATACACCGTGGTCGGAATTTTGTGGCGTGGCATTGCCAGTCCCCATGGAGGCATTCTGTCTCGCCATTTGCGCACCGTGATCCTGTACATTTATGTATACAGGACCCGCCAGAGGATGGTGGGTGTGAGCAGCCACCCGCAGCGGCCGGCAAGATGCAGCGTCAGCGCGCAAGAGCATAAACCTGCACGTCGCGGCTACGTCCAAGAAAACGGCCATGGTCCGGAGGTAAGCGCGAGCCAAAAACCGGAGGTAAGCGCGGGCCAAAAATACCGCGAGCGCCGCGAGAAGCACGTAAATCAGACCCGTCACGAAAAGACCGCGTGGGACAATTGGCCGGGAGAAAACGGGGACAGTTCCGAGATTCCCGAGTTCTGTCGATGGTCCGTGCGCAGAAAAGAAATCGGTCGTCGCGGGGGAGCCTGCAGCGCGAGGCGGGGTATTTTCAGCCACGCATCCTGGGTACGAGTTGGGCCGGTGGTATACCACGTTTCCGTCCACGTAAGCTGCCAGCAAACCGCTGTCAATCCAGTCGCGCCCTCCGTCGTGGTCTTCGTCACGGCCAGCGTCCATCCCGCGGTCTTCGTCACGGCCAGTGTCCATCCCGCGGTCTTCGTCACGGCCAGTGTCCATCCCGGTCCAAGGCACCACGTTTCCGTCCACACCTAAGCATGGCGGTATGATCTATCACGAGCCTACAGTCAGAAGCGATTGATGATGTATAAACGCCTCATATTTGGTCGGCGATGTGCTCAGGGTCGCCGTCATCGTCTACGACGATGAGCTCAATCGTATCGGTCGGTAAACTCACTTTGGGACGCGTCCACCGGTTGACATCCTGGCAGTCCTGCGAACATGTTTGCTTGAAAAATAAATGCGTGAGAAAAAACGGGCAAGATAGACGTAGGATGAACGACATACTTGGTGGGGTTGCCTAGAGATCTACGGGGAGGCATGTTGGTAAACTAATAAGAAACATGTAGAGCCTTTATAGCCCAAACGTACCAATCGCAAATCCGATCAAGGGCGAAATAGGAGGTCAATCGATCGCCTCGGCAGGAAGAGTCATAAATAGAATATAAAATAAAAACGTCGGCTGTGCAGGAAGTCAAGGCGGATACGTCAATGGAGAAGACCGATACGGGAGCGAGAAGTAATCAAGATCGCAGAGGTGAAAAACGGCGGATAGGTTCAGCGAAGAACAGCCCCAAAAGCAATGAGAGCGGATAATCAGGGAATTTCAATAGAGTCCAAGAGGCTATACAGAGAGGAGTGGATGGGAAATGGAAGGGGATCGAAGAGCCGGTGGAGTAGGTTGCAGAAACAGGTACCTGCATCGGAGACGAAAGGGACATACGTCAGAGCACGTGACCTTCGAAAATATACATCCGGTGCATTTTCCACGAGGCTGTTCAAAAAGGAGTGGATGGTAAATGGAGGGCGATCGAGGAGAGGATGGAATCGATCAAAGAATGAAGTACTTGTATCTGAGACGAAAATGAAGGGACATCCATCGGTGAGCGCGATTGTTGAGACTATACCCCCAAGCCAATGATTTTAATGCTGTGGCCAAAAATATGAGACGAAGTAAGAGCTATAAAAACTCGAAGAATATAATGACAAACCACCAATCCAATCTTCCGTCCTTCCCATTCCTCTACCGCCTCAACATCACATACATTTACCCACATCGGACTTTGTCGGATTCAGCATTCAAGATGGACACTTTCTATGATAAATCTGCGGCTAGTGAGCATTTACATTCGCAGTAAAAAGAGACCTTAACTGACCAATGTTTCGCAGAAAAATCGATTGAGCATTTAGCGGAATACATGGCCCAACATCAGTTGACACTCAAAGAAGATTACTGCGTCGGACCAGCCCATTTAATTGAAGTGAGTAGTTAAAAATCGAGGTTCTGCTGGTACTGACCTGATGTTAGACGGACAATGTATGCGTCAAAGAAACTGGATTTCCCAGCAGTGACAAAGCAGTAATGAAAGAAGACGTGATGGACCAGAGAGAAATTACACTGACGGTGGTAGGGGTTCTGCAAGAGATGAATCTCCCAGCTATGAAGAAAGCGAAGTGAGTGGAGATAAATATAGGCTGCTTCGACACTAAAAACAAACGCACCAAGATATCTGCGAGCAATGTCGCGTATGCGAGGCAGCAAGCGACTATCGTCGGATTAGGCGCAGAATCCTTCGACAAGGCCGTTGAGCAAATTGCCAAGATAGCATATGAAGTGGAGCTAGCCTTCGAAGACTCTGACGTCCTCGCATGGAGTCACTGCCCAAGATGCCGGCATCGACGGAACCCACCTCCAGGCTACATGCCGTTACTTCACCACCGGCAAGGAACCCCCGATGAATCAAGTCGTGGACTTCACCAAACACGTAGACCCAGCAGGCGTTCTATCCAGAATGCTCTCGAAAGGCGTGTACCACTGCATTGATAATGAAGTGTTGTATTTGGATCTAGAAGGCGACAAGTGAGTAATCTATTAACAGCGACAACACGATCTAATTAATAAATTCCAGGCTCATCAATAAAAATCCATCTGGATTCCGGGTCGGCGATATAGTGGAACTGGGTCTATCAGTAATCGCGTTCAAGGGTCCCAGAGACGGCAAAGCGGTCATCAAACTAGTTATGCGATCGCTAGTTTTCCTAGATGGCACTCATACCCAGGTACGCAGTTCGCTTATGATACGGACACAGAGTTTAACTGACCCCGTTTTTTGTAGGACGCTAAGATTGCCCAGAGAATCGCCGAGGCCAAAGCCAAAAAAACAAGCCAAACCGACGTCGACAAGGACATGGGAAATCACAAGAGGAGGCTGGTGTTTGATGATCAAGACGAGGTGGGGCGAGTTGGGTCGCCGTTCCCGTTCGGGAACATGGTCGATGCCATACACCGCCATTTGCTCGACACGTGGCCAGCACCTGGACGCGAGATATATACTACATGTCGTCGAAGACTGGTAGCCAGGTCTTGTTCAGCTGGAATCTTGTCCATTTCTCCTATGGCTCCAGACTGGGGCCAGGCTGATGTGGCCGCCAGGTGGCCAACAAACCTGGAAGCAGCTGCAAGATAAAAATTTAATTTTCTTCACGCCAGGAAACAGGTATTACCAATGAAACCAATGAACGATATATATTCACAGCTACCACACATGAGTACCGGCATCAAATAGAATGTGTATTCGGGACAGAATGGATGCGGTCCGCATCAAGTACATACTTGGGAATAGAAAAACACGGGTCTCTAGAAGACACAACAGTCAGTATGAGCTCGAAAGGTAGCGGAGAACTAACATTGTAACAAGCTCATGACACTATATTGGTCACAGAAATCAGCGTTCCATCTTGCGTGTGCTGTCGTCAGGCTGGCTATTGGCGCGCGGGAATGGCGACGCCAGGGAGGCAAAATCATCACGGGAGGCCGCGCGACCGGAGTAAGAGCAGCGTGAGGGCTTGAAGATTTGATGGAGCCTGGTGGACTTAAACGTGTGAAAACTTGCAAGCTTGCGTTTGATGGGCGACGAGATAACAGAGCTCCCGGAACTTCAGAAACTTGAGGGGTATCTTGAGAACGTCTTGAAGGAGGGCTTGAGGAGAGCTTGAGGAGATATTGAGAGAGTGGAGGAGAGCTTGAGGCAGCTTCAGCAGTCGAAGAAGGTCAGACATGGATATTGAGCTGGAGGGAGACTTGATCCAGAGGGAGACTTGATCTGGTTGAGGAATTCATGGTTGGTAAGAGCGGAAGACGAATAGATGGGCCAGAGGAGTAGGGGAGGAGGGTGCGACACTGAGGACGAGGGGGGGGGGAGACCAACATGGCTGTGCATGCACGCACAAACATTTGCGCACGGACCATGGCGATCCAATGGCGATCCCATTCATAACCTCGTCCGTGCAGAATGTTCGTCGTTCACGAAGCTATGAAGCATGAAGGCCCTTCTCGCGTTCTCAACGCGTTCTCCACTGTCCCAAGTATTATTATTAAATCGTGCGCAACAAGAATATTGATCCATGTATTCGGTTGTGCGCAAGTCGTGCGTGCAAAAACACACTTCAACAGCGTCCCGCGAAAGAATACATGCAGAAAAGTGGGTAGAGTCATTAAATTTAACTATCTGGACTGTTCTATTTAAATTGGGCATTTTTTAAGTCATGTGGAAGACAGGTGGAGACGAGCTGTGAATGCACCTGAGCTGCACAGGTGGTAGCCACATCGGTCCCCCGTGGACCCAGGTTTGACCAAACATGGCACCAAGCTGACTTTGCCAGCTGATGGAAACCTGTCGGCACTTTGGCGGTGTAGGCGATGACGAGTGAGGCAAGGTGTTTGGCATTGATTGGCAGCAGAGGCTGCGTTTTGTTTGGTCCAGTTCACGTAAATGGGATTGATCACGAAATCGAGGCTTCATCAAGGGTCAGAGACATCCTCGTCGGCCGTATGGAATTTGACTCGAAAACTGGGAAACTTGTCAAGAAATCCCTAATGTTTCGGCATTATCTGAGGATTGCGTCGCCAGACCATCGTATTGCACTTACGAAGATGATTCTGTCGAGCCATGGTTTAGCCATCGAACGTCGACGCTGGAAGGAGCGGGGAAAAAAGATCATACCGAAGGAGTGGAGGTTGTGTCGGTTCTGCTACGCTTATTGGGGGACCTTGCGACCCCATCTATCAATGGAGACCGAATTTGCTAGTGGCTGTGCCAGCGACTGACGATGGCCTTATTTGTTTGATGGTGCCCCCGTGGGACATCTGTCTGATGCCAACATTTGTCGCTGAGAACATAACTTAAATGAAAATTGGTTAAAAATGCAGTCAACTGAATATGATATCTCCGCTAAGTAAAATGCGAGTGGAGTCCGGAGTACAGTCCAAATGTGTCCTCCACTTCTCAGCAGAGAAGACTTCTGCAAAAACTTGAACAATATCGAAGTAAATAATAAAACTGCGGCAACTCGGATCAGGCAAGCTTCCCCCAGCTGTAGCCGGGTACCGGCATACAAATCATATTATTGAAGACCCTGCACACGCCTTGTTTGTCTGCCAAAAGCCCGAACTGGTGATCATCAGGTCCCTATTTTTCGAGAGCATCGAAAAAATTATTCCTGGTATTGCGAACCAATTTTCCGATGCAGCAAAAGCTTTCAAGGGATTCCTGGCACGGAGAGAAATTACCCCGCTTCTGGGGAAACTTGCCTTTGATGTCTTGAAGATTTTTGAGGCATGCCCAATTCTTCGCGTGGATGATCCCAATGTGCAAGTCACGGCATGAGTCTATGCGTACTCGATTCTTCAATATGCCTAATGTTACTCTCTCTTGGGCTGTGCTCGCAATTTTCTCGGTCTTATTTTTGCTCTGGTCCACTATTTTTATGGCCTATTCATCTCTTTTGAGATGTTGTTGCTTGCATGCATTCTGCAAAGGGACAGCCGTACAACGACTGACTGTAACTGGTGGAATGCGGGGAATTTTTACCTGGGAGGAGGGAACTCCTCCTGTACACTTGCGCACTCCGCTTGTGGTCAGGTCCCACGAGGTTATAACCGCATGTCCTGCCATACAAGCGGTCGGCCAGTTCACAGTAAGTTCTAGTACGCCCGACCCCCTGGAATGGTGTATGCTCCGTTGACATCTTGTAGTCTATGTAAGGATAACCACCTGTACATTACTACCTGTTTGTCTTCGGTAAACTCGTTGTTCAGACATTTGGACCACACGAGTATAATATATCCCCCCCCCCCCCACAATGACAGCTTGGCAATGGTCGCTATTTGGTTAGGTTAAGCAAAGCTTGTTCACTTACACCTAATTTTAAAATACAATCCACGTTCCCCATCGTCGTGAAACAATTGGATCCTGAAGCAATCTCGAGTCATAAATGTTCAATTGCCTGTGCCCTATTCACTGTTCACCAATCTGACCGGTGATAAGATTTCCAGAGATAATATTTTGGGCAAATATCGTCCTACCCTTGTATTTGTTAGAAAAGTTCATACAGATCTAAAGTACGATACCTGTAACTAGTTCAACATTTAATGCGTTTATGGTTTATTTTTATTCGTTGTTGCATCCGCCACATGCAATACTGGTTACAGTCTTCCAGTGGGATCCCGCTCAACCGCACGAGGGGCCTAAATCGAATGCGATAGATATTGAAGACGGGGCAGGCCGAGATCGCGGGACATAGAAACACGCGAGTCACGGACGGCATTAACCGAAAACCGGAGATGCCCCTTTAAATCATTGACAAAAAAAAAATTTAACTGTATGTGCGTGTGTGATGATTTTTCACCGAGTAGGGGGTATTTTTCCCCGAGTAAGTAAATACGAACAATCAACCAAATACGAACAAAGGCACAGCCGCTATTTTTAATAGCTTTTTGTCTATTGTAAATAGTGGCAGTGTCTAAAAAGTCTAGCCACAGCCACTAAAAGGGTCCCTCAACGAAATCGGAAACTAGTGAAAAAGTGATCGATTTTGGGTGCCCTGAGATTTGAAAGAAACCATAACATATGTAAACATAAGTACTCGTAATATGACAAAGGGATTAAATTGATAGCACCGATATCAACGGGGGAGAAGATTGTTACCAGGCGGGACACCGCCACCTTATCATCTAGAGCATTTCAAAAATGCAGCAGGATCCGGAAAGCACTGAAATGTAGGTGAAAAAGACAAGGGGCCCGGAATGAGGAACAGAAGGATGCACGCAGTGAGGTTTGAGTAAATTGTATTGGCTTGTGGCCAATGCTTCGCATGGCAGTACGAGTCCACTACTTCTTTTTGTTTTTTTGTTAAAGTGGTGCCATTCACATAAGTCCAGTTATTTCTGGATTACTGCAATGAATATGAATAGTTGGAGCATGCATAATGAGGCAAGACGATAGCGGGAACACCCAAATAATAACAACTGCTGAGCACTGAGCACTTCAGCTCATTTTTAGACCAAAGTGCAAGGACAAAATTGTAGCTAAAGAGACTTTATCATCAGGATGGAGTGGGGTTCTGTTGAAAAGAACGGTACAGCAGACCGGAGCTAACTGCAATTTTCAATCGGATATGAAAAACCATCTTCTCCGGTTGTGGCAAAACCACAACGAAACTAATGCTCCTCGACAAATAGCGATAGAATGAATATAAAAAAGAACAGTTAAAGATGCCTAAAAGAACGAGCAGATAATGTTTCCACAAACTAAAAAATTAGACTATTGGGAGGCCTTGGAAACCACACACTCGGGTTTAAAAAAGTAAAAATTATACTTTTCTGAGGCCGGCATTCCTCAAAGTTCAACTTTGAATGAATCCAGCGCCTACGGCATTTTCCGTGTCTCCGTCCGGCGACAATCCGGCGACACATGATTCTCGGACATGGTGTGGGATTTCTGTTCCTGCTTTACAAAAGAAGAGGGGCACGAGCCTAGAGCCCTGTCGGAGTTCTAACCTCAATCAAAATGAGCCTGAATTTGATAAAATTTTGGTTGGTGGAGAAGGGTGGAGAGCTGACAAGAACGAATCCTAAAGGATATTAGGACTTTTAATAGCCTCTTGACGCGAATCCCTTCAAATTTAGTTTTAGTCAGATAATGTCTTGGCAGATGCCGCGTCGGGTTTTGTCTAATATTTAACATAAAGTTCGCGGACTCTCCAGAGTTTGAGATGCTCTTGGATCTGCTGCTGACTCCCCTTGACCTACCGAGATTTTTTCATCAGGTTGCGCTTAAAATGGCAAAGTCGGCTGAACCTCGGAAGGAACACGTCAGTGTCAGTCGGAGTTCTAATTACGATCAAAAAGGGCTGAATTTTGATGAGATTTTGGCGGGTGGAGAGCAAGTGGAGAGCTGACAAGAACGAATCCTAAAAGATATTAGGACTCGTAATAGTACGAAAGGCATTTGCATCCTGGTGTCGCTGTCCATACGTACGCTCTCTAGACTCTGCAGAAATTCCTGGCAAATGGAGTGACACAAAGGCAGGAAAAGCGCGGAAGAGGCTTTCAGATTTTGCAATGGGGTGGGTACCAGGAAAACATGGTGAAATGACGCTCGAAGGGATCAGAGTCTGAGGTAAGGCTGGCAGTGAAATTGGAGGCCTCTGCCTCGAGATTTCCAGTGGGTATTGTTGGAATCTGTCAAATCCAAACTCAGCTGCTGTGAATCATAAAACCGATATTATGTAGCAAAAGAGCCAATGGGAATTGCTGGAAACTGCTTCGGAAAGGAGTGGAGATATCCGGTGTTGAACAGCATCTGCCACTATCTAATCTCCTTGATCAATGGTAAATAAGATGCAACAGTGGCCACCAGCAACCAGTGGTGGCCAACGTTGGCCACCAGTAAACTTTCCAGTCCGGGGTTTATAGCTCAAAGAGAAATGGCACTTTTTATGGTGTCGTTGAAACACAACCCATATCCACACATCTGCAGCACGTGATATTATGCATCGCCCTCCCGCCGCAGCGCTCTATCCCGCCCAAACAACGTGCACGTGGTGGGAACTTGAAGCGTGGGCTGCAGAGACGGGTATGAGGCCGCAATTACAAAGACGAGAACAATTAACGAGTGAGGTCTAGGATAAATGTACACCACACATTAATCAGTATAATGAACAGATAAACTAAGTAATATCATGTACGTTCCTCCACTGGCCGTTGTCGTGCATATAATTTGTTATATGAGAGGTGCGCTGGAAGTGTCGTTATTCGAGCGATTCTCTCTGGTTCAAAAAATTATTGTATCAGGGGTTTGTCACTAAATTGAGGTGATCTCGAAAATAGTGAGGGGTGGGAATTAGTAAGTGCGAATCTAGGATATGTAGGTAATGTAGGTAGTCCTGGAAAAAGAGTATTCTAATGTAGGTAGGGGAGGTAATGTACAAAAGAATAGGGGGTAGCTAAATAGAGGTAAATCTAAGTAGACGTGGGAGCTCGTATGAATGCAGCTAAAATGTAACTACGTGTAGCACAAGTATTACCGTCAAAGAGAAGGGTTACTCGGGTATCGTAAGCCAAGGTGAGTAAACCTGCTGATCCGCAAAAAGTATTATACTACATAAGCTTTTACCGATTGATTCTCATGACTAGAAGGGTTAGGCAGGTATCGTATGCCAAGTTGCCCAAACCTGCAGGTAGTAGAAAGATTTATTCGAATGACTAATTGGGTCGATCGGGTATCATAAGCCAGGGGTGACCAAACCAAATAGAAAACAAAGTAGCCAATGGGATGGCGATCCGATAATATACAGTTGATTACGAGGGTCCCTCGGGTATCGTATGCCGAGGGTGAGAGAACCTAGCAGTCGTAACAGTCACTTTCGGTGTGAAGCGCTGAGGTACTTATTAGGCAAATGAGCTAGCTGATGACTAACTAAGATGACCAAAAGCAGTGTAGAGACAAACAAGAGCAAACTTATAGACGTAAAGTACTGATGGGCTAATCTTCCTCTTTATTACTACGCAAATACAGTGGCTTATATACTACTGGCTACATTGATGAGTCATCCCGATTACAAAATCCATCCCTTGAAACGCAATTTAAGTTGCCAGTTGCTAGGCGACCCTAGTTTCCCATCGCAATTTAGCTTGTCACCGTTGCTTGGTTGTCAAGGAATTTATCACCAAGCTGTGCGTGATTAATTAAATTTGCTGTGCTGTTTGGTAAGTGGCTGTGCAATCATGTGCTTAATTGATCAGGCAGGCTGTGCATGATTAATTATCCATGCTGTGCGGTGTGGTAAGTGGCTGTGCAATTCTGTGTGTAGTTAATAAATTTGTAAAAACGAATGACCAATTGTGTGCCTGGCACCTGCTGCTTCGTAATGCAAAAATGCGAATCTTGTCCATTCGTGATGATTCGAAAATTAGCGCTAGACCGTCGGTGAAGTGGGATGTCATTGAACTGTCCTTAATTTCTTAGAGGTGAAGCATGGGTCATAAATCGATTCTGACTCCAAACACTTTTGAGTCATGACACCGTGTGGGCAAGTAATTAAGCCTTGACTTCGTGAACTTAACTTCGGGGCGGTTGAGTTGAAGGCTTAGGGTTAGTAGGCATGAAGGCTTGGGGCTGTTAAGCATTAAGGCTCAAGACCTATTCCGACATTGAGGCACTGCATACTTCTTTCTTCTAACTGTTTTTTTGCAATGTGCGCCTGGCTGTCCATCTAGGTACTTTAAATGGACACCGGAATTTGAGGCAGCAGCCCTACATTCACGGACCAGCGCCATACCCTCCAGCATCGATACTGTTGCGTGGCTGAGATGCAGGGATGATGCTGCAATTACCGAGACGAGAACAATTAATGAGTGGGGCTAAATGCTGTAAACGAGGTTTGATTATTATAATGACCGGATGAATTGGACGACTCAATTTGAATGTTATTACTGTATAAGTGTGGGCAGTTAATTAAGTCTTGACTTCGGTGGCTGCAGTAACCATAGCACGATTGTTTAAACCATTTGCGTCTAGATGCAAATTGCCGTTTAAACGTGTGTTTAATCTAAACATGTTTAACGCAAGCGGCACACGGGACCATGTTTAAACGGGACGGTTTAAACACTATTTAAACCGACAAAAAAGCCAATTATACACCGTGGTTCAAACTTGCAACCTCATGTAAGAGGGGTACCGTAGCAGTAGACAACATAACCAACTGGCCCAAAAGGTCCTTTGAATATCATAATTTCGGATGCCCTTTCTATTGGCACGGAGCGATTAGATATGGGCCAAATGGCAATAAAAATATTAATGATGGAGTACAGAACATTAAATATCAGCTTCCCCTAGTAATATATTCAGGCACGGGTGCTCGACTCTTGGATTAAACAGATGCTCAATTTGCTCTTGATGTGTTTATTCCCCCAAAATACAAGTTCTTATATAAAAAGGAGACTCTAGCCATACCGGGCTAGACTCTGCTGTTGGATAAATATCTGTATCTGTGATGCCATGCCAGTTAAATATAACCAGTGCTCACAAAATGAATTGGAGTCACAATTAGTAAGCAGGTCATTGTTTTGCAGGCTTGAGCGATTTGGAAGCAGGTGCAAGTGGACTTGCCAGAAACGAATGACTCAGTGTAGTTGTAAACAATATTTCCCAAAGGCATTGTAGATTTGAGTCGCTTCATTCAGCTTTTGAGGGACTGCAACTTGAGTTACATTAGACACAATTCAACTTCAATGTAGCTCAACCACACATAATGCAATATAAGGGCAACAACACAGTCCAGTTGTTCAGAGCGTGTATGAGAACTCTGTGTTCCCAGCATGAAGACCTGGGCATTAGAGGTTGGCGGGTCAAGGTAGTTCGCCAAAATTTGGGAGGGCTCACTTCTAATGAAGTTGAGGTTGGACTTGCTCAGTACCCGTTGTGAGGGGGACTGTAGCATCGTCGCTTTGGAAAACGAGGTTCCAAAAGCGACTTGTTTGCCCTCTGGGGGCTTTTTCGTTTAAGTTGGGTTCATATAGAGTTTGCGAGAGAAGATAGTTGAGCAGTGTTTGTCCGTGGGGATCTGTTGGGGGTCAAAAATGGGGGATAACGTGAAAAATACCTTGTTCAGATGTGCACACCGCGTGCACTACTCTGAGACAATATACAAGTCTCTGCTTTGTCTCTCTTCTACCGCCTTTCCCCTTTGAACTGGGTGATAGTCGATTCGACTGGCTTTCCCAAAGGTGGGATAACCGCAGATGGCTCGACGAGGGCCTAACGGCTCAACGTGGGTACGGCTCGCGAAGGATGTGAGTGTGCCGGTCGTTGTCCAAGGTATCCGCGATTTGGTGTGAGACGCCTTGATTCGTTCCTCTCTGCGTGAGCAGCGGTTTGCGAGGTCAAGGGGACAGGTTAGTGTGGTTAGACGTTCAGTATGAATCGTCTGGAGGATGTGTGGTCAAGTGTCTTTTGACAAGTTAGTGGGTTAGTGGTGTGTGTGTGTGTGGGTCAACAATATATTGGGGGGAATCGGTTTGCACTAGAAACTAGTGGGGGAAAACCGCTCCAAGATTGACTGTCTACTGCTTTGAGACCCAGATCCTTTTATACTCTGCCAATAACCCCTTTGGACCTTCTCTACATGTCCACAGTCCGCTCCCTCGGCGTTCCATAACGATCTAGCCCCATGGCGGTGTGCTTGCGCCATGTTTCATCCCACCGAGTTATGGTGCTCGTCGGAGGAAGTTGCCTTTTTGGGCCCAAAAGTTGTTGGGACGCAATGCCCGACGAACTGCTACCTTCCTAATCCGTCCGAAGTCCGTGCGGATACGACGTCCTGAGGCTGAAAAGAGGTGAAATGTGTACGATATGTCGGCGTGAGCGTGTTGGAAGTGCTGTGCGCTCCGGCGGTCGATCCTGTTATGGACGAAGGCACTCCCATCTGCCAGATGTCGTTGGAGGTGTGCCGCCCACGATGCGAGGTGCGAGAATGGCGTCCGAAATGTGTAGATGTGGGGAATGTAGGGCGCGGTGAGCGTGGGTGGTGAATCTGGGTGTTGTGGCCGTGTCGTCGTATTTGCTGGGGCAGACACAGCGCATGTGGCAGCCCCACACCGTATGTTGCTCTATGGGACCACTGCGGTTATACCTCTTCCTTCTTTCCATTCTTCTTTCCTTCCACTATAGACCACATAACAGGAGCCGGACAGTTGTATTACAGCATATTAAGATACTCAGTTTGATGGTTTAACATGTTTGTAGGTAAGTTAGAAAACATTAAAGCTGAAGTAAGGTGGAATTAATGCAGGTCCAACCGCCCAGGTGGTTGAATTTGAGTTGGACTAATTGACCCCATTATCCTACATCCTTCTCGTCAAACAGCAATAACCGCTCCAATGGTGCAACATAAATTCAGGATATTGATTGAAATGTGTTCTGAGTTTGAACATCTACCATTAAAGCCCAGAAACATACTCACAATCAAGGTGGGATCACTGTACTGAACAACGGTTTTCCTGTCCTTGAGTCCATACAAATCTGAATCTTCATTTTCAAACAGCAGTGAACAGTTTGAATAGCCGCTTTTTGGGAAGCTTGTGGCTTCTAAAATCACGGCCTCAGCAATATTTTGGTTGAAGCTGAAAGTGGTGTAAACTAAAATAGTGTTCAAGTACCTTCGTTGAAAGCGGCTTTGGTTCACCTGAGGGTGGTGCTCAGCTGGTGTCAATTATTCATCTTGTTCTGCCATCTTCCCCAGCACTCAGTAAATTGATTTGCCATGTAATTTATGTTAAAACCCTTCACTAACAGTTACAGTGAGGACCAGTGATTATCCCTTTCAAGATCGGATACAGGGTCTGGCCAAAATTTGAAATGTCGGCCACCAAGGTGAGCACAAAGTCTGGACAAAACTGAAGACAATGTGGCCACCACAGATTAAAAGTCCGGACAAATGGGCCAAGTCACCAGAGGTCAGAATCAAAGTCTGGACAAAGAGATCTCGGATGACTTCGACCACTGATGGACACAATAATTGCCTAACTTGTATGAACTTGAACAATGTAATTCAGTCCAATATGCTGGGTTCCTTGCAGCGTAGAAATTCTTATTTGTTCCCGGTTACCACAACACTGAACTCCTCTATCTGTGATTAGCATTATGGAACCCATTCGAAACAACGACATTCTGCTTTGCACACTTACCTTCCAACTCCATCTTGACTGTTCTTTAAGGACCATGTGAAGATTGGGGTGTGCACTCAGATGATCTGCTCAACGGAATAAAAAAGTCTGGCAACTGCTGCTGCCAGCCCAAGTTCAAGGGAAGTCCAATATCAACATTGGAGAACTTGAAGAGGGCACGGAGGACATAGAGTAATATAATAATTTCTTTCCTACTCATTTGACCTTGCAGGATAAAAATTTAGGTCTGGACACGGACAAAATGTTCAAATGCTTAAAAATCGTACCCGACCTTAAAAGGGATAATCACCGGTCCTTGCAGTGGGATGTCGGACACTGCGGGCAAACACCATGACAGTCAGATTTTGACCGCCACGGTGACGGTTGGTTCACGTTCAAAACCTTGATACCTTGCGTCATCTGTGATGCACCATGAGGTTAATGCATGTTTGATTTCATAACTTGTTATCTTTTTTACGTGAAGTGCAAGGCAATACGGCTCAAAATATCCTTCGCAACTCTTCTTGTTCATTTTGAGTGCTGATTTCCCTACCCATGCCGCCCAAAAAGACAACCAGCCTTTTACCCCAATTCTACTTAGTACAGTGGGCCCAGTCTGGAGGGGTTGCTGTTTATTTAAGAACAGTCTTCACCTTTGTTCCTACATGCGTCCGCCTCGTGGCCCATCATCAAATACATAATACAGTAAAAATTCAGCCGCTGGGCGACCGTCCAGCAACCGGCACCGTGGCGGTCAACATTTGACCATCACGTCATTTGCCCGCAGTGGGAACCAAGCTTGAAGCTCAACGGCAGATATTTCAGCTTGGATTGCATTGAACTTCTTATTCTCTGGTTATTGAACTCTCAAAACCTGCCAGTGCAGGTCTACTACAGCTATTAGATTTGTAAGTGGAGCTCCTCAATGGATACTTGTATCAGAATGAAGGCTGTATCCTCTGGCAATTTTCAGGCTATACAAATATATCGAAATTGCCTGTCTATATTTTGTGCTCGTACATCACAAGGGACCTTCAATTTTGTGATCAAAACACCCGTTAGGTTGCTTCCAGAAGGAACGGTGTGCATTATTTCGGGAAACCCTGGACCGTGGCTCAGGAGGATATAATCGACTCAAGATTTTCAGGATTCAGGCACTCTGTGTCATGCAGGACATCTAAGAAAAGATAAGCCAAGAAGAGTAACAGAATTTTGGAAATAATCATGTCGCAGGGGTGGGCTATAGCACACCAACTGTCCCACTGAATATAATCATGCCTTGAATCAGTGTCGACTACACAGCGAAAATATCACGAATGCACACACAGTTCTCTCTGCTTAAACGGAGTCACGGTCATTAACTAGCATTTCACAGGCCTGCGGTCAGGGCATAAGATATATATAGTATTACACTGAAAATACATGAAATGAAATTGCCCGTACCTTGGCCTTGATATCCCAGCCCTGTCTTTTCAGGCAGGTCTCAAAGGTCTCCAATCATTTGGATCAATTGTGCCAGATACATAGGATTCTCTAAGCTTGTTAATGACAATCATGACACAATGTCCGTGGCTTGATGAGGAAGGTCTCATCAATATTTCTGAGCACGGTTTTCACCTGCTGCTCAATCCAAGAGTCGAGCATCCTTGCCTGAATATCATTGGGGAGGCTGATATTTAACGCCTTGTACTATTTATTGCCCTTGGGGCCCATATCTAATCGCTTCGCGGCCAATGGAATGGGCATCCGAAATTAGAGTATCCAAAGGACCTTTTGGGCCAGTTGGTTATGCTGTCCATCGCTTGCAGTACCCCTCTTACATGAGGTCGCAAGTTCGAACCACGGTGTATAATTGGCTTTTTTGTCGGTTTAAACAGTGTTTAAACCGTCCCGTTTAAACACGGTCCCGTGCGCCGCTTGCGTTAAACATGTTTAGATTAAACACACGTTTAAACGGCAATTTGCGTCTAGACGCAAATTGTTTAAACAATCGTCCTATAGATTCTTGTGGCTGGGCTTTGACTTGGGGGTCGGTTGTGTTAAAGGCTTGAGGGTTATTGAACATTAAGGCATGAGGGCTAATAAGAATTGAGGCTTAATATTTATCAAAATTCAAGACCTATTCTACACGATCTTGGCGTTGTGGCCCCCCATAATTTTTTTTTCCAATTCTTGCGCCATGTGCGCCTGTCTAATTTTCGTGATTTTGTGCCAAGATGATTCAAATTGGAGGGAAGTTCAATCGCCATCTCGCCAAAAAAAACAAAACAGCCAAAGTCGGACTGCGGATTTGCTAAGGTACTACAAAGCGCGTTCAAAAAAAGAATTAAACGCCTACGAAGCGGGGGAAAAAGAAAACAAGAGGGCGTCAGATTCAGTCGGTGGTGGGAAGTCGATTTATACGCACATACATAGGCATGCCCGCCATCCCGGCCTTCATGAGCTCAACGACGGATACCATCAACGGCTTTCGTTGCGAATCCTGCTTGGGAACTTTGGCAGGCGGCGGGGCCCGTATCCGTCGAAGGGCAGCCAGTGACGGTGCTGGACAAGGTATTTCACCTACTTCAAAATGAGTTCAGGCGAGCCATACATAGGTTGAATGCTTCTAGTAAACTATTACACCATGAAGTTGACATGTACTCCCGAGTTGAACGGTCCCGAGATATCTTCGGTCACAAACCCTCACGCGAATAAATGCAATTATCCTGGTTCAAGAATTATTCTGACTCAAGTGAATTATTCCGGCACAAGTGAATGACTTGTGACAGCCAACAATATGAAGGGGTTTGTGGAGGATGTCTGGTATTTGATACGAAAACGTCGAAATATTCAAGATTAGCTTGGCAGTGCACAATTCCGCGTCGGTCTGCTATAGAATCGCGATTGACGGCCGTTTAATTTTTGCCTTCACGCACAAGAGAGTGAGCTGCTTGCTGGGCTAATTCAAAACCAAGCTGGTTTCGTGGAATAGAATCATAATACAATTACAAGGGCGAATCATTCTCCACAACATTAACGAGCATGCTCAAAATCCCCCTCTTACAATTCCATGTCCCCCTCATCGACCACTTCGATCTTTCGACACATGGTGAGTGGTTTGCTGAACGGCAAGGATTAAACTTACTGCGTCACAGTGAATAAGATTAATCAACCTATCAATATCCACCAGGGGATACCCAAGTTCAATCGCAACGCCTTTGTTGGTAGGGTCGAATCCCTTGGTGCGATGAAACTTGGCGATACAGTCATAGACCTCTTTGCTCCACTTCTTTCCGACTGTTTGGGCCCGAAAATGGATGTGTGGAAGGGCGAGTTCCTCTAACGCATCCTGGGACAACCGCTCAATTCCGTTGGGATCAAATGACCAATAATATGTTTCTTCTTCCGGAGGAAGGTGAACAGCCAAGTAGTCCCCTGAATCATCTATGTTGGCAGGGAACAAGAAAAGGTAGACATCATCCCTTGGGGTTTCGACCATGAATGTTCCTTGTAATGTGAAGTCGTCCACATCAAAAGATATTGACAATCTCAAATTGAGACTGTCAATTATAACTGAAAGATGAGTCAGACTCCCGTGAATTGTATGAATTTTCACATACAATATTCATCTGAGGGGAGATATCATTGAACTAAGGATTGAATGTTATGTTGAAAGGAACTTACCTGCATCCATGCCTGATTTATCCATGACATAGTTTGCCTGTGAGAGCCATGTTTTTAGAATCATCTGGTTTGCATTCACAGTCCAGGATATGTGTTTCTTCAAGACATGTTCTGCATCAATAGGTAAATCTGCTAGCGCAACACTAGGTTTCCGTCAGCTCTAGTCACAAGTGAAAATAATAGAGAGTACTTACCGTGTCCACCCATTCGGTAATGTGACAGGGCTTCCATTAGGGGAAGAAGAACCCAGCTGTGTATTTCCATATTCCCAACTGTTTGCATCTACATCCTGCAATCCCAGACTGTCCGATAGAGAAATCTCGGAAAATGGATTGAACTGTGCATGGCTAGATGTGGGCGAGGAGAGAGATCCAAGCAGAACAGTGCCTGGATCAGCGACACCAGTCCTTTGCGACTGGCTAACAGCAGCAAATGTGTGGTGAATATCATCAAGAGATATGGTGGAAAGAAGTCTTTCCTCCAAGTTGGTGTCCGATGTGAGATGAACTCTGGATGAGAAGGAGGCACCTGGTAGTCCCTCGGGAATGTCTGTGGGATCTTCCTCCTCATTGCCAGTAACCTCAATGCACAACTGCCCACTGGAGAGACAGATCCACAACACCGTGCCCAGCTCCAGCTGGTTCCAGCAACCATGTGAATCCCGGACAACTAGCCATTGTCCGGTGACGTCCATCCAGTGAGCGAGTGCGGCCTTGAACTTGTCAGTTTAATATATATATCCTCCATGCGCTGACCTTACATCGAAGTGCTGGGACTGTAGTCAAATTCACTGTGAGGTGCATCTTTGCAATGAACAAGGAGAAAGAAAACACACCAATTCATTCTCGACAAACCCTGATACTAGCGGAGATTGCCGATGCATGTTTCTAAACTTATCCAGCGGCATCAATCCTGCAATAGGATGAAAATTGCGGGTGGAAGAAGGGAACAGAGCTTTAATTACTGTCGTGGTAGATTAGAGCCTTGAAGCGAGTGCTCGAAGTCACCCCGAATAACTGAACCAAAAAGGGATGCCTGGGGTTGAATATCAGATAATGTTGAACCCTCTTCAGACGATATCATCACCGGAAGTCTTCACGCCGTTCCGCATGAGCCCTGTGCTGCAGGAATTGTTTGAGGACAGCGCACTAATACGAGAATATAGCTTGCCTTTTCGAAGTCAGATCCTTGGTACACGACTGCAGTGAATTCCTCTTGGCTCCCATGGATGCGTGCTTGATGGACTTCCCGAAAGCCGACTACCTTGGGAACCCGGCGTTTCACAACTCCAGTCCTCTTGTGGCGAACTCCATGATATTCAACAATATTTTGCTTGGTCACTTCTTTCAAGAGGCGGAGATCGCCCAGTCTTACACGCCGAAAATCTATTCCGGGATGTAAGGGTAGTTGCACAAATCGAGGCGAACAGGGAATCTCACCGCTGTCATCCAAGTTGCTGGCATTCGCCTGAATAATAAAAGTGCTATCGCTGATTGTGAAATTCTGGCAATTGTTGAGTATAGCGCAACTGGCACACATCATCAGCACCGCCGAATGCAGAAACACAGATAGCTCGCGACCTAGCTCCTTGAGTCATGATTTCGGCCGCCGGGGACCTCAGTGGCTTTGGATGGGCCTGCTTCCGCAGGCAAGGGCGGGTAGGTCGTGGTGGTGGAAGAAGAGAGGCGTAGAGCAGGCTGTGCCTGACATGGGGAATGTCAATGGCATTCGGACATTCAAGTTTTTAATGTCCGAGTCCCACTATTGCCCACTATTGATATCTCGCTTAAGGCTAAGCCACCATAAGTGGAACTCAAGAATGACACTCAGTGCCAAGAATGGGACTCAGGGATTGGCACATATCAACGGGTTTAAACTCCGCCCCATCAGCGTCGCAGGCGCCAGCACCACGTAGTGGGCCCAACGGCGAGCGAAAAGGCTCCGCGCAGCGAGTCCTAGCGGCGAGCATTAAGGGGCCAGCGGGGAGCCTCCCCCGCTTAAGACCCCATCAAGAAACTCTGAAAAAGCGGCGAAGACTTGATAATAAAAATAAAATATGCACTGCGTTCCGTGGCCGGATCCACCGAGTTGGTGGACCTGGGCTGACGTCAGTGGACCTGTGCCAATCCGGCTCGGCAGAGTCCGTGGAGCCAGGAAGCTGCCGGGTCGGCACGGGTCGGCACAGGGTCGGCACAGGTCGGCACAGTTTGTGAACTCGGTGGACCCGGCCATGAAACGCAGTGATGATGTGTTGCGCGGCGCCAGCTAAAAGGCAGCGTCTGCGAAATGGTGGTCTGGCTCCCCCAGAATGCCGAACCCCTTCCGGATGGCAGGGTACTACTCCCAATCATCTCGTACTGTTGGACTCGGCATGACATATTTATTTTTGAACCTGATGGTTGTCTAGAGTGGTGATGCCGTTGAGGCTGTATGACAGCTCGACGGGGTGCACGAAGAGATGAGCACAAGCCGTTTCAGTGCTGGAAAGGAACTTATTTGCGCTAGGACCGTCTAGCTAGCAGCACTCAAAAGAACATTCAGCCTATTCAACATCTCTGGCTCATACACAAAAATAAATAGGAAAAACTATCATGAGTAAGTACACTACGACATTGCAGTGAACAGCATCTCCTTTTGTCGTCTCCCCGCGGTACTCATGAGCAACGACGCAGGAAGTAATACGGCATGAGGCTAGAGACCTTCGAATTCGTGCGTTAAAGCCACTGTACAAATATATATGCAGGTTCATTCATTTTATTTTTTCGCCAGCGCCACGGACGCGAGACCGATGATGCGGACGACGAACATCCATTATGTTCCCTGCGCACCGAGGCAACGGTCTGCGGCCCTGTGCCGAGGTGTGCCGAGAGCCCGAGGCAAGCCACGTGGCGATGACGGACTCCCGGAGGCACATCTCGGCAGACCTCGGCACAGCTTGTGCGTCCCTGCCGCGGTTTTTATTTCAATACTGTAGCACCTTCAGTTGTTAGAACTTTCCGATTTTTCTTTGACATACCTCCCCACTTCTGGGGTCTAGTCACCCATAACATCCTTTTTCCAGATCTACATACGGCGTGCAGACCAGATCATCTAGAATCCAGATGAGCATTTATAAAAGAGGCACAACAACTTTAGTAGCACGTGCAGAGCAGGAAACTGTTTTTGATGATTTCCTTACGATCGAAAAATGATGGCACTGAAGTCCCCGCTCGGTGACTTTCTTGTGGGACACACTATACGGATTTGGCGTCCGGTGTTCAGAAAGAATTGACGTTGCTTGAGAATTGGCTCTTCAGTCTTGTCTAAAGTAGAAAAATGCTTGTCTGAAGTAATTGTCGGACTGAAACAGAGGTTGATATTCGGGAATATATTCTCCCCGGCCTCTTGCGCGAAGCAGGCCAGAATAACACGCCCAAGTCGACAGAATGGCGAGCCTGATCATGGCGGGAAGTCGTAAGCCTGTTTGAATTTTGATTCCACCCTCCCCGATTTTTGAAGCAACCAACGCCTTTTCTGATAAGCGCCCAAACAATCTAATCTAAGCGCCCGCAGCAAACCAGAACATCAACGACAAACAACAGCCAAGGAAATGGCGTGGCGCAAATGCCAAACTCTCGATACAGCTCGCCCTCTCGCTGGTGCCTCAAGCGCTCGCGGAGGATAAATAATGCACAGGGCGCTATGGCGGCAAATACTACGACCTCAGCCCGCTCAAGGGGTGCGCGCCGCTGCAGGAGAAGTGGCTTTTTTTATTGGCTTTGCGAAACAGGAAAGACCACAAGCTGATGACGCCGGGCGGGCACGACGTTGTTCTCAGCGCATGTCAGAGCGTCAAGCAGGAGATGTGGGGCCGTAAGCTCGAGGACCCGGCGAAAGTCGGCGGGTTCATGCACGGGGATCATGGGGACATGTCGCTCTTGTCTCGTGCGTACATCCATTTGACTCCTATTCCGTACCCCTACTAACATGTCCACCACCGCAGCGCCCTCGCCCTCCTCGGCGCGTACCTCGTCATCGGCACGCTCTACAACTTCTTCGCGCTGGGCCTCGGCGGCATGGACGCCCTCCCGCGCTTTTCCCTCGCGGGCATGCGCTACCACGCTACGGAGGCTCTCGTGGGCCTGCGCGAGTGGTTCGCGCGCGAGGGCTGGCGCGACTGCACCTCCGGGGGCGGGCGCGGGCGCGGCGGCGGATACGCGCGCTGGGACAACAGCGAGGGTGGCGGGGTGCCGCGGTAGGACGCGCCGAGCCGCGGGGACGGCGGCGGATGCAGCGGCGGAGGAGGCGTGGGTGGCCTCGTGCGCGCGCGCCCCCCGCCGCTGCACCTGAGGCTCGACTTCTTCCTTCGATTTTTCAACATCAGCGGCGCGCATCACCGCTCTCGAAGTTCTTATTCGATATTTGGACGTCCCATGATCCGCCTCTCCAGCTTCATACTACCCATCCATCCCTCCGGCTCGGTCCTTGCGTTTGCGGCGCGCAGCGCCGCTTTCGGAGATTTTATTCGCTACTTAGACAAATGGAGATTCCCTATCGATCCCGCCAAGCCTTCGCGCCGGTTCCGATTGTTTATTCGATTTCTGGCCGTCCCGTGACTCGGCTCAGCAGCATTCCGCTCCCCACTCATTAACTCTCTATTCGATTTTTCGATTTTTGAGCCTCCCGCAAGCAAGGCCGGTGAGTCTTCAATTTATCTCATCCGACTCGTTTTCTCAAGTAGTGGCCGTGCGTAGTACGACTTTGGCGATGTTTGATTTGCTTCTCGACTTCCCGCCAGCACGTCAGCCACTTGTCTCCTCGCGCGACGCACTCGAAGTTTTTGCGTTTTGATTTTTGGGCGTCCCGCAAGCGAGGGTGGGGCGAAGTCTGTTTATTGTTCGAGTTTTGCACGCCCTGCGAACACGAATCTGGTACGTTTCTTACACTTTGAACGCATATAACGATACTAATATTTTTTTATTCGATTTCCCGGCTTCCCACGAGCAAGGACCCGCGCCGCGATTCTGGTGAGTTTTGTTATCCTCTGATTTTGTTTCTGCTAAAAATCAACTGTGATTCAGGGCATACGCCCCCGGGAATCCCAAAAACAGTGCCTTCTACCGTGCAACCTCGATTTTCTGAGGCCCCGGCTCCAAATAGCGACTTTCCTTGCACTCAAAAAACCCGAATTTTCGCCTCGAATCACCGTTCTGCACATTCTATTTCGGTTTCTTTTTTCGCCCAGCCCGCAAACTCAAAGTCGACATGCCTCAAGAGCCACGAATATTCCCACCACAGGAACTTGAATCAAGCCCGTCATTCTGCCGGCTTTGTACTTTCTTTAGCCGGCTGCCTTCCCGCCCAGAAGGCAGCGCGGAGCCGCCCACGGGAATTTAAATCAAGCCTTCTGCCGACTTTTCGTGTCTCATTCAGATTTTTCTTCGCGCTTCGAGGCTGTACAAGCTCCGACCCACCTTTAAAATCCGCGCTGGCTCAGGTATCGAACATCGGTGCAACTTGGCACATCACTCGCGCGATTTTTTTTTCGGCCCGCTGGTTGGTGTGTCGTCTACGCGATTTGATGTGTCTCCCGCCGTCACGAGACGTGCAGGCGGGATATTCGGGGCGGGAGGCGGGATCCAGCCGTAGTTCTATATCTTGAATTTTTGTGATACCTAGTCAATAAAATTCCTGACTTCATCTCCCCATCGACTCGCCTCGCCTCGCACACATTTGTTTGTTCGAAGAGACACCAGGGTGCCTGCGCATCGAATTTACTCATTTCTTGCCTTGAGCGTGCGCCGTACTGACATTCTCAAAATTCCACCGCTTGACTTTGCTTTGCCACAGTTCAAAATCCCGTGCGCATACAGGATCCTTTTCACCGGAGAAATGTCTTGTGGGCGTCCTCTCCTCCACATCGTGATATGCCCTCGTTCCGGCCTTGATTCCAAAACGCGTCCTCCTTGCCACTCTATCACGATTCTTGAGCGACGAGTTTTTGTGTTAAGGCTCAACCTCAACCTCTCCGCGTGACAAAAGGAAATTCAACATTGAGAAAAGTAAATGAGCAAAATGCATGGCCTAATCATCAATCATCAAACCGATATCCGAACGCCTTCCTTCTAGTTGGTCTGATCGGATCAGCCCACTGCGAGAATTGGGATAAGTTCTCGACATCGTCCAGGCCGTCGATAGTGTTTCCATCCCGGGCTATATTGATCAGCAGTTGTATGCGTTCAAGTTGGATAGATTTCAGGAGTGGTAAATGTGATCCAAGTTCTACCAAGCTGGCCAATTGAATAAGCCACTGCTTGATAGCTGCCCTATGCACCAGTGCATCGCAGGCTTCGTGCATCTTCGCGAACGTGGCTGCGGCGTCAAGGAGGTTGTCAAATTCAGCCACGAGTTCCGCGTCCGGAATGCGGGATGTGCACCGTCCTGCGAGGTCGATAGCACCGGACACGAGCGAAATGAAGAGGTTTGCATCGCCGTTGGCCGTGCCAGGCAGTTTGTCGACGGCGCACCGCATCACGCTCGCCACAATTAACATATCCTCTGCGCAGGTTTAAGGTTAGCGTACTGCGATATTTGTATTATTCAGGTCCTCACCGTGATTCTTAAGGAGACGATAGTTTGCCGCGTTTTCGGCAAATACTTCAAATACTTTGGCCAGGAACATACTCGGTGATTCCATGGTGGGGAACCACAGGGATAATTGGTCCTGACTGAGCCAGCAGCAGCTCATAACAACGGGGAGAACTTCGTAGAGGTAGCCATTATGCCAATATCTATTCCAGAAACAGGCTGCCTCGAAAATTATTCGCAGGTGTGCCCTTTGCGCTGGGCTGGGATCAGGTAACGGATTGAGAAGTGGGGAGTGATCACAAAGAAGTTGAAAGACTCTGAGTGAATTTCGTTGCAGTGCGTTTCCCCACCAACGCATATTTGTCTCGGTGAAGAGATCGTCTCCAGTGACTCCACTATGTCTGACGCTACAGAGTGTTGCGCAGACAGCCTAAAGTAAGAGATTATTAGTTGTGGCAAGAAATAGGGTCATTAACCTTACCGCAGGGGAACAAATAGTCACGATCATGACGTCTATACTCGCGATGGTGCTATCAGCTAAACCAATTCCATCATCGTAAGCCTTGCGGAAGCACAGTGCTAATTCTTGCAATGCGCCAGGTGCATATTTGTCATGATTTATGTTTTCAGCGAAGGTGTCGTTCATGGCAAACGACATCCAGTGGGTAATGGCGGCGCCGACGGAGTGCTCCCCGCTCCGCACAGCAGACTGCATAGTAGTGAGCAGCTTTGTAAGACAACTCAAATGATTTTTTTCTGAGCCAACTTCCGTGACGCCCATGTGACCGACAATCTTCCGAGACCAAAGGCGTATACAAATCGGGGAAACGGAGAGGAATGCCGCTGTCTCCTGCTCCATAGGATTGGGGATGAGCGCCTCTGTGAACGAGTCCAGGGATGTTGTGTCAATTTTGAGGAAAGCGAGGTTTTCTTGGGCGCCAATATGGGACAGAGTAGCAGCCATGCTCAACTTCGTGTCTAGTGGGAGGCGTAAATCACGTCCCAATAGAATTTTGGCAAGTAGGGTGAGTCCTTGCGGGATCATTTGGGGTTTCTCGTCGGCGGCGAATTGTTGGCACAACACAAGATGCAGGGAACAAAAGATCATGATGATCGGCGTCTCGTCCTCGCTAGATTTTCCTTGCTTCGACTGAATTGATTCCAGGAGACTTGCATAGATTCGCCAGTAGACCTCTGGTCCAATAGCGGTCCGCAACTCGGTAATATGAACTTGTCTGTCCGCAATTTCCAGGCTGGATACACGTCTCAAAAAGCCGCATATGGCCTCTGCGGTGTCCCTCGCCTCGGGAAGGCTAACAGCACATTGGTAAAGTGAGGGAACGAGGGATGATTCCCAAGAACCCAGAGTCGCGTGGATCCAGTCGAGCGCACGGATTTTGTACATCCTGGATTCCGAGGAGCGGGAAAGTGTGGCTGTAAATGCGTCGATCCAGGTGTCTGTAAATGAGTACACCTCGGACGCGGGGGGCTGCGAGAATAGGCGCTGAAGCCGCTTCGAAATATAGAAGAATAACCAGGACTGTGGCGAGCAAAATGCACATAGCTGGAAGAAGGAGGGCAAGAGTGTCGTGGCCAGGAAGAAGAGTGTCGAAATGCCGACCCAGACGGATATTATAATGGCGACCGTCGTATTTAGGGTCCAGATAAAATATACGAGGCCGTCGAAAAAGAGAAAAAGGGCCAATATCAACTGCACTGGGAGGTAGTCGATGATGGTGGGAACCCCCCAGCGTCCAAAGGAGTCGAATTTGAGCTGCCTGAGTGGCACTCGTTCCCGAGGTGATTTAGCAGTCGAACAGGTCACCAGTTCGTACTCGCTCAGCCACTGCTTCGCGAGGATCGCGCCAAGGACAGTGTTGAGACTGAGAATCAAACTGGAAAACCACAAGGCATTGATGCAAATCGAGGAGGTAGAGACCGTCGGCAACGTGGAGGCCCCGCTCGACGCCCCGCTTAATCCTTTGTAGGAGTCGATCACAAAGGCGGTGACCACAGCAGAGAAGAGAGATGCCTGAAAGAGGATTGATTTAAAGACACTGGGGTAACTCCAGAACGCACGAATACGAGCAATGTATCCATGTCTCCTCGCAAGGATTGAACCATTTCCAAGTCAAACGTCCGCGTGGCATTAGCACATTTCACCCATTCGGAGCCTAGAGAATCCGGGGGATTCTTCGAGTTCGAGGTGGGGATATCTTCGCCACTCCACACTCGAGTGCTGAAGGAAGAAATCAGGGTCAGCTGTAAATGCTATATAATTCCATCGTGCCTATGCGTTTGATGTGCAACTTTCGGGCTTGCATTAAACTGCACCCGGGCCGCCATAATAGGGTTTTTCAATCCAACGATGAGGCTAAACACGGGAAGAAAGAAGCTGTAACACACGGAGCAAAAGTCGACAAGATTTTAAGTGCCATAGAGGCACCCCAGCAGGCATTCCTAGTGCGGGCTGACTACACCTTTGCCGGAGGTATCAAATCCCGGAGGTACCAATCTATGAGCTCAATATGAACTCCCTGGGCTGACGTGCCCACATTAAATTGTAATGAAATGAATGACGTAGAGAATTTACTACAAGCAGGACCAAATAGTACTCTGGCCAGGAGCACTCCGGAGACCAACAGAGTGAGTGGGTATGCCGGGGAACTTCAGATTGAGGCGATGTCGCGGTCCAGATGAAGGTTGAAGAAGACAAGTTCTTTCCTTGTTCTTTGGCCGGCCCGCTCAAAGCCCGCCATCCTGCCTGGGAGGTTCTGCCCTATGACGACGCTGCGACCCTCCTCCGCATTGCGCTCCATTCAACAAGTGGGCATACACCAGAAGGATCATATCTATTTCTCTCCCATCGCCGCACTCGGAGCCTCCACGACTCACATGGTGGGTCTCGGGGACCCACCTTCAGCCCAGCTTACAGTGTGATTTAATCCAGCTACAACTGTGATATTTACACTCTTTCTGTGGATCTTCTGATTAACAGGGCCATTTACCAGGCGAAATGCAAGGCCACACGGCGAACCACTGCAAATCTAACACGCGGTGCGGGGCGTGTGGCGCAACGGACCATCTGGTGCGCCTGCCTGCAGTTCAGTGATCTTTTCTCAGTGGCTATTAATGTAGAGAGCCGCCTGCCCATCTGCGACGGCGCTGGAACGCTGGAACTTGCTAATCACGGCATATGTTTCTAACTAACACTGATAGCTACGTATGTACGGTTGTGGCAAAGTACCAGGCGAAATGGAAGGCCACACGGCGAACCACTGCAAACGCGACACGCGGTGCGGGGCGTGTGGCACAACGGACCCTGCATGCAGTGAACTGATCTCAGTGGTTATTAATGTAGAGAGCCGCCTGCCCATCTGCGACGGCGCTGGAACGCTGAAACTTGCTAATCACAGCATATATTTCTGACCAACACTGATAGCTACGCAGGTACGGTTGCGGCAAAGCCAGACACCGTCTATCAGTGTGCATTGTGGAAGGAGGAATTCATTTGGTACAATTCCGAGTGGGCGCGGCCAGGAAGCTGTAACGGTCGTCCGGCAAAGCGCACACTCGCCAGACAATCTAATCTAGGCGCCCGCAGCAGACCTTCAGGCCACAGAACATCAAAGACAAACAACAGCCAAGAAATGGCGTGGTGCAAGCTCTCGCTACTGCTCGCCCTCTCGCTGCTGCCTAAGCCCTTGCGGAGGATAAAGAATGCACAGGGCGCCATGGCGGCAAATACTACGACCTCAGCCCGCTCAAGGGGTGCGCGCCTCGCAGGAGGAATGGCTTTTTTATTGACTTTGCGAAACAGGAAAGACCACAAGCTGACGACGCTGGGCGGACACGACGTGGTTCTCAGTGCATGCCAGAGCGTCAAGAAAGAGACGTGGGGCCATAAGCTCGAGGACCCGGCGAAGATCGGCGGGTTCATGCGCGGGGATCACGGGGACATGTCGCTCGGGTGCGCGAGCTCTTTTCGTTCGTTTGAGAGTCGCTCACTCACTAGCTCTACAGGCAAACGAGCACGCACCTGACCTTCCCTGGCACGACCCCGCGCCCGCAGCCCACGCTCTCCTCGGGCTCGCACTGCAAAAATGCGGGAGGCCTGCGTGTCGACCGCAATCGAGTTCGTCTGCGACCCCAGCGCGGCCCAGAGCTCCCCACGTCTCGTCGCTATACTGCCCCCCGGCGACGACGACGACGCTTGCGCCTTCTTTTTCGAATGGCGCACCACCGTAGGCTCTTTCCCCTCCTATCCCTGCTGCCCAACTAATGTCCTCCCCCACAGTATGCATGCCCCACCAGCAAGGGCAGCACCTTCGGCGGCTTCATGTGGTTCCTCTTCATCTCGTTCGTACATCCACCAACTCCTATTTCGTACCCCTACTAACGTGTCCGTCACCGCAGCGCCCTCACCCTCCTCGGCGCGTACCTCGTCATCGGCACGCTCTACAATTTCTCCGCGCTGAGCCTCGGCGGCATGGACGCCCTCCCGCGCTTCTCGCTCGCGGGCATGTGCTACCACGCTGCGGAGGCGCTCGCGGCTTGCGCGAGTGGTTCGCGCGCGAGGGCTGGCGCGACTGGACGTCCGGGGGCTGGCGCGGACATGGCGGTTACCGCGACTCCGTGCGCGCAGTGCGGTGTCGTCAGATATTGCGGAGCCCCAGTAGGTCGATACGGTTCCAAACAAGCACTGACTGAAATACCTTACAGTGCCAGGAAGCAGCGTGACAGGCAGAGCAGTGCCCGCACAAAAGATCTCTGCGTCCTCGTGGCACGCATTCGCAAGTGTCTTGATTTACGGCGTTCGCCTGGCTCCGCCTCTAATTCCGACGAGGATTACAGGCAAGAAGGCCGCCGCGTGGTCCACGCGGCGGCCTTCTTGCCTTCCACACGGCGTGGACGAACTGTGGCACAACATGAGGACGCCCGCGCTCGATTCAGCCCGCGTCTACCGTGAGAACGCCGTCCCGATACACACCTGTCGTGCGGTCTGGACGTATATGCTGCAGCTCAACCGCGCAATGGGGATTGCGACTGCTTTTCAGCTGCCCGTGAACAGCTTGCGCAAAATGACGGTGGTGCGTTTCGTGGTGCTGAGTGAGCATGACTGACGCGATGATTCTACAGACAAGGCGACCATTCTACGGACAGAGAAAAAAAGCTGAAACCCAATGAACACCTTTGACAACGCTACACAACTGCGGTGGAAGATCCTTTCGCCTTTGCCACACCCCCTCTACGTTTGTATGCGTCTGCCAACAGATCTTGCAAGAACTCGAACTCATCTATGATCTTCTTTGCCATCTTAGTCGTGATATTTCCCTTGGTCGCGCTGAGCATCGTCGAGTTGGAGACGATGTAGACACGTTGCTCGGGTAGTTCGGCGCCGCGGAGAATCTCCCGCACATTCTGCCTCGTTGCGCTCACAAAGTGTTCTCTGGCCTCATACTCGAGCGCCGCGCGACTTCGAGCATCCTGTTCTTGATCGTCGCTTTCGTATCCCATCTCCCGCATTAGGTTGCGGACGTGGCTGTCCGCTTTGGAGCGGACGATGTAGCATGGGATTCCGAAGAGACGCGCGTTGCGGAGGATGGCAACGTCCGTCATGGTGAACCTGTTGTCAACGAGGACGACGAGCGCGTCGAAGACGTACAGCCCCTGTTTGTTGAAGTACTGCCAGTCTCGCACCTGCAGCGTGCCCGCGCCTGGGATATCGTACCAGACAAACGGGTTCTTGGGGTCCAAATCTGGGAAGCGAGTGGCACACAGCGTCGTCTCTGTAATGCCCGTCGCAGCGGCTCCCGCATCCCTATTCCGCAGGCCACGCAGAGCATTGATGAGCGATGATTTGCCACTCCCCGCGACGCCTGCTACAGCGAAGTGGTACAACCCGTCCTGGTACCCGATCCTGCGCTTGGCCTCTTCGAGGTCTGCGTCAGAGGGCATGACGACAGGCTGGGTGCCTTCGCGGAGCTGGCGCTCGACCTCCGTCTTCGCTTCGAGCGCCGCACGCGCTTCATCCGCTGCTACGCGCGCAGCCTCCTCTGCGGCACGCTGGGCCTCAGCGGCGAGCCTATTCTCTTCCTCTGCGAGCTGCTGCTGACGTTGCGCCTCCTGCTGTGCCGCCTCCGCCGCTCTCCTCGCCTCCTCTCTTATCTCCTGCTCGCGTCTTTGCGCCTCATGGCGCTCCGCTTCAGCCGCCCGCTCAGCAGCAGCGCGGGCTTCTTCGGCCTCTCTTCTGACGCGCTCTGCCTCTGCTTGTGCGGCTTCCATAGCGGCCTGCGCCTCTCGAGCTTGTTGAGCATACATCTCGGCCTCCCATACAAGCCTGTCTGCTTCCTCCCTAGCGGCTTGTGCTGCTCTGTCGCGCTCTTGCTGCTCCCATTGGAGTCTGTTTGCGGCTTCGATGTCGTTATGCCTTGAGGCGGCGGCACCCATTGAGATAGAGGTGCGGTCGAGCGACGAGAGCGTACAGCAATGCTGCAGCCCGGGTTCCAGTCTTTTCTATTACTGGCAGGATGATGCGATCTGAGCATGGGAAACGCGTGCCCGAGGTGACGTCGGCGACGGATGGTGTAGAGTTTGAAACCGATCTTCGCAGAACATGCAGAATACATACTACCATATGCCCAGCTGCCTTCTATTGCCGCAGCGCTCGTGCAACCCCTCTTCGACACGCTGGATCCCAGCTGCGGTGTATGGCAATGTTGCAGGCCGGCTTCTATTCTTTTCTATTGCTGATGGGTAACACATGCCCGTGCCCAAATTGTTCAAAGGTGACGTCGGCGACGAATGGCGATCTTCGCAGAACATGCAGAATAGTACATGCTAAGTGAAGTGTGCAAGATGTCGCTCACCCTATGCCCAGCCGCCTTCTATCGCCACAGCTGCTCGTGCGGCCCCTCTGCGACACGCTGGAGGCCTACATCCTGCCTCTGCAACTGCTTGCCTTTTTGTGTTCGTCTGGTACCTGCCCGGACTGCGATTGCTGTAATCAGCTCCTCTGGCCTGTCCGCTGGTACACGAAATTCTAGCAATTCTCTCAACTGTCTCTTTGGCTATTTGAGGCTGTTCCGAAGGTCTGGGGATATAAACGTGGATCTACGGGATTCACATAAAGCTATCCAACGGACAGATTCTATCTTGCTTTCTATCTTTCCTTGTTTGCGGTCTGAATCTACTGGTAGCTGAGATCTCCAGCCCGGTGACAAGATTGTGCTTGGAATTAAAATCTTCACCTCGACACACTGGTTCTGAGTGCTCTTTCCAAATATTGTTCATTCACCTACACCGCATTTACAGTCCGATTCCAGGGTGTCGAGGAAGCCAGATAATACTACAGCAACATTTCTGTATAATTGTATTCTCCTAAGTACTTGCGCGCCCTGGAATGATATCTGTTTACCGAATCTTATGCCCCGGGTTTTCCGGAGCGAAGCCGCGGTATGTCTTGTGCGAACTAGGAAAGTGCAAAGCTTTGATGGTGTCTGAGAGATAGATACAAGAACAATTCAGTACGCGTACCTCGCAAGAGTCCAGTACCAAAACCAATTTCGCAGGAGCTCGAGATTGTTGCGTGGTAGCTTGATCCTGGAGATAGGGTTTCTATCCGAGTAAAATTTTGGTGGCCTGGCGGAATTGATGAGACGAGTTCGACACATGGTCGAACAAGGAGACGCTAAATCAATGAAAACAATAGAGAGTAAATCTTGTTTGGTATATATCCAGGTATGACGCAGGGAAGGGTTTGAGGGATACACTAAACCCGCGTGCGTCCTTATTGCTGGCCGGTGGCCGTCGCGTTTGCCGTCGCGTTTTTCGATCAGATGTAAATAGAAATAATGGAAGAGCATGTCGGTGAATGTAGATAATCATTTGGGATTGTAACGATTGGAGCAATGGTGCGGTACAACAGCAGGAGGACGAGACGATGGCGGTGGGAAGGGAGACGCGAGCCCTCACGCCTGATCTGTCACACGACCCACCCTGACCTTTGAACCACACGAAAAAAAAAAAAATAGTTTCTTCAATAAATTTAACCTGGGAAAGTAATACAGCAGCAGCTCTACCTTCCCTTTCGGCATGTCCTTCAAATTAACCGACACCGTCTTAATGCACTTTTGTTTTTAGCTTCATATGCATGTCCCTCCGTCTACGGCGCAACGCGGTCCGACTACCCCCGTGAGACCGCCTTCAAACGGTGTCGTATCGCCAATTTTTTTGACATTGGCCACCATCCTCAACAACCGCCAGCCTTTCAATTGTGAGTCGCATTATTTTTATGATACTGTTTTACTGGTAGCTTGCGACGGTGCGCGGTAAGTAATCCTTATATCAATCACATTTAATTGTTCATTATTTCAATCCTAGACGCCGTCCTGAATACCACAGCGAAACTCGGACATTGCATCTGGTTTACGTGGACAGCACAATTGTCTTGCTCGCAATTCAGAGTGCCCATGGAAGGTCACTCAAGTGCGGAGTTAATGTGTCTTGAAAGAAATCCGTACCTCAAGATTAGAGGAACGAACTTGCCAGAAATGGGATCAGCAAACAGTCCGTCTTGATCCTAATATCCCACACACTGTTCATTCATCGCGTAGGGTGTAATTATAATAATTATGTAGCAGAAATAAACACTCTGGACGTGAAAGAAGTGAGAACGAAAGGGTGTCACGATTTGCAAGTTGCTATGTAAGAATGAGTGTTTGAAAAACGTTGGAGAGTGAACAAGAGGTATTTCATAATTACGATAGAACTCAGTCAATAACGGTAATAATGGGAATCGAGGGAAATGCTGCCAGATATGTCGCCACTGGTTCGCGTGTCTGGGCGATCGTCAAGGATACCAAAGTACAGCGAGAACGCAAGATGAGCGCATTGACCTCAGGAATGGGATTGCTTTCGGTAGGATAACTGTCTGAGATTGAAAGTTGTCGGAGAGCGGGAGTGGTGAGTGCGTCCAGGATGACTCGTTGACCCGAGAGGCCCTCATCATTATTGTCTCCTAGCTCCAGCGATTGCAGGCACATTAAAGGCCCCACAGGTAGTGGGACTTCTGTGTTGTAGCAGACCTGATCACAGCGAAACGCCACAAGAGTAGTGGCATGCTCCAAAATTGCGGCGCATTCGGCTGCATAAAGAATGCAGGCAGAGATTGTTGTCAACTGCGCCCACGGCAGTTGAATTTCGGAAGGTCCAAAGGTGTCTGAGAGGGTGGCATGCTTTAAACTCGGCGCATTACGGAAAGGTGATATTGAATCCCGCGAGTCGATCTTGCCCGCATAGTCGGTGGGACCCAAAGTCAAGGAATGGAGCGAAGGGAAGTCTGAACCAATTAATCGGAAACCTTGGATGGGCAGCCTGAAGTCGATGTATTCCCAGCGCTCGGAGTGAGGTATGACTGCCTCGACGAACGGAATCACATCGGTCTCGAGATCCGGTAGATCGTCAGTGAATTGCAAGGAAATCGACAACGGGCAATTTTTGGAGCGCAACAGCCAGGCTCTGAGCAAATCCAGTGCCATAGTCCAAGACACATCCCCATGATGCAATTCGATGGCTCGCCAAAGTCGTGGCGTGCTGAGTGCTATTTCGCGCCATGTTCGGCATATCTCGCCTAGTATGTGCGGGGAGGAGAGTCCAATGGCCGGTGGGCGTTCAGGGTAAGGTGGGAGGAAGTGGACGAATATTTCGGAGGTGATTTCAATGGGAAGGGTGAGGATGGGGTATGTGTAGGAGTCGAGACGCGTCTGCAGGTCCTGCCGTTCGAGCCTTGCAGCGGCGAGAGCTTGCTCCAGTTCCAGGATGCGGGTATCCACGTCCGATATGCTTCCCCGAATATCCGACCGCGTGGATCTCCCGCTTCGCGTCTCAGAGAGCACGAAGTCAAGATTAGGGTCGGTCATGGGTACTGGAGGCTGCGAAGAGCTCAGAGCTCAGTGGAGCAACTAATTGAGGTCTTACCAGTACTTCTTGAAAGCAGGTCGCAGAGGAGTAAATCAAGAGTAAATGCGATGACTCGTGTTTGTCTTCTTGTTTGGCATGGCACGTGTCTCGGATCAGTTTGGTTCCCGGCCTCGATTCCAAACAACGCGTCCTCCTTGCTTCCTCCCCTCTCCTCACTATTCTGGCGCCCTTCAATCCTATTGCTTTCACTTGATGCACAACTTGTGTCTGTTTCTCCTTCCTGCTCCTCGCAACCTCGAGGCAGAGGCCTATAACTTCAATGCCACCTCTACATATCCAGCCTTCCCCGAGACTCTATTCTTTGGAGCGTCATTTCGCCATATTTACCTGGTATCCACTCAATTGCAAGATATGGATGCCTCTTCCTCGCTTTTCCTGCTTTCGCGTCACTCCATTTGCCAGGAAGTTCTGCGGAGTTCGGAGAGCGGACGCATGGACAGCGACACCTAGCGACACCAAGACGCAAACGCCTTGCGAACTACGATTTAATCCAATCTCAGTGTGTGCGCATGTCGTTTCTTTATTCCGGACCCCTTGTGTTTTTTTTTCAGCTACATTTCAGTGCTTTCCGGATTCTCTGCTTCGTTCCTTCAGATCCATAGATCCGGCCGCCACGAATATATGTATACGTGTCGTCTGGTGCCTATTTCATCTTGTTTGTTAATTCCCTTTTTTCTAACGCGCATGTATTCGCCCTTTATCACATTTGTCTGGTGGATTGGAGCGCGTATCTCTTCTCTAATGCGCATATACTTACCCTGTCTCCCTCAGGTGCACCTATACTCGCAAATTTGTCTCCCCCGTCGACTGGCCGCACGCACAATTGTTTGTTCGAAGAAAGATTAGGGTGCCTGCGCACCGAATTCATTGATCTCCTGCACTGCTTCTCTGAGTGTGCGTGCTGACATTCTCAAAATTCCACCGCTTGACTTTTGCCACGGCTCAATATCCCGTGTGCCAACACGATATTTTCATTGAAGAAATGTCGTCTTCTCCTCCACGTCGTAAAACATCGGCTCCCCTTCTCGCTTCATCGAGCTACCGGCACTCTTCGTCCTCTCTCCAGCGCTTCATGATTCAGTTTGTTCGCTATCCCGCTATCCCGTCATATATTCCACCCTCTCCCTGATTTTTTGAAGCAACGAATGAGTGCGTGCCTTTGTCTGATAAGCGCCCAGACGACCTAATCTAAGCGCCCACAGCAAACACCAAGCCTCAGAACATCAACGACAAACAACAGCCAAGACGCAAACTCTCGCTACTGCTCGCCCTACTGCTCGCCCTCTCGCTGCTGCCTCAAGCCCTCGCGGAGGATAAAGAATGCACACGGCGCCATGGCGGCAAATACTACGACCTCAGCCCGCTCAAGGGGTGCGCGCCGCTACCTTGATTCGCACGAGGAATGGCTTTTTTTATTGACTTTGCGAAACAGGAAAGACCACAAGCTAACGACGCCGGGCGGGTACGACGTTGTTCTCAACGCATGCCAGAGCGTCAAGCAGGAGACGTGGGGCCATAAGCTCGAGGACCCGGCGAAGGTCGGCGGGTTCATGCATGGGGATCATGGGGACATTTCGCTCGGGTGCGGGAGCTCTTTTCATTCATTTGAGAGTCACTCACTTGGTAGCTTTACAGGCAAACGAGCACGCAGCTGACCTTCCCTGGCACCACCCCGCGCCCGCAGCTCACGCTCTCCTCGGGCTCGCGCTGCAAAAATGAGGGAGACCTGCGCGTGTTGACTGCAATTGAGTTCATCTGCGACCCCAGCGCGGCCCAGAGCTCTCCACGCCTCGTTTCCATACTGCCCCCCGGTGACGACGACGACACATGCGCCTTCTTCGAATGGCGCACCACCGTAGGCTCTTTCCCCTCCTATCCCTGCTGCTCAACTAATTAATATCCTCCCGCGCAGTACGCATGCCCACCAGCGAGGGCAGCACCTTCGGCGGCTTCATGTGGTTCCTCTTTATCTCGTGCGTACATCTACAGACTCATATTCCGTATCTCTACTAACGTTATTGCTGTCCGTCACCGCAGCACCCTCACCCTCCTCGGCGCGTACCTCGTCATCGGCACGCTCTACAACTTCTTCGCGCTGGGCCTCGGCGGCACCGACGCCCTCCCGCTCTTCTCCCTCGCGGGCATGCGCTACCACGCCGGAGAGGCGCTCGTGGGCCTACGCGAGTGGTTCGCGCGCGAGGGCTGGCGCGACTGGACCTCTGGGGCCGGGGGTCGGCGCGGCGGCGGATACACGCGCCGGGAGAGCCAGGGCAGCGGGGTGCTCCGGTGGGGCGCGCCGAGCCGCGGGGACGGTGGCGGTGGAGGAGGCCCGGGTGGCTTCATGCGTACGCGCCCGCCGCCGCTGCAGCGGAACGATAGTGCGACGGCAACGAACCCGGCGAGCCACCAGACGCAGGTGATGCAGCAGTCTGCGGGTGCGCCCGATGTCGGTGGGGGCATCAACGGCGGGGGCGATGCGCTCGGCGGCGGTGGTGGGGAGCTCCGCGGCGCGGCGGCAGGGCTGAACCCCGCAAGCCACCAGGCGCAGGTCATACAGGCGTCCCAGCAGCAGCAGCCGCGCGCGCCGTTCGCGAGCCACCAGACGCTGTCCGCGCAGGCTACGCAGTCGCCCGCTCAGGCCGCGCTCTCGCAGTTTGTGTCTGCGCCGTCGCAGTTCGCGTCTGCCGCACCGTCACGGGCACGGGCCCCGCAGACGCCGGGCGAGCAGCGCGCGTTTTTTGCTTGGGGACGACGAGGAAGACGAGGATAGCGGACCGGAGTCGGGGTCGACAGCAGGACCCGAGTCATCGGACTGACTAAATTGCGTCTTTTTCCTCTCTACGTTACGCACCGGGAAGAGCTGCAGGTAGAACAGGCCAGGTACGTTCTTTTTTTTGTTCTCTCCTCTTCTACTCACGCTAACTCCCCTACCAACGGCAGCTGCTTGCAGACCGGGCTGGGCGTCGTGGGAGAGCGGGAGGAGATGTGCGAGAACCAGGAGCGGGCCAGGTACGTTGCTTTTGGTTGTCTTTTCTTCTACCCGATGCTAACTCTGGCAGCTTCTTGCAAGACGGACTGGGCGTCGTCCGCGCGGGGATGCGGACGGTGCGGAGGCACGTAACAGATACCCTTGTTGTGCGTAGTCGAAATGAATATATATCTCTTTTCAATTTCCAATTTCATCGAGCTGGACGGGCCATTGTGAGCTTCTGCCCGTGGATCTGAGAGAAATAGGTGCTTCTCCGCTTGCTTTCCTTGCACGCTTTTCTTACCCAGGGCACGGTTGACACTCGGGGTGCGTTATACTGTCCTCGCACTCATTCACTCGCTTACTCGCCTTTGTTTAGCTGTGCAGTATGAAGGGGAGAAAATGTGCATTCTCAGCGCGCGTAGTCAGTACTTGGGATACTTGTGAGTAGCGTAATTATGCAATACATTGTTATGCTCTACGGCATAGAGTGCGATGAAGTACCGAGGTGCAACTACGTTCGGCGCGCGGAAACTCGGAAAAGCAAGTCAGGAATGATAAATATTGCAATTTCTAAGATACGAATGAATATCCTGGGGCGAAGGTTGGGAGCCGCCGACAAAAGCGATAAAATATACATTGCGGTGTTCAACATGGCATGAATGAATGCAAGAAGATGAACCTTCATGGGGAGACACGGTCCTTCAAAGCGATTGTCTAAGTCCAGACTCCGGTTGAAAAGACTTGACATGGTGAACATGCATGAATCTACCGTTCTCGATGAGTATAGAATAAAAGGAACGCAGTGACTAGATTAAGCGACACACCTCGGGTTGCCTTCGTCATCTTGAATTATTTTGGGCCCAGTCCAAGTCCACCTCGAATAGTTTGCGTGCTGAGAATGAAATCCAACGGATTAAAACGAGGCCAGTAAAGATAAATGACAAGGGATGACTCACGCGGGGGGGAAGATCCGCACATAGGTGCGATGTTTTGAGACACTGAACCTCGCTGCATCTACGAGAAGCAGTGAATGAAAGTATTCAAACATCGAAGTATGTTGCTCACCTTGTACACTAGAACTAATAAACATCGGTGATGATATATGCCTGTTGAGCCTCGACTTGAACATGAAGTGAGTAGACACGACTCAGTAAAGAGAAATTGGAACGGTGATGAAGGATACATACCTTGCATGCAAGATCGTGTAGTGAATAAGTAAGACGCCTCTTGAAGGGTTGAATCTGAAGGAGAAAGACAAGTTCGTAATCGATACGAAGCTCAAACCCAAATTGTACACCAGCATGGTTTCAATCAGTCAGTCCGGCTTGAAAAAAAAGCGTATATAAATTGCATGAGGACCCCGAGTGCAAGGAAAGGCTGCTTACCGCGTTAATTTGGGCAGTCAATCGGCATGGAGGGACTTGGAAATCTGGGAAGAAAACTGCATGAAGACGGTGTGCGGGATAAAAATCCCATGGCCAAGTTTGCCTATCTGGTTCAATTGGGGCATTGTGGGAGCAGTCACTCGGCGTCGAGGAATGAAGAGCCGGGAAGCTCAAGAAAACTGCATTAAGACGGCGTGTGGGACAAAGTGCGCGTACCTGGTTTAACTATTTTAGCATCGTGGGCTCATGGTTGAACGGTCAATCACTTGAAGAAAATTTAAAAATGTTGCATTAGAACGGCATGGATGATATTAATGGAAGGTTTACTGACCGGGCTCTCGCAAGCGAGGTAACCGGGACTGGAGTTGCATTAGGATGGCATATAAGGATTAGATTAGAACCGCGTGTAGTGTCTGGGTTAGAGACATTGCGTACATACCTGGTTCAAGATTGTATTAGGACGACGCGCAGGAACCGGAGTAACGAAAGATAACTCGGTTTATCGACCAGGTTAGGTTAAGGACACAATGAGCTGAAAAGAAAATTGCATGAGGGATTAGACTCTATTAAAGAAGACCAATTCATACCTGGTTCAACAACCAGCCCGAGCCGATTCTAAAGGGGAAAAAATGAAGTCAGTCAGTGAATAGAAGTTGGAACGATGAAGAAGAATGCGTACTTTGAGATCAGAGTTTCGACATTTTGAAGGCGGGCAAAGTAACGGCCTCTTGAATCGTCGAATCTAAAGGGAGTGGAAAGGCAAGGCAGAAAGTCTTGAGGAGTTGTGTCGCAAAAAGCCTTTGTCGGAGATAAGCCAATATAGGTTAATATAAGGTGGTATAAGTCTGTAAGATCATTGGGGGGTCTATAAGCTTCAAAATTGCGCTATCCTGGGTTATAAGGACTTACGGAGGTTATAGGGTTAATACAAGGTTATAGGAGGTTATAGCGGCTTATAACTGGCCGAGGTAAAATTCGAAAAGATCTTGCTCTCCTCCGCTGGTACTTTGTAGTACCAGCGGGAAGGAGAGTAGTTACTTTACTAGTTAGAATCATTGTTATTAAGTAGTATCAGTTAACAAGGTAGGTCTGGGTCAGTCTTCAGTAATTATATTATAAAGTGTTGTGGAGTCAAATTACATTCAGAGTATCTGTTATCAGTGCAGGGAAAAGCTCAGATGTCACCAACACAGTTTGCACCGTGCTCAGCGCTCGGGTTGGAGCCCCACTCCACCCAGCTCCACCCGCTCCACAACTGACCGAAGTGCCTGTAAATTCACCCCCAAAACGGCGTTTTTTTTGGTGACTGAGGCCGACTCGGCAGATTAGGATATTGGGACAATATATAGATGCCTCTCAGCCCTCAATGCCCCACAATATCACTCAAGGATATATTGAATTATAACTACTTATACCCTAGTTGTAAGCCTAGTATAAGTCGCTGTAACTCGCTTATAAGCCTGTAACCCTTCCTAACCCCTTATAGGCGACCAGGCCCTTTTGCGACATTGAGCGTCATAGGTTCCGCGTAAACATCTGAATAGCAGCCAGTAAGTAACGAGATTGATTAAGCAAGCATACCTTCAAATGGGCAAAACGTGGGCTATGGCAAAGGCCGTAGTCACGGTGTTTGGAGGTCTGACGAGTCGTGTGAACCTAGCCACGCTATAGAGTCCGAATAGCAGGTCAGTGAGCAATAAATAAGTGATATAAAATGAGTAAGGAAGCGTACCCTTGAGGTAATGAACCATAGAGTCTCGGTGCATTGAAGGCGCGTAGACACCATATGTCTGGACCATCTGATTGATGCGGAGCTCGGTAGAAGGGCCGGTACATAGGTTCAAACGCGTCTCATAACATTTCTGTACCATTGGGGGAATATTTAAAATACAAACCCACCATCGTGTTGGCTTCCGCCTTCAATGTAAGAAAAATCGTGTATCAAGAATAACCAATCTCGGTGTTGGGGATTACAATCAGGAGGAATCAGTCTACAATTTCTAGGGCATGAATTCACGGCAAAACACGGGAGTTCTTTCCTCCACTAGCGACGTCTGGACATGGCATTCGTGCAGGCCGAACAGAAGCCATCAACGTTGGGAGCTATCTCGGAATCAGCAGAGTCGCAGTGACTGAATAAATAGCCCAGCATACTGTATTGCTCCGGGAATAGATGACTGATGAGACCGTCGTTAAATTTTTATCAAGAAAGCCAGGCATGGGTGACTTACTATTGGTTGCACGTTCTGGTGCACACAGGAGGCACGCAATTCCTCGGGTGGTTGGGGCTGAACTTGCAGTTGCTGCTTCCGCATGGAACCTGAATTATATCTCAGCGCTGTTGAGGGTACCGAAAAATTCAATAAAATACTTCGACGGGGGGCTGAGAGTAGAAATAGGTCAGAAAGAAAATTCAAGACGAATGAAAATATTCACAAGATTCTCAGCGTGTCCGCACCTCAGGTAGAGGTTTCGCACACTGTTCATCGCATGTCTGTGAGACCATTACTAGCAGGTGGTGTCAATGAATGACTCACTGGCGCCAACGACACATCGTGAATCCGAGCGTGTAGGAAGGGGTAAAGGTGAAGGCTGTTTGTATGAGATAGATGGTTGTTGAGAGAGAAGTGGCCAACGCTACACGTCCTTTAAAGGTCACCTCCCGCTCCTTGATATCGGTGACGATGAGAATCCCGGAAACAGTCAATTAGAGTACATATTTGCTACCACCTTTAAATTCAGAATTAGAATTTCACAGCAACTCCGCCACTCACAACTTGGTTGCACACAATGGCTGTACGTCAGTCGGACAGAGAGATATCCGCACATTCAGTGATATCTCGAATACACATTATCCTGGTTTATCCGCAAGCCTCGGATGCCCAACTGAGCTGCGCTGAGGAGTATCCCGAACGTGCCTGCACAGTGACTCACGAGTGATTCTGTCCGATACAGTCAGTTGACTCAGTTCAACACGAAAATCAACAACAATAATGCATTGATCCGTCCAGCCGACTTGACGGGAAGCCTCGACACGCACATGGCCTGATTGTCGGATTCTTATACTTCTCCCAAAATATAATCAATAGAATCTCAGATTTCGAAGTTTAGCTGGTCAAAAGTCAAGCACGTGGATTTAATCCTGAGAAATCATTTAGAAATAGGATGCCCGAAGACCATTCTTAGATCAAATACCACTTGCCGCAATATATTACCTACCGCTGCGTTGGGCGGACTGGCACATCCACCGATGCCCTCGTACTCGTTTGTGTCAATATCTCAATGAAGGGCAGAATTTACACACATGTTGAGGAGCCAGGAGGAAAAGAAGAACGTATTACGCCCGGTTACTGCGCAGACCTTCGGCAGCTCTTCCACATGGAAGAATTCCCCTACAGTTCTCATAATTAGCTCAGATATAATAGGTGGGTGGTTTGGCCATCCCGTACCGATCGGTATGCCCCACAAGCTGCGCCGAGCGATTAGTAACGTGTTTCTGTATCGCAGCATATTGGGCGGTACTCAAGAAGGGAATTGTGAATTAACAGCAGTGTGGGTCTGGAGCGCAGATAGCATACCTGGTGCAGAAACGCACTCTTTTCAAAGGCCAGTGCTACGTCAGTGTAAACATCTCAGTCGAGGCCTATGATCCAATCTAAATGATGAATTATCCGCACCTCCCGCTCGATGATCGGTCGCAACAGCAGCGAAGTGGTTATTCTACAGAAGTCGCATTGAAACGGGTTTGAGAATTCATATCTACCACAGAAACGCTCCATATCTTCGAACGACTAGATTCCCGCGGTGTGATGTCAATAACAGGAGAAAATCAGCCGCACGATAATCAAAACACGCATAGCACTGACAAGGTTTCAGGGTTACGTTCCAGTTCGCGTCCCGCTCGGACTGATAGTCGTCGTAATATTTCATGATGAATCCCACGCGCAAGAACAAATGTCCTCGCGACGGAAGGTTACTCTCAGAGCGCTCGTGCTGGCCTTGGGCTCCGCCACAGCAATCCCGTGCGTAGTCCAAGGATCGCATGGGATCGCAGAACGTGACGTCTGGAGCGAAACAAGGTCCAATATGACTCGCGGCTTATGCCCCCAATCTGCATAGGACGTCGCATCAGCGTGGACAGCAAAGCGACTAGACACAGCGGACTCTGAATTACACCCCGGGAATGCGATTTCATGTGGGTTTTGAATCAGGACAGGCCCGGAGGGTATCGAGCCGTTGGGAGTACTTGGACGGATATTTATCAACTAGACTTTCGTCGACAAGAAATTCATTACGCACTTGTTGTAAACACGTCATACTCGAGGGCTGACGCATGACACACCTTCCCACTGCGTGCCCGACTGGGTGCTGATGTGGTGTGGATTTTATCGTCCCTGAAATACCCGGCAGGATTCAAACGCTTCTGGCAAAAGCAATTTCAAGTACCGCTCGATGGAAACGACAACGAGAGCGACAGAAACACAAACGGCACGGCTTCAGCGTTTCAGAGATATCAGACACATGATTTATTACCACTCATGAGGCTCAGTATGCCCGTCAATGGATTAAGACCGGAGCACGAAGAAAAAAAAACACAAGGGTTGCGGAGGATGTGGGAAGGTGATCGAAGATGGAGGCAATTTTGGTGCAGCCAGGATCATTTCCAGGGAATATTGGGCAAGACACAAAGAACCGTCTCGTCCAGCCTAGAAAATTCAAACGACGGAACTTTGAATCGAAGTTCACGCCAGAGACTCGGGAGAAGTGTTCAGGAGCGCTCCCCAGAGCGGCAGAGAGAGTGGGTATGCCTTATGAGCCGGGGGAACCTCGGATTGAGGCGATGTCGCGGTCCAGTATGAAGGTTAGGGAAGAGAAGTTCTTTGTTTGTTCTTGTCTTCAGCATGATCTCTTTGACCGGCCCGCTCCAAGCCCGTCGCAAGCCCGTCGCCATCCTATGACAACGCTGCGACCCTCCTCCGCGTTGCGCTCCATGGGTATACACCAGAGAGTGAGGCGTCATATCCACCTATCTATTTCTCTCCCAGCGCACTCGGAGCCTCCGGTTCGACTCACATGGTGGGTCTCTCAATCCCACCTTCAGCCCAGCTTACAGCGTGATTTTTCTGTATAATTCCAGCTACAATTGTGATATTTACACTCTGTCTGTGGATCTTCTGACTAACAGGGCCATTTACCAGGCGGAATGGAAGGCCACACGGCGAACCACTGCAAACGCGACCAGCGTTGCCGGACGTGTGGCGCAACGGACCATCTGGTGCGCCTGCATGCGGTTCAGTGATCTTTTCTCAGAGTTAAATTACTGTGGTCATTAATGTAGAGATCCGCCTGCCCATCTGCGAAGGCGCTGGAACGCTGGAACGTGTTTCACGGCATATACCTCTGACCAACGCTGATAGTTCTTCTGAAACGCAGCTACGGTTGCGGCAAACAAGGACACCGTATATCAGAGTGCGCTGAGGAAGCCCAATGGTGCGCATTATTCCTCCTTATAATGCGCGCTGACGATCGAAGCCTCAACTGCGGCCTCTGAGGCCACACCACAAGTGTCTGCCTGCAAACCCTACATTGCTATGTCTGCCATTCGCTAGACCACCTCGCATCGAACTGCCCTGTAGGCCCGGTCCCAAATTTTCTCTGGATCACACTACAAGCAAAGAAATGGTACCTTTTAAATTTTCATGCCACAAGAATTCTTCGCCTCGTACCGTTCCGGCTTGATCCCATGCTACCTTCCCTACACCCTTTTCGCGCTTATTTGATTTTTAAAAGAAAAATGCTGATGATCCAAAGCTACAACTGCGGCCTCCAAGGCCATATCGCCACCGCCTGCCCGCGCCCCAAACTCTGCAACGTATGTCAATCGCCCAACCACCTCGAAGCAAACTGCCCCGGCACCCGCAGCCATCACAAGTCCCCGTGGGCCCCACAACCTCGAACCGCATCGAGCCGCTGGTAACTTACATGTTTCACGGCATATATTATATAACGGCTAACGCTGGTACTTTTCTGAAACGCAGCTACGGATGCGGAAAACTTGGACACCATGTAGCGGAATGCGTCGATCAGGTCCACTGGTAAGAATCTATATGAAGTTTGATTAAGCACTTGACGTCTCAACGAATAATCCGGATTGATGGCTGATTTGCTAAACAATCCGCAAGGCCTTGTGCTGGGCAGAATGCTGTTTAAACAGCTGTTCCTCTAAACAGGTTAAACGGAGCGAGGGTGGCTTAAACAGTGTTTAAACGGGCCAAAAAGGACTTTTACACCGGGGTTCGAACCCAGAGCTCAAGGAACCAATTACATAAACAACCCGGTGGGCCAGCAAGAATCTGACTGAGCCAACATGAAGTGATAGTTGAAGACTATAATGGTCTTTTATTAGGGTTGTGGGGCCGGGTAAAAAGTGTTGAACTGTCTACAGTCAAAATCCTAATAACCCATACCTGTCCGTGGACGGCTCAAGGTATGGGTTATAAGGGGATATGGGTTATGAAAAAGGTCAAATTTTATGGCCAATTTGAGTTCTATAGCCATGTAAGACTACTTACTGGTTCTCTGCGGCTATTCTACTGAAGTAATCAGTCATTTGAGAATCCCTCGTGGCTTTCATGTTATCCAGACGCGTCTGGCGCCCAAATCTGGCCAGCATGGCCTTGAGCTGGCACGCAAACATGACATTGCGATCCGAGATATACTCCCGAAGGGTGGACACCGCCTCCAAAGCTTGTTGATGTGACGGCCTGGGCACCTGGTCTGCCGAATCGTCATCGTCGCCGCCATTGATTTCCAGCATTTGCTCGTCCACCAGCCTCTCTTTCACGGCATCGCAAATATCCTGATCGGTCGCCTCGTTCATCTTTGCGGCCTCCTCTGGGATATCGAGAAGCTCGCCAAGATTCATGGAGTTGACAGCGCGTAAGATCCCGGTAGCTTGGAGCTGACTGATTTTGCACCGTAAATCTGCTTATGTTCGCCCCACCTATGGGTTTTGGGATGTCCTGCGCCCATGGATTATAGGGTTCTGAAATGTTATGGGTTTTTATTGGGAACAAGGTCCGTGGAGGGCCAAAATGTATGGGTTACAAGGACTTATGGGTTATCAGGACTATGGGTTATTAGGACTTCGACTGTATTCTGAGTTCAACTGGCTCAAGCTGGGATTAAACACGCTTACAAGCGACGGTTTAAACACAATTGAGACTGCCGGAAGTACGGGGGCAATGCTGTAACAGTATTATTAACTCTTTTTCCAAAAAAAACACCTAGTTCTAGAATTAGAGCGTAACAGATGCATAACCCTTCAATGATGAAAAATGCACTACTTTCATTTGTCCTGCCTCCTATTAAGTCAAAAATAAACATATCCCTCTGGAAAAAATATGCATCTCTGTCATCAACCAATTTTTACACCTCTTACCATAGTTCAAAAAAGTCGCCACCTCAAGGAAACTGCTGGTGCAACAAAGGTACCACTCTGGGAGAAGGAGGGACTGCTCCCAATAGATGCGAAAAAATACACTACCTAACACCAAGTGCAAAAAAAATACCTTGCTATAGACTGCTGCTTAGTAACATACTCTCCTAAACCAGGAAAGGCCCAACCGACACATTTCTGCTATGAGGGGGTTTGGGGCGGACCCCAGCTTATCTATGAGGTGTTCTCAGTGTGTTCCATGTCAACATAGAGCTGTAGAAGAATCCCCAAGTCTCTAACTGAGACTTGGGGGTGCCTAAATGTTGCAAGGCAAGAATATCAAATGGAGTGAACAAGGATAACTGATGAATGGCTTTCTCAACTAATCCAGTTAATGACTCTATGTGATTTAAGACTTCAGTCAGGCCAAAACAATTAGAAAAAGTATAGCCAGTCATGATTCAATGCATTCCTGAAGGTTCAAACTGCTACAGCAGAATGACAGAGATTATTGGTAAAATGGCACAGAAAGATGAAAATAGAGCTGGGCTACTCACCACAGCATCAAGGCACAGAATAAACATCTGAGTGAAGAGGAGCAATGCAATTGCGGTGATAATAGTGAGAGGAAAACCTTGATGGGACAAGATGTTTGTCTGACAAGACACAAAATAAAACCAAGTCTCATAATCTAAAGAAATATCAGTTTTGAACCTCCTGTTCATTTGTTCCTCAAGTTGTGGTTAAACTGTCGCTTGTAAGCGTGTTTAATCCCAACTTGAGCCCAGCTGAACAGACAGTTCAACACTTTATACCCGGCCTCACGGCCCTAATAAAAGACATTATAATACTCAACATCACTTCATGGTGGCTCAGTCAGATTCTTGATTGGTCTGTTGGGTTGTTTACGTAATCAGTTCATTGAGCTTTGGGTTCGAACCTCGATGCAAAAGTCCTTTTTGGCCCGTTTGAACACTGTTTAAACCGCCCTGGACCGTTTAACCTGATTAGATTACACAGCTGTTTAAACGGCATTCTGCCCAGCAAAAGGCCCTTGAAGATTGTTCAGCAAATCAGCCATCAATCCGGATTATTCGTTGAGACGCCAGTTGCTTAATCAAACTTCATACGGTTACTGCACTGGTGCGCATTTTCTTCTTTTCCCCATACATATGTATACACTGCACCCACAGCCACAACTGTGGTGTTCCTGGCCATATCCATAGCGCCTGCCCGCAGAAAAAACTTTGCAACGTGTGTCGATCGCCTGACCACCTCGGAGCAAACTGCCCCACTCACAATGCCCCGCAAGCTCAAGTAAAGCAATGGTGCTTATCGTTATTCCTACTTTCATTGGCCATGATCCCTTACTCTTGATATAAGGCGGCAATTACTAACGTACTACTTTAGCTTCAACTGCGGTGATACAGAACACCTCGGCAGATCATGTCCGATTCCCGAGCGGTGTCGGCGGTGCGGAGTGACAGTGGGTCCATTTTCATCTTTCACGCTATGACCAAGATTCACGACGTTTATATCATCCGCCACTTCGTCTACTCCATAACGAAATAACTAATGAATATATCACTAAATTAGGGCCACCGCGGGCCAGAATGTGGACCAACACGATTCCGCTGCAAACCCTGCGAGGACGGTATGGCGGCCCTGCAATATGGAAACGATGGCGTACACGCGGCGCAGTGGTGAGCCGGTGGAAGATATGTGACGAGCCGTGATTAGTGGTGTTGTATTTTTACTGCATATTGAAGAGCTTATGAAATATCATGCCACCCAGTCGCATGGTATTATAGATAGACCAAGACCCAACGATAAACACCGCACGGTATCATGCCATCCTTCAGGATGCACTTCCACTTGCTCTGAACGAGCGCAACCTGTGGAGTGATGGCCATAATCTGGATCGACTTGCGGCGTGCCTGGGTTCCGGTCGCTTCGAATACGCGTATCGGCAGTCAGTTTTAACAACATCGGCTTCCGCAATGCGGCGCGGATGAAGGGTCCCCGAGGACGCCAAAACACAGCGAGGCCGCAAAACGAGTACAGTGGCGTCATAATGGCACCATGTATGAGAGCGGGAATGGCAAGCGTGTTCACGAGGAATTGTTGTCCCGAATTGCCACCATTGTCTCTTCGCTTCAGCGATTTCAGGCACCTACCTCAGAGGCGCCACAGGTAACCTTGCCTTTTGCGTTGACGCAGATTTCATCACTGCGAAACGCCACAACTTGAAGGGCAGTGGTATGCTCGGAGATTGCAGCGCAATTGTCACGGTCTTGCCAGAGGCCTCTTGGAAGGTCGCTCAAGGGCGTAGTTAAGTTATTCTCTCTTGAGAGACGCTGGTGGATTATAATCAGGAACAAACACTCTGGACGCGAAGGAGCCGAGAACGAAAAGGGTATCACGATTTGCAAGTTGTTATATAAGAATGAGTGTTTGAAACGAACAAGAGGTATTTCGTAATTACGATAGAACTCAGTCAATAACGGTAATAATGGGAATCGAGGGAAATGCTGCCAGATACGTCGCCACTGCTTCGCGCGTCTGGGTGATCGTCAAGGATACCAAAGTACAGCGAGAACGCAAAATGAGCGCATTGACCTCAGGAATGGGATTGGTTTCGGTAGGATAACGGTCTGAGATTGAAAGTTGTCGGAGAACGGGAGTGGTGAGTGCGTCCAGGATGAGTCGTTGACCCGAGGGGCCATCATCATCATAACGACTGTCTCCTATATCCAGTGATTGCAGGCACCTCAGAGGCGCCACAGGTAATGGCACTTCTGGGGCGTAGCAGACTTGATCACAGTGAAACGCCACAAGGGTCGTGGCATGCTCCAAAATTGCCGCGCATTCGGCTACATAAAGAATGCAGGCAGAGATTGTCGTCAACTGCGACCACGGCAGCTGAATTTGGGAAGGTCCAAAGGAGTCTGAGAGTGTGGCATGCTTTAAACTCGGCGCATTACTGAAAGGTGATATTGAATCCCGCAAGTCGGTCTCCCCCACATATTCGGTGGGACCCAAAGTCAAAGAACGGAGTAAGGGGAAGCCGGAACCAATTAATTGGAAAACGTCGATGGGGAGCGTGAAGTCGATGTGTTCCCAGCGCTCGGAGTGAGGGATGATTGCCTCGACAAACGGAATCCCATCGCTCTCGAGGTCCGGTAGATCATCGGAGAACTGCAGGGAAATCGACAGTGGGCAATTTTTAGAGCGCAACAGCCAGGTTCTGAGTAAATCCAGCGCCCTGGTCTGCAGCTCCTTCCCAGGACATAATTGGATGGCACGCCAGAGTCGTGGCGTTCCGAGCGATATTTCGCGCCATGTTCGGCATATCTGGCCTAGTATGTGTGGGGAGAAGAGTCCAATGGCCGGTGGGCGTTCGGGATAAGGTGGGAGGAAGTGGACGAATATTTCGGAGGTGATTTCGATGGGGAGAGTGAGGATGGGGTATTTGTAGGCGTCGAGACGCGTCTGCAGGCCCTGGCGCTCGAGCCTGGCGGCGGCGAGGGATTTCTCCAATGCCCGAATGCGGGCATCCAAGTCTGGTATGCGTTCCCGAATATCTGACCGGGTGGATCTCCCGCTTTGATTCTGACTTCGCGTCGTATCAGAGTCGGGATCAGGGTCGGCCATGGGTGCTGAAGGTGGATTAGAGCTCAGTAGAGAAACAAATTGAGCTCTTACCTGTACTTATTCTTCAGCAGGTCGTAGTATTGGAAAGTGATGCACTTATGTTTGTCATCGTGTTTATCGGTTTGGTTCCCGGCCTCGATTCCAAATAACGCGTCCATTCAACACCATATTGCCTCAACCTGCCCTCATGTCGTTCGATACCGTACTTTAGCAATCAATTCGAGAGTCCGCGTCGTGGGGGTGCCTCTCGGTTTGGTCCCTCTTCACTGACTTGTTGGAATATTCCGGGCTGGACCGGAATGGGTTGCGAGCAGCAAAGAGCTCGCAGTCGTCGTCGGAGGCACGGACCGTCTCACGTAAGCTTTCCATGACATTCCATCGCTTTACCTTTGTGTACGCTATCCGTTTGCCTCCGTACCGCCATGTACCTATGAGGACAAACGATCTATTGTTGCTGGTTTACCTCCCCCTGTGCTCGCCAACTTAGCCCCGTTGGGACGAATTCTAACATGACTCACGTCTCATGATCCCTAGCTGTTCGGGAGGTTTGTCAGTGGTCATGTCGAAAATGCATCAAGCGCTGCCACAAAGCGCAAATTTGTCGAATTTTCAGGGATTCTTGTCGAATATGCGCTTCTGTCACGCGAATTTTACTACTGTCGAATTGTCGAATTGAAGAGAAGGCCACGGTCGCTAGCGACCAATTGCCTTTCGTCAAGTCCAGAATACTCTCGGAGGCAGTCGAAGGCGGAATTAGCATACGCTCTAGGAGGCAACCCGTCCCTCGAGATTAGACGACTGGATGGCACAACAACCGCGCACCACGTTTATTATTCATTACTATTATTTCAGTATTATGTACCGACGCAAATGACGATACCCTCGTTCTCAGCTCTTTCATAAATCCCACAGTGTTATTCTAGAGTATGCCCGATGTGACGACGATTGGGACTACAATATTTGGAATAAATAATTTGAAGTATACCAGGAATTATGACAAACCTCAGCTCTCATGCTCCGTAGCAGTAATGGTGGGAATTAAAGGAAAGGCTGAACGATAAGTAGCCTCTGGCCCAATCGTATGAGTGAACCTCAAGGATGCTAATGCACAACGAGACCGTAAAATGAGTGCGTGGGCCTTAGCAATGGTATGGGAGGTAGCCCAAATGCGCGGGTCCGAGATTGACAAATGCTGGAGAGCCGAAGTGGTGAGCCTGTCCAGGAGGGGTCTATAGCGATATCCTAGCGCCAGAGATTGTAGGTTCTTTAGAGGCGCCATGGGTGATGGGTCTTCATCATCGCGGCGAAATACTCCATCACAGCGAAACTCCACAAGGGCAGTGGCGTGCTGAAGGATGTTCACGCATCCGTCTTCATAAAAGAGCTTCATGGAGATTGTAGTTAACTGTGACCATGGTAGCTGAATGGCGAAACGCAAACCCAAAGGGCCGGAGAGGGCGACTTCCTTTAACTTCGGCGCGTTACTAAAAAGCGACAGTGGAGCTTCTGGCATATCCTTGCCCCTGCTGTGCCTGAGAGTCACAGAACGAAGTAAAGGGAAGTCGGGACCACTGGAAATTAATTCGAGACCTTGGAGGTGGAGGGGTGCCTTCAAGTCGATGTATTCCCAGTGCTCGGCGTGCGCTATGATTGCCTCGATGAACGGAGTCACATCGATTTCCATCTTCAGTACGTCTTTGTTACATTCCAGGCAAATGGATAGAGGGCAATTTTTGGAGCGCGACATCCATGTTCGGAGTAAATCCAGTGCCGTGGTCGAAGACACATCCCCATGATGCAGTTCAATGGCTCGCCAGAGTCGCGGCATGCTGAATGCTGATTCACGCCAAGTCCGAGAAATCTGGCCGAGGAATCCCAGGGAGGAGAGTCCAGTGGCCGGTGGGCGTTCAGGGTAAGGTGGGAGGAAGTGGACGAATATTTCGGACGTGATTTCGGTGGGAAGGGTAAGGACGGGGCACTTGTATTCGTCGAGATTCGTCTACAAGTCCTGCCGCTCTAGCTCAGCCGCAGCGTCGAGTTTCAGGATGCACGCATCCATATGCGTCCCCGCACATCCGACAGGACAGTGGATCTCTCACTTCGATTCCGACTTCGCACCGTGACTGTCATATCAGAGAGCAGAAATTCGAGATTAGGGTCGGTCATTGGTGCTGAAGGTCCTGCAAAGATATTAGAGCTCAGTAGAGCAACTCGTTGAGCCCCTGTTCTTCAGCACTGGGAGAGAAGTCGGGTTTGTCATCGTGGTTGGCATGGTGTCTCAAATCAGTTTATATATTTCGCTCTGGATTTCAACCCATACCCCATTATCTGCCTCTTTGGGCCTAGAGGCATTTTTGCCGTAATTACCCGCCTTAAGTTGAACTATGGTAGTATATTGGGGTCCGCACTGTGCCGCATGGAGTCCGAGACGCTAAGTAATCATCCAGAGCGCCCAAAAAAGTTGTGTCAGTATGGGGAAGCGTGTTCGTATTTTTTTCTCAGAGAAAGAAAACGCTCAAAGGGGTCCTGTACCAGATCCCGGACTCGTCCGACGCTCTCGATTGCCTGCAATGTAGCGGGCATGGTTGCCCCAATTATATATATTTCTGACACTGTATTTCCCCGCGCTTTTACGCCTCCTAGATATTTACCGCCGCTTATTGGCATTACCTAACCCTTGTAGTATTTAGTTCTTGGTTCATCGTTGTACGCGCCGTCTTCTCAATGCCAGTTGCTGTGTCCCGCCAATTTGTTCTGCATTCTCGTTCTTGATCAAGATCCACGGAGTTGAACCCGCACCCAAGGGGGCATCGGCATTTAAACCGGCCACCTAAGCCCGGCTAGTTAGTCCAGCCGCGAGGCTGGAAAAAAAATATTTAGAGCCCAACTTTTTGGCTGTAAAATTGGTGATACGGGCTTCTGAGATATATTTATGTCCTCTAAGGTGATGTTTAAGGTTGTGTAGAAGGTAGCGTCAGGCTGATTCAATTCACTCCGCATCAGCTGATTCTTGATCCGTGAGTTGTGGTCTATTTGTCGAAAGCCTCTGCCTCATCAGGTAAAATTTTCTCTGGAAACGCCATCAAGGAACGTATACAATGGAACTGCAGTTGGCCCCTGACGGAGTATGTAGATTCAGTTTCTTTTTTTAACCTGACGAAACCTTCTGCGCATAGTTTTATATTCTTCCGCCTGATGTGGTGCTTGCTGAAGATAACCACACCGTTTGCCCTCTGTGCCATGACAGGATCCACTGTGGGCCCGTAGGCCTGGGGAACTTACGGAAGCGACACATGGATTCAAAACTGTTCAAGGAGACCAGGGCAAAGAAGGACAAGAGAAAATTCAAGCCCATGACGTTGCTGGGCTTCCTTCGACCAAAGCCGACTCCGGACCTTCTATTGTGTCAGCCCCACCACCTATTTTCATCGCTACATCATCGCCTGTCCCTCTGCCGGAACCGACTGCGCCTCCTAGATCTTCGGAATCTCGATCCGATCCATCAAGCCTGCTTGCGCAATTAGAAGCAGCGATAAAAACACTTCCGGCAACTGTTTGTGAGGCTAGGGAATCTGATGCACTGGCAGAATTTAGCCAAGATCCTTCGGTACCTGGATGTCGGCATACCCCCTCTCGAGGTGTTCGAGAATTTAAATCCATTATTTCATCGCGTGCTCAGATGGCAAATGCCGGTCAAGGAAACCGCGGCAATATTGAGACGAGGCAGCATGGGGCTAGATGGGTTCTTGAAATTTCTCACCTATTTCGTCCAGGAGTGCGGAGTTCGAGAAGAGGATTTTGGGGTGAAAATCCAGCAGATCTTAGACGCAATAGCATTTCTGTGGGTCCATCATGTTCATTTGACATGAAAATATTTTACCTTGCACCAGAATTCCTGATCTGAAACCGAAAACACCTACTCCGCTTGCCGCCGCTCCTTCAATGCTCACGGGCACGTTTTGCGAGCCTCAAACCGATGAGGACGAAATCGAATTTATTGCGCATGTTCCCGTGCCACCGTGTTTACTTGCCTGCGAAGGATTTATATTCCCCCTCAGGAGCGGCCAAACCGTGTCGAGCGCCATGCTGCGCGATAAATTCAACCTCTCCTGGGATTACGCTGTTAAACGCGGTGTTCTGTATCTCACTGCACACACCTGCAGCGGAGAACGGCAAAGCGGTCGTAGAAAGTGCGAAGAATGCGGGGGGTTGGAAAGGAATACCTTCCTGAAAGGTATAATATCTCGCAGCCAAGAAGGCATTCACGAGAACACGAGCTTGACGTTCATGCCTCCTGCGGCGCTCGTGGCAATCGTGCAGACAAAGAACGAACAGATCAACGGCTTATGCATGGGGGCTTTGAACAGCTCTCGGATTCTTTTGACGCAGGCGGCTGCCTTGGACCCCGAATTCGTGCACAGCCTGCCCTCCAAATACACCTCTTGACCCAAAACAAGGCCAGCCAGTCCTCGCCCACAACGGCGCACATATTATTTATGACCCGGCAATTGACCGTTCAACGCAACGATGCGGCATGTGTCTGAATCCTGCTCCTTTCTGTCAATACTTTCTGACAACTTCGGGAACAAAGGATAAAGTACTCCTATTCCATTGCAGGAAAGTCTGCAGCCTCATCCCCTTGCTCTAATATTCCCATATGCATGTGCATCTTCTGCGAAATCTTCTCGTGCCCCAAAACGTTCTCGGAGGGATTAAAACCTTCATATAATCTTTAATACCAATATTTGTGACCACTTTCATTAGCCAGTGGATGTTCGGGCTACTCTGAGCTTGTTGTGTGCTGCTCCGGCGACTAAAGATAGGGGAAATTACTATATATGGTAAGGTTCCCACGGTCACGTAGTTAATTAGTCCAGAGACAAGGATAAAGTCAGGATAAATATATTATACTCAGCTATGTCCCCTTTCGGAACGTGCTGAGTTGTAGCGCATAGTACATTGGCCTTAATATGTACTACCACTACGCCGCAACGCACACACCCTCGACGAGCTCACCGCTTTTAAGGCTGTAGATTTCGGGCACGTACAAAGCAGCTACAAAGCACACTGACCTTCCTGTGTGATACCAGAAAACCAAACCCTTCCCCTGTGCCCCGAAAGCCCGCCGTGCTTCAAATCACCCAGTCACCTCCTGGCCGGCCTTTACTGATGTGGCAGGACAGACGGATAAAACCCAGAGGGGCTTGGTCCGAGTTCTCTCTTCCCAAACAATCACTGCTTTGTGTGTCGCTCCGAAAAAAAAATCAACCTAAGGTCTTTTTTTCGAATGCCGGTGCCCCCTTGCCCGCACCGTGACATGCAATTTGGCAGGTGTTGCTTAAATATTATTGGTGGCATAACCTGCCCATCACAGCGCTGGCCCGTGAATTAAGAGGGTATTTAATAGGCTCGTCCCCATCCGGTATCTGAATAACACAAGCAAACTTGATCGCTCGGGGGCTCGCATGATCAGATACCGGCTGGGCCCTCTCGGCGCTGTTTTTGGTGACGGTTTTTTGCCCCGCCATCGCTCGCGATTGATCGTTGCCGTTGTTCCTGTTGTGTCTGATGTTGCTTCTATTTGCACATCTCCCCGATTTAGCCTTAACTCCGTGATCTGTGTAATCGCGAGCGTCGACTGGTTCACGAGTCTAGGTATTTAAGTTAGCTCCGCTTCTCAGCGTATACAAAACCAAATAAAACGGGCCGAAACTTCATGGAATATATCTATATAAGAAAGGATGTCTTCCTGTGGGTGTGGGTGCGAGACAAGACAAGACAAACGTCAGATAACTTGATTGGCCGCTGGGGCACTGCATGATGTCAGTGGCTCCACGGTTCTACTGAAATCTGCTCAGATGTTGACTTTTGCGTCGCTCCACGGTCCTCTAATTATAGCGGACACTGCATGATGTCAGTGGCTCCACGGTCTGAAATCTGCTGAGATGTTGACTTTTGCGCAGTCGCTCCACCTGACTGTTGAAGTTCTATTTATAGCTGTTCATTTGGTACGTCCAGCGCTTTCTGGCCTTTCCCCCCACCATGGACACCAAATTTCGGCCACTACTACCAAAGCCTCTTTCCCAGGCGAGGCCAGAGCCGTTCTTAATCAGCACAGCCTCAAACCAGTATGCATCAAGCCATCAGGAGACCACGGGTACAAGCTCTGCTCATGCATTGAGCGCCAAGGCATACGGCCGGGTTCGTGCATTATTAAAGATTCTTGAGTTCATTTTTACCTATTATTTAACAGCTTCAGAGCGAATTTGAGCGACGCTCACTAGGTCAAAAGAAGCGAAGACAGAGAGAGTCAAAGGAGAATCAGAGCAATGTGAGTTTGTTTTGTCCATCTCAGCCCAATCTGTTAACACGATTTCAGCCCAAAGGTTCTAAGCAGATGAATCCTTACCGTTCTGCTGCCCAACGGGCCCGGCATCAACGCGAGCTTGCCGCTAACATCGAAGATTTATCACAGACCCGTGGGGGCGAAAATATTCGATCTCGAGCTCAAATATTACGAAGGAAAGTTGAAGAAGGAGAGAGGTGTTTGGAGTCAAACCCTGATTGTGGTATGTACGCATGCCATCTTTCATTATTTGATTCACCGTTCTGTCAGCAGATCCTACACAAGCTTTGGACCGAGCACTTGATCATGAATATGATGTGAATGAGCCCCGACGTCAGGATAGATATCGGGAGAGTTATAGAAGTCGGATGCTTAGATATGTTGCTGAGCGTCACCATGCAAGTTAGGTATGCATTGTGGACTTCTGAATAAATTCTGGTTGAACAATGATACAGAGCAAAGTAGAACTGTTCTAAGGGGAAAGTGTTATCATACATGAGGCCGCAAGGAGCCAACCAGAGGTTGGCGACGAGAGGCATCTTTTGTTCTGCCAGTGGCTGCGAATCCTGTCCAGAGTTTGATGCCTTTTAACTCCGTAGCAAAGCACGGGTAACTGCTAGTCTGATTTAACTGAGGTAGAAACTGCGCCGAGGTTTCTCCCATTGGTCCGGGATTTGCCGAGCCAATGGGAGAAACCTCGGCACAGTTTATACCTCAGTTAAATCAGATATATTCCATGGAGTTTCGGGTCGTTTTATTTCGTTTTATATACGCTGAGAAGCGGGGCTAACTTAAATGCCCACTTAATTCACGAACCGGCGCTGTGCATCGACCTTACTCCGAGTCCCTCCTCGCTACATGCTTCGCTCATTTTTTTTCAAGTTGCTTTGCTTCTAAACACGGTCTGAATTTGCACAAGGAGATGGTTGGCACGCAGACAGATTATAGATCAATCAGAAAGCGATTCCATGGGCCGCGCATTACCCACAATTGTGAATTGAATCAGACATCGTGTTTCCTTGGCGGCCCAATATTGGCGAGAAAAGAAGAAGCAGGGAACAGCAAGAGAAGGCCACGGTGGCTAGCGACAAATTCCTTTTCGTCCAGTCCAGAGTACTCCCGGAGGCAGTCGAAGGCGGAGCTAGTATCTCTGAACGACGCTCTGAGAAACACCCCGCACCTCAAGCTCGGACAGACAACGCTGCTCCACGTTCACTATTCCCCAACTATCCTTTCAGCAATATGTACCGACCCAAATGACGATAGCCTTCTCGTTCTCAGCTCTTCCACAAATCCCACGGTGTTTATTCCAGATTACACCCGATGTGGTGACGATTGGGACTATAATATGCGAATAAATAATTTAAACCACAGGTATACGAGGGATTATGACAAACCTCAGCTCCAACAGTCCGTAACAGTGATGGTAGGAATTAAAGGAAAGGCTGCACGGTAAAAAGCCTCTGACTCGAGCGTACGAGTGATCCTCAAAGACGCTAGTGTACAGCGAGACCGTAATATGAGTGCGTGGAGCTTAGCAATGGTTTGGGAACCCCAAAGGCGCGAGTCCGAAATTGACAGATGCTGGAGAGCCGGAGTGGTGTAGTGATATTCTAGCGCCAGAGATTGCAGGCTCCTCAGAGGCGCCACGGGTGATGTGTCTTCATCGTCGTCACGAATGACTCGATGGCAGCAAAACTGCACGAGGGCAGCGGCATGCTGAAAGATATTGACGCAATCGGCTTCACGAATGCTCATCACAGAGATTGTAGTCAACTGTGACCATGGTAGCTGAATGGCGAAACACATGCCCGCAAATCGATAGAGGGCAATTTTTGGAGCGCGACATCCATGTTCCGAGCAAATCCAGTGCCGAAGACACATCCCCCTGATGCAATTCGATGGCTTGCCAAAGTCGTGACGTGCTGAGCGCTAGTTCCCGCCATGACCTGAAAATATGGCCTAGTATGTGCGGGGAGGACAGTCCAATGGCCGGTGGGCGTTCAGGGTAAGGTGGGAGGAAATGAACGAATATTTCGGAGGTGATTTCAATGGGAAGGGTGAGGATGGGGTATTTGTAGGAGTCGAGACGCGTCTGCAGGTCCTGCCGCTCGAGCCTTGCAGTGGCGAGAGCTTGCTCCAGTTCCAGGATGCGGGTATCCAAGTCCGATATGCTTCCCCGAATATCCGACCGCGTCAAGACCGCGTCATCACCAAATCTGGAGAAACGTTGTGATACCTGCCGAACGGCCCCATCATTCCGACTGATTGTAACCGCATCACAATCACTGTGCGCCCATTGCCATGTCCGCACAACCATGCTGTTCCATTGGCAATGTGCGTACAATGGTTGGGGGTCAGTGGGAACCACGGCAGTACATGGCAAGTACTTGACACTCAATATAATTATTGTTGCGGCCTTTATGAAATTTACTTATGTTCCGAAAGATAAAATTGTGAAGCGTGAGACTGAGTGTCTGGCCGTACAGTACAAGCACACCGAATGGTTCTAATAATCAAGCAGTTGTCCCATTTATTTTATGGGACAGTGTGAATTCAGCCCCCGAACAGAGGAAGTAAAATGCCATAGTTGAGAGAATATATTTTTAGTAGACAAGATATTATTACACTACAATGGCGCATAACCCTCCTTGTCCTCGTCGTCATCGAATCCTTCCCCATCCTCCGCGCCTAGATCATCGTCATCGTCGTCCGCGTCATTGCCAGGGGGTGCAGCCTCACCGTCTGGCGGCGCAGGATCACCCTCACGCTCCTCCCCATCTGATGAATATGTACTATCCCACCCCGCATCATCATCACCCTCGCCCTCACCCTCACCCTCATCTGATGAACCTTCCCTATTATCCCCACCTCCGAGTCCATCGCTGCCTGAGCACTGCCCCCCGCCACTGCCAGTGGTGGCCCCAAATCCAGCGCCTCGTCGGGCATGGGGATCAGATATGCAGGTACCTGCGGAGGGTCGGCCTCATCGTCAACCTCTACCTGATAGTGTCCCACACCACCTCCCACATAACGTACATACATATCCCTGTCGACAAACCTGCATATAATATATATTATTAGCATTCTCGGCAGAAATAATTATGGCCTGCTTACATGTTCGCATAGTGGAATTTCCACTCCTCCTCGTCCTCCAATGGCTCGTGCTCGAGGGCAAGAGACGGCCCGGCGAGCAGCTCTGCGGTTCGCCCATGGTGGAATGCAGGAATTAAATGGGCGCCATGAATAACCTCATCCGGACTGAGGAACCCGAAGGCGTTCGGATCATCTGCAGGCAAAAACTGCAGACGGTGCAGACACTTGGCCTTGAAGCCAGCGCGGAAGGTTGTATCCCGGCGAAAGCGGCGAATCCAAAGGACCTCAATCGAAGTAGGGACAGTGGCCGCACCAGGGACATTGTGGACGACGTCTACGTGGAAAATTCCAATGATTCGGGTGTAAGAGAATGGATGTGATGTGTCGCCCTCGGGAGCTAGCATCATGATATCAGAGCGAGTTCGAGGGTTCATGGAGTCCTGACCGAGCCGCACGTCGTAGGTGGTGTAGTTCACGTGAAGAACCTTGTGCCGATACAAGCGATTGTTGGCAATGAGGAGCTTGTGGTGCTCTTCGGGCGTAAACTCGTTGCCGTCGCCACTCCACTCAGGATGGTGAATCCGAGACAGGAGGTAGTCCTTGAGCTTGGGGACAAAATCCTAGGACATGTCATGAGCGCAATACACCCCTCAGCACGTCGATATTTACCTTGATTGCTGGGTCGCCTTCATGGTCTTCGAGGAAGCTGGGGATGATGACGTAAAAATTGCGCGAGGTCGAGATATGGTGGTGCTGCTCGGGTGCGGTGTATGGCAAGGATTCAGTGTCAGTAAAGTCGACGTAAGCCTTCTTCTCGACAACCCTGCCTTTCCCTTTCTTCGAATGGGGCTTCTCTGGCGACGCTGGGAGCGTCTTTCCCAGCTTCCGTGCGATCCGACGGAGATGATGCTCGCGGCGCTCGAGGACAGTCATTTGGCGGACGGCGGTGTTCTTGTTGGTGCGGGCGTAGAACCGCTTGACTCGGCGATGCTCGAGTTCGCCCTGGGCGGTTCAGATCAGGTATAATCACAGGGGAAAAACTTTGAGACCGCACCGTTTGCGTTGAATAAGAGTCGCTGGTTCCGAACCAGAGTATCGTGCGGAGATAATCGCCGAGGGCGTGGAACTTGTAGGTAAGGATGTTCATGGGTTTCTTAGTCGAAGGTTTGGCAGCCTTCCTGCGTCGAACAGGGTCCGGTGTAGGCTTGGATTTAGTCTTCCGAGCCTTGCGACGGCCACGAGCCGCCGCCTCTTTGGGTAGCTCACGGGTTTCGAATTGTGCGCAGGTGTGGGTGCAGAAATAGCGAAGCTGGCGGCCGAGATGTGTGGTGGACTCCGCGAGGTGGTTGAGGAACGGTGTAGTGTGCATGCGCATTTTGGCAAGCGCATGCCATTCTGCAAATGTGAACAGCAGACTCAGGACCGTGTCGTTGTGTGGTTCGGGCAGGAGGCCCTCGAACACAGGAATTGCGCACTGGAACCTCATCAGCTCCTGCATGCCAATCTTGATAAGTAAACGGACGTACCTGGAGGAGATCTTCGAAGTTGCGGGCAGCCATTTTTTTCATATCGGAGGCATTGGAGTGGAACCGACGAATAACGGCTTGGCCGAATGTGGGAACCATGCGGTAGCTGTGACGGAGAAATTAGCAATTGGGACTGATGAAGGGTACAACTGACCGTGCGTTCAACGTGCTGGTAGCGGAGTCACCGTGGGCAAGTAATATACGAATTAAATGTGAGAATAGTGATTTGAAACCCCCCAGTTCTACCTTGTGCAGAAAGTCAGGGACAAGCATTTTGTAGAAATTGAAATTAAATTTGGAGAAGCGCTCGGAGAAGGTATTCTGGTCCATTTATATTATTAGAACACGGCGCTGCATTGAGAACCATACTCACAAGTGTGGGAACCAATGATTCTGGTGAAAGCAAGTTCTCTACCCGCAAGCTCTTGACGCCGAAGCCGAGGTTGTAGATCCAGTCCCGGGCAAGCACAATTTTGGAGCGGTATTGCGGGGTATCCTTGTGCTCCAGCTTCGTCCGATTTTTATCGTCGTTCCTGGTGCCGAGGCCAGAGATTTTATCTTTTGATATGGTGCATCGCGGGCAGGGGCGGGCTCCAAGGTTCCGAATGCCGGCAAGAAGAACTCTGAATGTTTGTTAGTAATATAGTCATAGTCCGACAGATATTGCGACTTACTTTTCGGGATAGTCTGCAGAGTCGGTGAAGACACGCGGGAAAAAGCGTCGCAAAACCCCATCATGGCACTCAAGAACGATGCCGTGTTCATACGCATGCATGAAGTCACCGTCAAATATTTGTGCCCAGACGGCGTGCATCAATTCACGTCGGCAGTGGGCGAGAACATCTGCAGATGGGCCAGCACCGGTAAGCTTAGTGTAATAGTCGTTGAAGTCGTTGGGGAGCTGTGGATGTTTAATTAATAGCTGACAAACGAGTAGGAAAATAGAACACGCCTTCGGAATGTAGGCGACGTGATGGCAGGCTCCGGACTTGGGCTTTCCCCTAATCCATTTTGACAAATTCCCGAAGAACAAGTAGAGGGGCCAGAGGGAAGCAGTGCCGAAACTGGCGAGGTGAGTTGAATCGGACCACCACATCAAACTGAGAACGACGCGCTCAAGGGTACATCCTGGCTCCGCCGGTTGTGACTGCAGTTTTTCGTAGGCTTCAATCATTGCGTCAGAGGAATAGATCTCATCGTAAACCCTGGACGGGATAGCATCAGGACCCGGCTGCTTGTGAAATTGCTTGAATGGAGTGAAGTGGAAGTGCCGACTGCTTGGACCATCAATGGCGCTCTTGATGACCTCGATTAATGGTCGATGAAAAAGTCCCGGGATGCTGTATACGGGGATGGGAGAATCATCGCCATGCGGCTTTCCATCCGGAACCTTAAAGAATAATCAGACCGAAAAGCTAGCAAGGAAATATGCTTCAATGTACCTGAATATCAACGGACACCTCCGACCATCCGTCGTGCGCAGTCTGCCCACTGGATGAGCTCAAATCATCGAGACGTTTGGTTTCTGTAGTCATATTAAAGCACGCAAGGTCCTCCTTGCGAAACTGATCCGACTTGAGGAAATCCACGAGCCGAGTTACCTCTTGAATCGACTTCAATGCAGATCCCGTCCACATCCAGTTCGTAATTCCATATGCGGTGGAATTGGGGAAAGGATAGTAGGGGTTTTCGGCGGAGGGCTGTAATTGTGGGGGCACGGCGGCGAGGACGGAGGGCCATAGTTGCGGGGGTACAGTAACGGCGGGCGATGTACGAAGCTGAACGGCAGGGGGAGGTGGTGGTTTGGGAGCATCGGAGAGGTCTGAGAGAGAGATCGTGCTATCCGGATCATGCGTAGGCACACGCAGATATTCACGGTACAGACCGAATGTATTCATGGCAGTCTTGATTGACTCCCAAACAAATGCAGTGGGGCCAGGAGGTGGGGTGGCGTCTTCATCAGGTTCGGTGATTTCCAACTCAGGAACGGGCACAGGCGGTTCTGGCACTGCAGTAACTTCCATGTGGGACGCTTGGTGCGAACAGGCCGGCCAGCGGCGGTACGTGCAGGTTCTGGGGTTGGGATCCGGGGCGGCGAAGGTACTACTGGTACTGGATCTTCCATGGCATTGGGTTGTCGATCGGCATTGAGGTGTCAGGCTGTGGCTCTGCGTGAGTTGAATTATCCAGCAGAACATGCAGCCAGAACCTACCGGTGGACTGGGGAGAGAAGGAGGATCAACAGCAGCTTGAGGCGCCAACTTCAACCGCTTCCTCTCCCTCACCGCCTCAAATCTGCTGGCAGCGGTCGGACCGTCATCTTCGTCGTCGTCATCTGCTTGGTAGATCGCACAGGAATTCTGGTGGAGCGATAGACCATGCTTTGAAACAAAGTCATCACCGCAGGGAGGTGGGCAGCGGTACTTCATGGAGGAGAAGAGAGAACAAAAGAATCAATTTATAAGGAGAACAGGGGTAAATTCAAATTATGGAGCTTGGTAACCAAATCACAGTTGTCTGATAATATTTCTACCTAGAGGGTTTCAGAATACTGAGATTATTTAGCAGAATCCAAAGGCGAAGAAATAAGAGCCGAAAACTTGCCTGAGCAGCCTTCACGGCCCAAGCCTGCAGTCGATTTGACCGCAAAATTAGCTGATCAGACTAGAAAGGAGTTGATGAGGCAGCACAGTACTCACCCTCACTAGATTAAACTCCTGTTTAGCAGCCCGGATACTGTACCAAGTTGTAGGGGAGCAACCGCCTGAGGACCGTGACATGTCCGTTGCCCTTTTTTCAGGCAACAGAGCCTACCGTGATCGTGACCGTTGCCTTCTGAAGCAACCAGTACCTGCCAAGTGCTCTGTGGCCCAGCTGGAGGTGGTGTGCCGTTTTAGTTCTTTATCCCTGCCCCAAGCTCTGCCGTTCGAATCTTGACCCAGTCTTTATTTGTGAGAAGATTTTTTTATGATTTTTTCGATTTTTTTCAATGTCACGGTTTTTTTGGGCAACCAACCCTACCGTTACCGTGACCGAGGCAACGCAACCGGCGAATCGTTACCGTGACAGTTGCTCCCCTACAACTTGGTACAGTAGTCAAGGCGACCACCTCATCCAGATCCGCCAATTTGTAGGAGGGCTCCATTTGCGGGGAAAAACTCCAGGGCTCATGGGATCAATGTCGACGATTCATGCACTGTGGGGCTGCCACATGCGCTGTGTCTGCCCCAGCGAATACGACGACATGGCCACAATACCCAGATTCACCACCCACGCTCACCGCGCCCTACATTCCCCACATCTACACATTTCGGACGCCATTCTCGCACCTCGCATCGCGGACGCCGCACCTCCAATGACATCTGGCAGATGGGAGCGCCTTCGTCCATAACAGGATCGACTGCCGGAGCTTCCTCCGATGAGCACCATAACTCGGTGGGATGAAACACGGCGCAAGCACACTGCCATGGGGCTAGAACGTTATGGAACGCCGAGGGAGCGGACTGTGGACATGTAGAGAAGGTCCAAAGGGGTTATTGGCAGAGTATAAAAGGATCTGGGTCTCAAAGCAGTAGTCAGTCAATTTTGGAGCGGTTTTCCCCCACTAGTTTCTAGTGCAAACCGATTCCCCCCAATATATTGTTGACCCACACACACACACACACCACTAACCCACTAACTTGTCAAAAGACACTTGACCACACATCCTCCAGACGATTCATACTGAACGTCTAGCCACACTAACCCGTCCCCTTGACCTCGCAAACCGCTGCTCACGCAGAGAGGAACAAATCAAGGCGTCTCACACCAAATCGCGGATACCCTGGACAACGACCGGCACACTCACATCCTTTGCGAGCCATACCCACGTTGAGCCGTTAGGCCCTTGTCGAGCCATCTGCGGTTATCCCACCTTTGGGAAAGCCAGTCGAATCGACTATCACCCAGTTCAAAGGGGAAAGGCGGTAGAAGAGAGACAAAAGCAGAGACTTAGATATTGTCTCGGAGTAGTGCACGCGGTGTGCACATCTGAACAAGGTATTTTTCACGTTATCCCCCATTTTTGACCCCCAACAGATCCCCACGGACAAACACTGCTCAACTATCTTCTCTCACAAACTCTATACGAACCCAACTTAAACGAAAAAGCCCCCAGAGGGAGAACAAGTCACTTTTGGAACCTTGTTTTCCAAAGCAACACTACAGTCCCCCTCACAGCGCATGATCATGCATGGACTGACTTGGGAATCCATGTCGGTGTCGTCCCACAGCCAGTAGCGGGTCCATTTGACATAGGCACGAGCAACCTACATTGAGAAATCAGCGGCCGACTTGGTTTGAACAGGTGGAACACATACAGAGATGTACTCAATCCAGATTTCTCCGATCACTTGGCGGTGTGCAATATCGGGCAAGTCAGAGAGAAATACTTTGCGTGAATGGTGTGGGAGGGACAGTGCAGACGTGACAGAGGACTTGGACGTGTCAGATGTGTCTGAGTCCTCGTCAGAGCACGTGTCGGACATGTCGGAATCGGACACTGAGGAGTCGGAGTCCATTAATGTATCTGAATCGGACGTGTCAGACATTGTAACATCGAAAAACACGTCGGAAGTATATATAATCTGCGTTTCATTTATTTTGTCAGCATGAGAAAAATTATGGAGAGGCAGGGGTGTACCGAGATCTCCGACACGCTAGAATCTTCGAATGATAGCTCAGCCATGATTTGAAATGTTTGTGTGCTGGTGGATATGAGGGGGAAAATTTGGAAGGCGAGACCCAAGGAATATCTGCTCAATGGATGGTATGGGAGTTGGTTGAGGGCCAAATCATGAGTTATGGATTTCGCGGATTATTGAAATTTGATTTTGGAAGTTCGGATGTGGTGATCGGGTCTGGACTGGGACATTCAACTTGATGCAGGTTCTTGGCAGCTGATACCAGGAGAAGGCTAAGCATGCAGAGCGGCGGACTCAGAGGCTTCGACGGCTTTGATGATGCCAGCGATATGAGCGGAGGAGAGATGGAGAAAAGTGATGTGACGTGTGTGAGCAGTCTTAGTCAGCTCACAAGTTTCGACACTCCATAACAGCATACTTCTCTTCTGCTAGATACTCTCTTCAACTTCACGGTCGTTGAGAGTCTCATTCTTGCTGGCTGTGGTGACACTGAGCATCAATCCCATCATAAAATCACAGCGATCTAACGGGCCCATGTGATGATTCTGTTTGATGGGAATGGACGCGTCTGATATTGCTTGGCCATTTATATTCTGAGCAATCCAACCCAACATGACTTTGGTCTCTCATTCTTTCCCCCCATCATCATATCCACTCATGTCGACTCCCGCGGCCCCAGGAGCTGACTGTACACCAAACCCGGCAGTGCCCCTGCCTGCACGCACCCCTGAGGACATCGCCACGGAGGCTGTCACCGCCCAGCTCCTGGCTGACACGCTCGATGACGGCAAGAAGAAACGGCGAGTACTTTTTCTCATCCTGTGGGTCCACTGATAAGCTTTGTCATTAGGAAGAGTATGGGTAGTGATGACATCTCAATGAGCTACCGCAATGCCGGACGGGCCTTCCTCCGCATCGGTGATCCTTTCTCCCATCCTGATGACATTGTCCAGCACGGCATCTTTGTTGAGACCACTGAGGCTATCGATGAGCCCACGATGGATGAAGAGTGAGTCCAGCAGCTCATGTATAAGCTTCTCTGACACCTACCAGGGAATGCGCCATTTATACACGCAACACTGAGAGCTGGGAACTCTTGTGGTGTCTGATTGGTCCTGCCTTTCGCACCAACATGATTAATTTGGAGAAGAAACGCAAGCTTCGCCATAAAGTATGCGCGAACGTGAGCCATTTAATCTATTTTGATCAACCTAGAACCTGTGGAGCTCTTTTTTCAGGTCCTCAGCGGCATGACGGGTGCTCGCGGGGAAGACACGAACACCTGCAAGAAGAATGTTGTGCTCTACTTATACTCCGACAAGACTGTTGTCGATCCTCCGCTCAGTCCCGCGCTCAAGATCAACCGGGGCTTCAATCATCCCTGCACCGCCGCTCTTCTTTGCCCTGCCTCAAAGCCCCCTGTTCAAGCGTGAGTCTTTCCCAGATCATGAGCATTCCTGACCTTCTTGCAGAACCTACGACGCGATCCTCAACGGCACACTCAAGATCACCGCCGACATGTTTCCCCGATTCCTTTATAAGGATGAGTGGGTATACAGTTACGATCCTGCGACGCAGATAGACAACATCATGGACGGGATCTTTGAAGGAGATCTCATGATCAAGGTACGCCACTGCCATTGTTATGTACCGACTCTGATCACCGCTAGATCGCCAAATGCAACTTACAAGGCCCCAGTGCCGCTCTCAAACCCGCCGGAGCCCACCACGGTACGCGTGGCAATGCAGCCAAGATAGGTGTCCGACGTATCACACCTCGGCTCATGGCCTATTTTGCCTTTCACGTAAGTCATTCTCAATTCACCAGCAAATCGACACTGACAGCGGATAATGCAGTCATATCTGTCGCTCTCGTCCATCGATTCTTACCAGCAGGTAGATGGTTCTTTTGATTACAAGGCCTTCTTTTGGAACATCGTGGGTCTCTTCGACGACGGGGACAATGCCCACATTCTCAAACATTTTAATCAGTGGGTGATTTTTTTCAATCATTTCTGATTCTGATACCGTTCTCAGCGCGGTCTTCGGGGATGTAAAGGGCAACGACAAGGCACCGGATTCCAATGCGGACAAGGAGAACGAGCCCCAATTGTCCGATATGGCGCGATACAAGGCACAGTGGGCAGCTAAACGGGCCAAAAGAGACACCACTGTGGCGGCTACCAGTGCGCCGTCTTCTGATCCCCCGTCTTCCGATCTGCCTTCCTCCGATGCCCCGTCTTCCGATCCGCCTTCCTCTGATCCCCCATTCTCGAGTGCACCGTTATCGGATACTGTCGCCTCTAGTGTGTGACACGGGTCACACCGCGGGTGGATCTGATGGGAACCGTACCTGTCACCCGTCACACCGTCACCCGTGACGACGGGTGACGGTTTTACGGTTAAATAACTGTGGTTGTGAATAAAAATAAAATATTGAGTAATGAGCCTTCCAGGTGGTGCCTATGGTAGTATATACTGTAAAAATGTTACCTTACACTCACTACATGTCTTATATAGTGCTCTGGACAACTAGATAGACTGTCACTCATGTCTACCACTACTTATTCAGTGATTCACAGGTAATATTCCAATAACACTACATTTTGGTTGTTTCAGGTGTTAGATTGTACATGGAAATATGTTCTACAAGAGTAGAAACCTCCTAGTAACTTATGCTCAATTAAAGAGCCAGAGTAGAGGTCAAATAAGCCGAATCAAACAATGTTTATGGTTGTTTGTTTCCCACCAATACCACTACGCCTGCGTCCCAATATGGGAATTTTCATTCATAACACCTGCATGGCCTCATTTCAATATAGTCTGAGGGAATATGGCCTTATACTATCCAATGGGACAATATAAACTGTCATCTGCATGATAATCACCCCATTTAAGACCTTCAAAGTGTACTATCAATGACACTGTGATTGATGGATAATGGCTCGATATATAGATGTATGAGCCTTCCAGTACTCCACTATCTAACCCTGAATGATATTCATGCTGAATTGAAGGCCTGGGACAGCTGGATATTGTAAATACATTTTAAACAGCTGTTTTTTCTAAAAATATTCAACCCGAGGGTTTTTGCCCAAGGGTCGCGGTTTTTGCGGGTTTTCCCAGGGCCTACACCGTACCCGGACCCTACCCGAACCCGTGGGAAAACCGCGGGTTTTCCCGAACCCTTGTCACACACTAGTCGCCTCTGCCTAAATTACTTTGTACAATTATATCTAGCTCAATTACATTTTTTGGTCGCTTTTTTGCGCCGTTTTGGGAAATTTATTGAGTACTATGGATTCCATTGGGATCCTGCCAGGCGACAACATCCTTTTTTTTTTTTTTTTTTTTTTTGTGGAGCGTTGGTGGTGTTGAAAGGTAAGAGCATTCCCACTCCCCTTGGTGCTGTCTAGCGCTTGCACACTTCCATACACCATGGGCCGACATAGTCGTCTACCTGCACCCGCTAATTTTAGGCCTTGGACTTAAAACCAGGCCAGACGTTACAACCACCCGGGGAAATGTCTCCTCGACACTGGCGTCCTCTCGGCGCCGCGTGTGGGACTTCAGCTTCCGGCGCTCAGCAGATTTGGTCGCCCATCTCCGCTTTGCCCCATCATTAGCTGATACCCACTAAAACCCCGGTCCCCCTATACCATTCTTTAGGGAGATCGTCCTCGTCCTTTAGGACTCTTTTCCACGTTGATTTCACCAGTGATTTCTCTATCGATTTCTTCCCGTATCGTTCTACGTTGGTGAGTGCGCAGTCAAGTTGGAGTCTGCTATTTATTGCCTTGCACCATCTGTTTCGGATTTCTTGTTCTGATGCGGCGTCTTTTTCTTGGATGACGTGTTCGTTCCTGAGTCGCCATATCAAAGGCGCAGATTCAGAGAGTATGATCTTAAACAGTCTCGTTGTTCGTTTGTCCTTTTTTGAGATCAGGCCGCTCGCCATTATCTGTCCCAGGGTTGGTCTTATGCCTTCACCTGTCTTCATTTCCCATATCTCATCTGCTAGTTCCCAGATCTGGTTCTGGCCCGGAGCGTCACACTTAGTTAGTATGTGCTCCATGGACTCCGTGATTCCGCAGTGGGGGCAAGTTCCTTTTTGTTCATGCCCAGGTATGTGATCCCAGTGCTTCCCAACTTTATAGCCACTATGTAACAGCATCCACAGGAAAAAATGGAAGCTTTTTGTAAAGTCGGGGTGTTTTGTCGAATTCCATATTTGTTTGTCCAACGGTATCTCGTCGTTCGCCTCTTCGGTGGCACCTCGAACGTATTCTAAGTTCCGTTTCGTCTCTCTTCGGTCTAGTGCATCCTGGTAGTTATCTTTCTCCATTTTGTTCTGTCGTATTATTTTGTATGCTATCGACTGGGTTATTGCACTCAGCTTCGCTCCGTGTACCACTAGGTTGTGTCGCCTCCGATTACTTACTACGTCTGGTTGTGTCTTTGCAGCGCCTTCGGCTGCTAGTGTGTCCGCGGCTTCGTTTCCGTCATTGCCTGAGTGGCCTTTAACCCATTTGAACCTGGTACGGGCTTTCCTCCCTCTAATCTTAGCAACCGTTATCCTTATCAGTTCGCCGTTCGCAATGTTCTGGTACCCTTCGTTCTCCCATCTCGTCAGGTGTCTTGTCAGTCCGTCAATTGTGTATTTAGAATCACTATATATGTCCAATGGGACATCGTTTGGTGTGTCCTCCACAGCTTCTTTTACCGCCAGCATTTCAGCGACCTGGTTCGACAGGCTCAGCTCCTCAGGGACCTTTATTGCTCGGTTCCTTATGTCGCCATCGCCGTAGAAAATACCCGATCCGGCTTCGGCTTTCCCCGATCCGTTCTTCGAGGCTGATCCATCCGTGTATAGTGCTATCCTCTCCTCGTTCGGATTCGGTGAGTGTCTCGTGTCTGGGGCCCGTCTTGCCAATTCTGGGTTCCCTTCAGGTTGCGTGAATATACGGAATGTATCACCAATGTTCCCTTCCGTCGTTATCTTAGGATTGAATTCAACCCATTCTGTATCATCTGGGTCCTCTGGTTCGAACCCGCTCTCATAATCTTCGGGTTGGTTTCTCATAGGGTTCCATTTGTCTTGCAGGGAGTTGAGCATTTCTTTGGCTCGGGTATAGCATCTATGTGGGTTCGTACACCGCCTTGGGCGGCACTCCTTCCTGGTCTCTCTGCAGGCTTCGCATTGGCAGTCCTTTCGGTTCTTATGTCTGTTCTGGCCAAGTCGTCGCGCTAAGGTCTCTGTGAGCTTGCTTGAGGCAGCGAACCTCCGGTCCATGGTTGAACAGTCGCTTGGTCGCCGTCGACTTGTTATGGTACCATATTGGCATGTCCAGTTGGAGTGTGCGTGCGACAGCAAGCCCATCCATCTTGAGGTCGTACTTATCTCCAATCTTGATCATGCGTTGCAGGTCCTCACTTAGGTCCGAGATTTTTGGCCGCCATGACTGTAGGTATGGACAAGTCCGCAGCATTCGGTCTACATTGTGGGCGTCGTCCAGCGCTTTGAGGGACAGGATCTCATCTGTCACATATGCCCATAGGGGCCTGTCGGCTCCGAAGGTGAGATAGGATTTAAGCCAAGTGATAGATATGGCTTCGTTCCTCGCTACGATGTCTAAGAGGTTTCGGCCCCCAATCTCTTTGGGTGCATACACCGTTTCTTTGTTTATTGTCACTCGGACTTTCTCAGCCCAGAGGAAGTTTCTTATTCTCTTTTCGAGGCGTTCTTCGACCTCCTTTGGCATCCCTTGTACCTTGGTCAGGTACTGGGTCATGCCTCCGACTACCATTAGGACTATGAGACGGCGTCCCTCCATGGTTGGGTGTCCCCGTTCCCATTGATCCAGCGCCGCGTCGATTTTCTCCAGCGTTCGGGCCCAGGTGTCTACTTGTACAATGTCGTTTCCGACCCACACACCGAGAGTTCGTATGGGTTCACCTTCAGCGGCTATCTTAATGTTTGCAGGGATTTTTCCTCCATTTTCACCGTTGACGCATCTCGACTTGCGCACTTCGTCTCTATAGTCTTCTTTACCAATTGCAATTAGCTCTGTCTTGCTAATGTTGAATTTCGTGCCAGAGGCGGTGCACCATTCATTGAGTATCTCGACTAGCTTCTCGAAGTCGTCCATCCAGTTAAGGTACACAAGTGTGTCGTCGGCAAAGAGTGTTGCTATCAGTCGTTCTGGCACACCAGGGACACGTAGGCCTTCTAGGTCCGATTTCCGAAGTGATTCTGCAAGGGGTTCGATGGCTAGGTCGAAGAGTAGGCAGGATAGCGGGTCGCCTTGTCGAACTCCTCTAGTCGCTTTGAAAGGTGTGTTGCTTTTCTCTCCATTGATCATAACATATGTGAACGCATCGCTGTATAGTGCCTTGACTGTGTTTATAAATTCATCCGGTATCCCGAAGCTTTTGAGCGCACGCCATAGGTAGTCATGTTCGATCTTGTCATACGCTTTCTCCTGGTCTAATGCCACAATTACGCCGCACATCTCTGATGCCTCCGCTAGCTCAATAATGCGTTTCGTGAGCCATATCTGGGCATATATCTGGTGTCCCGGGATGAAACCAGCCTGGCTCTGGTGTATGAGGCTAGGCGCTATTGTCGCAAGTTTGATCGTGAGGGCTTTAGTGAATATCTTATAGTCCGTGTTAAGCAGTGAGATCGGGGTGGTAGTTTGCAATATTTGCTTTATCATTCTTTTTGTACAGTGGGCACATCCAGCTCTCAGAGAAGCCAGTTCCTGCGGCCATCCCATGTATTTCGATGTCATTAAAGACTCTTCTCATCGCCTCCAGTACGTTGAAGCCTGGCTTTTTTAAAGATGTCGCTGTTTCGTATCTCGCTGCCAGAGCTTTCCAGATCTCGTATATGATCCCATTTAGACCAGGTGCTTTGAAATTTGCTGACAGTTTAAGCGCGTTCCTCACGTCTTCAATAGTTAGACGGGTTCGGAGGCTCTCGGCCTGATCGTTCGTTACTTTCGTTGCTGTCCGGTCTAGTACCCGGTGGATGGTTTCCTCTCTTATATTGGGGGGGGTCCCCTTCCGGTCTGATTGTAGCCGGTTGTGGTAGGTCCTTGCCATGTTTGCCATTTTTTGTGAATTTGTCTCATACTGAGGCGGAGCGTTTGCGTTCGTCCGGTCGTTCCCATTCTTCTGGAGCCGGTATATCACCTCTCTTGGCTTGTTCGGCTTGTTTACTCTGGACCAGTATCGGCCGATAATTTCACCTTCAAGTTTGTTCCGGATCTGCACACTCATCCGTGTCACGTTATGGTGTTTTAATTGCAGCTTCGTTAGTTGCTGTGTTAAGGCTGCCCCTGCCACCTTTCTCTCATCCTCGTTCAGGTCGGCGTCATCCATGACTCCATCCAGCTTAGCTTCCAGTTCAGCAATCTCTTTGACAATCTTGGGGATTATTATTTTCGCTCTCTCACGTGCTTTGGCGACTATATCTGTCTTGAAGTCCGCCCACAAGGTCTGTGCGTTGAGTGGGGGATCTCGTTCTTCCCAGGTTGCTACCCTGTCTAGGTTATCCTGGAGTCTCATCCCCCTTTCATGGATATAGGTCGTGAGGGCTTTATCCTTGTTAAGGTGCGCGGGCCATACCCATCTCCCATGTCCGATGGTGGGTGCCTTTTCCGTCGTGATTTTCATTGTTATCATTCTGTGGTCCGTACGGATTGGGGGTGTCGTAATCCCCCATTCGAAGGTGTGATCGAAGGCTCCTCTTCACACATAGAAGCGATCGAGCCTGGACTGGGAGCTTGTATGTGCTTGGAGGTATGTGTATGCCTTTGTCATGGGGAAGGTTTCTCTCCATCCGTCTATCAGATGGAGGTACGTCTTAAGTTCGTCCAGTGCCGTCACTGCAGCATGGGCGTCACCCCGTGCAGGAAGTCAGTCAACGGGGTCCTCTACTATGTTTGTGTCGCCGCCCAGAATGTCTGGGCAGCGTATGCGCGGGTGTGCAATGTACCACGCTTTAATGTCTTTCCAGAATTTTTCATTCTCTGACGGGAGATTGGGTGCATAAACCCCTAAGATCGATAGCTCTGTCCCGTCCGCATGGAGCATTTCGAGGATGAGTGCCCTGCCAGGTACGACTTCCCTGGTTACTAGATTGTCGGTTTTGACTAGCCTTTTGTTCAAAACAAATGCAATTCCGGCGGCATTTGCTGTGTGGGGGTCCTTTGAAAACTCAATGCTTATGAATTTATCGAAAAGGCGGAGTATATTGTCCTTTCGTTGGTCATCCAAGTGAGCTTCACCTGTAATGAGGACCCCTATTTTCTGGTCACGCATCATCTGCCAGATGTTGTTCCATTTGTTGGTGTGGTGCCGGACGTTCAGGTTCCCATGACCTGATATGTTCAGCACCGCTGCCTGTATTGCGGCCTTCATGGTTTTTTTCCCTTTATTTTTATCCTCTGCGGCGGTGTTGGGTGTGTTTGCATCGGGGTAATTGTGGTCTGGGATTCCTCCCGTCGGCTGTGGCGCCGGTTGGGTATTCCCCTGTCGCTGTGTCGGCATTTGTGGCTGCTGCTGCGGTGGTGGTTGTTGTTGGGTCTGCGACTGGTTTCTCTGCGCCGCACTCGGTGTCGGTCCTCTTTGACTCCGCGCGTCGTTTTGCTGGCTCCATCCAGGGGCCGTATCGTTCCCGTCGTCATGTTCTCTGCGGTTTCCGTGTGTGCCTCCTCCTCTCCCTCGATGCATCATGTTCTGACACATCGCATTTCCCCCGTTCGCGGGGCTGCCCTGTTCGCGGGTCGGGGTTGTTTGTTCTGACCCCCGCACATACTGTGCGCTAGCACCCATATCGGTGCCCCCTGGTGCATGTATTGCGCCCAGAGTTGCGTTCTGTCCCCCTTCATCAGCTCCCCGGGGGTTTCCAACCTCGAAAGGATGGTTGCCGACCCAGTTCGCCTCCAGGCGGCAGTTCGCTAGTTCCCCTCCATCGCGGTGTTCTTCCCCAGGGACGTGACCGGTGGTGTAGCCATCATCCCCTCCAAACGATGCGTGCCTATCCAATACGACGGGAGACTCACCTAATATCCAAAACCGGTTGTGTTGTTGGTTTTTTGCAGCACGTTCTATCCACCGCGGTGTCGTACCTCCAAGATGTTTGGTATAAAGAGGAAATGCACATGCTTACTAATGTACGATAAATAATAACTGGAATATAGGGGCGTGGGAAATTTGGGTGACATGAAGAAAAGGCAAGAAATTGTATGTAGCAGTTTAGTCGTGCACAGTTGTGCACAGTCGATGGCACAGTCATGCCCAGTCGAATGCACAGTTGCGCACAGTCGATGGCACAGTTGTGCACAGTCGATGGCACAGTCAATCGCAGTTATGCACAGTTGATGGCACAGTTGTGCACAGTCTGCACAGTAACCTAGACTGGGGGCACAGTCGGAAAAATTCCCACGAGAATAGTATATAAGAAAGAGGATTTTGTAGATAAAAAGGACAATAAACATACAACCCTACCACTAACTACTACTTACTACCAATCTGAATCTACACCGGATACTTATCCGCACTCTTCAACTACTACTAATCGCCCAACAGCTTTTTCAACCAACAACCCCATCGACTAAGCTAGTTCTCTCCTTTCCCAGTATCTACGGTTGTATACCTAGTTATTGAGAAATTTTAACTATCTCTTCAACCGTCTTCGAATATTGATTCGCGGAAGTCAACCGGACAGGCCGCATTCAATTAAGTTTTCTCCCCACGCATCGAAATTACCGACTAGGCACAGTTGCCAGGTCCACACACAGCCCTCGATTCGCAAAAGTCATCTGGACAGGTTGCATTCGAGTACAGATTTATTACACTCACGCCCTTGATTCGCGAAAGTCAACCGGACAGGTCGCATTCAAGCAAAGACGAGCCACGGACTATATCTGCTCACGCCCTTGATTCGCAAAAGTCATCTGGACAGGTCGCATTCAAGCAAAGACGAGCCACGCACAGCCCTCGATTCGCAAAAGTCATCTGGACAGGTTGCATTCGAGTTCCGATTTTATTACGCTCACGCCCTTGATTCATGAAAGTCAACCGGACAGGTCACATTCAAGCAAAGACGAGCCACACACAGCCCTCGATTCGCAAAAGTCATCTGGACAGGTTGCATTCGAGTACCGAACTTATCGAACTTACCGACTAGGCACAGTTGCCAGGTCCATGCACAGCCCTTGATTCGCGAAAGTCATCTGGACAGGTCGCATTCAAGTACCGAACTTATTGAACCTACCAACTAGGCACAGTTGCCAGGTCCACATCAAACCGCCACGTCTGAGAGGTTTACAGTTAAACCTTGTCCGACCCCTATTTCTCCAGTTTTCCGCAGATTCCATTTTCCACGTCCCGAACACAGCCTCATGAGAAACTTAGTTAATCTATAAGCTTTTCACCTCTTTCCTCCTTAAAAGGAAACTCTCTCACTTGATCAAACCTAGTGGGAATTGCCCGAATAAAGTCACTTCCGGCAAAACTCACAGATAACAAATAATCCACACGACAGCGGTTGTGCTAGACCGTCGGTTTCCGGGATCCACTGTGGCTTGCGCAATAGCTCTTGGTGAAGTCTCCGTAGAGGGGGGTGGGTTGTCGTATGCCATTCGACGCGCCGCTTGGGAGACGCGCCGTTCAGCATGCGACATGCTAGGACTGCTAGCAGGCAGACCCGGCCCACTATAATTGGAGCCCTGCCTTTTGCCGCGTTCGAGGGGAGATCGGCCCCCCTGGACGCAGCTGCGCTTGTTTGCCCAACTCCGTTTCCTGTCCCGCGCAGACACAGTCAGTATATGTGGCGAAGTCAGGTTGCGCCCGTCAACACAGGCGTCTTCTTCCGGGCCCAGCCCCAGGTTCACTTAATATTAATGTGCCTTCATTTACTGCTCTCAAGGACCTTGCAGGTGTATACGGTCTCACATAAGTCTGTATTTGGATGTAGCTACAGACTGCTACACACGGGGGTCACGGGCGAGCGCAGGTACAATGGGAAGGTCGGGTATACCTAGACTAGTGTACGGACGTCATCAAGATGTAGGTATAGTGTCCGTGGTCAAGAAGCAGTACAGCGACAGTGTAGTTAGTATGCATCAAGATGAACAGCAACGGCGACGGCCCCGACGATGATGATGATGAGGGAGGGGGGGCTGCATCAATGACGGGAGGGGGTGCGACGGCGGCAGCGACGACAATGACAACCGGTCTAATAGCCTCGGCCACCACGTCCGCGGCCGCCATTGCCCCCACGACCACCACGTCGGCGACTTCCCCCGCCACGGGTGTGGTTCCCGCCTCGGTATGCTCCGCGTGTGGTGCTGCTGTTACGCGGCGACGACGCGAGCGCGCCCTCCTTGAGCTTCGAAATTTGGTCCGGTGGGCCCCACCATTCATGGGGCGGCGTGTTAGGGTCGCGCACAATGCCGACGCCCGTGAAGGGGCAGAGATAAGCTAGGTGCGTATCGAGCTTGCATACGACACATTCGGGGGCATCGTGGGGTGTTTTCGGGGTGAAGGACGACGTCTTGTATGTGAGCGTGTGCGGGCGGAGGAGCACCTTGAGGGATTCCCAGTCGAGGGCCGAGGTGGTGCATGGTTGGAGGTAGACAATGAAGAGGGGGTCAGTTGTGTGGGGAATATACTGAACATCCGCCGACTCGGCAACGGCGAGTGCGCGTTGGGCTGTGGTGCCGGCAACAACGCCCTGGGTGATCTGTGAGATGCGGGCAGTGACAATGGGGTCGGTCATGACGCGCATATATACGGCGGCGCGGAGGTAGCGAACAAGGGTGTCGGGGCGGGCTGTCGTCGGCAGCACTGACCAGAGCCCGACTACCCATGAGAGGGCGAAGGGGTCGAGGGGGACGGCATGGAATGCGAGATCACGATTGACTGCGAAGGTCTGTTGGGCCATAAGGAGGGAGCGTGTGACGGGGTCTGTCGTGCGGAGGAAGAGACAGAAGGGAGGGAGGTATTTCTTCGACCAGTCACCTTCCTGGGCAATTTGGGGCACGGGACGTGCAATATCGAAGGCGGCGTCGCTGACGAGGGTCTGTACGACACGCGACACGTCGAGGATGACAGTCTTGAGGGCGGTGAGGGCGCGCTGGCCTCCGTTGAAGAGGGGGAGTGCTATGAACTCCTCGCGGTTGTTACACATGCAGTTCGCAGTAGTGGACTCGACATTGTCAAGGAGGCGGTGCTCCTCAATGACCGCGACGGGGTACTGCCCGTTGTTCTTCTGGAAGGGGGGGCGTCCGTCTGCCATCAGCGGCGGCGAGTCGCGCGCTTCGTGGAGGCCGCAGTGGGGGTTGTCTTGCCGGCCGACAGGTACGAGTACCATCAACTCGTTGTGGGTGGGGGCGACGAAGGCGGGGGCAGCAGGGGTAAGGAAGAGAAGCAGGGGGGCGAGCGCTATGTGTACTTGGACGGGGGGTGCTGCTGCTGCTGCTGCTGCTGTTGCTGCGGCGGTGGCGGCGGCGGCAGCGGGGGGCCTTGCGGCAGGGGGGGAGCTTGCGGCGGCGGCGGCCCTAGCGGCTGGGGCAGCGTGACGTCCGGAGGTGGCGGTGGGCCGTCGTCGATATCCATGGATAGTTTAAAGTGTGGTGTGGACGGAGACGGCGTGGGCGAGGCAGACTGTGCCGGGTGATGTGTGCTGGGTGTCGGCGACTCTGGCGATTGCGGGGAGCCGTATGCGTCAACGAGGGGGGTGGGGGCAGTGAAGATTTTAAGGTGGGTCTTCCGCCGAGAAGGTGTGTCCCGAGGTTTATCGGAATGAGGGGAGGAATGGAAGAGACTGTCTGCGGTTTTTTCGCGCCTTGCGGGGACTGCCGTCGAGGGGCGGAGCGTCAGTGCTCACCAGCTTAGCTTTTATATACAAGAACAGGCGATGTACAGAGGAGAGCAGCGAGTGTGGGTGGTGGTTCAGAGCAAGAGTAGTTTTTCTTCGCCACGCCTTTTTTATGTCCTGTTGTTATTGTTTAATGGTGTGGTGTTGGCTGCTGTACAGCTGGCCACACACGTGTGGGCATGAGGCACCTCAAGGCGCAGTAGTTGCGTCGAGGCAGGGGGGGCGTTTTTTCTTCGGGGAGGGCAGGGGCTCCATGGGTTGGTCGGGCCTGCTGCCAGGCACACAGAGGCCACGGCAGCCTTCTCATTCGAGCGGCGCCATGGCCTGCAGGAGATGGGGGGCGGGGTGAGGGATAGTAGCCTTTGTGGGCGTATTTGAGAGATGTTGTATGTTTTCTCGCTGTCGCTGGAGTGCTCCTGGGAGCTGCTGGGTTGGTACTACATGGTGGTTCGCTGGCAAGAGTAGTTTGCCGTTTAGATTGCCGTCGTCGGTTAAGCTCTATCAGATTTCTATCGAGGTCTAAATGTATCACCCGGTTTTCGCCGGTGAGCATCGCCTACTGCGAGCTCAAGGGGTTTCACGGCCCTCCTCCATGTTCTGGAGCCACATGGGACGTGGTAGAACGTGCACTACGCCCTACGCTGTGTACTACAGCGGAGGGGAGCTCGAGAATTTCCACCATCACCAAAAGATGGTGGTGGTAAGAAGTCACGAGGCCTCCAGGCGACAACATCCTGCTACTGAGCACAATCCCTGTGTGCTCCACCGGCATTTCCACACCTTGCAACGACCGGCAAGGCACCATAATCCCTAGGACAATTGGCAATGACCGCAATATTGTGAACATTGTGGCTTCTTTATGTCGTTGCAAGGGATTTTGAAAAATTCAGAATGATTGTGGTGATTGCTTGGATTAGATCACATTATGCTCATTGCATGACCTTGTAGCGATCTCCCACTTTTGGTGATGGTGGATCTCCCGCTTCGCGTCTCAGAGAACACGAAGTCAAGATTAGGGTCGATCATGGGTACTGGAGGCTGCGAAGAGCTCAGAACTCAGTGGAGCAACTAATTGAGGTCTTACCTGTACTTCTTGAAAGCAGGTTGCAGAGGAGTAGACTCGTCGTACTTATTTGGCATGGCATGTGTCTCAGATCAGCTTGGTTCCCGGCCTCGATTCCAAACAACGCGTCCTCCTTGCTTCCTCCCTCTCCTCACTATTCTGGCGCCCTTCAATCCTATTGCTTTCACTTGATGCACAACTTGTGTCTGTGTCTCCTTCCTTCTCCTCGCAACCTCGAGGCAGAGGCCTATAACTTCAATGCCACTTCTACATACCCAGCCTTCCCCGAGACTCTATTCTTTCGAGCGTCATTTCGCCATGTTTACCTGGTATCCACTCACCTGCAAGATATGGATGCCTCTTCCGCGCTTTTCCTGCTTTCGCGTCACTCCATTTGCCAGGAAGTTCTGCGGAGTTCGGAGCACCAAGACGCAAACGCCTTGCGAACTACGATTTAATCCAATCTCAGTGTGTGCGTATGTCGTTTCTTTATTCCGGACCCCTTGTGCTTTTTTTTCAGCTACATTTCAGTGCTTTCCGGATTCTCTGCTTCGTTCCTTCAGATCCATAGATCCGGCCGCCACGAATATATGTATACGTGCAGTCTGGTGCCTATTTCATCTTGTTTGTTAATTCCCTTCTAACGCGCATGTATTCGCCCTTTATCACATTTGCCTGGTGGATTGGAGCGCGTATCTCTTCTCTAATGCGCATATACTTACCCTGTCTCCCTCAGGTGCACCTATACTCGCAAATTTGTCTCCCCCGTCGACTGGCCGCACGCACAATTGTTTGTTCGAAGAGAGACTAGGGTGCCTGCGCACTGAATTCATTAATCTCCTGCACTGCTTCTCTGAGTGTGCGTGCTGACATTCTCAAAATTCCAGCCCTTGACTTTTGCCACGGCTCAATATCCCGTGTGCCAACACGATATTTTTCACTGAAGAAATGTCGTCCTCTCCTCCACGTCGTAAAACATCGGCTCCCCCTCTCGCTTCATCGAGCTACCGGCACTCTTCGTCCTCTCTCCAGCGCTTCATGATTCAGTTTGTTCGCCATCCCGCTATCCCGTCATATATTCCACCCTCTCCCTGATTTTTTGAAGCAACGAATGAGTGCATGCCTTTGTCTGATAAGCGCCCAGACTAAGCGCCCACAGCAAACCACCAAGCCTCAGAACATCAACGACAAACAACAGCCAAGGAAATGGTGTGGCGCAAACTCTCGCTACTGCTCGCCCTCTCGCTGCGGCGGGTTCATGCGGGGGGATCATGGGGACATTTCGCTCGGGTGCGCGAGCTCTTTTCATTTATTTGAGAGTCGCCCACTCGGTAGCTCTACAGGCAAACGAGCACGCAGCTGACCTTCCCTGGAACCACCCCGCGCCCGCAGCTCACGCTCTCCTCGGGCTCACGCTGCAAAAATGCGGGAGACCTGCGCGTGTCGACTGCAATCGAGTTCGTCTGCGACCCCAGCGCGGCCCAGAGCTCTCCACGCCTCGTTACCATACTGCCCCCGGCGACGACGACGACGCCTGCGCCTCCTTTTTCGAATGGCGCACCACCGTAGGCTCGTTCCCCCTCCTATCCCTGCTGCCCAACTAAATAATGTCCTCCCGCGCAATACGCATGCCCCACCAGCGAAGGCAGCACCTTCGGCGGCTTCATGTGGTTCCTCTTCATCTCGTGCGTACATCCACCGACTCATATTCCGTATCTCTACTAACGTTATTGCTGTCCGTCACCGCAGCACCCTCACCCTCCTCGGCGCGTACCTCGTCATCGGCACGCTCTACAACTTCTTCGCGCTGGGCCTCGGCGGCACGGATGCCCTCCCAAGGAAATAAACTTAAATAAGTCCCACATGGGTGTATTCACAGACACATAAGATGGATTTTGAACATCTATATAAGAAAAGACGTGGTTTTTCTAAACAAAAGTGGCACCTGTGGGAATGAAGAAGCTCTTGGCTCCACAGTTCACTGTCGAGATATTGCATTTGCGCGCAGGACTCCACTCAACTGTTAACGCTCTATTTATAAATGAGGTACATCAGGAAAACTGATGACCGCTTGACAGTCCTCCATAGTCCTCCATAGCACTGTCCGGCATTTTCTCACGGGGATGTACCTATGAGCCACTATAGACGGCCTGTGCAGTACTGCATAGCACTGCACAGGCGTTCATAGCACTCATAGGTACATCTCGGCTACGGTTTTCCTGATGTAGCGATATCGGTTCTCGCATCCGACTCCACGATTTTTTGTCTTGTCTTACCACCACCATCAAAAACCTGATTTGTTTCTACAACCCCTCTGCGACCCGAGAACCGTTATTAAACGTGTAGATCGGTTCCCGCTGAGGCGCAATCTAGAACAACGGTGTTTCCCTGGAAAGGAGTAGAAAAGAAAGAGAGAAAAAAAAACCCCCCCAAATATATATACGAGCGCGGCCTCCTCGTTTACTGTCTAGAGGGTGATCCTCGAGGCACGGCGATACTTTGGGCAAGGCCACACGTTGATCTTTTTGGAGGCCCTCACGATTGTCTGCGCCTTCGTCTCCGCTTGCTACTGCAATTCTCATTCCTCTGTCCTCAAAAGCGGTGCAGAATCCACATAACCTGTCAAAACCTAGCCAGTGATCTGCTATATAGCTGCACGTGCAGTCGCGTAGAGTCGCGTATTTAAAACCGCATCACGACGCGTCTTTGGTGATCAAACTCTAAAATATGTCGGAGTTAGTTTCTGCACGGACACTCAGAATATTCTTCAGGCACACTATAAAGCGAAGGCAGGTACCGCTCGCTACTGCGTGCATCGGATCATGGCCATTGAAGACTCTACGGTACGACTGACTCCAAAAGAACTGAAGATGCTATAGCTAGCACGCGTGGATTTCCATCTTACACACGGATGCGAAATATCTCCGGACTGTGAAGATGTACACGTTAAACAGCTCTGCGAAGTTCAGCTCAACTCCCTCCGTCAAATCCTCAATGTCCGCGACCGGTCCGTGGTAGTTCCACTATATACAGAAACAGGCATAGTTCCTCTCTGAGTTCGGTGTTTTATCCTTGCACTTGGATACCTGCAGTATCTCCTTTCCCTCCCATCTTCGCACTTTGCACGGGCCGCACTGAATAGCTCCTTGGAGCTAGCGGCTCAAGAGAAGAGGTGTTGGGCCGGAGATCTGATCGTGGCATCATCCAAGCTTCCATTCGCATGCACCGTCCCCCGACCTCGTGAATGCATCAACAGACACGATTCTGGCATACGCGAAATCTGTGGACACTCTAATGCTGAAATGGATACAAGGGGAAATCGATTCATCGGACAAATTCTATCTGATTCAAGGCCGACGCGCTGGTTTTTAGGATAGATGTTTGACAGGGACTGATTCTGTTCTGTTACTTACGTGTTTGTTGCTTTTGTGTATCGGCTAGGTTCTACAGCGGGCAGGTAACTGACTCGTGAGCTCGGCTTAGAAGGTACATAGAAGTCAGGGACGAAGGTGTACATAGAACCTGTAACTAGTACACCGGGATACTTCCTGGCCCCGGCGTTCCTCAGCGGGACCGTGCCGTGTAATGCTACCTACCTACCTACCTACCACGACATTGTCAAGATAAGGCCGGTAAGGCCGACAAGCGGCACGGCCCGCTACCTGGTCAAACTTAGCCAGTGCCAGCGGAGTAATTTCTACCAGCCCACATTGTTTTTAGACTGGACTTTCACCGGCCGCTCACTGATTCAACTTACCAGCGGTTCATCCAACCGTATTCTGTTGATTTGATCCACCCAAACATTTTTGCTTAGTAATTCAACCCAAGTTCCCACACCCGAGTCCGTTTATTCAACCAGATTTTTCGCTTGGTGGGATTAATTCAACCCGTTTCGGATTCAGCTTACTTCAACCTCTCACTCCTATTTCCGAGAATTCAGCCCGAGTTGTGAGGGCCTTTAAAATCATTAGCACCCTTACTCAAGTTTCCCCGCAGCGAGGGCAATGCCACATCTGAACCTTCGTGCCTCAGGATATTAGGAAAGATTGTGGAGAATTTCTTTGCGGAACGGTAGTTTACCTAGGAGATCAGAATGAAGGCTTTGTTTTGGCTCCAGGCTCTGACCTGGGTTTCGATAATCAATGCACAGGTCTTGCACTAATTGCGGGTTTTCTTGACTTGGTATTTTCCTGTTGAAACACACTGGCATGTTGCAAGTGCAACAGTAATTTCCGGTTCCAGAAAATAATGTTCAACCAAAAAAGGAATGGAGGAAGTACAGCCAAAGCAGGGTTGTATTAGCCACAGAAGAGTGGGGTTGAATCACTAGGGTTGCAATTATGTGTTAGGTTGGATCAGTGGTTTCGACGAAGGATGTTTCTGGGACTGTGCAATTAAATGTATGGTTGAATCAGTTGGGTTTGGCAAAATAAAAATAGAACCAGTGAGTGCGTAAGCTTGAGATAATTAATACAAGAAAACCTCCTTTGGGGCACCGGCGAAGGGGTGGGTACGGAAGGTCGAACCTAAAGTTGGGCTAAATCAGTAGCCCGTATTTGTCAGACCAGTAATTATAACCTAGCCCAGGTCAATCAATTGTCAGGAGGCCACATCTGAGGTGAGGGCATGATGATTGGGAAGTCGGTCTGGAACAAGTCAGTCCCGTAAAAACATATTTTCATACTTATATAACTGTGAAAAAAGAAGATTCACTTCACTTCATCCCAAATTGACTTATCATCAACACCATTAGCCCAAGACTCAAAGACTGGCATGTGCTAATCATTTTTGAACAGACAACCTACTTTAGTCTGGTATCTTCTATATGCATCTGTTGGGCCAGCGCAAACCATTGTTTTTCAAGCTTACTTGAGTTCACAAATACTTAGCAGTGAATAATTGCAGGCGGCAATCCATTTCTCGCCGACTTGAGTTCACCCCAGTAAATAGTCCCTGAATCATTTGAGTTTCTCAGAGCCTGACACCAGCCGAAGTCAGTTAGTTTCTTCTTGCATTTGTTCAAGGGTTCCATACCTTTGGGTTACTATGAGGATGTTGAAACTTTGCCAAATCGTTGCTTGCTGTTGAATAGGGGTTCAGAGTAAGCTGGTTTACTATACCTCACGGCATATCTCGGCATCACGGTCAGTCGGCCCTTGTGCCGAACTGTCACCCCTCCGACTTGGCTTAAGCTGGGGCCGTCTCAACGGCAAAAACTTAAGCTGGAGGATAAGCTGAGCTGGCTTAAGCCAGGAAAAATGAATATAAGTACACTATATATATACTGTATATATCCCGCTTAAGCTGGCTTAAGCTCGGCTCAAGCCCACTCCCGGCGCTCGATAACCACCATGGCAAAGCCATCGTTTGTCTCGCTTAAGCCGGCCTAAGAGCCACTCACCCCTCCTCTGGCTTAAGCCAGCATGACACAAATAATTGAAGCGTACGTGGAGATTCGAGAAGAGCTCACGAAAACTGTCTTCAGTAAAATAGTAAGTATTGAGTATGAAATGTCCGAAAGGGATGAGCACTCACCGGGACATATGAATCAAGGGAACATATGGGGAGCAGTACAGGCTCCGTCTCACGAGACTTTCCATCTCGCTGCTCAACGTCGCCACTGAGTCGCAGACTCGCAGTGGCATCGCAGCAACATCGCAGTGGCAGCCGTACTGGTAGGCTGAGAAAACCGATATTATGTCGCATTCTGGTTGACTTGCACTATGATTGGCTAGCAGCACCAAGAGAATGTGAAGACGGCGAGGTGGACATGGGCGGAGGAGCGAAAGACTAGTGTCACAGATTGACGTTGTGTGACTGACTGTGCCGCCATCAATCAATCCTTTGTTCTTGATGGCCAAACAACGACATCCAAATCGTCGCTCTTTGTCTTGACTCTCATCTGCATTCGACTTCCTCGCAGCATTTCTACTTGGGCTACTCCATCTAATGCCAAATTTACGTCGTCCATTGGGTCTTGCATTCCATCCGGCCATTAGTCCGACCCCAACTCGTTCGAGTCGTTCAAGTTTGATGGTGGTGGCAGGCCTACTTAGTGAGTGGCACGAAATCATAACTATTAGTTCCGGTCCATTGGCTCACTTCCAGTTCGACAGCTGTCCAAGTCTTGAGCAACTTCTATCCATTTTATTTGGACTCAGTGATGTCTCACTGGCTCAGGCCCCGGTAAGCCAGCTTAAGCCCGATATTTCGAGGGCTATGGCTTTGCTTTGAGTCGGCTTACGACAGGCCTCTCCAGGCCCGCAAGTCAACCTTTGAGGATTCCAACGTGTCCGACCAGCCCTCACCCATGCCCCCCGTCTCCATCGTCTGCAGGCACGCCCCGGTTCCTCCACCCGTCATGCGATGAAGGATTTGGACCGGCGGGTGGGCTTGAGCTGAGATTAAGTCAGCTTAAGCAGGAGTAACTCTGTATATACCGTGTATATCTAGTGTACTGTTATTTATTTTCTGTGGCTTAAGCCGGCTCAGCTTATCCTCCAGCTTAAGTTTTTGCCGTTGAGACGGCCCCAGCTTAAGCCAAGTCGGAGGGGATTCATTGCCGAAGAAATTTGGCAGGGAGAAGAGCAGCTGACACAGAGGAAATGACGAAAATGTGATGGTCCGCCAAAAGGCATTGGATGGGGCGCCCTATAGAAACCCGTACCTAAAGGTAGCGGGAATGTTACTTCTTGCCCACTGCTGAGTTCAATGCCTTGAAAACGAACGTGGATGGCAACCTTTCACAACTGGAGAACTTGGTGGAGCACCGGATCCATACGGCCTACGGTTCTCCGAATTCGGCCCCGATGTTGGTTTTTGAAGTCAGCACAGCCGGGTTGGATATTTGTGTCCAACCAAGAAAGAAAAAGAAAAGAAAAGAGGGTGGATTTGAGGAATATAATATAAAATAAATAAAAACGAGCCGCAGAAATGTTCAAAAATGCCGGATTGGCGTGGGGCTGTGGAAGGTTTCCACAAGTACAACTTGTGCGTGAATTTCGATTAACCCGAGATGTCCGACACACCATTGAACATCATGTCCGGCAGAATCAGAGCAGAATGAATTTAATTGAAGGTCCTTGCAGGAATTATCTGAACATTCTGAGGTCGGCCTCAACCTGGATTTTGCGCCCTGTTTTACGGGAGCTATCAGGAGTATCGTCGACCAGCTGGGCAAGCCGAATATGCCCGAGAGGCGGTTAAATTTTCTGTTCCGCAGGACGAAAACTCAAAAACTGGCTTCCAGCACGATAGATAGGATGGCCGACAGATGATGGTGCTGTTAATTCCGTGGCGAAGCACGGGTAACTGCTAGTTCACTTGATTAAGTGTGCATTGATATTCGTAAAAAAAATGACGCCGACATCAAATCTTGCAAGCTACAGAGTGACCCGAAAAAGACCCGGATGCGAGAAATCTCGAATTATGAGCTCAGTTTTGAGGGTCTTCAAGCGAATTCTTTTTGTCGTACTCTTTTAGGGAGTAGAAACAATCCTATGTGCTCAAAAAGTCCCACACCAATCCTCAGCTGGCACAACAAAAAAAAAAACATGCCAAAAAAGGAAATTTGCTGCCGAACCAGCAGTCGTGGGGGGGGGGGATGATTATTATGAGCATCTACTACGTTTCACAGAACAGAAATTGTACACAGGAGTGGTTGATCCTCCATTCTGACCCCGTCGGAGCGGCCGCTGGTGATGGGGGTGCATCCGGCATGTCTAACATCACCTGATTTTTCGCATCTGGGTCCACCGCCAAAACGGATCACGAAAGTGATGTGCTCATGCTCCACAACGACTGGCCGAAAAATCCTGAAAATATTTGTGCATACACTTCAAGGTAACGATGTTGCATTCATCTATTCTCAAGTAACAGAGTCTGTAATGCCATCGGGAAACACGGGGGAACTCGAAATTTTTCGATCCGGGTTTCAACTCTGTATGGTCATTATGAAGATGGGGAAGAATAAGCCAATTCAGAATCTTTCCATGTCTCCCACAACTACCAGTCAGTAGTTCATGTGACAGCAAGCATGACACATCAAGGATGCCTCGCCATCCGAGTCAACAGTGGCTCTGCTGGAAAAAGAAATCAAATGATGCACTTGCATCAGAAGAGAGGACAGAAGCGTACCGCATGATGAGACAGATGATACCACAAATGAGGGATGCACACCTGGAGTATGCGGAACATATGCATATGCCAGAAAATAAAATTGCCTGTACATGATGTTTGAGCTGGGCATGTAAATTTGGTTGAGCTTCCAGAGCTAAGAAACCTGTTGAGAGTTCATGGTTATGTTTGGGGTGTGTGTGTATGCGGAAAATGCTTAGCTCAATGTATATATACACCTTTGTCGCTCACATCAACGGTATATTTTTATCCAGCTGACTCATGGTGTCAAGCACCTCAGCCGCTCAAACTTGGAGCGTTGACCGAGCTTTATTTTTAATTCAAACTCGGAGCGCCTCCCAAGAAAGACCGGGTTGATTGATTGATACGAGCTTATTTTGGGCACGGAGTCGGAGCGCTGACCGAGCTTTATTTTGGGGCACGGAGTCGGAGCGCCAACCGAGCTTTATTTTGGTTTCAAACTCGGAGCGCCTCCCAAGAAAGCCTGGGTTGATTGATTTATACGCGCTTTATTTGGGGCACAGACTCCCGAGAGCCAAAGTTATATAGGGGCACAGGCTGGGAGTACCATAGCCTGAAGTTACTTGAGGCACACATCAGAGTGCCTAGCGAGAGCCCGAGGCTTATTTAGGATGCTCACCAAGCTTCAAAGTTTGTTTTAAATAGTGGTGAGCAATGATCATCATGCTGTGCAGCCGGTGTGGGTCCCATCGAGTTCGAATTAGTAGAATTTGTCAATAACCAGAGTGTGAAACAGATAGTAGATACGGCAGCCCAGTCTCACCCGGTACCCTGCAAGTTGGGCGTATGGGGCTGAATTTTACTCTTCTCTGGGTCTTCTTACTTCGATCCCGTGTCAGACCTGACATTCTTGGCGACTTTAACCATCCACGCCCATATACCCCCCACTTGGCTACGGGCATCCCCCTGGTTTCGAATCTACTCAATTGACTACTATCTCTGGGGCTTCTAGGACACCGTCTACCGTGCTGCTTTCAGAAATGCTTAAATACCCACTCTCAATCCAGTGGTAGAGCAATCTTGGCTGGTCCAGGAACAACGCACGCGTGGCAGGCCCAGGAAACGCTTCCACCTCCATTCATTCACTGCACGCTTCTACACTAATATGCTTGCACGAGGACTCTCCCACATTCTCCTGGCTCTCATCGTTGGAATACATCTTCAAGTGATGTCCATGCCGATGCCGATGCCGCCTTCGAATCCGACTTCGAAGGACTCCCTCACGAGGACTAGGACGAACGTACCGTCCATCTCGCCTTCCGTGACTGCGTCAGCGACAATGCAGCTGCACCAAAACACGGCTCAAAGCTCGGTGATGGAGCCCCCATATTTTGTCGTCTACGCGCTAGACTACAATGAAGCCCACGTTGGACCCCCACCCGTTGATAAATTAAAGGTCGGCAATTTTTTCCTTTCCCCGGAGATTCTCGCTCATAATTTACGCAGGGAATTAATGTTGTGTACGTCGTCGTCGCATTAGCACCTCATCGCAATATTTACGCTGTACCACAGTATCATGGCTTTCCTCCTCGGCGATGGAAAACCTGCGGAGTGGTCTCAAGCCGAGCAGTGGCAGAAAATGAATCCGGACCAGCGCGCAGCTGTGAAGAAAGAGTATTCGGACCACGGAATAAAGCTGTTAGTCTCTGCGCTCGGGGCGGAGGAGGCGCCTACGACCAACAATATTGACGCAAAGAAGTTGGCTAAAAAGATGGCAAAATGGGTAAAGGACAACGACGTGGATGGAATCGATGTGGACTACGAGGTATGTCTTTGAACTGAGCGGCAATTGCTCGGGCTAATGAGCGGTCTGCAGGATATGAAAGCGATGGCAGCTGGTAAATCTGAGCAGTGGATAATCGATTTCACGAAGCAGCTTTATTCCGAGCTGGACCGGACTCATATTATCACTCACGCGCGTAAGACTCGTCGTATTCTGTGAGAATATTTTGCTCATGATATATTTTAGCGATTGCTGGGTGGTACGTTGATTCTGGATCGCCGCTCTCACGATGACTGATAACGAAGATACCAGGTTCACTCCTCCACGAGACGAGCTTCCGGGCGGAGGTTACCGAAAGGTCCATAAAGAGGTCGGACATATGGTTGACTGGGTGTGTCTATTCCTCCCCATCATCGCGCCTAAAACTCACGCTCTTTTTTTAGTATAATATTCAGGTATTTTTCTCGCTTTCCGCCCACCTTCAACACTGACTCATTCCTTTGTGACCAAGTTCTACAACTGTGAGTTCACTTCCGAAAAGGACGTGGATGGTTGTGATTGATTCCGTGCAACTTTAGCACCGGGAGAAGACACCACCTGCCACAACATGTTGGAGAAATCCGGTTCCTACCTATCGGAGAGCTCCGTGTTCGAAATTCACGATAAATCCCAAGTTCCACTGGAGAAAATCGTGATAGGGAAACCGGCATCGAAAAAGGATGCAGCCACGGGATATATGGACGCGAAGCAACTTGGAACCTGTCTTGAACAAGCCTCTGCCAAGAATTGGCGTGAGTTTACTCGCATCGTAACATTATGCTAGGGATTACTGGTATCATTTTCATAGACACCGGCTTCATGCTTTGGCAGGTGAGATCTTTGATCAATTATTGACTAGAGCTAACGCACGGGGTCCAGTACTCTGAGAAGGTATCGGAGTGGGTTCAAGAAGCTCGTGGATCGGTGTTCCCGATGGAATCCAATTGATGAAGAGTCGTGGATAGCACCGTCTGATTGTATTATTACCCCCCTGGGTACGTTTATTATAGTTTGGCCATGAGCTGAAACTTCGCGTGCACGAAATTGTACATTAACATTCTAGTACTTGAGTATAATGCGCAATTACGAAGCTGACCCGGAAATTTCGATGGAATACCTGAGCGGCCTGCCTAGGCCATTGCATGAGCTACAGTTCCCAGAAAAAATCCTGGCAGTTGGTATTTGGACGCCTCCATCCTGCACACGGCAATTCTCGATCGAATCGTTTGAAAATAGACTGCAGCGTGTTCTAGATAAATTCCGATTAACACGCGCCCTCCGATCCTGCATTCTCGACCTTACGCTGTTAGATTCGATCCGCCTGAACCTCAAAATGTATCATTCACCATGCTGTCACTCCCCTGCAAGGTCATCCGACGCTGCTGGAGGCTCGGCTATTCATCCTCCGGGCTGCGACACGATCTTCCGCAAGGCTGCGACGGTCGTAGAGTGGGAGAGGAGGAGGAAGGTGCTCCGCAGGGTAATCTTGGCAGCGCGTGCTCCGCAGCACAGTCTTGGAGGCGCGTCAGAGTCACTGCGTTCAGAGGGTCCCTAAAACCATAAAAATGTAGAAGCTGTGAGATGCGTCTAGATTGGTTGATAACCAGTCTATGTGCGCTTATTTGGCTAGCTAGACCTGGTCTAGACCAGCTCGACCAGACACATGTTGAGGACCTGTGAGACAGGTCTACCTCACATAAACAACAGAGGAGCAGGCATGTCTGCCTTGTCTACACTCATTCTTGTCTTGTGCGCCTCGACCAGCCTCGACTGCTGCAAGGATGGTTGAGAGCCGCTTAACCGGCTATGCCGGGCTGAATGCTTGTCATGCTGCCTAGACACACGTAGGACCCTTGATAATACGTGGGAAGGCCAGGTACGCTGGCAGACAAAAATATGAGGATTTGGGCCCCAAACCCAGGTCCCTGACGGACAAAAATGGTGTCTTGAGGCCGGCAAGCCCAGGTTCTGTGGTGGACAAAATTGCTGTGACGAAGGCTAGGCACATGGCAAACATAATCCTTTGATAGCTCTACAGTTTGTGGCGCTCTACTTAAATATGCTCTATTTTGTTCCTCCTGTGTTTGAACCCCACTATCCACGCCTATTTGTCTTTTTTTATCCACTTATTAGTCCCATCCGGCCGATTTAGACGATGATTGATGGTGATGAGCTAATTAGTTCTAAACGACGAGGAGCGGGACGCAAAACCGTCCTACTGCATTAATTAATATTGTATGTGACCGCGATCCACTATACTGAGCCCCGCAGGGGGGAAAAAAAAAAAATCGAATTTTGGCTTGGCTAGGTCCGGGACAGACAAAAATCCGGGTAATGAGCAAGGGGGCACCGGCATCTAAACCGGCTACCTAAGGCCGGTTAGTTAGTCCGGCCGTGAGGCCGAAAAAAAAATTGCGAGCCCAGCTTTTTGGCTGTAAAATTGGGGCTTCTGAAATATATTTAACGTGATGTTTAAGGTCGCGTAGAAGGTAGCGGCAGACTGGATTCAATTCACTCCGCATCAATTGATTCTTGGTCCGTGAGTGGTGGTCTATTTGTCAAAGGCCTCTCTGCCTCATCAGGTAACATTTTTTTTCTCTCAGGAAATGCGCCCTGATCACGTCAAGGAACACGTACACTGGAGTTGCAGGTGGTCCCTGACAGAGTTGGTTCTTGAGCTCAAGTGGTACGAGGAACGAGTGCTACTGCCAGCTCAAGTTAGGCCTCGCAAAATTGAGAGTGATCAGTATGAAATCTGACCACCGATAAAATTAAGAATAGATTTAATCGGTGGCAGTGTCTGATTTCGGACTTCTCCTCAACTCTCAGAATTTTGCGTCGCCGCAACGTGAATTTTTTGACCCACCCACCAACCCTATTCAACCTTAGTGGCGAATACATGTTTACACAGGGGGTTAGTCTCACTTGATGTGAGCGCCTCGTCAGAGTATTCTCCGCTCAAATCCACTGGTCCTTGCCAAGCAGAAAGTGACCTAATGGTAGACGCGTTTCGCGACGCGTCGAGGTCATGTGCTGGTTTCATCAATTCAAGGCCCAGTGATTTTTCCCCCACCCACGTTTTCAGTATTCACTTGACGCTTCGACGGACAAGAATGATTTAAATAGTGATTGGCCGTCAACTACCAATTACACCGATCTTTCGCGAGGACGTTGATTCAGCTTCTTTTTTTAGCCTGACGAAACCTTCCGTCACCGAAGCAAATACTTGGCTTGCGGGCCAGTGCTTTGCATGGCAGTACGAGTCCAGTCCCAGGAGTTTTACTGCCAGCACCCATCGCAAATTCCAGGATCTCGAGCATGCTCGATAAACCTCAGGAGTCTGGCCAAAACGGGATTGAACAGAATCAAGATCTAATTTTTTATTTCTTTCTTTAACTTCAAAGTTCAAACATCAGTAGTTTGACAACCAAAGCACTGAACCCAGAATTTTTACTAACTCATATGCCTGGGAGCATTCCTGACAGGGACTGTGCGCAAACCTACCGATATTCGGGATCCACAGGCCATATAACTGCGCAGTTATCTGGTGTTTTACAACTAATTCAGTTTGGAAAACCCCCAGGTGATGGTAACTTTTACTTTCAGTACTGTACTATTACAATCACGCCAAAAGACGGTGCCGGTTTGTTTTTATACACGCAGGTTAACCGCACCGCACATTCGGATTTATAGTCTGCTTGGACACCCGTGCGGCCATTTTTAAAACATTGGCAGATGTTCAACGCGAATTCATCAGACACCTTCTCAGGATCCATGACCACTCTATCCTATAATTTATTCACCGAGGCAGGTGTCTTCCAGCCAAATACCGGCTTCCAGGTATATCTGATTTGCCCATCTCGCCAGTGCCACATACTCATCGCATTGAAATTTTTCGATACAAAGAATGATGCCGCACAGGAACACGCCACAAATAATGATGATTGGGCCGTGGAAGGCGAGAACTGTCATTATTGGCTGTCGAGGAATCTCAGAGCTTACTCAACTCCGCACCTTATTATTCTTGTGGGATGTGTGTCACCTGAATTGATGCTGAATCTCCCTATAATCTCCCTCGTGCGGGAATCTCAGCGGATTTCCTCCACAAATTAGCACTGTACCGAAACCTCGAACACGAGCTTTGCGCAAAATTGACGTGTCTTTGTCATCACTGCCAACTTGATTGCAAACAGCAATGAACAATTTGCACGCAGCTTAAAGTCTACCGGTACTGGCTCGGTGTGGTGGAGCATTATGAGAAAATTTTAACAAGATGAACATGGTAAACAGAGATGAAACTAGTCAAGGTATTATGGCCCGGTCGAATGGCATCATACAGCACTGAGTAAAAAATTTGCGGGGCTTGCGCAGCCACGGAACACCTGCGCACCCCGCTCCTCCAAGCTCCCGGTCTCTCTCTACCCTTATGCTCTCGCTGATTTTGTATTTTTCCTTGTAATTCTACTCCATTATCCTTATGTACTACATTGAAATAAAGTAACAAGTTAACAGTTAAGTACCACTGCGGGCTGCAAGTCATTGGATGGGCAGAACTCACGCTGGCGGAGGCGGAGAGGGACGCGAAGGAGCACGTGATCGCGCAGGAGCCGCCCGATATGGGTTTCGATCACCCATCAGATCAGCCGATCACCGGCATCGCGGCGCCACCTCACGTCAAGCATAAACTTTTTGGAATAAGTATCTTTATATCTCAGTTAGAGTGACTGACGACCCACGTATGACATGTCGCCACGACTCACGGCAATTCCGCAGTATGCCAGTCATCCATACCACGTAATAAATCTTGGCGACGCGATAAAAGACTTACCGCGAAACAAGCACAGTAAGCAAAAACACGAAGTCGTAGGTCATTTGCATAGGATTCTGCCAATGCAAATAGCATTAAAGTATGTACCCATACAGGAGGAGGTAAACCTCACAGCACCACCATTAGCCATTGATTTCTATTCAGTTCTGGTTTGTCATAGCTACAAAAATACGGATCAGTTATTTAAAATTAATCTCGTCTTTTAATTGGGAAGCGCATAGACTCCTGGATTGGACTTGTACTGCCATGCGAAGCATTGGCCCACAAGCCAAGATGAACAAATAGTAAACGGACAGAAATCTGACTCACATTCATTACGTCGGTTCCCAGTCTTGGCAACAACCTCAATGTAATCAAGGACACTAAAAGAAAGATCACCCGCATAAAAAACCACAGTAACGGTAATCCCACGGTGAGTCAATCTTTTTTGTCTGAATGATGTGAAGAAAAGTGGGTAGGAAAGATTGGTAAAGAACGATTACCTAAGTAAACTTAGGACTCGTAACTCCTGCCTGAGGTCAACTCAGATGCTGCCATGAGCGAGGTAAACACTGTAAATTTAACTTCTACAGTGTTGATTCGGCGGAACTTGGCCGTGGTAAACGTAAACGGATGGTGCATGACGTTGGAGACCTTTCACAATGTCTCTGTGGTCGTTCTATTTCTAGCTCGGATAGGCATGCCATCAAATGCAACCGGAATGGCTGCGAAACAGAATGGGCAAGTTTTTATTCATATAAACTATGAGTATGAGCTAATAAGTTTGTCCAATATTGCTTACCGTGCTCAGAGCAACCCGTTGTTGTCCAGAATTGGACCTGCCTTTTCGTGTCCCAAAATGCTCTCGGAGGGATTAAAGTTTAATATTTGTGACTGTTTTCGTTAGCCAGTGGATGTTCCGGCCACTATGAGCCTGTTGTGTGTTGCTCCGGCGACTTAAGATAGGGGAAATTACTATATATAGTAGGGTTCCCATGGTTACGTAGTTAGTTAGTCCAGAGACAAGGTCCGAAAAAAAAAATTCGGCCTAAGGTCTTTTTTTCAAATGCCGGTGCCCCCGTGCTCAAATTCGCACGTGAATATTTCATCATGTGGAAGTCCCTCGTTCGAACCGAGGTTAGGTCACGATCATTTGCTCCGGATTTTTTTTTTTTATCAGCACAAAAATAATTTCATACCAAGTGGAGGTTCAGAAATGAATTGGCATCGCATGCACTGCCATTGAAGTATGACGGATTTGTTTCATGTGGAAGTCCCTCGTTTGAACCGAGGTTAGGTCAATATGTGTTTTGGCAAAGTTTTTTATTCTTCTCCCTCATAATTTTGCGGTATACGAGGGTTGTAAATGGAGAGCAGGCAGACCTAATAGCAAAATTGGTATCGCGCCCTTTGTACCTGGCCCAGGTTTCAATCACAAAGTACCATTGATATGAAAGTCCGTTCAAGTCATGGTTAGGTCGTAGAGTTGACAACGCTCTTTTTATCTTTTTTTTACACAAAAACATGCAGTGTACAGTTATAGCAAGAACACCTGATGGCGAAGTCAGCGTCGCGTCCACACCTTTTGGGTCCTTCGAATGAATGTTGTGTGGAAGTCCCTCTTCGATCCGAGGTTAGGTCACGGGTATTTGCCATGTGCTTTTTTTCACCCGCTCCCGAAGTGCGAAATAAGTTCGCACTGTAGTTTAGCGTCAGCTGGATGGGATGGAGGACTTAATAGCGAAGCCGGCATCGCGTCCACTGCGCTTGAGGGAACACATCAGTTTTGTATGTCGTTTGACTTGAGGTTAGGTTGTGAGGGCGGATCCGTGCCTTTTTTTCGCTCTAGTGGAAGCGCTCATAATTGTGCAGTACTCCAGATTCAGAATGAGAGAAACAAGATCTAATTACAAAATCTGGCATCGTGTCCACTGCCGGTGGAAGAGTCCTTCATGAGACTACTTTTTCTTCTTTCAACTCACTTGAAATTTCACAGGAAGCTGAGTTGAAGAGGAATGGGAGGAAGACCTAATAGCGAAATTGGCATCGCGTCCACTGCACCTATTTCCACGGTTGGTACCATTTCGCCTCCTTGGAACCGAGGTGTTCAACATGACATGAATGAATGCAAAAAGATGAACCTTCGTGGGGGGACGCGTTCTTTCAAAGCGACCCCGGTTGAAAAGACTTGACATGGTGAACATGCATGAATCTACCGTTCTCAATGAGTATAGAATAAAAGGAACGTACTAGATTAAGCGACACACCTCGGGTTGCCTTCGTCATCTTGAATTATTTTGGGCCCAGTCCAAGTCCACCTCGAATAGTTTGTGCGCTGAGAATGAAATCCAACGGATTAAAACGAGGCCAGTAAAGATAAATGATAAGGGATGACTCACGCGGGGGGGAAGATCCGCACATAGGTGCGATGTTTTGAGACGCTGAACCTCGCTGCATCTACGAGAAGCAGTGAATGAAAGTATTCAAACATCGAAGTATGTTGCTCACTGCCTTGTACACTAGAACCAATAAACATCGGTGATGATATATGCCTGTTGAGCCTCGACTTGAACATGAAGTGAGTAGACACGACTCAGTAAAGAGAAATTGGAACGGTGATGAAGGATACATACCTTGCATGCAAGATCGTGTAGTGAATAAGTAAGGCGCCTCTTGAAGGGTTGAATCTGAAGGAGAAAGGCAAGTTCGTAATCGATACGAAGCTCAAACCCAAATTGTACACCAGCATGGTTTCAATCAGTCAGTCCGGCTTGAAAAAAAAGCGTATATAAAATTGCATGAGGATCCCGAGTGCAAGGAAAGGCTGCTTACCGCGTTAATTTGGGCAGTCAATCGGCGCGGAGTGACTTGGAAATCTGGGAAGAAAACTGCATGAGGACGGTGTGTGGGATAAAAATCCCAAGTCTGCGTACCTGGTTCAATTGAGGCATTGTGGGAGCAGTCACTCGGCGTCAAGGGATGAAAAGCCGGGAAGCTCAAGAAAACTGCATTACGAAGGCGTGAGGGACAAAGCGCGCGCACCTGGTTTAACTATTATAGCAAGTATTATAGCATCGTGGGCTCATGGTTGAACGGTCAATCACTTGAAGAAATTTTAAAAATGTTGCATTGGATGATATTAAGTAGAGGTTTACTGACCGGGCTCTTGCAAGCGAGGTAACCGGGACTGGAGTTGCATTAGGATGGCGTGTATTGAGGATTAGATGTAGAAGAAAGGTAATGTACCTGGTTTAAAGTCCGAGCTGTGACCCAGTTGCATCAGCCTTTTGACATATCCGTTGTCAGGTTTTTTGGCGTTTTTTGAGGCCAAAAAACCTCAAAACACCTGCCAAATCCGAAAACTTGGGCCAAAAACCCGAAAACCTCCGAACCTCTGAACATGTGGTCAATTTTGCTAAACCTTGGAAAAGAAACCTTTTTTTCTATTATTGCTCTCTCAGTCACTAGTACTAGTCACTCATCATTTTAGAGCTTTTTCTTTTCTTAAAAAAACCTGGGAACCCTAAAAAACCCCAAAACCACACAACAGATTTGTCAAAAGGCTGATGTGAGAGACAAAGCAACCTGAAAGTAAATTGCATTAGAACCGCGTGTAATGTCTGGGTTAGTGACATTACGTACATACCTGGTTCAAGATTGTATTAGGACGATGCGCAGGAACTGGAGTAACGACCAGGTTAGGTTAAGGACACAATGAGCTGAAAAGAAAATTGCATGAGGGATTAAAGGAGACCAATTCGTACCTGGTTCAACAACCAGTCAGCCCGTGTCGAATCTGAAGGGAAAAAGATGAAGTCAGTCAGTGAATAGAAGTTGGAACGATGAAGAAGAATGCGTACTTTGAGATCAGAGTTTCGACATTTTGAAGGCGGGCAAAGTAACGGCCTCTTGAATCGTCGAATCTAAAGGGAGGGAAAAGGCAAGGCAGAAAGTCTTTAGGAGTCGAGCGTCATATGTTCCGCGTAAACATCTGAATAGCAGCCAGTAAGTAACGAGATTGATTAAGCAAGCATATCTTGAAATGGGCAAAACGTGGGCATGGCAAAGGCCGTAGTCACGGTGTTTGGAGGTCTGACAAGTCGTGTGAACCCAGACTCGCATAGCCACGGTATAGAGTCTGAATAAAAGGTCAGTGAGCAATAAATAAGTGATATAAAATGAGTACTTAAGGAAGCGTACCCTTAAGGTAATGAACCATAGAGTCTCGGTGCATTGAAGGCGCGTAGACACCATATGTCTGGACCATCTGATTGATGCGGAACTGGTGGAAGGGCCGATACATAGGTACAAACGCGTCTCATAACATTTATGTACCATTGGGGGAATATTTAAAATACAAACCCACCATCGTGTTGGCTTCCGCCTTCAATGTAAGAAAAATCGTGTATCAAGAATAACCAATTTCGGTGTTGGGGATTACAATCAGGAGGAATCAGTCTACAATTTCTAGGGCATGAATTCACGGCAAAACACGGGAGTTCTTTCCTCCACTAGCGACGTCTGGACATGGCATTCGTGCAGGCCGAACAGAAGCCATCAACGTTGGGAGCTATCTCGGAATCAGCAGAGTCGCAGTGACTGAATAAATAGCCCAGCATACTGTATTGCTCCGGGAATAGATGACTGATGAGACCGTCGTTAAATTTTTTTCAAGAAAGCCAGGCATGGGTGACTTACTACTGGTTGCACGTTCTGGTGCACACAGGAGGCACGCAATTCCTCGGGTGGTTGGGGCTGAACTTGCAGTTGCTGCTTCCGCATGGAACCTGAATTATATCTCAGCGCTGTTGAGGGTACCGGAAAAATTCAATAAAATACTTCGACGGGGGGCTAAGAGTAGAGATACATCAGAAAGAAAATTCAAGACGAATGAAAGTATTCACAAGATTCTCAGCGTGTCCGCGCCTCAGGTAGAGGTTTCGCACATTGTTCATCGCATGTCTGTGAGACCATTACCAACAGGTGGTGTCAATGAATGACTCACTGGCGCCAACGACACATCGTGAATCCGAGCGTGTAGGAAGGGGTAAAAGTGAAGGCTGTTTGTATGAGATAGATGGTTGTTGAGAGAGAAGTGACCAACGCTACACGTCCTTTAAAGGTCACCTCCCGCACCTTGATATCGGTGACGATGAGAATCCCGGAAACAGTCAATTAGAGTACATGTTTGCTACCGCCTTTAAATTCAGAATTAGAATTTCACGGCAAGCCTCTGCCACTCACAATTTGGTTGCTTCATCGGGACACAATGGCCGTACGTCAGTCAGACAGAGAGATATCCGCACATTCAGTGATACCTCGAATACACATTATCCTGGTTTATCCGCAAGCCTCGGATGCCCAACTGTGTCGCAAATTTTGAAAAATGCACCATAAGCGGCTATAAGGCCTTAAAGTTATTAATATAGGGCCGTAAGACCAAGCGCTATTATAAGCGCCTTATCGGAGGAAAGATCACGTGTAAGTTGGTCCGAAGCAGCCGGCCGCTTATAATCGGCCGAAGAACTGATGGTCTTAGAAGTCCTTATGAGAGATCTTGAAGTGCATAAAGTGCGTATAGGGCTGGACCCAGTTATAAGGCATTACGGTCACTTAGAAGGGGTCATAAGAATTGGAAATCCTCCAAAGAGCAAAAAAAAAAAAGGTGGGATCCCAAGGCGTCTCTTGGAAGGCGCCCGGGATCTTACAAGGTCATCTTGATCGGACTCGGATCTTGCAAGTCATCTTAATCGGATTTGGTTATTACTAATTAAGAACGATTATAATTTTACAAGTTACAGGAGTTGAACCAGCGACCAGATTATGAAGGGTATAATTTCAAGTTTACAGCATAGACAGTTTTGCCATAGTCCCTTCATTAGAATGTTCTTAACATTGATTTATCACGGAGTTTCAGACCCCCAAATAAACCAGTATGAATTGTTTCTCGCACTCGGCATATCACTCCCGTGGACGACAAAGATTCGTTTTTTATTAGAATGACGAGCACATTGAGCCCACTACCTCCTCAGAGCTTTTCCTCTCCCACACCTAGCTACAGGCTCTACTATTGGCGCTTCTATGGTGCGCGGAACCCGGGCCCGAGAGCCAACATGACAGACAGGCGGTGAGGAAGGGTCTGCCACATTCACCTCACCAGCGTGTGCGCCAGCTGCTCCATCCCCATCCCCGTCAGCCACTCCTGTGTCTGAATCGGACCATTCTCCGCCATCTCCTGCGGCTGATCCGGGATCATTCCCCATCAGGCCCACGGTATCTGCTCCGTTAATGTCGCGGCGGGCGTCGTCATCATCGGAATCGTTCCCATCCCCGACGGCCAGGTGTGCAAAGGCATCCTCAAGGCCTGACTCGGTGTCGTCATCGACAGGGTCTCGAGCCACAACCTGCAAAACCGAGGTGACGCCAGCAAATACGGCCTGATTCCACTTTTTGAATATCTTCACGGTGTTTGGAGTGTCAGGATGCAAAGAAAGTAGCTTCTTGTATAGCTGAAAATAATCTTGATAGGGAATGCTGGTGGTTTTCCCTTTTTCTTCCAGTGAGCTGTCAGCTGAAAGTTTATTCATAAATAATAAGTAGCAGTAGCAGATTTGACGACATAAAAATGTCTTACCCCGATTATGCCAAAAGCGATCGCGCCAGCAATTACGCCCTTCTGGGCTGCGGTCCATTGTAGGCCAACAGGTTTGCCGACAGGTTTCTTGGTTCCGTTGTCTTTCTTTGATGCTGGCTGGCCCCAAGAGCACGGCACGTAGAAACTGAAAACTCATCAGCAACACATACAAGCAGATGACCGAAGCAAACAACGTACCATCATGGGGCCACGATGCAAGAGCATTTTCGATGCATCCTTCTTCAGATTTGCGTAGAAAAAAGGAGGTAGGCGGCCGACTTTGGTCACATCAGCTGGCTCCGTGGGCCAGAAGAGTAAGGCGTGCTTGGCCGCAGGGGTGTCAATTTTCAGGTCGCTGAGAATATGGAGCAGCACAGATTCTCCGGCGCTGAACAGCGCAGACGAACGGCCTGCATTGGCGTGCTTGCAAAACTATTTATAGCATTTAGTACATGGACGGAAATTAAAATGTTCACGACAACATACGTTCGCTGCAACGTTGGGAAACACTGCGGCATCAATCATTTCGTGGTACTTCTCAGGGACATGATTATATAGAGCCATTGTGAGGAATTGGTTGTATAGTTTGGGTTCTTTAAAGATTTGTTCTATCCCAACGTTGCAGCATCAATCATTTCGTGGTACTTCTCAGGGACATGATTATATAGAGCCATTGTGAGGAATTGGTTGTATAGTTTGGGTTCTTTAAAGATTTGTTCTATATCCTCAGGCAGTTTGTAACGCTCTCCTGTGAATATTGCGGAATGAACCCAGGGTTCAACCATGATGGCAAAGGATTTGCCGAGATCGATAATAACATCCAAATAGCCATTGGTGTTGTCCTCATCTAGATTCACCACTCTGCGTTTTTTTCCTGGCGGTCCTTTTTTGGTCAACTGCGAGATTTTGATCTGCAAGTCGCGGTTATCACTCAGCAAGCAAGCTGCTTCGAGCTGAGCCGCCCGTAAGGCCTGTGCAGAGAAACACCAATGAGTAGAGCACGAAAGTCTAGTAATCAGACTGGACTGGCCTCAAGAATCTCTTCCCGGGTGGCCGTTGGGTCGGGCATCTGAAATGTCCGACGCACATTGTTTTCATCTAGGCCGTCCTCACCGAGCTGGCTTTCATAATATCTGTGTCATGTTATTAGTAAACCCAGTCTAAGAGCTGCGCACAAGAATGGAGGCTTGGACTGACTGGAGATTCAGACGATGATATAATTGCAGCCACTTTTCCCAGATTGGAGGGAGAGGAAGATATGCGAAGATTATTCGTGCTGAAGCACGAGATTCTGAATTGCGAGTACCGAAGGGTAGATGTATGGGCATTGAAACGGTGTTGTAGTCGTGGAAGAAAAAGAGGCAGAGTGGCAGACTTTGTGTTACGTTGATATTTAACTTTGTATACATGCAGATAACTTCAAAGCAAATCTCGATGAACCAACATTTTGCTATAAGACATCAGCATAAGCCAGAGTCAAGGAAGGACGAGCTGCTTACCGGTCAGAGAGGGTCAATGTTAGTAACGATCTCGTCTGAATCAATGAACGCTTCCGCGCGCCACGTATTGTCGTTGCGCACGTTTCGAATGCTGCGCGAGTTTGTACGCTGGTGCGGATGAGGACTTGCCGCAGTGCTATTGCAAGAGAATGGGTGGGCAAAGTGCATAGTGCGCGTGCACCTGGCGGCAGGTGCGTATTTGAGTAAGGCGCTGCACGACCCTCATATTCGATGTCATGATGTGCATGGGCGGGGAGTGCAGGACAAGGATGAGGAGGTGCGCGTGAGGTACGGCGTGGCACCGGCCGCTGACATGCCGGTGGTAGCGTGGATGACGCGCTAAGGTCACTCTCGCCTACGACCACATCGGGCGTTACGTTCTCGATGGGTGCGAGATTGTGTCTCGTGCGAGGGATGGAAACGGGGAGGCCTTGCCGGGGCGCAGCACCTCGCCCGCATGATGCGATGGGGCGATCGGCTGCAATGCGTGCGAGAAAGTAGATGTACGCACAGACGGGGGAAATAAGGGCATGGGAGCGCGGGTGTGGAGAGCCGCACGCCGCCTCGCCGGGCACCGCAGTCGCAATGCGCGTGGGATGGTAGAGGTATACGCTGCCGCGATTGTACCCCGCAGGCAGGTCGGCAGCGCGGCTGCGTGCTGCCTCATCGCACTGGGGTGATCAAGGCGCAATGGCGCGCGGTGGTGGATGATGTAGTGTCGCTCGCCAGTCGCAGTTGCAGGACATTGCTCGTCATGCTACGCAATAAACAAAGCTTTAGCAGGAGAGAAAAAACAGGAACAAACGCACCCCCGAAGGTCTCCGCGCAGACGAGGATGTGCGTGTTGATCGCCTGCGACACTGTCTGCTCGTTCTTCACCATGCGCATGTCCAGCGAGCTCGCCACGTTCGTCTATCCGCCTTCCGTTTCGTCGCGAGCCCGCGCACCCACACCTCCTCCCCGTTCGCCGAGGCGTACACCACGCGCAGCGTCTGCGGCGGGAAGTGCTTGCGAACTCGGATGCCTTGCTAAGGCTCCAATCATTTCCGTTCGCAAACGGTTGCGAATGGTTAAAACCGTTTTTATTTCCGTTTCGTTCGTGGGGCTTGACAAACGGTTCCAAAAACGGTTTGCAAACGGTTTGCGTCCCCCTCAAGTTACAACCCCCAATTGAGGCATTAACCCACCTATAACATCCTCCAGTGGTGCACAGAAGTAGTGAGTGCTGATAAAAACCAGGCTGGCTTCTCCCCAGTTGCGTGGCAGTTACGGACCTGATTGTAGGCATGTGAGTCTTGCACGTCAAAGTTGGACAATACTCCCTTGCATCCAAAATGCCTGTCCAATCATGCTTGCGTATTGGGAATCCTTGTTGCACTAATATAGCCGTGTCGTGCGAGACAAGTATGACACCACGTACCCCGAATATAGCTAGGATACCACACTGGCTCAAAACTACCGTTTGCAAACCGTTTATAACCGTTTGTAACGGTTTCTATATTGTTTCCGTTTGGTTTTCTCAGATTCGCAAACGGAAACGGAACGGTTGGAGCCTTATGCCTTGCACACCACGCACATGCGCGCGATGATCTGCTACGCGGTGGGTCAGTAGTGCGCGTGCACGGTGCCCTCAGGTACATCGATCCGTTGTACTCATGGCATGGATTGCGTAGTAGGCATACGCATACAGATTTTGTGTGGATAAGGTAAACGATAGCAGCGCTCACACCTCCGTGACCTTGACGGTACCGCGCAGCAGACCAGTCTGTGCAGGCCTAAGTATCGATAGACTAAAAATAAAAATAAAAAAGAGACATACTCAACGAGCGGTGGTGAGTCCGATTTTCTGTTCAGGGACGGCGGAGCGTGCGATGGTCGAGGCCTTTCCGATAAGCTGGTGGTTACCTCCTCCGTGGGGATGGTCGACGGGGTTCCTGGCCACACCGCGAGTGCGAGGCCAGCTGTACCTCTTTGCCTTGAACTTGTAGTATGCGCGGCCGGCCTTGAGCAGCGGCTTGTCGATACGGCCGCCACCGGCGACAATTCCGATGGTACCGCACGCGCCGCCGGAGATTGTCTTCTTTGAGACAGATGCGGGTGCGTAGTTGCCCGAGGTGCGGGCGAGGGCGCCGCGGTCGCCGACCTTCTCCTCGACGTTGCAGACGATGGTTCCCTCGGGGGGATCACGTTGCCCACGGCGAGCGTCGCCTTTTTGCTGCAGTACACGAACGCGCTGGTGTGCAGGCCCTCGGTTGCGATGAACGTCTCCTTGCGGAGTTTGTAGCGGTCCGGGTTCCGGAACACAACGCGGTGGATGTCCGGAACTGGGACAACGGCGCACAGGGGTGGTAGGTTCGGATCAACCCTCTCTCCGGACCGGTCAACCAGTTTCCCTCGGAGAGAGGCTTGGGACAAACTGAATCAAATAGTGAGGATCTTTAACGCCCCCTCACACCTTTTCGGGGCGATGGATGTAAAGCTTTGAGAGACAAAGTTCTTCATAATAAGGATGAAATTGATGTCTAGTATAGCTCTTAATTTTATAGTCAACTCACGTCGGTCCCTACAATTAATTGTCGACGACTGATGGCGCTGATGTGCCCACCAATTTGAGCACAAAGTTGTTCCAGAGCCGCAGTTTTGTGGACTCTATCGTTTCTAACTAATAATTAATGTGTTTCTGTCTCTTCATGGGGCTGCGGTGTCGCCATGAGCGGAGAGGAAATAGTCAGGATATTTTGCCGATCATTCCTAAAGGGGAAACATGATCGACAGATGTGGCGGGATAGATTCTGTCTTCAGTACAGAACCAATGGCAGCTCCGGAGAGCTCAGGCGCTGGGAGGACATTTATGAATAGTAATAAGAGCATATTGCCTACTTACTTTTTTTATTTGAGCCCAGATACGACCACAATAGGATGCTAAAGTGCGGTCCACAATTTTCCAAAGCCCTCATTCTTACGCCATTTCCCATATTGTGTAGGGCAGTTATAGCAATTCTAAGCTGGCCAATATCTAAGTTGATTGAAAATGAAAAGGTCCTATCAGTTCCCCCAAAAGATCTACGCGTTTTCTGTGTCTGTAGAACGCGACGAAGATCCTGCCCGTTTTCGTCATCTTGGCACAAGCCTCTTCCGTTGTTTGACCCTAAACTCTGCCCGCATCAACAAACAATCGATCGGAGAGGCTTGATCCGAACCTACAGGGGTGGTGCTCCTTGACAACGCCAGCGATGAGTGCCGAGACTGGACCGCCAGAAAGCCCCCCGGGCTGCGCGGTTTCTCGCCCTGGGTTTGTATGTGCGGGCAGCGTCTCAAGGTCGTGTGAGAGCAGTGTTGTCAAGGTCAGACAAAAAGGGTCAGAAAAAGTCAGAAATTTGTGACTGGACAAACAACTGACCGGTCCGCAATCCCGTCAGACCAGGTCGATCAATTTTTCTGATCAAATAGGATCAAATATGGTAAAAAAACCCCTAAACAAAACGTGACGCGGCGATGACGCAATGACACATCGTAGGCTGAAAAGTAAACAAGCGGTCAGAAGAGTCGATCAATGACTCGACAACCATTGACTTTTGTCCTGTCTCGCTTGACTGACCCCGTTAGACCGGGTCAGTGACAACACTGACTTAGTCTCACTGAGAGAGGAAAGTGATGACCAAGCCTCTTTCCTTTTCAGGACAGAAACTGTCAACGTCTCGACAATTCAACTGATTAAGTGCATGCCCAAGGGGAGAACCTACTTAGGCAAGTCTCAGTGTCTGATTCTGCCAAGATTCTACTGTGTTTTTACTGCTCCGGGAACCTCAATTCTTGTTTGGCACCCGACTCGTGTTTGCCCCTATTATTTTACTCTCAACGATCTTGCTTCCTACCTCAATCAGTCCCAACTCGAAGATGCCCACTGATCGCATACTTTGTTCAATATGTAAGCAGGACTTCAGTTCTAAGGGAATAGGCAAACACAAGAAAGCGTGCGAGGAAAAGCACAAAAACCAAGCCTCAAATAAGAACTTCCGTGAACAAGTACGGCGTCGCGAGAGTACGCCGTTCATCGATAGCGGATACTTTATTCTCGTATTCACTTTTTCTAGATGAAGAAGCATTTCTAGATGACATTCTCCATCCAAAGCAGCGACATCAGCAGCAATACGAAATGACTGGAAGCACCGCGCAAGTTATTGACAGGGTACCTTTTGATTTTCCTGGTATGTTTGTTTTGTTGCGAACTGGACCCACATCTGAATAACTTAATAGATGAAGATTCCAGTTTTCGATCCACTTCCTCAGGGCTCCCAGGGGAGCCTGTATACAACTCAGAAGACTCAGCTGGCCCAAAATTGGGGGACATCAAACACATATTCCAACCACATAACAAGCGTCCGGAAAGCCTGCAGAGTCTGTTTGAATATCGGTCCTCACACATTCTATCACCGAGTAACAATGCTCCTCCGGATCAAAAACCCTGGATTCCATTTTGGACGCGTCTAGATTTCGAGGTCTCCGAATTCGCGCAGCAAGTGATGCTAAATCAAAAACAGATCAACACATTTATCTCTTTGATTCGACGTTGCGCAGCTAATATTGGAGGATTTACGTTGAGGAACCATGCAGATATGAATGAACAATGGGATTCTGCGTCCAAGAAATGTACCGCGGTGAGTAAATTTCGATGTCATGCGCATATTATTGATGGCTTAGTATGAAAAATTTGATGTGGGGGTTCCATACCAGGACACCACCGTGGACTTTGAAATGTACGCACGGCCGCTTGGGAATTGGACTCTTGATCTTCTACAAGATCCTCGCTTGGCGCCATTTTTCGTATGGGATGCAGAGGAAGCATATAAATACAACGGAACGAAATTTGTGCGGTTTTACACCGAGCCTTGGACTGCTGCAGCCTTCTGGGAACTTCAAGTAAGTGCGCACTGTTTCATCTAGCTTTTTGTGACATTATTTTATTTGCAGTCCACGCTCCCCCGTGCCAAGGAAGCAAAACTCTGTCCTTATATAATTTATGCCGACAATCGAAGGCTTCCACGTTCGGGACGCAGAAGGGGTATCCAATCATTGCAAGACTAGTGAATATGGTGGTGAGTATCCGGAACAGTAATGATTGGGGTGGGGGACAGATCGTAGGATGGCTTCCTGTGGTACGTTATGTTTAGAACTTCAGATTCAGCCCTCATTCGCCGTTAATTAGATTGAAGAAGACTCTGCGCAGAGTAAGAAGCCGGGCTACGTTAATTTCAAAAATGCGGTGTGGCATTAGTCCTTTTACAAGCTCCTCGAGTCAATTGTTTCGCATTCAAAGACAGGGGTTTGGACAGCTTGTGGAGACGGAGAACAGCGATGGCTTTTCCCTGTTGTGTTAATTTTAGCCTCAGACTACGAGGAAGCGTATGTTGGCTCTAAATTTATTAAGAGCACTAAAGTAACGGTTCTCAGGTCGACGATGGCGCTTATCCGAGGCCTGAAGGCTCTGTTTCCCTGCCCCATTTGCTACATCAAATCAGACGAACAATCAGACCACGAAGCCACACCGATATTGCGAGACAGTGAAAAGTCTAAGGAAATTGTCCATCGAGCACGGCAACTCCGAGGGGAAGCGAGAGAGGATATATTGAAGAAGCACAGTCTACGCAATGTTGATGTACAGTCTCTTTCAGTCTTTGAATAATCTTGACACTCTGGCTAACTTCAGTTTTAGAATGTTTTTTGGAATATTGCCCGAACAGATCTCCATCGAGCATTGTCATTTGATCGACTACATGCACACGCGGGGGGTCTCTGGGGTGATCACCTCTTCTCTGTGATCAAGCTTCATGCCAGCAAGAGCACCCAAGGCGGCGCTAAAATTGATGCACAGTAAATATTCATATAGCTCAGACGTACATAATTGACTTCGATTTATTCAGGTTTGCAAAATTTGATCGATGGCGAGGCTTGCGCCATTTCAACTCAGTAACTAACCAGTCCTTCAACGACGGCTCCAAGCACGAAGACATTAGGAAAAAGATGGTATTCGCAGGTCACAATGTACTCACCAACGATCTGGGACTCAAGCTTCTGAAAGCCATCCGAAGTTATGTTGAGTTGGATATATATACTTTCTTCAAGCTTCACACTAGTGACACCATTGCTGCGGGACGAAAGGCCCTTCAGCGATTTGGAAATTTGATGAAGGTGCGCCAACCACTACACATTATGATGGGGCTTAATCCTCAGGCAGGAATACATCGCTGCCTGTGAAGGTACCGAGTTCGCGGAGAAAAACTGGAATTTTCCGAAAATGCACTCGCACGACCATGTATTCGATGACATCCATCGAGGACAAAGGTGTTGCGCGAAATTTCGGTACAAAACCTGATGAAGCTATGCATGGTGCCACGCGCGATATATATCTGCGCCAGACAAACTTCAGGGACGTTGCACCACAGGTGTGTATCCTTTAAAATTTTAACTGGCACTTGGCCATTCAGAATAGAACTAACGTACCATCCAGATTCTAAAAGCTGACCATCGCATCATGGTGGGAAAATTCATACGAGATCAGCTCAATGATCTCGATGGCTTGTTACTGGCGGATGGGGACCTACCTGACGACATCGAGGACATTTTTGGCAACATTGTGATTGGAGCAAAACGAAAGGCGATCGCTTTCTCAACCTTAGAACAGGAAAATGCCCGAGACGTTGCCTTTCACGACTTCAGAACCCGCTTTTCCCACTTCCTATCGAAATTCCTTCAGGTATACGACCACGGACTCCCAGACGGGAGGCTTATGAAGCTTGTGCCGCAGGATGAGGTTTGATTCCGTCGCCGCGTCGAATTTTGTAGCTGATTCAACTCACAGATAATCCCATACCAATTTCTTAAGGTTTTCTTTCAGTCTTTGGATGACTGGGAGGACTATGCAGATTATCTCAGATGCAGCCCCGATTTTTATGGCCACCCAAGATACGACGTGGTCATCATAAAAACTGTCAGTGGTACCATGTTTGCAAGGCTGATCTTTGTCTTTGGCTTCAAAGTCAAGGACAAAATTCACTGTTTCGCCCTAATACAACCGCTCGATTCTGGCACTGGGCCGCTCTCTCCAAAAGACAAGGCACTAGGATTTTACCGAGTGCGAGAAAAACCTCGACGAGACTCCGAGTTTATCCCAGTGGAGTCGATTATTCGGGGAGCACTTCTTGCATCGGACCCCGATAAGAATGGGGATTTCTTGGTTGTGGATGTGGTCGACAACGATATGTTCTTGAGACTCCAGTCTATGTATCCACAACGCAGACGAATTTAATGACGTGATGGAGATTTCAAATAACGTGATCGTGTTTCTTCTCTCCTCCACTGGCTCCAGAACGACATGATTGCAGCTTTGCTAAACTAAAAGTACCGCAATGGCGACATGCTCAAAGACCCCGAAATCGCACACATCGCTGCTCATGGCCGGGCAGCACACCAGCTCTGCGCCGCTTGCATGGACGATGCTTCACCTCGCGTCCGATACTGCAACAGCGTAAGAACCCCGTTTCTTGTGTTTCGATGTGCCTTATTCATGGTATTTTATAGTGACGCGCTGTATACCGAACAGGTGAAGCACTTTGGCAACCCGGACGGCTCCCTGCGCACCATTACGAGGACTTCCGCCATCTCCCCCTACTCGACTCCTGCGTGCGCGAGACCCTCCGCATGCACCCGCCGATCCACAGCATCATGCGTCAGGTGCGCGAGGACGTCGTCGTTCCCGCGTCCCTCTCCGCACTGTTCAAGGACGGCGTGTACGTCGTTCCCAAGGACACCTACGTGCTCGCATCGCCCCTCGTCTCGCAGATCGACCCTCAGATCTGGAAGGACGCCGACAAGTGGAACCCCACGTGGTGGAACGACGAGCAGGGCGTTGCCGCGCAGGCACTCAAGACCTACACCGACGAAGGCGGCGAGAAGATCGACTACGGGTTCGGTACCGTGAGCAAAGGGACAGAGAGCCCGTACCAGCCGTTTGGGGCCGGGAAGCATAGGTGCATTGGCGAACAGGTGGGTTGCTCTCGGCCTTTCTTTCGGATCCATACGATATTAATTTTCTTTCGCTCTTTAGTTTTCTCACCTCGCACCTGCGCGCCGTACATGCCGCGCACGTAAAGGTCGCGAACCGCCGGTTCGACAAGGCGCTCACGCAAGCGCGGGCATGACAGGGGGCACGCGCTGTGCGACGCCCTCGTACCGAGCATCCTCGCCGAGTGGAGCTTCGCTGAGGGCGTGGATGCGGCGTGTTTTGCGGAGCCGGCGCCCGCCTTGTTTGGGGTCCGCGACGTGGTGGCTGCGAGCGCGGATGGGGAGACGGAGGTGGACTGGGCGCGCCTGGACTGGGAGGTGGACGACGTGATGCGGGAGGAGTGCATGCACGCGCCAGCGCACGTCGACGCGCTCATCGCCGAGTCGGACGACGACTGGTTCGATGAGTACGGCACGGCCTGGATCAACAGTGCGCGTGCGTCCCCCTTTCCTTCTTCCTTCTTTTACTCCCCTTCCCTATATCGCGATACTGAGACATGTGTGTGTGACGGCAGTGAAGCAGTCGCCTACATCCAGACTGCGCTACAGTTCGCGTACTTCAAGAGCCGTGGGGAGCTCATGGCGACGTACGAGACGGCCCTGACACGGTGAGTCTCTTTCCAACCTGTTACTGGCACGTCAAGTGGGACCGCACGGCCGCGGAGACGATCCGCAGCTTCATGCGCGAGAGCCGCGCGTGGGTGCTGCGCATGGCGGACGGCGCATCTCGGTTCGTCGTCGCATCTAGCTGACCATTCACATAATTCATGTCCGCACCTGCAGCAACAGACGCGCCGCAACCCGCTGCACCGCACGCTGACGCGCGAGGCGGCGATGGGTGCTGCTCGGGCTGCGGATCATACTGCGCCCGCTCAGCGGCGAGCAGCCCGCACTCTTCGAGGACCAGCTGTTCGCGCGCAGCCAGCACTGGACGCTGAGCACCAGTGGCCTGAGCGCAGAGAATCTGTTCAAGAGGACTGGGTGCAGGATACTATTATACTTAAGTTTTTTTTTGGATTGTCATGCTTGCTTCTGCGCATTGGAGTGCACGTTTCCGCTTTCTCTCCAAAAATTGAATCCGTTCTCTTACCACCATCATCAAAATGCCGAAGTTGGCTGCCTCTGGCACTACCGCGCTCTGCCTCGCCAATGTGCCGCAGCAGACCCCGGAGTCCCATGCACGACCCTTCCGCAGATGAATGCTCGTAGTGAACGGTGAAAATGTTTAAAAAAATACTATGTACATCCGTTTTCCTGGACTCGCATCCAGCTCATTTTTATCGCCCGCCCTCCGTTCCAACTCATGTAGGACGGTGTGAGCCTGCTCTTTCGATGTACACCAACTCTATCTTGCCGCACCCTGCAGTCGCCGCTGCCACCGGTGTCTCCCTCCAATGCCCCCAGCGTCCGCGACTAGCACTGCCACTTTGCCGGCTTTGATCCGCGTGTCAACTGCTCAGCATTTTGTAAGCTGGTGCCGAAATATGCCGAAATAGCATGGGAGCTTTGTGCGCGCATTACTAATTTAGATTAATGGGCGAGTCGAGCGCGCGCACACACTCTACATTGCGCGTCAACTAACTCCGGGAACCCATCATCACGACATCGCCGATTCTTGTCGAAGTTTTTCTTCGCAGACCTCGTAAATCTGCCTGACTTTCCTCAAGTCGTGCCGCAATTGGGATTTTGTTACTGGCACAAGCTGAAGCTTGAAGACCTGCTTATTATCTCTGTCTACACTCCTGATCTCATTACCAATTCACCCAAGCTGGAACACTGGTGCGCGAAGAAATTCATCCTCGGTAACCTGATCAAACTCTAGTTTTGATCTTTGGCCGGACATTGGGACAATTCTTGCCACCCCACAAGATTCCACTTTGGTCCTGTAACGGAACTCAGATTCAGCACAGAAGAGAAATATGTGAAGGTCAATATGCACAGCTGCAGCTGCAGACACTCACAATATATTTAAACACCATTAAAAGCGAACCACACGCGCAGCGCGCTGTTGCGGACACCGACTCATGAGACTTGCCGGCATGACGGGAAGGAGACCGCAAAGAGAACTTGAACCACTGGGCTCGCCAACTGCTTTCTCATCTGTGTGAAATATCACTGGACAGAGACGGCGTACATGTGAAACAGTTCTCAACAGGGAGGTCAGCTTCTACACAAATGTGCATTCTCCATCGTCGCTCCATGATTGTGCCGCTGTTCACAGCAGCTAAGACTATGCCTCATCGAGTTCAACACCTCATTCTTAGTCCCAGCGAATTGGCCTACTCCCCAAAACCGACTTGTATGCTCGCGCCGCGCTCAATAGTACGTTTGAGCGTGCCGTCACAACTAAAAGTCAATGGTTCAGTCCGGAGAAGATCACCGTTGCTACAAGAATGCTATTCCTTCTTCCAGTCAATCTGCCGCCTGGTACCACCATTAAGGGTATTGGAGATCATATGAGACTGGCAAAATATATGGGAATAGCTATGAGAGGAAATTAACTCGTCAGAGAAACTCTATTTAATGCACGGCCATTTGTGAACTCCAAAAAGGGACAAGAGCTCACTCAGCGCTCCAAGTTACTTCCTCCATGCGGCAATATCTCATACTGGTGACGACATAGAAGGTTGGCGAGGGTTTGACCCCACCGTTATTCCGAAAACACCTGTTAGCCCTCGGAAGTCTTGTGAAATAATGTGAAATATGCCTTTGACATTGTTCTTCTCGGTTCCCGTGTATATTTTGAGTGAGGCCACTCTGGGTTGATGTGATGACTGTTTTGCTTCCTTGAATTCTTTTAGTTCTACCGCGGCGAGTCGGCGTACTGCGACCGTGAGCTCGGCTAACGGGATTTTTGGGGGTCCAGGGACGATGCTGTAATAGCGTGGACAGCGGGATACTTCCTGGAAACCGGCGTTCATGAGTGGACCGTGCCGTGTAATACTACCTACCTACCTACCTACCACACAGGCATTTGAAATTTGGTTACGTGGCAGAAAACACGCCTCCTGCCATGTAACTTGAATATCTCACAAGGCCTTCCAATAGACTTAGAATGCACGTCCTGAGTTATAAAAAAAATAATTATAAGGCCATTTTCCCCTTATTATTGACTTATGAGGCCATTATAAGCTTCTTATAACGTAAACACCTCATAAGGGTTTTTCTAAATTTGTGACATGAGGAGTATCCCGAACGTGCCTGCACAGTGACTCGCGAGTGATTCTGTCCGATACGGTCAGTTGACTCAGTTCAGCACGAAAATTAACAACAATAATGCATTGATCCGTCCAGTCGACTTGACGGGAAACCTCGACACGCACATGGCCTGATCGTCGGATTCCTATACTTCTCCCAAAATATAATCAATAGAATCTCAGATTTCGACGTTTAGCTGGTCAAAAGTCAAGCACGCGGATTGTATCCTGAGAAATCGTTCAGAAATAGGCGGCCCAAAGACCATTCTCGGATCAAATCTCACTTGCCGCAAAGATATTACCTACCGCTGCGTTGGGCGGACTGGAGCATCCACCGATGCCCTCGTACTCGTTTGTGTCAATATCTCAATGAAGGGCAGAATTTACGCACATGTTGAAGAGCCAGGAGGAAAAGAAGAACGTATTACGCCCGGTTACTGCGCAGACCTTCGGCAGCTCTTCCACATGGAAGAATTCCCCTACAGTTCTCAAAATTAGCTCAGATATAAGAGGTGGGTGGTTTGGCAATCCCGTACCGATCAGTATGCCCCACAAGCTGCGCCGAGCGATTAGTAACGTGCTTCTGTATCGCAGCATATTGGGCGGTACTCAAGAAGGGAATTGCGAATTAACAGCAGCGTGGGTCTGGAGCGCAGATAGCATACCTGGTGCAGAAACGCACTCTTTTCAAAGGCCAGTGCTACGTCAGTGTAAACATCTCAGTCGAGGCCTATGATCCAATCTAAATGATGAATTATCCGCACGTCCCGCTTGATGATCGGTCGCAACAGCAGCGAAGTGGTTATTCTACAGAAGTCGCATTTGAAACGGGTTTGAGAATTCATATCTACCACAGAAAACGCTTCATATCTTCGAACGGCTAGATTCGCGCTGTGATGTCAATAACAGGAGAAAATCAGCCGCACGATAATCAAAACACGCATAGCACTGACAAGGTTTCAGGGCTACGTTCTAGTGCGCGTCCCGCTAGGACTGACAGTCGTCGTAATATTTCATGATGAATCCCACGCGCAAGAGCAAAATGTCCTCGCGACGGAAGGTTACTCCCAGAGCGCTCGCGCTGGCCTCGGGCTCCGCCACAGCAATCCCGTGCGTGGTCCAAGGATCGCATGGGGGTTTCTTCGTCGCAGAACGTGACGTCTGGAGCGAAACAAGGTCCAATATGACTCGCGGCTTATACCCCCAATCTGTATAGGACGCCGCATCAGCGTGGACAGCAAAGCGACCGGACACAACGGACTCTGAATTCCACTCCGGGAATGCGATTTCATGTGGGTTTTGAATCAGGACAGGCCCGGAGGGTATCGAGCCGTTGGGAGTACTTGGACGGATATTTATCAACTAGACTTTCGTCGACAAGAAATTCATCACACACTTGTTGTAAACACGTTGTACTCGAGGACTGATGCATGACACACCTTCCCATGCTGATGTGGTGTGGATTTTATCGTCCCTGAAACACCCGGCAGGATTCAAACGCTTCTGGCAAAGGCAATTTCAAGTACCGCTCGATGGAAACGACAACGAGAGCGACAGAAACATAAACGGCACGGCTTCAGCGTTTCAGCGATATCAGATACATGATTTATTACCACTCATGAGGCTCAGTATGCCTGTCAATGGATTAAGACCGGAGCTCACCCCCACGAAGAAAAAAAACACAAGGGTTGCGGAGGATGTGAGAAGGTGATCGAAGATGGAGGCAATTTTGGTGCAGCCAGGATCATTTCCAGGGAATATTGGGCAAGACACAAAGAACCGTCTCGTCCAGCCTAGAAAATTCAAACGACGGAACTTTGAATCGAAGTTCACGCCAGAGACTCGGGAGAAGTGTTCAGGAGCGCTCCCCAGAGCGGCAGAGAGAGCGGGTATGCCTTATGAGCCGGGGGAACCTTGGATTGAGGCGATGTCGCGGTCCAGTATGAAGAGAAGTTCTTTGTTTGTTCTTGTCTTCAGAGTGATCTCTTTGACCCGCCCGCTCCAAGCCCGCCATCCTGCCTCTGCCCTATGACAACGCTGCGACCCTCCTCCGCGCTGCGCTCCATGGGTATACACCAGAGAGTGAGGCGTCATATCCACCTATCTATTTCTCTACCACCGCACTCGGAGCCTCCGGTTCGACTCACATGGTGGGTCTCTCAATCCCACCTTCAGCCCAGCTTACAGCGTGATTTTTCTGTATAATTCCAGCTACAATTGTGATATTTACACTCTGTCTGTGGATCTTCTGACTAACAGGGCCATTTACCAGGCGGAATGGAAGGCCACACGGCGAACCACTGTAAACGCGACCAGCGTTGCCGGACGTGTGGCGCAACGGACCATCTGGTGCGCCTGCATGCGGTTCAGTGATCTTTTCTCAGAGTTAAATTACTGTGGTCATTAATGTAGAGATCCGCCTGCCCATCTGCGAAGGCGCTGGAACGCTGGAACGTGTTTCACGGCATATACCTCTGACCAACGCTGATAGTTCTTCTGAAACGCAGCTACGGTTGCGGCAAACAAGGACACCGTATATCAGAGTGCGCTGAGGAAGCCCAATGGTGCGCATTATTCCTCCTTATAATGCGCGCTGACGATCGAAGCCTCAACTGCGGCCTCCGAGGCCACACCACAAGTGTCTGCCTGCAAACCTACTTTGCTATGTCTGCCATTCGCCAGACCACCTCGCATCGAACTGCCCTGTAGGCCCGGTCCCAAATTTTCTCTGGATCATACTACAAGCAAAGAAATGGTACCTTTTAAATTTTCATGCCACAAGAATTCTTCGCCTCGTACCGTTCCGGCTTGATCCCATGCCACCTTCCCTACACCCTTTTTGCGCTTATTTGATTTTTAAAAGAAAAATGCTGACGATCCAAAGCTACAACTGCGGCCTCCAAGGCCATATCGCCACCGCCTGCCCGTGCCCCAAACTCTGCAACGTATGTCGATCGCCCAACCACCTCGAAGCAAACTGCCCCGGCACCCGCAGCCATCACAAGTCCCCGTGGGCCCCACAACCTCGAACCGCGTCGAGCCGCTGGTAACTTACATGTTTCACGGCATATATTATATAACGGCTAACGCTGGTACTTTTCTGAAACGCAGCTACGGATGCGGAAAACTTGGACACCATGTAGCGGAATGCGTCGATCAGGTCCACTGGTGCGCATTTTCTTCTTTTCCCCAACATATGTATACACTGCACCTACAGCCACAACTGTGGTGTTCCTGGCCATATCCATAGCGCCTGCCCGCAGAAAAAACTCTGCAACATGTGTCGATCGCCTGACCACCTCGGAGCAAACTGCCCCGCTCACAATGCCCCGCAAGTTCAAGTAAAGAAATGGTGCTTATCGTTATTCCTACTTTCATTGACCGCGCACCATTATCTTCATTTCTCCCCACTATTCTATGATCCCTTACTCTTGATATATGGCGGCAATTACTAACGTACTACTTTAGCTTCAACTGCGGTGATACAGAACACCTCGGCAGATCATGTCCGATTCCCGAGCGGTGTCGGCGGTGTGGAGTGACAGTGGGTTCATTTTCATCTTTCACGCTATGATCCACATTCCTTTGATATCCGCCAAGTCGTCTACTCCATAACGAAATAACTAATGAACGTATCACTAAATTAGGGCCACCGCGGGCCAGAATGTCCCGTGCCAGAGAAGTGGACCAACATGATTCCGCTGCAAACCCTGCGAGGACGGTATGGCGGCTCTGCAATATAGAAACGATGGCCTACACGCGGCGCAGTGGTGAGCCGGTGGAAGGTATGTGACGAGCCGTATTAGTGGTGTTGTATTTTTACTGTGTATTAAAGAGCTTATGAAATATCATGCCACCCAGTCGCATGGTATTATATGTAGACCAAGACCCCAACGATAAACACCGCGCGGTATCATGCCGTCCTTCAGGATGCACTTCCACTTGCTCTGAACGAGCGCAACCTGTGGAGTGATGGCCATAATCTGGATCGACTTGCGGAGTGCCTGGGTTCCGGTCGCTTCGAATACGCGTATCGGCAGTCAATTTTAACAACATCGGCTTCCGCAAGGCGGCGCGGATGAAGGGTCGGTCCGCAAGGATGCCCAAACATAGCGAGGCCGCAATACGAGTACAGTGGCGTCATAATGGCACCATGTATGAGAGCGGGAGTGGCAAGCGTGTTCACGAGGAATTGTTGTCATGAACTGCCACCATTGTCTCTTAGCTTCAGCGATTTCAGCTCAGAGGCGCCACAGGTCGGGGTCTTGCCTTTTGCGTTGAGGCAGATTTCATCACTGCGAAACGCCACAACTTGAAGGGCAGCGGTATGCTCGGAGATTGCAGCGCAATTGTCACGGTCTTGCCAGAGGCCTCTTGGAAGGTCGCTCAAGGGCGCAGTTGAGTTATTCTCTCTTGAGAGACGCTGGTGGGATTATAATCAGGAACAAACACTCTGGACGCGAAGGAGCCGAGAACGAAAAGGGTATCACGATTTGCAAGTTATTATATAAGAATGAGTGTTTGAAAAACGTTGAGAGCGAACAAGAGGTATTTCGTAATTGCGATAGAACTCAGTCAATAACGGTAATAATGGGAATCGAGGGAAATGCTGCCAGATACGTCGCCACTGGTTCGCGCGTCTGGGTGATCGTCAAGGATACCAAAGTACAGCGAGAACGCAAAATGAGCGCATTGACCTCAGGAATGGGATTGGTTTCGGTACACCGCCATTTGCCAGACACGTGGCCGGCACCTGGACACGAGATATATACTACATGTCGTCGAAGACTGGTAGCCAGGTCTTGCTCAGCTGGAATCTTGTCCATTTCTCTTATGGCCCCAGACTGGGCCAGGTCCGGCTGGTAGCCAGCTGTACGCCAAGACTGCTATTCAGCTGTCACCACACATCGCTATTCCCAGTATACGCAGGTATTAGCACAAATCAAAATATATTCGTCTATTGGTCTATTTGGTGAAGCACATCTCAATATTCAGTATGAGGCAATCTACGAAGTAGCCAGTGTAGCCGTAGTCGACGCCGCGGTAGTCGCAGCGGGCGTAGTCGACGCAGACGTAGCCGACGCAGCAGACGTAGCCGAGGTAGCCGCATTCGCAGCGTGAACATCCAGCACATCGTCGACGGTTTGCTGGAAATCGTCGACGGCCCTCTCGTCGAGCTCGTAGTCCTTGATACCGTGGGTGTCCTGGTCAATGGTCAAGACGTGGCGAAAGGCTCTGAACAAAGATTAACAATGACGGACATCAGATTTCGCAGGCTTACTTCGTGATCTTGTTCGCGTCGCCCTTCGCTTCCTTGCGGATTTTGTCGAGACGCTCGTCAATTTTGTCCCAGAACTTGGGGCCAGGGTGCTTGAGGAAGACCGAGCGCTAGCTAAATTCAGAGACTGTCCAATAACTGATGAAGAACGCACCATCAAAGCTACGCACGCACAAAGGATCACATTGATCGTGCATTCTGTCCCTTTGACCACGGCTTGCGCAAGCTCAAAGATATTTTGGTGCTGTGCGTTGGGCGCATACTTCGTATCTGTCTTGTGGGTCTTGAGGCTACAAAGGATCTGCTCATAATATTAATAGGTTGATGTGCGCGGCAGCCCATCACTTACAGCCTTCTTGATCGTCGATCGCCTCTGAGTGAGGGCGTCCTGAACGGCGGCGACGATTTTGTCCCAATCGGCTTTGTTGTTCTCCAACCCGGGGGGGATGTCAAAACGATATTTCTTGAGGATTGCCTGAGGATAGGACAAAGATCAGAGAAGAATATCGAAGCAAAAAAGAGGAAAAACGTACAAGCAAATTATTGGTGGGACCTTCGCCCTTGTACTCTTTGATCTTGCTTGAGAGCAAGACCGCAGGCGCATACTTCTGAATGTTCGTCTACATAAGGAAGATGTAATCAGGCTTGCGAACGATAAGCCGTGAGAGAACGAACCTCGAGAGCATCGGAAATTTTAAATGTAGGTTGCGCGGCCACAATTTCCTTGAGCTGATTACCGACAGCGAGGACGTTGGCCATGAGTTTAGCCTCGCGGAGTAAGTTTGAGTCCTGTATTGTAAAATGTTAGCCACGAACTAATACACATCAGAAGGGTGCAGCGCACATTGACGAAGACCTCCAGTTCCGTGATTTGCTCCGGACGGAGGCGCTTCCTCTGCCCGAAGTTCCTGGCTGCCACCGCGATGTTTTGATTGACGGGCACGACTTGGGGTTGAGAGGCGGCCGTGGAGCTCTGGTGGTTGTCGGACGGTGTGTCGCCATCGTGACGGTCATCGCCGGCCATAGCCTCGTGGGTACGCTTGGGCGCGGGCCGGATCGGGGATTTTTGATTCATGGCATCGAACATGCCACGAAGGTCGTCGTCGTCGTCGTCAATGCGAGGAGTAGATGCACGAGAAGACATTTGAGAGCGGAGAAAGTTGGTGAACGAAAACTGCAGACTTCGGCGCAATTATACAATTTGCAGCTGCCTATTTGGGAACTCGGGTGCAATAGTCTCCAAGGAAAGTGCGCGGGCAGTCGAATAGGTTCAAATTCGACGTAGGTCGGGCAGGTCAGCGTCGGTTCACATTGGAAGAACCCAATTGAGACCCCAAAAGACCAAAAGCAAAGACACCGCAGTCGATTAAGCTTGGAGTAAGCATTTCCAGCATCAGCGCTTGCAAGATGGAAACCGATGGAGGCCCTGGCACTTGAGCGCCTGATTTCTTGACTCTTGCCCATGCCGCCGAAAGGAAGCGGAAAGCTCCGCGACGAAGGTGAGCTGCTGTAGTGAGGACTTCTGAGCATTGGAGGTGATATTGCTGTTCCGATAGACTTCAGATACAACGAAGATCGCAGTGAGGTTCAATGTAAGGCCTGTACTGCCAGAGTTCCACCGGAGCGCCGACAATGGATTGCCCTGAAGAGCGCCGCTCGCCACTTGCTTGGACACGCACACTTGGAGGCTGTAGCGTTGGCTGAAGAGACACGGCAGCAAAACGAGAGGCTTGCCAGGGAGAGGGAAGCTGATTCCGCGACCGAAATGCTCCGAGAGACACAACTTGCGACAGAAAACTTCAGTGGTCCAGTCGCAGACGCAGCTTCGAGGGTGATGAGCGAGGCCGAAGCGGAGATGTGGGATGATTATTGTATGAATGGGGCTGCATTTAGTGCTGGCGACGAGTGCGAGAGTACAGAGGTTCCACTTCGGCAGTTGCGCGAGGAAGCTGAGGCGTTTGGTTTGTGGAATCCTGAGGCGACAGCGAGGAAATTGGGGTTTGACGATGGACAAGGAGTAGCTGCCGATGAGGATGATGACGAAGACGACTTCTTGGCAGAGTTCATGCGCAACATTGGTGAGTTCTGTCCTCTGCAGCCTGGGATGTGTTGGTGGGAGTGTCAAGAGAGGATGGTTCGGAATTCGATCACATGACTCATTTGATTGCCGCCAACGCGCGTTATCCGACTCGGAGGTTTCCGACTCGCCGCTATGGCTCCTGGGCTTGTCCTGGCCTCTGAGCCTTCCAAGAACCTGAATATATATATATATATTTCTCATCTTGTGCATGTGTCAGACGTCCAAGAACCGGAACCCGAAGAGATACAAGCCACAGTCACTCCCGCCTCCGATGAATGGTATCCGTACCCGAATAAAATGGTATACACCACAATCAAATACTTCGTATTCATCAATAATGTCCTTCACAGATGTTTCTTCTTGATACCATGGATAATCTTGCACAACTCCGAATTTCAAGCTCACTGATGCGTGTATTTCTCTGGGTTTTGAAAGTGGCTCGGTGCAAAGATGTCCCTTCATTTGACCATCTGCATCGAGTCCAGAAGACACTCCGGGCTCAATGCGGGGTCCCATGCATCCCTTGCAAATCCGTACAAGGCAATGTGTTCATGAATGATCCAAAATCAATTATTGCAAAGGTGTCGCAAGTTTGCTTCGAATTGATTATAAATGGACTAATATATGACAAGGATTGGGCCAATCCAACCACCAGAAAACTGATCCATATCTACCCTGAAATCCCCGAGGATGGGATCATCCGCGAGATTTGGCATGCGCAAAAATGGCAGAAAGACATGGATCCTGACATTCTCAGTCCCATGTATGCAGCGCAGGGGGCACACTATTATGTGAACGAAGTCTCCAGACTGCGTGACAGAAGACTTGTTATTCCTGTCCGCTGGCTCAAATTTCGGGGCAAGGTTTACGCGGACACCTTTGCGGTTGAATTTAATGAGCAGGTGTGGAAATTTAGTCCGCTGAGATGGAGACCAACTGAGCCGCAGCAGGGAGAGGCGATGGTGATGGATCAGGAGACGGTCCTGGTGTGCGCTGAAGATTTAACGGATAACTATTATGATCTAGAACACGCAGGCAAGATTCCGAAGTGGGAAGGTCAGTTCTCATTTTGTTCCGTGCCCTGATTCTGCCTTATTGGTTTTAGAACGAACTATTGAGAGTGGATACCCTGCTCGCATGCCAAACCCGAAACGAATTATGGCTGCTGGCCGCCCACTATATTGCAGCTTCGTCAATTATTTCAGCGATGATGTCTCGGGTAACCGGAGTAAATCCTGGAATAAGCACTGGAATGCTTACATGACACACCAAAACCTGCCTCGAAGGCTCCTTCAGCAGGAATTTCATGTGCACTTTGTGTCGACATCGCCGAATGCAAGTGTGTCAGAGCAGTTTTGCGAGTTCAAAGCAGCAGTGGAGTACATATTTCAGTTGTTTTGGTTACAGAGACTAAGATTTCACACAGAGTAACGCACACGGAGCCTGTCGAAGTTCAGGACGAGCATGGAGATACTTCTTGTTTCTGCCTGCACGTAAACGCTGGCCCTTCCGACAATCCGATGCAAAGTGAGGTGTCGGCCCATATTGGAGGCAAGGGAAATTATTTCTGCCGAAAATGCCTCGTCGGCGGAACCCAGAAGGAAAAGGCGACGAACGAGGGGTATCACGCACTTTTTTGAGGTCCATTAAATTCTTTTAAAATGCTCAGAGATTGATATTTTTGTCAGGCTGGTGTGCCGCGTTCAAAAGAGCAGATTCTGCTGGAGCTCGAGAAACAAGTCAAGCTGGCTTGCTCGGGTGTCATTAAACACGTCACAGACTCCCAGACGAGCACTGGAGTCAAGGATACGTACACCCAGTTCTGGATTGATCAGCTCATTTCTCGCTTCAAGGAAATGAGAAGAAATGACCCGGATCGGTCCGTTCAACATGTCCAGGAGGAGTTGATTCAATGGACTATCGACAACCGAGGAAAAATATATAGCCCGTTCTTGACAATGAAGGGTGCGTGCATTTTTCCTTCAAGCACACTCTGAGCACGAAAACAAATTTTGACAGGTTTCGATCCCACGAAGGATACACCCATCGAAATCCTGCATACAATTTTGCTCGGGGTCATCAAATATATTTGGCATATCACACACACCCCGTGGTCCCCAGAGCAGAAGCAGACGTACTCCATTCGCCTTCAATCAACTAATACCGATGGTCTCTCAATTCACGCCATCCGATCAACATACATTATGCAATATGCTGGGTCCCTGATTGGGCGGCAGTTCAAAACCATTGCCCAAACGAATGTCTTCCATGTTCGGGGACTCATTACGGAGCATGAGTTCATGGCCTGGAAAGCTGCCGGTGAACTTGCGGCACTGCTCTGGTTTCCCGAGATTCGCAATCTTGAGGAATATCGGGTATTTTTTTCAACAACACCAATCCACGTTGCACTGATATGCGCACAAATAGAGAGATCTCAAAGTTGCCGTCGCAAACGTTCTCGACATTTTTGCAACAATTGATCCTTCGAAAATAATTGCAAAGATAAAATATCATCTCCTGGTGCATACTGACGAAGATGTCGTGCAATTTGGCCCTCTCATTGGCGTCGCAACTGAGGTGTTCGAATCCTTCAATGGGGCATTTAGATATTGTTCAATTTCGTCCAACCACCTTGCGCCAAGTCGAGATATTGCCCAACAGCTAGGGGATCAGGAGGGCTTAAAACACCGCATAACGGGCGGGTGGTGGCCTTCAGGAGTGGATGGGAAGTGGGAACGAGCAGGCAGCGGGGTTAGACGCTTCATGGCAGAACATCCTGTGCTTCAAAAACTCGTGGGATGGACCGAACAGAAAATCGTCAAACATGGTGAGTTCCCATCAAATTGGAATATTGCTAGCTGAAATATTGGCACCAGGCGATTTCAAACTCGTCAGCTTAAAGCGGGGACAAAAGGAGCGTGATAGCCACCCTCTTAAATCAACAAGTGCAGCACGGGCATTAAATTATGGGACGTACGATCCAGATTTGATGTGCAAAAAGTGTGTGCATGTCTTGAGTGAGTCGCTGGATGAGTGCCGTGTCGGCTCATGGATATTCACAAAATCTCCCCTGGCTGAGGTGAGTCCACAGCTACTTCAATCTGTATTTGTTTTAATGCTTGCCAAGAATTCTCCTGTAGTGACGGGTTAGAATTTCTGATATTTTGATGGATCCTTCCCGCAGTATTCTGGTCGTAGTGGAGGTGTTCCAAATCCTTTCTTCCAGAGACGAGACTTACGGGATGCCTGTTCTTGTGCGCCGAGACTCCGAAGTTACCTTTTTGATTGTCCCAGCAAAGGTAAATAAATGATTTCAATTTTCGGTCCAAATAGTTTGCTCAACTCATTGCGCCACAGAATACCAAGTTTCTTTTCAATGTCCAGCATGACTGCAATTCCACCAAATGCGAGGCTACGGGGGTTCGCTTACGCATGCAAGAACGCGTCGCATCAGATAAAACCGAGAACTATATCGAACAAAAACCTCTCGACCGCTTCTTCATCAACACTCACGCTTTCCACAACGCCCACCTCTTGCGGGCCACTCTTCCCAGAGATTTGGTTGCTCCGCTTCTTCTCTTTCCGGACCGACAAGCGAAGCATCATGCACTAGCGACTGAGCTTCGTGACACACAAACCAGCCGAAAAGCCGCCGCTGAAATGAAAAAACGCAAGCGGGCGGAGCCAGACGGAGATGACGGGAATGAACGACCCACCAAGGCTCGCAAGGGCTCTGCGCGTCGGGGGAAAGGGAAAGAAGAGTTGTGGCTGATGCCACAGGATCCATGGTAGTGAACAGATCGAAGCGTGTGGTAACGAGGACCGAAAAGGCAAAGGCGGCCGAGGAGGAAGGCAGCGCAGAGGACTCTGACTCGTCCGATGATGACGACTCATTGCCAGAAGACGGATATGTTGATTCAGATGCTGAATTCTCCGGTTAGAACTACTATTACTACTTCAGGAAATTAAATTAAATACCTGGAGATCAGACTGCTCATAAATGTGGCCGATACATGGTGCAGCAGCTGGAGATTACCTGTGTGGTGACCTGAGCTGCACAGCTGTTAGCCAGCCCACCACCACATGAACCCAGGTTCGATCTCAGGCGTCTGCCAGGTGACGATCCCAGCTGTAGGCTACATTTCGGCACTTTGGCGGTGTAGTAGGCGAACCGTCTGAGATTGAAACAAATTGAGCTCTTACCTGTACTTATTCTTCAGCAGGTCGTAGTATTGGAAAGAGATGCACTTCTGTTTGTCATCGTGCTTATCGGTTGGTTCCCGGCCTCGATAGCACAGAGAATAAATGCATTTTGTATCTTGGTTTATCTAAGATCAGCCACCGTGTTTGGAAGTGATAACCGGTTTTCAAGATTTATGTCCATCCGGAGCGAAATCCTCTAACAGACATCGTGCAAGCCAATAGTAACCAAGATAAAAATAGCTCCTTCACGGGACTTCTATCGCCACATCAAATGCGTCCATCATAACAACTGTCAACACTTCTTTGCGCTCCCTCTGCCGTTCGTTCGAATCCCCCCTGGACTCTGGAAAATGCACCATATATATATTGGGCACAATCCACTCGAATCCTGGCCAGAACCTAGGCTACAAATCACTGCACCCGCATCAAAAGTGTCTGCTCAGTACTGCTGTACAATATTCTGCAGCCTGAGGCAGCGGTCTCTGGTAGAAGCGGGGGTCCTGCACCCAAAATCCACGCTCGCTAGGCGCGTAACAAATTCTTCTTCAAATATCCGGATTCATATCAACGCTGCACATGTTTAGACTCCCGAGACACGTTCGACTCGAATCGAGGATGCAGCACTTATTAGGCATATGATTCACCTCGAATTCATCCTCTGATTCATTTGCACTGTTTGTTTACACAAAAAATAAACTCAAGAGCGCAAGGTGCAATTGCAACGGGGTTCAATCTGCCGCCCCACAGTTCGTCGTTTAGTAGCGCGCTCTGAGTATTCCCTCATATTATCCCCTTATAAATCGAACTGAGACTCTCCATGGCCATTTTCCACGAGCGCCTCCTTGGAAGTCACTGGGCCCCGAGGGTTCAACCAGGTACGTACTTTTTTTATTTCAGTAACTCGAGCTGAATTGGGAACACTCAATGCGGCTCAATACACGGCGTACATAGATTAATAACCTTTGCTCTTATAATACAGCTGGACAACTGAGGCAAAGCCTTGGCATACCTTCTTCTGTATGTGTTTATCAGCTTCGATTAATTCACATACTGACTTTTTCTTGGTTTTAAAATCATCTGCCCCGCAATCTCCGTAATTCAATGATCACCAACCCATTACAGTTGAAGCTACATTTTCTTCCATGTGTCAATTTTTTATTGGGGCTCTGGCGGTCCCGAGACTATGGTAAGCTGCGCATCCTCAAATGTCCAACATCCCTGAGGGTGTCGAGATACTTTTCTGAACATTCTCTGCAATAGCGCGGCTTTGGGAATTTTGAGTGGTGATTTACATGCCTGGTGAAAGGGTAAGGGCATGGTTTTATTTCAGCTTCACTTCTTGTACATTTACACTCCCGGGATATTTAGGCCGCGTATAAGGTAGCAGATACCGGAAGCTCAATGTAACAGTCTAATCTACCGGAACAAACGGATCATGCAGGATCGATTAGGATCAGGGTCGGGTGCAGAACAATCTCCATTTCGGGACATCGTGCTCCGTGGCCATCTTTGATGAACCACGCTCGCAAATATGCGGCTCCTAATGATCAAATGATGTAGCGAGGGCGCAAGGTGTGTGACAGATTGATATGTGGGATCAGGGAACTATCTCATCTTCTGCTCCGTATGTCGGCAGTGCCCTATTGCTGTAGGTGGCGCACTGAGGTGAGATGGGATCCATCTGCTGGGAACCTGAGTTCTTAAATTCAAGGGTGAGACACCAATGTGTGAGGATGGAATGGAGAGTGCACCAGGAGTCAAGGAGTGTTTTGAGTTTTGTTTTGCGACATGTGAAACATAGAGGTTATTTTCGATGGCATCAGATACCTAAATGTGCACGTATGATGTGATGCTGAGAATGCACGTGGAAGTATCTGTGGGAGGAACACAGTGAAAGATACATAAGCCCTGGTAAATGGCATCTCTCCCATTACTAATGCCCACCATGCCTACTACAGTGAATTTCAAGAATCTTATCCAATATATCATCCTGGCTGCTACTGCTGCCCAAAACATTGCAGAAACAGCAAAAGTGCCTTTCCTTGGCTCCACTGCTGCATTGTGCTTGTCAATTACGAAGTCTGTAGAAGTAAGTCAATTCTTTTGGCCATTGGCACCATATTTAGCCAAAAAAAAAACAGACAATCAGATCAAACAAGGAAGAATATGCTGAGATTATGGAGCAGATTCATGAAATCCTGTGTATCATTGTCCAGCTTCATTCAACTTCTGAAATTGAGGGTGTCCTTCCAACAGCACTCCTGTATGACATTGCAAAATTCACAGAGTGAGTCCCATTTATTCATGACCAGGATTCATTTGATATTTTGCACCAGGGCACTTGAAAAGTTGTTCACAGTCCTGAATGGACAACAAAAGGGAACTCTGGGAAAAATCAAGGGACTTTTCAGGCAGCCTGAGGCTGTGGAAAGATTGGAAACATGCAAGCAAGAGCTCAGCAGGATGGTTCAATTGTTCAAAGTAAATATTTCAAATCAGATTAAATGTATTTCAAACCATATCCAAATCATGTGCAGGCTCAAGCTCTGGAGACTGCCTCTGACCTCACTGGTTCTGATTGCTCCTCAGTGGGTAACAAATTATGACCAGTAATTTCTTGACTCATGGGTATTAGGTGGCAGGAACTCTGTCAAGTTTAGAGAATAATAGGTGAGCCAAATCTGCAACCAGAATCAATCTCACTCAGGTTCTTGAACAGTTCAGGCTCCTTTGGTCTACTTCCACCATTCCCACGAATTTTTTATGGACGTGAAACGGAGCTCCAGGATGTGGTGGATATTCTAGTGCAGGAGTCTGCCCACATTGTTATCCTAGGGGCAGGGGGCATGGGAAAAACCAGCCTTGCCACAGCAGCTCTCCATAATCCAGAAGTGGAAGCCAAGTATTTGCACCGATACTTTGTTCCATGCCACTCAAGCCCCACTTGCACTGAGCTGGCAGCGACAATTGCGGCTCACATTGGACTGGAGAAGGGCTCGAAAATGGCACACAAGATTGCACATTATTTTTCCCATGCTCCTCCTTCTCTTCTGGTCCTTGACAATCTGGAGACCACTTGGGAAACCCTTTCATCTCGCTTTGAAGTTGAAGAGTTCCTATCTCTCCTGACTGATGTCCCCCACTTGGGTCTCATGGTGAGTCAGGTTTACAAGTTGATCAAATAATAGCTTTAACCTACTGTAGATCACCCTGAGAGGTGCAGAGCGACCAAGCAAAGTCAAATGGACCCGCCCCTTCTTGGCCCCTCTTGAGCCACTTTCCAATGTGGCTGCTCAGCAGACCTTCATCGAGGTTGCTAATGATGGCCACAATGATGACAGCATCAAAGCACTCCTTAAACTGACAGGGAACCTTCCACTAGCAGTCAACCTCATTGCGAGTGTTGCTGGTTCTGAAGGCTGTGCCCAGGCACTTTCCCGTTGGAAATCGGAAAGTACTCGGATGCTTTCAAATGGGTATGACCAGCAATCAAGCCTGGACATCTCCATCATGTTGTCATACACCAGCTCCCGGATGACCACAGATGCTCAGAAATTGCTCAGCATTTTGTCCCTGCTCCCAGATGGGTTTGCAGATGCAGATTTGGTGCAGGTCCAACTGCCACTCCCTAACATTCTGGCCTGCAAGGCCACTCTTATTCAAACGTCCCTTGCATTTGTTGGCCAGGATCAACATCTCAAAGTTCTGGTTCCAATACGAGAGTATATTCTTAATATTCATCCTCCAGCAAATGCCTTAAAGCTAAAACTACGGGAACACTTCCATCAAATTCTTGATCTTTGGAACCAATTCAAGAATCTCAATGTAGCACATATACTCCCTCAAATCTCACGAAATTTGGGAAACTTCAACACTGTTCTCCATGATGGGCTTGAACAGGAGGGGTCTGATCTTGTCCAGAATTTTGAGAGCATTCTGTTCCTCAATCGTTTCTATGATCGGGTTCAAGACACATATTCACCCCTGTTGCTGCAGCTTTCTGGGCAAATGCTGCATTGGAAAGGCCATCCAATTTTTGGGGAATATCTTATTGAGCTGCTGCAAAGCTCTGACCATTTGCCTGATCTGGATTTCAATAGCCACATCACCCTAGGAACTCAGCACTTCATATCAAAAGACCCACTGGAACAGGGTAAGACACAATCACTGTGTTTATGTTCACCTAACTAATTTCTCACCAGCCAGATGGTACCGCGCTCTGGGAATCTACTTCCGGTTTGGGAAGTCTGATTTGGCTGCCGCTCTCAAGTATTTTCAAACAGCCTATTCTCTGGCAGAAAGTATTGGATATCCCACCATTGTTGGCATCCATGCATTGACCAGCATATGCAACATCTTGAATATGACTGGAAAACCCTTGAATGCACTCACACATGCCAAGAAGGCATATAGATATGCTGAGCACATGGGGGACATCTATTTACAAGCATACTCTCTCTGGCTTCAAGGAAGATGTCACACACAACTTGCAAACTATGGGCATGCTCAATGTCTTCTGGAAAAAGCCAGACAAATGCTGGCTACTCTTGGTTCACAACAAAGTACATTGTGGAATTACATCCCAGGCCTCCAGGCTGAGATACACCTTGTGAAATCTGAGTATTTGCAATCTTGCAAACTTCAGGTAGCCATTGCATCCAGCTACCAGCCAACTTCATCCAATGCCATCCTGGCAAACTTGAACATTGCTTTCATTGATATTGCTACTGGTGCTGACTCAAAGATCATTTGCCAAAATCTAGACATGGTTCAGTCTCATTTGAAGGCATTGTATGGGTACAATGGCAGACAGATGGCTGTTGTCATCGATTATGTAACTGCTGAACTCTGGCTTCGAGATGGGGCTTCTGAGACTGCAAGTGCAATGCTCAAAAAATGTTTTGCGCAGTCTCAAGACATCTCAACTGACCTGGCACTCCTATGCCTTGAAATGCTTGGAGATTTTTCTACTGGTATGAATGATACCCGAACTACACTGCGATGGGCCAGCATCTTCCTTGGACTGACATTAAAGTGCAAGAACAAGCACCAGACAATGCATGCATTCCGCTGCCTTGGCCAGATTTTTTCAGTCCAAGGGGACAATGAAACAGCACTTAGCCTGTTTAATGTTGCTCTTGATGGATTCACATTCATGGATATCCATCGCTGGAGGGCAGATTGCATGGTTCGAATAGGTGATATACTGAATAATTGTGGAGAGGTCATGAAGGCAGTTGAATTGTGGAAGGCAGCCAGGCCCCTGTTCAAAAGATCTTCCCAGATGGATGATATACTCAAGATTGATGGAAAGCTAGCAGAGTATGAGGAACAACTTCAACGACTTTCGGAATTGCATGTACCTGTTAGTGCAACAGAGGAGGCATACATCACTGAGGAGGAGGAGGAGGAGGACAAATCGGCTCAAGGAAGTGATGTTGGGGACAAGGAGAAGCAAGGAAGGTTTGAATTCTAGTTTGGATATCGGATAGTCAGGGTTTGTGTTTCAATCTTGTTGTTCTGTCTCTTAAATTTTCCACATATTTGGACGAATATATATCCACCTCTTCTCGGTGTGCACAGCATGCCTTGTCCAGATTATAGCCTTTTGTCCAGTATGTAGCCTGCCTATTTATTTATTTTACCCTCATTGAGTGCGATCAAGTTTGAACTGAATTGTAAAGGCAAAGTAATGACCCTTCCTCTCGCAGGTTGTCTCTCAAGCATCCTCAAATACTTCGAAATATCCACCCAACCCAACAGTGTGCTTTTATGAACAAGACTCAGGACTCAGTCCATCTTTTATTTATTCCCCAAGGTTTGAGTCTGGACCAAATTCGCTGATGGTTGAAACCGTGATTTGTAGTCAACTCGGGTCTGATGCATGACCCAATTTTCGTTTTTTTCGGTTTGTTTTGGTGACTAAAATGTGAGCAAGGTACATAAAAGGGCACTCAATAGCAACATGCTGCCCCAATTTATTTGTTTCATTGAACTAGCTGTGGTAAAATTGTATTATGTCTGGAAACTGGTGTCGAGGCGGAGCCTTTTATTTTGCGTGGATGTATTCCAAGGAGTCGAATACATTCCGATACAATTCATCTATTTGAACCAGTTGTATTAGTATATTTGCGCAGGCAATAAGCATTGAGTGCCTTTTCTTTTGCGCGGAGCTGAAAAGGTCGACGCATAAAAGGTAAAATGAATGGAAACACGGCTCGGTAGCAGGATCATCCTGCCTCCCATCGCCATGTAACTTTGACCCTGGGCTGGAAGGAGAAGGTCGTCCTTGGGTCACCCGTTTGACTCTCGGGTCTGATTCAAGCCATTCGATGAAGAAGTCTGCGATTTTTCTTTTTTTACTTCTCCTTTTTCGGTGAAATGGAACTCCAAGCTCGGTGACTTAGCTATGAGGCGATACTCCGCAATGACGGACGCAATTGGTATGGAACTTACGCTCCGTTCGAGCCATTTGGGAAAGAACAACATTTTTATTTCATTTTTTCGTCTGCAAGTGCATGTAATAGTACTACTTTGAGTTGTAGGCTATCAAATAACTTAAGAGAGTTTGGGAGCGGGACAGTTGATGCGGGATATCTCTATGTTTCTTTGCCATAGATTGCGGTTGACGGCTGTGCACCTAGTTTAAGTTCCTGGTACCGACTCAGGTACCAGGTCTCCAAACCAGAAATAAAACATTTCTATTGCAGCCGCGTTTACGCACTCGATCATGTCGGTCCGAACTCCGAGTCTAAATCCTCTCACACCTGTCAAACCTGATGACTGCCAATCAACAGCGGTCCGACTGAAAACACAGATCCTTGAGTACCACAAGACATGCCTGTGCTTCGCTCCGGCAATGGGGATCTCAATACAGATGTTGTTGAAGTTGCAACTGAACAATACCGAAGAGGATAAAACTAGTGCTGCATTACAGTACTGTACTAACCAGGTGTTCACAGGGTGTTACACGTTACACACTATAGTTCACTCAAACTGGTGTTCATTCCATGGGAAAATACCATAATAGGGAACCCAGGCCGTGAAAATTTGAATTTTCACCCCAGATTTGATCCAAATCGGGACAATTTCGGACCTGTTACGCGTTATGGGGGCCTAAAGTGTTCAATTCACAAGTCCCCGTTACACGTTATTTGAATTGGTCGAAATAGTACAGTATTTGAATACAAATTGGTGAGGAAGGAGGCAGTCAGGACTTGCACGAAGGAGCTTCTACTCCGTGCCAATCAGTCCAAGTCCTCCGTAAAATAAAATATACCTAACTTGAACAAATGAGAAAGGAAAGACTTCTCGTTTTAGTCAGCAGAGAATTGCTGCAAAGTATATCAGGATGCGGAAAGGAATAAGGAATGTGCCACTGAGATTTGATCCTCCTTTGAAGCTTTTGACCGTTGAGCTTGGTTACTAGATGTCGGGGTGGGTCTCCTTGCATTTTCCCAGAGGAAGTGTGCCAGGTACGTGACAATTTGGACATGGTAACAGAAGCCTCTGCCAGACAGGAAATTCTTGTTGTAGGAAATCCAAGAGAGTCTTGAAGAGACCCGACGGACGGAATGAATGAACAGAAATATTTGCGAATGGCACATCAGGCTAGAGACCGGGTTTAGATTTTGAGTAGTCACGAATATATTGCGCAGGAGGCTTGAGTAATATTTGAACAGCAGAACGGAAATGAGAGCACAAATAGTGAGGGAAACACTCGAAACCAGCAGAGGGCTGTGATGACCATTGAAGTATATATGGGGCTTTCATAGCCCAGGAGACACTGCAGGAATATGTGGGCGCAGTAGTCCTTCTCCTGCGGCGTAGCACGCCATCGGACCTTGGTAGTTACGCGTCTTTACGGCGCAGCCAACGCCGCAGTTATTACTGCGGCACAGTTAGTCTTGTGTCTGGATTTCAACACACGATACCTGTTAATATGCCGCGCTGAGCCACTTGAACCACAGGACTGCGGGAATGCGGAGCTCCGTCGAGGGGAAGGAGGAAATGCGGTGGAATTACTGCGAGCACGTGGGAATTGAAGTTGCGTTGTGCAGAGAGCAATGAAGGAAGTACCGCAATGGAGATACTACTAAAGGGGATGGGCCAAAGATGTGCAAACGAATTCGAGACATTTCGTTAAGAGAACAGACAATGGTACAATACTTATGAACAGGTGCCTAAAGTTTGAACCTATCCATGGCTTCAATGCTCATCCATCCCAAAAACAACTCCTTCCCAGATGTATGGCGGTCCCTCGCTCCCAACGTCCTCGGGTGGTTCGACCAAGCCTTCCTTGATGGCGTCCGCCAACTCCATCTCGTAAGTGTTGTTCCTAAGAGGGGGTTCACAAATCGGGGATCTGCAAACAGGACAGACATTTCATTGCTTCAGGTTGCTCCGAATGCAGTGATAGCAGTAAATGTGCATGCACAGCGGCCTACCTGGAAGTCAGAAAAAGAGCAAAATAGTTGTAACCACTTACATGTCTTAGGCGATGAGCTACTGAAAGGCGGAAAAAATTACATTCACTACATTGAGACACTCCAAAATCTTCGAATTGTTTTTCACCGGCACCCATACAGGCCAGATGAATGTGATTAGTGCCCATACACTGATATGCTTCAATGTTCATCCCACCGCAGGTCAGACTGTCGTCGAGGGCTGGAGAGTCTCGTCGGAAACTGTACGCGCCCCATCAACGTAACACAGGGGACTGGAATGAGGCTTGCGGCATCTACTGCCCGGCAAGGTGGCGAACAATGCACGGTCTCCGAGGCGTCGGGCACTGGAATTGGGGTGGTGTGGAAGGAGACGGCGTCGGGGAAATTGATCCTCCCTTGCCCAAATGGGTAAGGAACGGATTCTATGGTGCACAGGGTTCAGGTGCCTTAATCAGTTCTGTGAACATGGGAAGGATTATCAGGATAACGATGATTGACTGCGGGTGCAATTTAGTATTCTAGGTCTCCCTAGTTACGTTCAATGATGCTTTTAACTCCAATGACATAGGAACTGAATTATGAAATATATGGCATACAGTAGTCTGGTAAGTGCATCCAGGTCGTACTGAGAGGTACCAGGAGATGCCCGGAGGGCCTTAATGAATGATTACAAGTCCTAAAAATTTGTTTTTGGACTCGTTCTTTTCCAATCTTTTCCACCAGAAATTCGGCCCATGGCCTATGTCGGTTGAGCGGGCATCAAAACGAATTCAATCAAGTTGCAAAAAGAGGAGAAAAGGGGAAAAAGAGGGAGGGAATATATTACACTGCTCAGCGGCGTTTTTTTGGCCCCAAACACACTTGGGGTAAAGGGCCGTGGCAGGGCCCGGCATGTCGACTCATACTTCCTTTCTCTCTCTCTCTCTCTCTAGAGGTATTAATTATAGAACGGTTAAACAAATCGGATATTATGACCACCGAAGATAACAACAGTTGAAGTAAATAGACCGATATAACACATACCCAAGCAGTCTCAATATGTGGACCTGGCACGAGGCAGCAGTTTCTGGGCACCGCAGACAGAAAGGGACTTCTCTCCGGACAATTCACATGATCCATGAGTTCAATATATATATACACCATGTTTTTTGGGCCTGTGTAAACACAAAGTCTGGAATAAAGTGTCCCAGTGTATCTCTAACTATCTGATCCCTTAAGGCGCTCTCAAACCTGGTTTAATTGCAAGTTGAATAGAAAATTTTACCTGGGAAGCATCAGTTAAAGGTGGACGAATATATATTTGAGCGGGCAAAATTGTTGATGAAAAGTACTGAAAGAGTGATGAAATGTGTTTATTCCCTCTTGAATTGCCCAAGAATCCTATCTCAGAGGCTACAGTATCAGTGGGATCTCAGGCCAAAATATTTCAGCAGTATGCATTGTAAAAAATGTGAAATGGGTCCTTGTTCTTTAGGAACTCAATGAAATCTCTCAATACATGACAGTACATAATTTCAGACTCGCAGCGTCCCTCCATACATCTTATTGGATTCAATACTTCAATTTATAGGCATTATTTGAGAAAGTTGCTCTATTTCATGCTCTCTATGGCTCCTAATAGGCATGGAAGTGCCTCCGCCAAGCTCAGAGCATGAATACAGGTGTGGATAAATAAATAAATTGCCCCAAAACACAGCGGATTGACTGAAACGGTGAGGAGCGCGTCGATGCGACGACATCACGTGTATCGATCACGGCCCCTGGGCCGCCATCAACCTATATTTGGAGGGGTAACCAGCGAGGCAACCTAGGGGCGCGGTTATACTCTATATCCTGGGTAAGGTCTGAGAGTCGAGAAGTAGCATGAATTAAATAGAAAATGTAAAGTGAGAAACGAGGCACAGATGAAAAAACGACCCAGATATCCATATCTATACCGGATGAAGTGAGAAAGGATGCTCAGCATGATCCGACGTGCGGTAATGTCCGTTCATATAGCCAAATTAAGGCATGGGTAAAAAAGTTTTTTGTCTGTGTTTAAGGGGGTTTTGATTTTTCACCAAGTAGGGGGCAGATCACACGTTGTCGAATGAGCTCCACAAGAGGCTCAACACGCCTCAGCCTCTCCACAGCAAACGACAGATTGAAACGGGGAAGCGCGGATCACATCACGCGTGAGCGTACCTCGACGCGGTATGTCGTACCCAGTAGTGCGTGCTGCAAGAGGACCGCATACGGTCTCGCGGCACGGCGCAGCGGAATGTGGTGGGGAATGTAGTGCGTCGAAATGGCATGTACTTCACGTCAAATGAATGTTTTTTCTTTGTCTTGTCAATGCCGCGCTTCTCCTGGATTGTTGCTGGAGAAATATACAGAACCAAATACTTGCACCCTCTTCTGCCAAACAATGCCATACACCGCGTTGAGACAGGTCGTTCCGCTACATCTGGATTTGCTTTAAATTTAATCTGTGTCGTCAGGGGGACAGGTGATAGCGTGAATACGGTGGTTCCTCTTGACCACAAAAAAAGATATATATAGATACTCTTTATTTAACGTGGTCGGATCCAGTGATATGCTCTCACCTCGTCGCATTCAAGGTTAGAGTATGGAAACAAACACATTGTAAAAGGTAGTAGTTAGCCAAGGACTCAAAAAGAATAATAGGAGGAGTGGGGAGGAAACAGCCGTGTGCGAGGTGGGTGCCGGTCATAAAATCTAGAGCGCGCCGAGATTGAGCATTTTAAATGGCGATCGATTACGCGCCGGCAGGCAACGCCAAAGGCTACATTCGGCATGATCTGAAGACCGGTGATGTCCGGGCAGGCAATGACAAAAAAAAATTGTTTTGTTTAAGGGGGTTATGTTTTTTCACCGAGTAAGGGGCATTTTTCCCCGAGCACGTAAACATGTGCAACTCCCCAGCCACTATTTTCAATAGGGTTTTTCCTATTGAAATTAGTGGCAGTGACTAAAATGACTTCACACAGCCACTATCAAGTCCCTCACAGATTTCGGTCTCAAATGAATTTTAGGTCCCCTCAGATTTGAAAGGGACGATAACATCTGTAAACAGAAGTACTCATAATTGTTCCTTGTAATACCGCACTTGATTGATACTGAGGCCAAGCCGCCACACTGATGGACAGCGAGTTTTCCAGGGCCTAGTCTAAACGGAGGTCTTTCCTCCGTTAGACTAAGGACAGCCAATCATCTATCAAGATAAAAATAAAACACGATCATATCTTTCCGATCGGCAACAGCCGCAAGATTACCGATTTACGGCTTTGCTCCCCACTCCTGGTCCACTTTTTGCGCGCTCAAGCAAAGATACACATCGACGGCAGCAGCGCGACATGCAGACCTCCCGTGTAGTTTGCGGGGCGGCCATTTTTGCACGCTGAATGTATTTTCTATTTACGGTCTTTAATCGGGAAGTGAAACACATCGGAAAGCGAAACATTGCGTGTTTTGCATCTTCTGCAAATCCAACAGGGCTGATTTTTTTGAGAGCATTTTATACCTTCCAAAACTTATATTTACAAAAGGATTTGCGTGGGGAGCCCTTCTCGAGCCGAAGAAATATCAATATTTTGGATCACTGTTTTGCCCAGTTTTCTGACCTATTGAACAGCCTCGTACCCAAGCTGCTGAACGTAAATTTCACAGCCATACATTTATTGGGGGTTTTTGAGGTCGTAGATCCTGAATATGCCTATTCCAAGTCTTCAGAGTGGCCACCTGAGGCACATTGTTTCGCTTCATAATCAATGATTGAATTTTGATCGCATTGCAAAAATCAGACCCGTTCTTCGTTAATACTGCACCAATCCACTCCTATCTTCCCATACATACATAGTCACAGTGTAGATATGTTGACTGAAAAAAGAACGGGTCAAAAATCGCATAGAGAATAGGTGATTACGCTTGACCGTTTTGCTTCTGGGTAAATCAATGTTGTAAAAAAAAATAAAACAAGGAGCCCATCAATTCTTTGAGTACAAGATGGGGTATATTGAATCTGATAGCTGCTACTGGTTACCGCCATTGAGGTGCTTCTCCAAGTATGCGATAATTTGGGCTTCAGTGATAATATGCTTAGAAATTACTGGACCCATTTCTGGGTGGTATTCTGTGCGTATAGCTTCGCGGCTCAGCATCAGGAAGTTCCAACTCGTTTTTCGGAACAATCTAACAGGACAGTGTAATTTTTTGTGCGGTGCAATTCCACCAGCTTGGAGACAAGTGCAGTGTTAAGATGTTGGATTCAGGTTGGAAAGAAAGGCACACCGCTTGCGTGTGGAGTGACAATAGCCACATGGGTGGGTGTAGAGAAGAGCGCTGGGACGCGCAATATTGAATAAAATTTCGCGGGGCAGAGCTAAGAGGAAGCGGGAATTATGACGGGTGATGGCGAGGACATCCAATATGAAATAAAAGGAGGAAGCCCGGCTTCTGAAGAAAAAACAGCTGTCAGCGCCACACGCGGTGGGAGGCAATCAAATGCGTGGCCGAGTTTTCAAAGAGCGAACTTCAGTTAAAAGGCTCCCAGACAGCGCGATGCGCCGTCACCGCATCGGTACGGTGTTGCCCCACCGATCGTGTCCTGCGAACGCAAGCACTAGACTTTTGAAAAAGTCCAGCGATGCGCGCTGCGCATGCGGAGGCGAGTGAGGCGGTGCGTGAAAATCGTGGAAGGCGGAATTTTGAATCTGAATTACAAGCTAGGGGTTGATGTAAAATTCTCCGGTGGTGTTCGGTGAGTGACGTACACATTTAGAGACTGCAGAGACTTCCACCGCGGCATCCAAATTTTCAGTACTGCCGGTGCATGGTCATCTGCGTGCCCAAGGGCACGGAGACAACAGAAGTACCAGTTTGAAGAAAGAAATAGTTTTGATGGGGTGGAATATGTTACCACGAGAGCGCGATGTAAAAAAAAATCATGCCAAATAGCACACAGAGGCAACTATAAAATTAGAAATATGAGTGTGCGAGGTCGCCATACTCTTCACAACTTGCAAGGCACCCACCTTGCTCAATCTCTCTTGTCATCAGGTCAAGGACCTTGCCCAAGGTTTGTTAAACTTTGTGGGCAACGAAAGTGAGACATTGAGAAAAGGGTAAGTAATAATTGACTCCAGTGGTGAGTTCCCTCCGAGTTCGGCCCAACTAGGGCCCTGTGAGTTATTCCCGGCGGTTTAAAAACCGGTTTTTTTATCTGATGTCTAAAATACGACCTCACCATGCTTGCTGTCCCAAAAAATCATCCCAGCCGCCTACTTGACCTTGTCACCTGCGATTACACTCCCTATACCTCTTCCCGACTGGCCTGCAAGGCTGTTGACGGCGCCGGCTCGATCATGAGGCTCATCTGCCAACAAATCTCTAAAAAAAAACAGCAATGTTACATCCACACCATTGCAGATATTTCAGTTCCTGGCTGTAGCGAGTGTCCTCCAGGTGGCGCCAGAGCCAAATATGGCCGTTGTAAAGCTGCATTGCAGCTACGCCAATATTTTTCTATGGCCAGTGAGTGCTGGCGGCCCGTAGTATTTATAATTTAAAAACTGGTCATTTTGAAACTGGTTTATAAACGGCTGTTCATAAACCGGTCTGCAAACACGCCTAACTTGCAGGGCCCTAGCCCGGACTCCAAATAACGCGTCCATTCCAAATACTTTATTAGCTTTCCTTAAGTTCTAGGCGGTCAGACCACTTTTGCAACTTAAGTTTAGGAAGATCTTAAGTTCTACTAAGTATTATGTACCTACTGGGTCCTGCCTGTACGGGGTCATCCTGAACTTAAGTTCCCTCATGCCTTGAGTTTTCCACCACTCAAGTTCGGTCATAAGATTAAGATTGCGCAGCTATAGATAATTAGCGACTCAAGTCCCAGAAGAGGACTTGAGTTCGCGAAGAACTTGATTTCTACCATCACACTTCAGTTCCGTGTCGAAGCTTTAATGGAACACGCCGAACTGAAGTATGTCATCCATTCACACTGAACTTAAGTTCCAGAAGGTGGCACAGTCCCTGAAAGAAGACGAAGAAAGCCACACAGAAACTCACCTCTGCTAAGGATAACAATAATGAGAACCTATTGGGTTGCATCCGATAAGTTCCTGACTTCATAACAAAGAGTGGCACATACCCGGAGTCAGCGAGAGCAGCACAGCCGTGATCAAGCCGCCACCAAAGATGCCAGAAAGTCATTAATAGGTCATGATAACTGAGACTGTTGAGTTTGACCTTGCAGAAGGAAAATAGGATAAAGGGTTGAGGGGAAGAGAAAAGAGGTCATGGAAGTTAAGAGTCGAAGTGTTCAAGTGTTGTCGCGTGTTTGGCAAATCTCAGCGCTCATTGTGAATCGGTAACGTCACGCGTTACTCATTCGCTTCTCTCCTCTAGCCACTACCCACGAACCTGCCGAACCCGCCAAACGCACCGCAGCCACGAAATACCTTCGAAGCCGGGCCTCCTAGAGACAGGGTGCATCTTCTACTTGATTCTGCGGGGCCAATGACCATGCCCGGGCCGCCTTTCTTGCCGATAAAACCTGTGCCACCCGCCAACATAAACCCGCAGCTTCGTTGCGTACGTCTAGGTGCGTGTTCTTTTCGTGCCCCTGCGCCACCTCCACCTCCCTCCTTCCCCTTCCCCATCCCTTCGTTTTCTTTTGCTGCGCTTTTACTGCATTAGCCTACCCTTACAGTGACAAGCAAACTTAAGTTGTCCATGTGCGGAACTTCAGTAGGACGGAGCGATGGATGAACTGAAGTTGCACGGACTTGAGTGGGGCAGGACTCAAGTTGGACGGAACTGAAGTGTTACAGAACTCAACTTGTATGAAGCTTCAGTACAATGTACCTCGGAGTTGATCAATGCCAAATACTTGAGTACTTAAATTCGAGGATGGGTGGGGGTTGGGGTGGGTCCTGCAGGTGGCCCAGACATGGGGTGTGCGGAACTTAAGATCTGCCGAAACTTGAGTTCGAAAAACGGTCTGACCGCCTAAAACTTAAGGAAAGCTAATCTTATTTCATTCCATTCAACACCATATTGCCTCAACCTGCCCTCATGTCGTTCGATACCGTACTTTAGCAATCAATTCGAGAGTCCGCGTCGTGGGGGTGCCTCTCGGTTTGGTCCCTCTTCACTGACTTGTTGGAATATTCCGGGCTGGACCGGAATGGGTTGCGAGCAGCAAAGAGCTCGCGGTCGTCGTCGGACGCACGGACCGTCTCACGTAAGCTTTCCATGACATTCCATCGCTTTACCTTTGTATACGCTATTCCGTACCGCCATGTACCTATGAGGACAAACGATCTATTGTTGCTGGTTTACCTCCCCCTGTGCTCGGCAACTTAGCCCCGTTGGGACGAATTCTAATATTCCACCCTCTCCCTGATTTTTTGAAGCAACGAATGAGTGCGTGCCTTTGTCTGATAAGCGCCCAGACGATCTAATCTAAGCGCCCACAGCAAACACCAAGCCTCAGAACATCAACGACAAACAACAGCCAGGGCGCAAACTCTCGCTACTGCTCGCCCTCTCGCTGCTGCCTCAAGCCCTCGCGGAGGATAAAGAATGCACAGGACGCCATGGCGGCAAATACTACGACTTCAGCCCGCTCAAGGGGTGCGCGCCGCTGCAGGAGAAATGGCTTTTTTTATTGACTTTGCGAAACAGGAAAGACCACAAGCTAACGACGCCGGGCGGGCACGACGTTGTTCTCAACGCATGCCAGAGCTTCAAGCAGGAGACGTGGGGCCATAAGCTCGAGGACCCGGCGAAGGTCGGCGGGCTCATGCATGGGGATCATGGGGACATTTCCAAGAGGACTCAGATCGGGCGATCGAGGACACAGATCAAACAACGTGGCGAAGTGATGGCAACTTCACGTGCATGTACCATTGTCGCAAATCCGCTGCAAAACATGCATTTCCAGTGGGGAGAGCCATATTGGACACCATCTGGACACCATCTGGAAAGTAGATAATATATCCCTATGCATAATATGGCAGGAAAGTAAAAAAATGGTCTCAAGCCAAACTACGTCATTTTGGTCACGCGTTTTGGTGATAAGGCAAGTAGGTGGGTTTTCGTGTGTGAAGGAATAGGAAAGAGGATATATGGTCCCTATATATGTAATAAAAGATTTTAGAACTACGAGCGAAAGTGCTGAGTCGACGTAGTGGCTCGTAGTGGCACTAAGAGAAATTGATGGTGTTTCCCGATTTGGGGGGGGGAGGGTCGTCACGTGTGTTGATCTGTGTCCCCGATCACCCGATCTGAGTCCTCTTGGAAATTTCGCTCGGGTACGCGAGCTCTTTTCATTCATTTGAGAGTCACTCACTCGGTAGCTTTACAGGCAAACGAGCACGCAGCTGACCTTCCCTGGCGCCACCCCGCGCCCGCAGCTCACACTCTCCTCGGGCTCGCGCTGCAAAAATGAGGGAGACCTGCGCGCGTCGACTGCAATTGAGTTCGTCTGCGACCCCAGCGCGGCCCAGAGCTCTCCACGCCTCGTTGCCATACTGCCCCCCGGCGACGAAGCTGACGCCTGCGCCTTCTTCTTCGAATGGCGCACCACCGTAGGCTCTTTCCCCTCCTATCCCTGCTGCCCACCTAATTAATGTCTTCCCGCGCAGTATGCATGCCCCACCAGCGAGGGCAGCACCTTCGGCGGCTTCATGTGGTTCCTCTTCATCTCGTGTGTACATTCATCGACTCATAATTCTGTACCCCTACTAACGTTATTGCTGTCCGTCACCGCAGCACCCTCACCCTCCTGGGGGCGTACCTCGTCATCGGCACGCTCTACAACTTCTTCGCGCTGGGCCGAGGCGGCACCGACGCCCTCCCGCGCTTCTCCCTCGCGGGCATGTGCTACCACGCCGGGGAGGCACTCGCGGGCCTACACGAGTGGTTCGCGCGCGAGGGCTGGCGCGACTGGACGTCTGGGGGCGGTGGTGGGCGCGGCGGCGGATACACGCGCTGGGACGGCGAGGGTGGCGGGGTGCCGCGGTGGGACGCGCCACGCCGCGGGGACGGTGGCGGTGGAGGAGGAGGCCCGGGTGGCTTCGTGCGTACGCGCCCGCCGCCGCCGCTGCAGAACCTTAGTGCGACGGCGACGAACCCGGCGAGCCACCAGACGCAGGTAATGGAGCCGTCTGCGGGTGCGCCCAATGTCGGTGGGGGCGGCGGGGGCATCAACGGCGGGGGTGATGCGCTCGGCGGTAGGGGTGGTGAGCTCCGCAGCGCGGCCGCAGGGCTGAACCCCGCGAGCCAGCAGGCGCAGGTCATGGGGTCGGGCGGGGCGTAGGCGGCGGATATGAGGGGGTGGCCACTCAGCTCCCTGCGTGATTTTTCACTGACTCGCCCAGTCTCTTCTTTTACAGATGACTGCCTTGCCATCCTCGGGCTTGACTTTCACAATCTCGGTTCGTCGTTCCCTTGCCCCAACCTCGGCGCGCGCACTGCGCGTGTCGAGCTCTCGCGCGGCACCTGCACAACGATTCGACCGCGTCGGATCGATAGCAGGACCCGAGTCATGGGACTGCCTAAAGTGCGTCTTTTCCTCTTGGTGCACGTCTACGTTGCGCACCGAGAGAGGCGGGAAGAGCTGCAGGTGGAGCAGGCCAGGTACGCTCTTTTTGGTTCTCTCCTCTTCTACTCACCTACCAACGGCAGCTACTTGCAGACCGGGCTGGGCGTCGTGGTTGTCTTTTCTTCTACCCGATGCTAACTCTCTTACGAATGGCAGCTTCTTGCAGGACGGACTAGGGCGTCGTCCGCGCGGGGATGCTGACGGTGCGGAGGCACGTACCAGATACCCTTGTTGTGCGTAGTCGAAATGAATATATATCTCTTTTCAATTTCCAATTTCATCGAGCTGAACGGGCCATTGTGAACTTCTGCCCGTGGATCCGGGAGAAATGGGTACGTCTCCGCTCGCCTTCCTTGCACGCTTTTCTTACACAGGGTACGGTTGACACTCGGGGTGCGTTGTACTGTCCTCGCGCCCATTCACTCGCTTACTCGCCTTTGTTTAGCTGTGCAGTATGAAGGGGAGAAAATGTGCATTCCCAGTGCGCGTAGTCAGTACTTAGGATACTTGTGAGTAGCGTAATTATGCAATACATTGTTATACTCTACGGCATAGAGTGCGATGAAGTACCGAGGTGCAACTACGTTCGGCGCGCGGAAACTCGGAAAAGCAAGTCAGGAATGATAAATATTGCAATTTCTAAGATACGAATGAATATCCTGGGGCGAAGGTTGGGCGCAGTTATTGCAGCCGCCGACAAAAGCGATAAAATATACATTGCGGTGTTCAACATGACATGAATGAATGCAAGAAGATGAACCTTCATGGGGAGACACGGTCCTTCAAAGCGATTGTCCAAGTCCAGACTCCGGTTGAAAAGACTTGACATGGTGAACATGCATGAATCTACCGTTCTCGATGAGTATAGAATAAAGGAACGCACTAGATTAAGCGACACACCTCGGGTTGCCTTCGTCATCTTGAATTATTTTGGGCCCAGTCCAAGTCCACCTCGAATAGTTTGCGCGCTGAGAATGAAATCCAACGGATTAAAACGAGGCCAGTAAAGATAAATGACAAGGGACGACTCACGCGGGGGGGAAGATCCGCACATAGGTGCGATGTTTTGAGACACTGAACCTCGCTGCATCTACGAGAAGCAGTGAATGAAAGTATTCAAACATCGAAGTATGTTGCTCACCTTGTACACTAGAACTAATAAACATCGGTGATGATATATGCCCGTTGAGCCTCGACTTGAACATGAAGTGAGTAGACACAACTCAGCAAAGAGAAATTGGAACGGTGATGAAGGATACATACCTTGCATGCAAGATCGTGTAGTGAATAAGTAAGGCGCCTCTTGAAGGGTTGAATCTGAAGGAGAAAGACAAGTTCTACGAAGCTCAAACCCAAATTGTACACCAGCATGGTTTCAATCAGTCAGTCCGACTTGAAAAAAAAGGGTATATAAAATTGCATGAGGACCCCGAGTGCAAGGAAAGGCTGCTTACCGCGTTAATTTGGGCAGTCAATCGGCATGGAAGGACTTGGAAATCTGGGAAGAAAACTGCATGAAGACGGTGTGCGGGATAAAAATCCCATGGCCAAGTTTGCCTATCTGGTTCAATTGGGGCATTGTGGGAGCAGTCACTCGGCGTCGAGGAATGAAGAGCCGGGAAGCTCAAGAAAACTGCATTAAGACGGCATGTGGGACAAAGTGCGCGCACCTGGTTTAACTATTTAGCATCGTGGGCTCATGGTTGAACGGTCAATCACTTGAAGAAATTTTAAAAATGTTGCATTAGAACGGCATGGATGATATTAATGGAAGGTTTACTGACCGGGCTCTCGCAAGCGAGGTAACCGGGACTGGAGTTGCATTAGGATGGCATGTAAGGATTATATTAGAACCGCGTGTAGTGTCTGGGTTAGAGACATTGCGTCCATACCTGGTTCAAGATTGTATTAGGACGACGCGCAGGAACCGGAGTAACGAAAGATACCTCGGTTTATCGACCAGGTTAGGTTAAGGACACAATGAGCTGAAAAGAAAATTGCATGAGGGATTAGACTCTATTAAAGAAGACCAATTCATACCTGGTTCAACAACCAGTCAGCCCGAGTCGAATCTAAAGGGGAAAAAATGAAGTCAGTCAGTGAATAGAAGTTGGAACGATGAAGAAGAATGCGTACTTTGAGATCAGAGTTTCGACATTTTGAAGGCGGGCAAAGTAACGGCCTCTTGAATCGTCGAATCTAAAGGGAGTGGAAAGGCAAGGCAGAAAGTCTTGAGGAGTTGTGTCGCAAAAAGCCTTTGTCGGAGATAAGCCAATATAGGTTAATATAAGGTGGTATAAGTCTGTAAGATCATTGGGGGGTCTATAAGCTTCAAAATTGCGCTATCCTGGGTTATAAGGACTTACGGAGGTTATAGGGTTAATACAGGGTTATAGGAGGTTATAGCGGCTTATAACTGGCCGAGGTAAAATTCGAAAAGATCTTGCTCTCCTCCGCTGGTACTTTGTAGTACCAGCGGGAAGGAGAGTAGTTACTTTACTAGTTAGAATCATTGTTATTAAGTAGTATCAGTTAACAAGGTAGGTCTGGGTCAGTCTTCAGTAATTATATTATAAAGTGTTGTGGAGTCAAATTACATTCAGAGTATCTGTTATCAGTGCAGGGAAAAGCTCAGATGTCACCAACACAGTTTGCACCGTGCTCAGCGCTCGGGTTGGAGCCCCACTCCACCCAGCTCCACCCGCTCCACAACTGACCGAAGTGCCTGTAAATTCACCCCCAAAACGGCGTTTTTTTTCGTGACTGCGGCCGACTCGGCAGATTAGGATATTGGGACAATATATAGATGCCTCTCAGCCCACAATATCACTCAAGGATATATTGAATTAAAACTACTTATACCCTAGTTGTAAGCCTAGTATAAGTCGCTGTAACTCGCTTATAAGCCTGTAACCCTTCCTAACCCCTTATAGGCGACCAGGCCCTTTTGCGACATTGAGCGTCATAGGTTCCGCGTAAACATCTGAATAGCAGCCAGTAAGTAACGAGATTGATTAAGCAAGCATACCTTCAAATGGGCAAAACGTGGGCTATGGCAAAGGCCGTAGTCACGGTGTTTGGAGGTCTGACGAGTCGTGTGAACCTAGCCACGCTATAGAGTCCGAATAGCAGGTCAGTGAGCAATAAATAAGTGATATAAAATGAGTAAGGAAGCGTACCCTTGAGGTAATGAACCATAGAGTCTCGGTGCATTGAAGGCGCATGGACACCATATGTCTGGGCCATCTGATTGATGCGGAGCTCGGTAGAAGGGCCGGTGCATAGGTTCAAACGCGTCTCATAACATTTCTGTACCATTGGGGGAATATTTAAAATACAAACCCACCATCGTGTTGGCTGCCTTCCTCCTTCAATGTAAGAAAAATCGTGTATCAAGAATAACTAATTTCGGTGTTGGGGATTACAATCGGGAGGAATCAGTCTACAATTTCTAGGGCATGAATTCACGGCAAAACACGGGAGTTCTTTCCTCCACTAGCGACGTCTGGACATGGCATTCGTGCAGGCCGAACAGAAGCCATCAACGTTGGGAGCTATCTCGGAGTCAGCAGAGTCGCAGTGACTGAATAAATAGCCCAGCATACTGTATTGCTCCGGAAATAGATGACTGATGAGACCGTCGTTAAATTTTTATCAAGAAAGCCAGGCATGGGTGACGTACTACTGGTTGCACGTTCTGGTGCACACAGGAGGCACGCAATTCCTCGGGTGGTTGGGGCTGAACTTGCAGTTGCTGCTTCCGCATGGAACCTGAATTATATCTCAGCGCTGTTGAGGGTACCGGAAAAATTCAATAAAATACTTCGACGGGGGGCTGAGAGTAGAAATAGATCAGAAAGGAAATTCAAGACGAATGAAAGTATTCACAAGATTCTCAGCGTGTCCGCACCTCAGGTAGAGGTTTCGCACACTGTTCATCGCATGTCTGTGAGCCCATTACCAGCAGGTGGTGTCAATGAATGACTCACTGGCGCCAACGACACATCGTGAATCCGAGCGTGTAGGAAGGGGTAAAGGTGAAGGCTGTTTGTATGAGATAGATGGTTGTTGAGAGAGAAGTGGCCAACGCTACACGTCCTTTAAAGGTCACCTCCCGCACCTTGATATCGGTGACGATGAGAATCCCGGAAACAGTCAATTAGAGTACATGTTTGCTACCGCCTTTAAATTCAGAATTAGAATTTCACGGCAAGCCTCCGCCACTCACAACTTGGTTGCTTCATCGGGACATAATGGCTGTAAGTCAGTCGGACAGAGAGATATCCGCACATTCAGTGATATCTCGAATACACATTATCCTGGTTTATCCGCAAGCCTCGGATGCCCAACTGAGCTGCGCTGAGGAGTATCCCGAAGTGCCTGCACAGTGACTCACGAGTGATTCTGTCCGATACGGTCAGTTGATTGAGTTCAACACGAAAATCAACAACAATAATGCATTGATCCGTCCAGCCGACTTGACGGGAAGCCTCGACACGCACATGGCCTGATCGTCGGATTCCTATAGTTCTCCCAAAATATAATCAATAGAATCTCAGATTTCGAAGTTTAGCTGGTCAAACGTCAAGCACGCGGATTGTATCCTGAGAAATCGTTCAGAAATAGGCGGCCCAAAGACCATTCTCGGATCAAATCTCACTTGCCGCAAATATATTACCTACCGCTGCGTTGGGCGGACTGGCGCATCCACCGATGCCCTCGTACTCGTTTGTGTCGATATCTCAATGAAGGGCAGAATTTACGCACATGTTGAGGAGCCAGGAGGAAAAGAAGAACGTATTACGCCCGGTTACTGCGCAGACCTTCGGCAGCTCTTCCACATGGAAGAATTCCCCTACAGTTCTCAAAATTAGCTCAGATATAAGAGGTGGGTGGTTTGGCAATCCCGTACCAATCAGTATGCCCCACAAGCTGCGCCGAGCGATTAGTAACGTGTTTCTGTATCGCAGCATATTGGGCGGTACTCAAGAAGGGAATTGCGAATTAACAGCAGCGTGGGTCTGGAGCGCAGATAGCATACCTGGTGCAGAAACGCACTCTTTTCAAAGGCCAGTGCTACGTCAGTGTAAACATCTCAGTCGAGGCCTATGATCCAATCTAAATGATGAATTATCCGCACCTCCCGCTCGATGATCGGTCGCAACAGCAGCGAAGTGGTTATTCTACAGAAGTCGCATTTTAAAACGGGTTTGAGAATTCATATCTACCACAGAAAACGCTTCATATCTTCGAACGGCTAGATTCCCGCGGTGTGATGTCATAACAGGAGAAAATCAGCCGCACGATAATCAAAACACGCATAGCACTGACAAGGTTTCAGGGCTACGTTCCAGTGCGCGTCCCGCTAGGACTGACAGTCGTCGTAATATTTCATGATGAATCCCACGCGCAAGAGCAAAATGTCCTCGCGACGGAAGGTTACTCCCAGAGCGCTCGCGCTGGCCTCGGGCTCCGCCACAGCAATCCCGTGCGTGGTCCAAGGATCGCATGGGGGTTTCTTCGTCGCAGAACGTGACGTCTGGAGCGAAATGAGGTCCAATATGACTCGCGGCTTATGCCCCCAATCTGCATAGGACGCCGCATCAGCGTGGACAGCAAAGCGACCGGACACATCGAAGTTCACGCCAGAGACTCAGGAGAAGTGTTCAGGAGCGCTCCCCAGAGCGGCAGAGAGAGCGGGTATGCCTTATGAGCCGGGGAAACCTCGGATTGAGGCGATGTCGCGGTCCAGTATGAAGAGAAGTTCTTTGTTTGTTCTTGTTTTCAGAATGATCTCTTTGACCGGCCCGCTCCAAGCCCGTCACCATCCTGCCTCTGCCCTATGACAACGCTGCGACCCTCCTCCGCATTGCGCTCCATGGGTATACACCAGAGTGTGAGGCGTCATATCCACCTATCTATTTCTCTTCCATCGCCACACTCGGAGCCTCCGGTTCGACTCACATGGTGGGTCTCTCAGTCCCACTTTCGGCCCAGCTTACAGCGTGATTTTTCTGTATAACTCCAGCCACAATTGTGATATTTACACTCTGTCTGTGGATCTTCTGATTAACAGGGCCATTTATCAGGCGGAATGGAAGGCCACACGGTGAACCACTGCAAACGCGACAAGCGGTGCGGGACGTGTGGCACAACGGACCATCTGGTGCGCCTGCATGCGGTTCAGTGATCTTTTCTCAGAGTTAAATTACTGTGGTCATTAATGTAGAGATCCGCCTGCCCATCTGCGAAGGCGCTGGAACGCTGGAACGTGTTTCACGGCATATACTTCTGACCAACGCTGATAGTTCTTCTGAAACGCAGCTACGGTTGCGGCAAACTGGGACACCGTATATCAGAGTGCGCTGAGAAATCCCAATGGTGCGCACTATTCCTCCTTATAATGCGCGCTGACGGTCCGAAGCCTCAACTGCGGCCTCCGAGGCCACACCACAAGTGTCTGCCTGCAAACCCTACTTTGCTATGTCTGCCATTCGCCAGACCACCTCGCATCGAACTGCCCTGTAGGCCCGGTCCCAAATTTTCCCTGGATCACACTACAAGCAAAGAAATGGTACCTTTTAAATTTTCATGCCACAAGAATTCTTCGCCTCGTACCGTTCCGGCTTGATCTCATGCCACCTTCCCTACACCCTTTTCGCGCTTATTTTATTTTTAAAAGAAAAATGCTGACGATCCAAAGCTACAATTGCGGCCTCCAAGGCCATATCGCCACCGCCTGCCCGCGCCCCAAACTCTGCAACGTATGTCGATCGCCCAACCACCTCGAAGCAAACTGCCCCGGCACCCGCAGCCATCACAAGTCCCCGTGGGCCCCACAACCTCGAACCGCGTCGAGCCGCTGGTACATGTTTCACGTCATATATTATATAACGGCTAACGCTGGTACTTTTCTGAAACGCAGCTACGGATGCGGAAAACTTGGACACCATGTAGCGGAATGCGTCGATCAGGTCCACTGGTGCGCATTTTCTTCTTTCCCCCATACATATGTATACACTGCACCCACAGCCACAACTGTGGTGTTCCTGGCCATATCCATAGCGCCTGCCCGCAGAAAAAATGCTGCAACATGTGTCGATCGCCTGACCACCTCGGAGCAAACTGCCCCGCTCACAATGCCCCGCAAGCTCAAGTAAAGAAATGGTGCTTATCGTTTTTCCTACTTTCATTGGCCGCGCACCATTATCTTCATTTCTCCCCACTATTTTATGATCCCTTACTCTTGATATATGGCGGCAATTACTAACGTACTACTTTAGCTTCAACTGCGGTGATACAGAACACCTCGGCAGATCATGTCCGATTCCCGAGCGGTGTCGGCGGTGTGGAGTGACAGTGGGTTCATTTTCATCTTTCACGCTATGATCCACATTCCTTTGATATCCGCCAAGTCGTCTACTCCATAACGAAATAACTAATGAACGTATCACTAAATTAGGGCCACCGCGGGTCAGAATGTCCCGTGCCAGAGAAGTGGACCAACACGATTCCGCTGCAAACCCTGCGAGGACGGTATGGCGGCCCTGCAATATGGAAACGATGGCGTACACACGGCGCAGTGGTGAGCCGGTGGAAGATATGCGACGAGCCGTGATTAGTGGTGTTGTATTTTTACTGCATATTGAAGAGCTTATGAAATATCATGCCACCCAGTCGCATGGTATTATACGTAGATCAAGACCTCAACGATAAACACCGCGCGGTATCATGCCATCCTTCAGGATGCACTTCCACTTGCTCTGAATGAGTGCAACCTGTGGAGGTATGGCCATAATCTGGACCGACTTGTGGCGTGCCTGGGTTCCGGTCGCTTCGAATACGCGTATCGGCAGTCAATTTTAACAACATCGGCTTCCGCAATGCGGCGCGGATGAAGGGTCCGCGAGGACGCCAAAACACAGCGAGGCCGCAAAACGAGTACAGTGGCGTCATAATCACTGCGGTGGCTCGCTCGTTTTTGGCAGGTAAAAATATGCCTCCAAAAATGTTTTGCCCTTCAGTGGAATTTTCACACAATGAAAGTTTCGCAAACATACTGTATTTTTGGGACTATTTTTGTGTTCCAAAAAAGAATCAAACACGGCTTGTCTTTGGGTCTTAAACTCAATCCAAACAGCACTTTTCTTTTCTTTCTATTTTTCACCCCAAAAGTTTGGGTCGGGAAAATCCACGCCTTAAAGAACATTTGTATTTGGAGGTCAAATCAAAGTTCTTTTTGGAATTGAAAAGGGATACAAACCTAAGGTGTTTTGGTACCTCTTTTTCCATCCGCAAATACGAGGTTTTGTCATGCTAAAACACTGAGGAAAATTTGACTTGTTTGAGATGCCTGTTTTTTCGTTGGGAATTGCTGGAACAAGCCAAAATTTCTCAGGTATTTTAGCTAGACAACAACCTCGTGTTTGCGGATAGAAAAAAGGTATCATATTTTTGTGTCTCTTCTGCGGTTCCAAAAATAGCTTCAATTTGACCTCCAAACATGTGTTCTTTAAGGCGTAGATTTTCCCGACTCAAACATTCAGGGTGAAAAACAGAAAGAAAAATAAGTGCTGTTTGGATTGAGTTTAGGATCCGAAAACACGCTGTTTTGAGAGCACAAAAATAGTCCTAAAAATACGGTATGTTTGCCGCACTTCGTAAGAATTCCACTTAAGGGCAAAGCATTTTTGGAGACATATTTGCGTGCCAAAAACGAATGAGCCACCGCAGTGAATGGCACCATGTATGAGAGCGGGAATGGCATGCATGTTCACGAGGAATTGTTGTCCCGAATTGCCACCATTGTCTCTTAGCTTCAGCGATTTCAGGCATCTACCTCAGAGGCGCCACAGGTAACCTTGCCTTTTGCGTTGAGGCAGATTTCATCACTGCGAAACACCACAACTTGAAGGGCAGCGGTATGCTCGGAGATTGCAGCGCAATTGTCACGGTCTTGCCAGAGGCCTCTTGGAAGGTCGCTCAACGGCGCAGTTGAGTTATTCTCTCTTGAGAGACGCTGGTGGGATTATAATTAGGAACAAACACTCTGGCCGCGAAGGAGCCGAGAACGAAAAGGGTATCACGATTTGCAAGTTGTTATATAAGAATGAGTGTTTGAAAAATGTTGGAGAGCGAACAAGAGGTATTTCGTAATTACGATAGAACTCAGTCAATAACGGGAATAATGGGAATCGAGGGAAATGCTGCCAGATACGTCGCCACTGGTTCGCGCGTCTGGGTGATCGTCAAGGATACCAAAGTACAGCGAGAACACAAAATGAGCGCATTGACCTCAGGAATGGGATTGGTTTCGGTAGGATAACGGTCTGAGATGAAAGTTGTCGGAGAACGGGAGTGGTGAGTGCGTCCAGGATGAGTCGTTGACCCGAGAGGCCATCATCATCATAACGACTGTCTCCTATATCCAGTGATTGCAGGCACCTCAGAGGCGCCACAGGTAATGGCACTTCTGGGGCGTAGCAGACTTGATCACAGTGAAACGCCACAAGGGTCGTGGCATGCTCCAAAATTGCCGCGCATTCGGCTGCATAAAGAATGCAGGCAGAGATTGTCGTCAACTGCGACCACAGCAGCTGAATTTGGGAAGGTCCAAAGGAGTCTGAGAGTGTGGCATGCTTTAAACTCGGCGCATTACTGAAAGGTGATATTGAATCCCGCAAGTCGGTCTCCCCCACATATTCGGTGGGACCCAAAGTCAAAGAACGGAGTAAGGGGAAGTCGGAACCAATTAATCGGAAAACGTCGATGGGGAGCGTAAAGTCGATGTGTTCCCAGCGCTCGGAGTGAGGGATGATTGCCTCCACAAACGGAATCCCATCGCTCTCGAGGTCCGGTAGATCATCGGAGAACTGCAGGGAAATCGACAGTGGGCAATTTTTAGAGCGCAACAGCCAGGTTCTGAGTAAATCCAGCGCCCTGGTCTGCAGCTCCTTCCCAGGACATAATTGGATGGCACGCCAGAGTCGTGGCGTTCCGAGCGATATTTCGCGCCATGTTCGGCATATCTGGCCTAGTATGTGTGGGGAGAAGAGTCCAATGGCCGGTGGGCGTTCGGGATAAGGTGGGAGGAAGTGGACGAATATTTCGGAGGTGATTTCGATGGGGAGGGTGAGGATGGGGTATTTGTAGGCGTCGAGACGCGTCTGCAGGCCCTGGCGCTCGAGCCTGGTGTGTGTCGACTGTCTTCACACTCGTCATATAAAGGGGTTTACGAGACTACCATCGACCTTACTCCGAGTCCCTCCTCGCTACATGCTTCGCTCCATTTTTTTTCAAGTTGCTTTGCTGCTAAACACGGTCTGAATTTGCACGAGGAGATGGTTGGCACGCAGACAGATTATAGATCAACCGGAAAGCGATTCCATGGACCGCGTATTACCCACAATTGTGAATTGAATCAAACGTCGGGCTTCGCGGCCCAATATTGGTGAGAAAAAAAGAAGCAGGGAACAGCAAGAGAAGACCACGGTGGCTAGCGACAAATTGCCTTTTGTCAAGTCCAGAGTACTCCCGGAGGTCGAAGGCGGAGCTAGCATCTCTTGAACGTGACGCTCTGAGAAACACCCCGTATCTCGAGCTCGGACAGACAACACTGCTCCACGTTCGCCATTCAATAACAATTCTTTCGTAGTATGTACCGACTTGCAAATCACGATACCCTTCTCGTTCTCAGCTCTTTCATAAATCATAGAGTACACCCGATGTGATGACGATTGCTAGGGGGACTGTAGTATTTGGAATAAATAATTAGAACCAGAAGTATGCGAGGAATTATGACGAACCTCAGCTCCTACCCATCGTAGCAGTAATGGTGGGAATCAAGGGAAAGGCTGCGCGGTAAGGAGCCGCTGACTCGATCGTACGAGTAATCCGCAAGGACACTAATGTACAGCGAGACCGTAAAATGAGCGCATTGACTTTGTCAATGAGTTGGGAGGCAACCCAAGAGCGCGAGTCCGAGATTGACAGATGCTGGAGAGCCGGAGTGGTGAGTCTGTCCAGGAGGAATCTACATTCAAGCGCCAGAGATTTCAGACTCCTCAGAGGCGCCACGGGTGATGGGTCTTCATCACCGTCACGAAAAACTCTATCACAGCGAAACTCCGCAAGGGCAGCGGCTTGCTGAAAGATCTCGACACATTGGGCTTCACGAAGGCTCTGGATAGAGATTGTCGTTAACTGTGACCATGGTAGCTCAATGGCGGGACCCAAGCTCAAGCTGGAGAGGGTGACCTTCTTCAACTTGGGTGCGATGCCGAAAAGCGATGGTGGAGCTTCCGGCACATCTCTGGACAACGCGCAGTGCCTGAGAGTCACAGAACGGAGTAAGGGTAAGGGGAAGTCGGAACCACTGGCAATTAAATTGAGAACTCGGGGGTTGAAAGGCATCTCCAAATTGATGTATTCCCAGCGCTCGGCGTGCGCTAAGATTGCCTCGACGAACGGAATCACCCCCATGTTCGGAGAATATGGATCGTATTCCAGGCAAATCGATAGAGGGCAATCTTTGGAGCGCAACAGCCAGGTTTTGAGTAAATCCAGCGCCCTGGTCTGCAGCTCTTCCTCAGGACATAATTGGATGGCACGCCAGAGTCGTGGTGTTCCGAGCGATATTTCGCGCCATGTTCGGCATATCTGGCCGAAAAATTCTGGGGAAGAGAGTCCAGTGGTTGGTGGGCGCTCAGGGTAAGGTGGGAGGAAGTGGACGAATATTTCGGACGTGATTTCGGCGGGAAGGGTAAGGACGGGGCATTTGTATTCGCCGAGATGTGTCTGCAAGTCCTGCCGCTCAAGCTCGACCGCAGCGTCGAGTGTCAGGTTGCGTGCATCCAACTCTGATATGCGTCCCCGCACATCCGACATGGTAGATCTCCCACTTCGCGTCGTATCAGAGAGCAGAGAGTCGAGATTATGGTCGGTCATGAGTACTGGAGGTCCTGCAAAGAGGTTAGAGCTCAGTAGAGCAACTAATTGAGCTCCTACCAGCACTTGTTCTTCAGCAGGTCGTGGCACTGCGGAGAGAAGCCGTGTTTGTCATCGTGGTTGGCATGGTGTCTCAAATCAATTTGGTTCCCGGGCTCGATTCCAAATAACGCGTTCATTCAACATTTATCCCTTGATCACTGTCTGGCGTCCTCGATTATATATCTCGCTCTGGATTTCAGCCTATACCTCATTATCTGCCCCTTTGGGCCTGGAGGCATCTCTGCCGCAATTACCCGCCTTAACTTAAACTATGGTAGTATACTGGGGTCCAACTGGGGTCCGCATGGGGTCCGAGACGCGGAGCTAGCATCTCTTGAACGACGCTCTGAGAAACACCCCGCACCTCGAGCTCGGACAGACAACGCTGCTCCACGTTTGCCATTCAATAACAATTCTTTCGTAGTATGTACCGACCCAAATGACGATACCCTCGTTCTCAACTCTTTCATAATCCCAGTGTTTATTCCCGAGTACACTCAATGCGAGGACAGTTAGGACTGTTATATGTGAATAAATAATTTGAACCACAGGTATACAAGAGATTGTGACAAACCTCAGCTGCAAAGCTCCGTAGCTGTAATAGTGGGAATTAAAGGAAAGGCTGAATGATAAGTAGCCTCTGGCTCAAGTGTATGAGTGATCCTCAAGGACGATAATGTACAGCGAGACCGTAAAATGAGTGCCTCGGTTTTAGGAATGGCTTGGGCAGCCCAAGGGTGGGAGTCCGAGATTGACAGATGCTGGAGAGCCGGAGTGGTGAGCCTGTCCAGGAGGGGTCCATAGCGATGTCCTAGGGCCAGATATTGCAGGCACCTCAGAGGCGCAACGGGTGACGGGACTGCATCATGGTGGCGAACGACTCCATGACAACGAAACTCCACAAGGGCAGCGGCGTGCTGAAAGATATTGACGCATTCGGCTTCACGAAGGCACTTCATAGAGATTCTCGTCAACTGTGACCATGGCAGCTGAATGACGGAACGCATGCCCCCAAAGCCGGAGAGGGCGAAGTCCTTTAACTTCGGCGCGTTACTAAAAAGCGACGGTGAAACTTCCGGCATATTCCAGGTCCTGCTGTGATGATCGAGAGTCACAGAACGGAGTAAGGAGAAGCCAGGACCACTGGCAATCAATTCGAGAACACGGAGGCTGAGGGGCGCCTTCAAGTCGATATATTCCCAACGCTCGGCGTGCGCTATGATTGCCTCTACGAACGAAATCACCTCCTCCATGGTCGCATAATATTTACATTCCAGGCGAATCGATAGAGGGCAATTTTTCGAGCGCGACATCCATGTTCCGAGCAAATCCGGTGCCGAAGACACATTCCCATGATGCAATTCGATGGCTCGCCAGAGTCGTGGCGTGCTGAGCGAAATTTCGCGCCAAGTACGACAAATATGGCCTAGTGTGAGCGGTGAGGAGAGTCCAATGGCCGGTGGGCGTTCGGGATAAGGTGGGAGGAAGTGGACGAATATTTCGGACGTGATTTCGGTGGGAAGGGTAAGGACGGGGTATTTTTATTCGCCGAGATGCGCCTGCAAGTCCTGCCGCTCGAGCTTGGCCGCAGCGTCGAGTTTCAGGCTGCACGCATCCAACTCTGATACGCGTCCTCGCACCTCCGACATCGTAGATCTCCCACTTTGCGCCGTATCAGAGAGCAGAGAGTCGAGATTAGGGTCGGCCATGGATACTGGAGGCTGTGTGGCACTGGAGAGAGTGGCAAATGCGATGCACTTGTGTTTGACATCGTGTTTGGCTCCCAGATCAGTTTGGTTCCCTTCGATTCCAAACAACGCGTCCTCCTTGCGTCCTCCCCCTCTGGCGCCTTCAATCTGATTGCTTTCACTTCATACCCAACTTGTGTCTGTATCTCCAGAACATCTGACTTCGTGCTCCCCACAACTTGCGAGGCATAGGCCTACGCAATTTCAATATTGCCACTGCTGCCCAGTCCTATCCTTTCGGCGTTATTTCACCATATTTTACTGATATCGACTTCGTCTTTGCATGAGCTTGCAGTTTCCTCCGCGCTTTTCGTGCCTTCGCGTCAATCCGTTGGCTAGGAAGTTCTGCGGAGTCTAGAGAGCGGACGTATCGGCAGCGACACCAGTACGTGCGTTTATCGTTTCTTCATTCCGGACCCCTTGTCTTTTTCACCTACGTTTCAGTGCTTTCCGGATTCTCTGCTTCGTTCCTTCCATTGTCGCACAAATTTCGGGCTACTATCTTGCAGCTCGATTGATTCGGCTGCCAACAATAGGCGTCGTCTGCTGCCCATTTCTTATAGTCTGTCATTTCCTTTGTTCTTAGGTCTAACGCGCATATATCTACCTTCATCACGTTTGTCAGGTGGATCGCCGGACGTAACCCTTTTTCTTCTCAGACTCTAATGCGCATATACTTAACTTTTCTCCTATAAGTGCACACATACCCATAAATTAATCTCCCCATCGACTCGCTTCGCACACAATTGTTTGTTCGAAGAGCTAAGACCACCGAATTTATTCATCTCCAGCACTGTTTTCTGAGTGTGCGTGCTCACATTCTCATTGACTTGCTTTGTGACAGGTCAAAACCCGTGCGCCAACACAATCTTTTTCACCGGAGAAAATGTCTTTATGTGGTCGCCCCTCCCCTTCACGTCGTAACCTGTTCTCGTTTCATCGAGCGACCGGCCCATCGATCAGTCACTCTCCGTGTCTCCAGCGCTTAGTTTGTCTGCTATCCCGTTTTCCCGCCATATATTCCGCCCCCTCCCCGATTTTTTGAAGCAATGAATGCCTTTCTGATAAGCGCCCAGACAATCTAATCTAGGCGCCCGCAGCAAACCTTCAGGCCACAGAACATCAACGACAAACAACAGCCAAGAAATGGCGTGGCGCAAACTCTCGCTACTGCTCGCCCTCTCGCTGCTGCCTCAAGCCCTCGCGGAGGACAAAGAATGCACAGGGCGCCATGGCGGCAAATACTACGACCTCAGCCCGCTCAAGGGGTGCGCGCCGCGGCAGGAGAAACGGCTTTTTTATTGACTTTGCGAAACAGGAAAGACCACAAGCTGACGACGCCGGGCGGGCACGACGTGGTTCTCAGCGCATGCCAAAGCATCAAGCAGGAAACGTGGGGCCAGAAGCTCGAGGACCCGGCGAAGGTCGGGGGGTTCATGCGTGGGGATCATGGGGATATTTCGCTCGGGTGCGCGAGCTCTTTTCATTCATTTGAGAGTCGCTCACTCGCTAGCTCTACAGGCAAACGAGCACGCAGCTGACCTTCTCTGGCGGCACCACCCCGCGCCCGCAGCTCACGCTCTCCTCGGGCTCGAAATGCAAAAATGCGGGAGACCTGCGCGCGTCGACTGCAATTGAGTTCGTCTGCGACCCCAGCGCGGCCCAGAGCTCCCCACGCCTCGTCGCCATACTACCCCCCGGCGACGAAGCTGACGCCTGCGCCTTCTTCTTCGAATGGCGCACCACCGTAGGCTCTTTCCCCTCCTATCCCTACTGCCCAACTAATTAATGTCCTCCCTCGCAGTACGCATGCCCCACCAGCGAGGGCAGCACCTTCGGCGGCTTCATGTGGTTCCTATTCATCTCGTGCGTACATTCATCGACTCATAATTCCATACCCCTACTAACGTTATTGCTGTCCGTCACCGCAGCACCCTCACCCTCCTGGGGGCGTACCTCGTCATCGGCACGCTCTACAACTTCTTCGCGCTGGGCCTCGGCGGCATGGACGCCCTCCCGCGCTTCTCCCTCGCGGGCATGCCCTACCACGCCGGGGAGGCGCTCGCGGGCCTACGCGAGTGGTTCGCGCGCGAGGGCTGGCGCGACTGGACGTCTGGGGGCGGTGGTGGGCGCGGCGGCGGATACACGCGCTGGGACAGCCAGGGCGGCGGGGTACCGCGGTGGGACGCGCCGAGCCGTGGGGACGATGGCGGCGGAGGAGGAGGCCCGGGTGGCTTCGTCCGCACGCGCCCGCCGCCACTGCACCAGCATCTTAGTGCGACGGCAACGAACCCGGCGAGCCACCAGACGCAGGTGATGCAGCCGTCTGCCGTTGCGCCCAATGTTGGTGGGGGCGGTGGGGGCATCAACGGCGGGGGCGATGCGCTCGGCAGTGGCGGTGGTGAGCTCCGCGGTGCGGCGGCGGGGCTGAATCCCGCGAGCCACCAGGCGCAGGTTATGCAGTCGTCCCAGCAGCAGCAGCAGCCGCGCGCGCCGTTCGTGAGCCACCAGACGCAGTCCGCGCAAGCTACGCAGTCGCCAGCTCAGGCCGCGCTATCGCAGTTCGTGTCTGCCGCACCGCAATCGCAAGCATCACGGGCAAGGGCCCCGCAGACGCCGGGCGAGCAGCGTGCGTTCTTGCTTGGGGATGACGAGGAGGACGAGGATAGCGGACCAGGGTCGGGGTCGGTGTCGGGGCCGGGCTCCGGCGGGGCGCAGGTGGCGGATGTGAGGGGGCGGATGGAGGGCGGTGGGGAGGGTCCGATTCGGTTGTAGGTGTGCATGGGCATTGGGTAGACGACTTCGTTGTGGGTATGCTGCATGGTGGATGAGTCGTACGGTGGTCGGCGGCCGTGGGGTGGTCGAATCCGATTTGCGGTCGTGGGGTGGCTAATTGCGTCGGAGGAGCGCCGATTGCGTTGTAAGCCGGGGCTGTCGTGTGGGGATACCTATAATATTCGGACCGAGACCCGTCTCTGTGTGTGTTGTCGCTATCGCTGTGATTCTATTTTATTTTACTACGAATTTTTTTTTTTTTTTGCTAGCCTAGTATGTGCTCGGTAGGTAGGTAGGTAGGTACTAGGTAGGTAGTATTACACGGCACGGTCCGGATAACGAACGTCGGTTTCCAGGGATTATCCCCGTGTACAACACAAGCTAAAATACACCTTCGCCCCCGGACCTTCATCTGTTCTCTAAACACCAGAAGATATAATTATCGTTTCCAGGGACTGAGTGTACGTATTGCCTGGTACCCTTAGATACTTACCTATACTTACCTGGGCCCGGCGTTCCGGAACGGGACCGGCGGTGTAATCTTACCTACCTCCCTACCATTCGGTTCATTGTGCAATGGAGAAGGCAGCGTGCGTCCAATCTGGACATCTGCCATTATTCTTTCTGCAAAGTCATTCTAGGTCTGTTATTCAAATTCCTGCGCCAGACTGGGTGGTCGATTGACCATATTATTTCCGCAGCACTGTCGGCGTCATTGTGCGCCTTGCTGGAAAGCTTCCTGGCCCACTCGGAATAACTTATGGTTTGTACAGTTAATTTCCTCCCCTTCGCGAAGAACTACTCTTCGGACTCCCGGATATTAATTCAAGATATTAATTCAATTAATATCCGGGAGTCCGAACAGTTCTCTTGACTAATTGTAGTTCTTCAAATTTCCTTTCTGAACCGCCCTTTGAGCTAGCTACATTACGTGTGGGCATGAATGAACGTTGAAATTTTCGAATCCAGCAGCTACTACATCAACTGTGGAGCAAACGTGAAGCATAAACGCGCGATTTTCGGGGGGGGAGCGGCGTAACCTTCCAGCCAATATCAAAATTAAACTTATTCTGAATCCCCTTGACCTCAAAACCGCGTCGCCTTGTTCTCAAACTGGCCAGAGTATTTCGCTCGCTTGTTCGGAGCTAAGTACCTAAATTTAAAAATGCCAATCTAACCCAGGTAGGTGGGTAGGTATGTAGCATTGCACGGCACGGTCCGAATAACGAACGCCGGTTTCTAGGGATTATCCCGGTGTACACAGCAAGTAAAAATACGTATACACCACCGCCCCTGGACCACTCCCTGCCATCCAAGCCCCAGAACGCAGATCCCACAGGTTCCAAAGTAGACCCCAGACAACAGAAAGCAAAACAAATAGTGACCTAGAATTAATCAGCTGCAAAACCAGACACATTTACTCTACGGACGTCGCAACAGAACGGCATAAAACTCTTGAAGGAGGTCATGCACAAATTTCCAACCAGGACCATAGTTGAGCGCTCGTAAATAATGGCTTTGAGAAACTCTACACTTGTGAGTTGCACCATTTTATCCTGCAGTTTCGGTACAGCACGGAATAAAATTTCCAGGAATTTAGCACGCAAGTTTAGCACCGCCAAGGATGCTTGGCACTCGATCAGTGCATGTTTTGGACTTTCAACTTCCGTTGTACAGAACCGACAGACGCGCTCGTGGCGGGAAACCGGGTGGTGTGCATGATCAGCATACCGTAACCTTTCTAAGGCCAGCAAATCATGGGTCGACAACATTATCGAAGTCAAGGCTTCGCTGTAAAGTCAATGAAGTGCCTTATAACTTATAATTATCGTTCCACTCGGTTCATCGTACGGCAGCGCGCGTCCAAGGCCGGACATCTGCCATTATTCTTTCTGCAAAGTCATTCTAGGTCTATTATTGTTATTCAAATTCCTGCCACGCCAGACCCGGGTGGGGGGATCGACCATATTATTATATATTTCCGCAGCAGCGTCGGCGTCATTGTGGAGGACCATAATTACATTACAGATTCCCGGCCCACTCGGAATATGCACCAATTAAATTTCACTCCTTCCATTCCTTCGCGAAGAATGAATGAATATACGGGAGTCCCTTGACTAATTGTGGTTCTTCAAATTTCCTTTCTGAACCGCCCTTTTGAGCTAGCTACATTACGTATGTATGGGCATTGGATGAATCGTTGGAATTTTCAAATCCTGTACTTAGCTGCTACACCAACTGGGGAGCAAACGTGAAGCATGAACGCAAATGTGAATCACACGCGATTTTCGGGGGGACCGAACTTGCAGCCATTAAATTTATTCCCCCTTGTTCTCAAACCGGCCAGAGTGTTTCGCTCGCTTGTTCGGAGGTCAGTATCTAAATTTAAAAATGCCAATCTAACCCGGGAAAGTCCATGAAGTGCCTTCAACCTGCCTGACGCCGCCACTGAAGTTTAATTACCCCGCGCCCCTTCCCACTTTAAAATACAAGCGGCGGGATACACATCTCGATCTAGCTCCACCATCAACGGATTATTGTGGGTCCACGATGACAGTCGCAGGGGCGGCGGCCCGTGAGCAGTCATCTTAGCACTTACTTCGCCAGCATTTCGAATTCTAGAGACAAAGGAAGGGGCTTCACACGCAGGACTGTTCGGATCACGACGCGAGGTTGCAGCTGATTGTTCGAATTCGAAGCGAGGACTGAAAGCAGCGGACAGTGGGACGGATACAATGATAGATGGATACATTTCAGTCGGTACATGTGTAGGTGCATATGTAGGCACTGATTGGATGCATGATGGATGGATGGATGGATGGCGTGCAGATGCGAGGAGGTAACATGTGAGTGAGTGAATGAGTGAGTTGTACGTGCGGTGTGGTGTGATCAAGATATTCTTTCCTCGCGCGTCGTTGCGCGGGGAGCTAAGTATGTATGTATCGAAGGGAAGATGTGCCTGACGTCATGAAATGGAACCGTCGAGTAGGAGTCAGGGCTCCGCGTCGGAGGTGGAATTGGAATCGAGCTCAGCGTAATAAGTCACCTCGGGCGTCTCCTCGAACGCGACCTCAGCGAGCAGCGGGCGGCCTGCGACAATGCGCGCGAACAGGACCGCGTCGACGCTGCGCCCGGATATTTTGTGGACGAAGGGGCACGGGAGGAGGTCGTCAACGAGCGCGGTACTGTTATTGTTGTAGGGAGGGGCGAGCGCGACGAGCGCGGCGTCGTTTACGTCCGATATGCTGAGCGCGGATAGGTCGGTGCAAGCGTGGAAGAAGCGCAGGAAGGTGGGGAGGCGGGCGTGCAGGCTCTTTACCTCGAGCGTGCGCAGCTGCGCGAGCGGGATGTTGGTGTTGGAAGTGGAACGCGAACTCGTACCGTCAGCAGCCGACTCGGGGTCGTGCTCGGGCAGCGCGGCAAGCCAGTCGAGTAGTACCGTGCCGTCGTCTGGGTTGGGGAGGTGCAGCGAGTTCGATACGTCTTCGAGGCTGAGCTCTTCGAGTGCCGGGAGATCGAACAGCGCGAGGAGCTTCACCGCGTAATAGACGTCGACGAACCCAAAGGCAAACTGGACTAGGTAGGGAAGCCGGATAGCCCCCTTCATCGCCGCCAGATCGGGGGATGCGCTAGTAGAATGGCTTGCATTGTCCGCTGGGTCGAACTGCGGGCCCCAGCCGATGATCGAAAGGGCCTGCAGCCCCGGGCACGCGGCGAGGATGTGCAGGAACTGGTCCACGGACGGCATCACGTCGCTCGCGTGGTATTTGAGCTCGAGCTTCGCAAGGTTCGCGAGCGCCGCGGTAGACCAGTCGACGTGCACACCCGTGAGGTTGACCTCGCGCAAATTCGCGAGGCCGCCGCCGCCAAAGAGCGGGAGGTGCTGCCGCAGCGACGCGGGCTGGAATATTTCCCCCTTGGACGCGAAGAACTCGTTGCAGCGCGAGAGGCTGAGCGTTTTGAGCATGCCGGCTGATTTAACGGCACGGGTGTTCCATAGGAAGGTGAAGATGGGCGCCCATGTGTCGCTGAGGAGCTCGAAGCTGCGCCAGCGCGCGACGTGCGGGAGGAGCAGTAAGAGCACGTCCTCCATGTCCTTGCGGTTGAAGTCGTGCCAATTCTCCTCCCAGTCCCATGCGGGGTCGCGGAAATCGAGGAGGATGTCTAGGGGGTATGTCTTGGAATGCGCGAGCCAGGTCTCCGTTCCCACTAGCTGGTGCACGGAAGTGGGAAAGGTGAGGACGATGTTCGTCCACAGTGCGCCAGTGGAGAGCGAGATCTGGCGCCAGCGACGACAGATGTGCGAGAGGGTCGTTGGTGATATCGTGAGATCAGATAGGTCGTGACAATGCTCTACAGCAAAGGTGAAGATGACGGAGAGAAGCTCGTTGGGCAGTCGATCCATGATGCTGGGGGCCCGCAGGTCCAGAGATCCGTTCAAAGTAAGTTTTATGAGCGGCAAACAAAAGGTCGAGTTTTGCCAATCAAGGAGTGCCAGCGCTACGCTGTGCGTCAGGGACGAAGGCATCCCGCGATCTGCAAAAAACTGCAGCTCAGCGCTCATTTCGCCGCTGAAAATGAGCGCTATACGCACCCGCGAGCTCGGTGACCAAAAGGGAAGCGATTCAGCCACCTAGCTATCTCGGACGAGCCTTTATATGAGACCGCAAAAACGGTCGTCGGTGATGGTGGAGGAGAGGCCCCGGAGAATGCCGAGCAGCCGGCAGGGGCACGATAGAAACGGACGAATCCTCAAAACGGCAACTACGATCCACGGCGCTGGCTATGCGGCACTGCCCACGCCTCGTGTTTTGATTTCCCGCCCTTACGCCAACAGACGCCAGCGCTCCTCCAGCCTCATGCTATGATACCCGATTTGTATATGTGGGCGTCTATGGGTCCCGCAACAGTTTCCGTGGTCCCAGTGCGCCGCACAGAAGGTTTTGGGCTGCCTCGCGGCGGCCTCTTGTACTCGATGAAGGAAAGCATATGTAGAGCGCCCAGGCGCTGTGGGCACCATCAGGATCAGTACTGGTAGGCGCTCGACATCGCATGGGAGCGTCTTCCACGGTGTCGGCACGTCGACAGAGATAGCTAAATGCGTCGTCTGTGGATGCTGAAGAGCTCATACGCCCCACACGCGCTTCCCTCTTAGGGGCCCAGGATGGAAGCGCGACGGTATTGATTACCACCTGAATCCATAACATTGCTGTTCCGCCGGGACGGCACGGAGAACCCATTTGGTATACACGCCGATATCTTTCGTATCTACCCTAATTTATGCTGATGCGTGCAGCTCAAACACGGATCCAGTACGGAGATTCAGACAACTGGATCCACGGAGATTCTTGTTACTGCCCGTCCGTGGGGCGAAAACTGCGACAGCGATACCTCCGCTGCGTGATCGCCGTATGGTTGACACCGAACATATTTCTCGCGCATGCGAAGGAGATTTATTTCACATTGTGCATATAATTGAATATGTTCCATGAGCACAAATCAAGCGTATACGAATGTTTCATTACTATTAATATACAACGTGTAGTTAATTGTCCACATTTTGTAAAAACTACGCTCCTCCAAGGGTTTTTAAAGAAGAAGAAATATCTTATGTTCCCGCCTTTTTTTGAAACGATAGACAAAAAAATGTTAGAACCGAGGGCGATATGATGGAGAACTTGACTTGTTCTTACTGTAACAACAAATCAATGCGGCCACAAGAACTGCAAGAAGTTTGATAAAAAAAATCCAATTGATTGTAATAAAGAAACAACGGGCGCCGAGTGGTGAAGTCTTCAACCCAGCCGGAAACCTCGCTAACAAACGAGCTGTCCGCATTGCGCATTTATATATCGATTTTCAAACTGGTCGCCAATTGGGGGACGGGACGACGGGATTTAATTGTGCTCGCGTGTGAGCAAAATTTTTTTGGTCCCGCCTGAGTGCACGCAGGAAGTCATTGACTTTCCGGGTTAAATTGATTGTCCAACTAATTTAACTCCATTGACCAATCAACGGAAGACGAGCGAGCCATTTGGGGAACAAGGGATGTGGGGCGGGATCTTGCCAGGATCTGACTTATATCTCTATGCAGTGGTTTTACGGTTGGGTGAGCGGATTGAAGATTGAGACTGGGGAGTAAATATGTAGGGGAAGCGCAGCGCGCAAAAGAACGGGAATTTTAGTGCTTACTGGTACTTGTACTTACCTCCAACTTTGCTTGCTATTATTCATTCATTCACGCATCAGGAGAATGTATTAAATATGTATAGCTATGCATCGGCTGCCGATACACGCGTCGAACGCTCAATTGCCCCGACGGCTCCCGACGCGAATCCCGTGCTCGGATATTAATGTCGGGTGGGCCGGCCATCAAATCGGATCTTTCCGGGGTCCACTTCAAATACGCCCAACTACTTTTGTCTTTAGCCCAACTTTAGCCTCCTCGTTACGAATTTCAATCCGTGAGCATACCTGATTCTACTTCCTCCCAGCGCTCAACGTCTTGATGTGGATCTAGTTTGATTGGACAATGGAAGCCAACCCGCGCGGCGGAAACCGCGCGCTCGCATCGCAGAGCTAGACGTGCAGATCCTAGACCTTGAAGCGTCTCTCATGCCGCTACGTATGGAACGAGCATCGTTGGAGGAAGATCTTGCCGCCTACACCTTCCCTGTCCTTGATCTGCCTCCTGAAATCACTGCGGAAATCTTCGTCCACTTCCTCCCCACCTACCCCGAATGCCCTCTGCTGAATGGGTTTTCAATCTCCAGAGCTGCTGACACGGATATGTTCGCATCAGCTCACATTTCCCTTGTTGCATCGGCTCACTTTTGGTCCCAGTACTGCGTCTCCTGTCTATGAGATGGGGCCCCCATTACACCTCTCAGGATGCACCGAGAATGGCCACTCTCTCGCGATTGTTTGACCCCTCACGGATGAGCCTGCCCATGGGGCCAGCTCACCACTCTATTCGCACTAGCGTTCTATCACGATGAATGCACCCAAGTTTTCCAAAGTGCCACTTCCCTCGTGGGATTCACTTGTCTTCTTTTTGACTTTGACGGTGGAACAATCGTAGGCAGCGTTCCACCTCTGATGCACCTGAAATCCCTGATATTGGGACTCGACTCGTACGATGGACGCCCTGGTTGCGTGCTCGTACAAAAGCGGGTTTTCGACGCCCTCACCGCGCCGGCCCTCACCCATCTTCAGATCTCGGAACACTTCTTCCTCTACGATCCACTGCCCAGCATTACCGCTTTTCTCTCGCGATCGCAGTGCCTCCTTGTGTCTTTGCATGTAACGGAGGCCCGCAAGTCCGTGGACGAATATCGCACCATTTTCCCCTTAATCGACATCATGGTCGACGCTGAAGACTAGTTGTGCCGTCGTCGCTGGATGCACATGCATAGCTACGACTGTAGCTTCTGAAGTGAGCGTGTATTGTACTCCTTCGTCCCGCATGCGCCGTGCACTCACGGTCTCGTTATTTCCGCAGGGTCCATGCCCCTACTAGATATGTCGAAAGAAGTTGGCTGGTATTGTCTTTCCATTTACTTTGTGGAAAGGAAAATAAATGATGCATACGTTTAACAAATTTACGTGCTTCGTCCAACGTGAGGAACGCATTATACGCCAAAATTTCTTTGCGTCGCTGCAGCCAACATTATTCACCCACCTAGGTGGCATTAGAACACAACTTAAACCCTGTCTGATTCGGGCCTCCGCCATCCATGAATTTTCTGCAGATCACTTTCTTTTTTTTGGCGCATCAATTTCTTTTTGCAGGGCACGAAAAAGATTCGTCTGGACCTGGGAACCAATTCCCTGAACATGGACTCGATATGTATCTGCACAGATATCGAGTCGGAACTTTGTAGTCGTTTAAATAAATCTGCCATCGGGGGCTGAATGCCCTCAGAGGCGCTGAAATGTGCGTGCGCGCGAGCTGGTTTATTCTACTACTAATTGAGCTGGAAGGCCACCGCGTGATGAGAGTGGGATTGCATAGTTTCGCACCGGCGACGGGGCATACGGGCTGATGAGAGTGCGAATGAGAATGATGTATATTCCTCGCCCATTAATCACCGGCGGGTAGTCGAACCCGACACAGAGCTCAAATAGCAGACTGCGCTCTTCTGCTGTGTGTACAATATTTGACATATTCACACTGAATATGGACTTCACGGACGGATTTCACAAACTCAAATAAATCAGTAGCCATCTAGGAGTTGCATAACTGATTCTCTCTGAGCCTATCGCCGTCTAAGAGGGCTTACAAGTTTAAGATACAACAGGGAGACCTGGTTGAAAGCAGAGTCATGATATATTCAGATCGGCTTGAGTCTACCTATGCGTACATAAATGAGTATGACGGGGCCGTTTGTACAGTGCCAACGGTACACGGAAAGCAAGTACAGAATCGCAACAAAGTAGATGGGATTTCAATGTAAATATGATAGGTTCAAGTACCGGTTGAACGGCACAAGATATGTATAATTTCCAGTTGAATGGCAATGTTGCCAGTCATTAGTAGGTCGTCAGAGTGTCTGGTCACATTTAAAGTATAAGAACACAATAATTTGAAAGGATATTTGAGCTATGAAGGGCATAAACAAAGGAGATCCAAATATTAAACTGTTTCCAAAATTGCAGCCTCAACTGTGGCCAGTTTTGCATCAATCCAAGCCACATCTCTGGCCTGCGAGGACCTCACGAACAGCGGCCTTGCTGCCTTCCATAACCCAACTGCCCTCAAGACTTCTCCGCGACTCTTCCAGATATCAGCAATTTGAACCATGCAATCACCCCTCCACTGATGGACATCCATGAATGTGAATCCATCCAATGCCACATTGTACAGGTTCAGGGCCGTTTGATTGTCCCCTTGCACAGCAAAAATCTGGCCCAAACAGCGGAATGCCTTCATAGTAGCCAGCTTATCGTTCAACTTCAATGCCGCTACAAGGAATATTCTTGCCCAACGAATGGTGGTTTGCATATTGTTCATTCCAGTGGACAGGTCTGCAAGTCGAGCAAGGCATGCAATTGCCACTTCACTTGACAATTTTGGTGATGAAGCCACACACTTTGTGAAGATTGTATTTGCGGTGCCCAGGTCACCATCTCGGAGGCAAAGCTCTGCCAATCGGCGATCTGTGAAAATTTCTAGGTCGGCTTTTAGAAACCCATGCAATGACCCGCAGTGCAGCAGACATTGATCTAGATTTTTCCTAACAAGTCCAGACTCTATTCCGCTGGCAATATCGATGAGAGCAATACTCAAGTTGGCTAAGATTGAATCATATGCTGTCGATTTACTAGCAGCTGCAATGGAGACCTGAATGCGGCGGGACTCCAGGTATTCCGTTTTCAGAAGATGTAGTTCGGCAGCCAAATTTTCGAGATATACATCTAGTTTGCACCCTTCTTGACCACAAGAGCTCAGGAGCCATTTCGCCTCTGTAAGGAGCATTTGAACTTCTGAATAGTTTGCAGATATGAGCCCACATCTGGCTTGTATGGCCAGGGACCGCGCTTGTGAATAGATGCCGCCAAGGGCCTCTGCATATTCTTGTGCTCTCTTTGCATGTTTCTGTGCACCATCGAGACTTCCTGTGGTGATCAAGTTGTGCGCTATGAAGCACAGGGCCCTCTGGCCGACCATACTGGGAGACCCAGTACTATCCGCCAAAGAAAGTGCTTTTTGATAATACACAAGACCGCCAACCATATCGGATCGGACAAGACTTCGGTATAGTCCAAGTGTAAGGAACCATTTAGCTAGTGAAAAATGAGATTAATGTAACACAAGTCCACAGATTGACTTACCCTGTTCCAACGGATGCCTGAACTCAAAATATTTATTGCCCAGCGTGATTTTAGTGTCAACATCAGCAAGAGCCACATATTGAGCGGTTTCAACAACCTGTATCAGGTAGTCCCCGAACATTTGATTGTCTTTCCAAAACGAATTATGTTCAGATATTTTCAACAGCTAGTCTCGGTGCCAGTCTGTCATGACATCCCAATTTGGGAACCCTGTCATGACAGTCTGGGCTTATCCCAACCCATTAGCCGTACCATTGCGCTATCAAAACTTGATGGCAATTTCTCACGATGTCGCATGGCTTAACAAGGAGCTCTTTTGTTCAAATCAGCCTTGAATTCCATAAAAATGGGCAAGATTCATTACAATTAACCTGTTGTATGATGCATAGCTGCAAACCTAGTCCATCGACAGCCTGGATGTACCCAGCAAATTTTTTGGGACTGACTGTCATCTCATATGACGAATCAACTGAGAATATGAACAGTACACTCCCGCTTTCTCGCCTGTCATGCTGCGAGTCACCAGTGGTCCCTGGGTACTTACAGCTTAAATAAGTATGGAAAGGCAGAGTATTGTGCACTCGAACGAGGCAGAGGACGATGCGACCTCGTGAGAAATTACCATCAAGTTTTGATAGCGCAATGGTACGGCTAATGGGTTGGGATAAGCCCAGACTGTCATGACAGGGTTCCCAAATTGGGATGTCATGACTGACTGGCACCGAGACTATTCAACAGCAATGGCGAATATGTGCCCTGTGCCCAATCATAGAACTGATTTAGGGTGACAATGCTTTGGTAGTTCTCGACCACATCTGGGCATTCTGTTGCAAGGGAATCTTGAAGAACACTGGTAATATTGCCTAGATTCCGCGAAATTTGTGGCACTATATTTGCGCCATTAAGTTCCTTGTGATTTTGCCAGAGAAAGAGAAGATCATGAAAGTGCTTGCGAAGTTTCATCTTCAGTGCATTGGTTGGAGGGTGGGTATGGAGGATGTGCACTCGAATAGGGGCAAGGACTTGGAGCCGTTTGTCTTTGTCTACAGATGCAAGGCCCGTCCTTAGCAGAGTGGTCTTACTTGCAAGAGGGGCCGTGATAGGCAGTTCAGCTTGCAGTAACTCGGCATCTGTGAACCCGTCGGGAAGCATTGAAAGAATGCTGAGTAGGTCCTGAGCTCCTGAAGTCATGCGGGAACTTGTGAATGACAACATGATTGAAATGTCCAGACTGGATCTTTTGTCATATCCATCTGAAAGCATGCGTGTGCTCTCAGTTTTCCAACGAGACAATGCCTTGTCGCAGCCTTCATGGGCGGCCACATTAGCCATGAGGCTGATTGCGAGGGGCATATGTCCTGTGTGTTCAAGTAGTTGCTTGACTTTTTCTGCTTCGTGTATGTTGTCTGCAACCTCAATGAATGTCTCGTAAGCTGCGGAGGCAGAAAGCGGTTGGAGCGGTGCCAAAAATGGCTGTGTCCATTTAACTTTTGCTGGACGTTCAGCACCGCGCATGGTGATCTATGGCTAGTTGAGTCATGAAATTCCTTGAGTGAAACACCACACACCATCAGCGCCAAGTGGGGAACATCTGTCAGGAGAGAAAGGAACTCCTCAACTTCGTTCCTTGTTGAGACTGATTCCCAAGATGTCTCCAGATTATCCAAGACCAGAAGGGATGGAGGAGCATGCATGAAGTATTGTGCGACTTTGTTTAGCAAATTGGATCCCTTCTCAACTCCAATATGGTCTGCAATAGCCCAAACCAGCTCAATACACGTCGGGGTGGAGTGGCATTGAACAAAGTATCGGTGCAAATATTTTTCCACCACTGCATCAGCATGGAGAGCCACGGTGGCAAGACTAGTCTTTCCCATGCCCCCGGGACCCAGGATGGCAATGCGGGCAGAGTCCTTAATAAGAACATTCACAGTCTGCTGAAGCTCGGAGTCACGGCCATGGAAGATTTGAGGAGAAGGAGGGAGCATAGACAAGGATACAGAGCTGGAAACAATGGTCAGCCAGATTCGTAGTACAAAGACAACATGCCCACCTGCCCCCAAAACTCGACGGAAAGTCCGAAATCTAAGAAACATCAGCAGGGAGAAAGGGAAGATAAAAGTGTCCGCACAGTTGAGGCATCAGAATCGGTCAGTTGAGGGTGAGCTTTCAGAAGGGCAACAAGATCTTCATGTTGCTGCTTCGTATCCTTTCTCATATGCATTAAACCCAACAATTTTGAACTCGCGGCTCGAGCCTGGAATAAATTAGAGATACACGAAAACAAGTCAAATTGATATACCGCGAATGTTTCCTGGGCACGACTGAGTTCGTCGCTGCACTCCTTCAAATTTACAGCAGTGTCCAGCTGTCTGAAAACCTGCTTGATCTTTCCCATCCTTCCCTGGGCTTTCAGAAACGTGAGCAATTTTTCGAGTGTTCTGTCGTGGTGTCTCAATGCAGGTGCTTCAGGGAAATATGTGAAGTTCTGCTTACGCCGTGAAATCTCCGATGTCATACAATAATGCCGTCGGAAGGACCCCCAGGGTTTCGGACTCGGAATATAGTTTCAAAATGGTGCAAAGAATTTCGTGGATTTGCTCGACCATTTGGAAGCATTGGTCCTTGTTCCGTTGAGCTCCCTGTTGAAAGCTTTTTCCTCAGCCATGGTGGATAGGCTCAAGGCGACGTACCTCGACGCATTTCACAATCGACAGAGTCAATGCCGACGTGGAGACCAAAAATGGAACCTGCGTAGTCTTTGCAATTTCCTGTGCAGTGGTGGCTGCGAGGGTGGTATACGCAATAAGGTTCTTGACCTTTGTAGGCGGCTGCACTGGGGGCATTATTGGGGCAGATTCTGGGAAGCTAGTAGGCGATAAGCGTAGTCGAGATTGAGTACGAGCGGGGGATTAAAAGCTATGATAAGAATATATGAAGAAATTTCATATGTACCCATTCGGCGCTATGGAGCTTGGCCTCGCATTGCGTAATTTGTTTCAGGATCTGTTCAGATCAATTGCGATGGCGGCAAAGTTCAGCCGTCTTTTGATGGACTTCAGCTTGCAAGCTTCGTTCCCGCGGAAATTTCTGTTCCTTAACCCTAAACTCTATCCAACCCGAACCCGAACCCGAACCTTAGATATCGCCGCCCACAAACTGCACATCGGGAGTGACTCCTCGAGACTCTCGAGAGCTCTCTCGAGTCACTAAGTACTTGTCATCCCCGAGCGGAGACTGATCCGGATCGGCGCTACGATGACAGACAGTGATTCCCGACCGGTTCAAAAAAATAGCGCTGAGCCGTTGAATGCTGTTGAGTCAAATGGCGGACCGGGATACATGATCTGACACAAAAAAATTATCTCCGCCTCGTGTTCCTGTTCGGAGATCTATCTACCCCGCGCAATTGAATAACCCCCGGGGCGACTTGTAACTCCTCGAAAAGTTAATGAGAGCCTATTATGAGAGCTCTGCCGCAGGCACTAGTATTTTGGGCAAGATGACGACTACTGAGTTCAGAGGAGTCAATGGCCTAATTCGCGGGTTGTTCCCACGGATCGTAACAACATTGGCTCGATGCCGCAATTTTCTCATGGAAAGTAGACCCTGCAGTTTACATCCGCCCGAAACGATACATAAAACCCACGGAAATTTCAGTTTGGTAAGCGACGTCAGCCTTCGCGGGAGATAATTCAACACGGGGGGACTGTATTCTGAACAAGAAGCCCACGTGTACCAGCAACGATGGGAAGTGAAAAATGTGTGGAGTACCGGTGTCACAAGCGGTGTAATTTAACCCTCGCACGAGAAATGTGAGAAGAGTTCTGCCTATATATAAAGGACGGTCAGTAATAATATATATATTCCTGCAGGTCTGGGTTCCAAGTCATAGGAGAAGGGCGGGCCAGGGACGACTGGAGATCTACAGTTGGATGCTGACTATGGTCTATCTGTAGAACATGCGCCTGCATCAGAAAGGTTGTTCCGATTAATCGGCTCGGGTTGAATCGGGACTCGTGGGTACCAGCCGGCGTCGGCGTACGTGGGGTTTCCCCAAACCGGGTTCCTCACCCGTTAAATGAGCCCAATTTACCTGGGGCCATTAGAACACCCATAGAGCGCTTCGAACGGTGAATTATTAGGTATAATATTAAGTTTAGGAATGAATGCAAAATGAATGTGTCTAAATTTCGGCGAAATTACTCAAAGTCGAATATCGTATCACTTAAACGGTGCAATGGCCCCACTGGTCCCACCGCTCGCTCCCCACCCCCAGCGGTACGATGAATAAGTCGGCAGGGTCGTACTTTTTCTTGATTCCGCTCAACGTCGCGTAATTAGGCCCAAAGAACGTCGTCTGGAAGTTGGGCTCGAGCACGTCTGCCTCGTTCGAGTACGTGGCTCCGTCAGGGCCCGATATCTGCTCCACAATCGCCAGCTGCGTCGTCTGAAACTTCGTGCGGAGTACATTGACCTCGTCGAGGGGTGTCTCGTCCGTCCAAACATTTCCCAAGGTCAGCTATTAGAATGTAGTATCAGCTGCTGCGAATGTAGAACACGCTATGGCCTACGAGAGACCCGGCCGTCCGCCATGCCGGGTGTACAGCTGACAAAATATTGGCGTTGGCAGAGACTTGACCTGTGAAATGAATGAGATTGTACAGATAAAATATTAATGAGCAGAATGACGAACCACCTGCGACAATGACGTTCACAATCCTAATACAACGGTGGTGAGCACGTCCAATAACAGATACATATGGTCAACAACGCACAAAGGCGTGCCCACGTCCAGAAGCTCCTTGTATACCTTCCCAACTGTTGCGGGCGCATCGCGGTAAGCCGAAGCCGGAATAAGGCGCGACCCCATCACCGTGTTACCGCCCACAGGGACGTCGTCTGACAGAAATAGCGCGTCATTCATGTTGATGGTAACATACGTCTGCTCCACGAGCGATACCCCGGGAAGCGCCAACGCCGCGCTGAGGAACGGCCCGAGGAGCGTGGCGGCGCGCTCCGTCGTTGTGTTGGCTATGTACGTGCGGAGCTCGAACAGCGCACTCGTGTTCGAGGTCAGGAAAACGAAGGAGTACTGGCCGGCGCGCTGGGCGTCGAGGTCAAAAATGTGGTGTGCGTGTACTGCGGCGAGGGCGCCCGCGGCGGCGGTGCTCGATGCCGAGAGTTGGATGTGGGCGTAGGCCGTGTCGAACGTCGGGAAGGTGCGGAATGTCGCGGAGACAATGACGCCCCAGCTACCGGCTCCTCCGCCGCGAAGAGCGTAAAATACTGGGGGTCTGTGTCAATCGAGCAGAATATGCTGTGTACAAAAGAGCACAGACGGTCGGGGTGTTTAATGCTGTTGACCTGAAGCAGCTCACCACTAGCGACGACAATGTGAAACTCTAACAGAAAAAAAGGACCGTCAATAAATTACACTCTGAGTCCAATAGAAAAGCGATACGTCTCACCCAGAACGTTGTCGGCAGCGAGCCCAAAGAGGGGTGAAATGGCAGAGGTACCTGCTCCCTGCACATATCCACCGGCTGGACAAACAGTTGCCGCATTTCCACCGACCGCGATCTTGCCGTTGGCTTTAGTCTTCTCGAACAGAGTCTGCAGTCTCACCCCGCTTCCGACTGTCACTGCTGATCCCATATTTTGGTTTCCAACAAAAAATGTGTCAGTCAATGAGAAACTTTGCAGCTTTGACGTGCGGATGAGGAGAGAGTTCGCCACTGTCGAGCGGCCGAGGTAGTCGTGTCCGGATCCCTTTATTGCAACCCGGAGTCTATGAGTGGTCGCAAATTTTACTGCCGCCTGTGGCACACGTGAATACTACTGTTTGGTTTTTGCACAAAAGTATCGGCTCACTTGGATATCCGCCACGTTCTGCGCTTCCACCGAGTAAATAGGTACATTCCCTTGGCCACATGTCGTCGAGTTACGCATACACAGAGAGGGCGGGGTGAAATCGTAACCCTGTCCTCCCGGTTAGTCAATACCAGGCGAAATACGAAAATTCTTCATACCTGCTCCCAATTGTCCTACGTGCACATCTATTTAGAGTGGGGGTAGGTCGCTGATGGTATCATGCGTACCGAGTTCATTGCGCCAGGGACTGTGTTTCTGAAAAGGCCACTAGTCCACTGGGCGTCGGTACATGCGCCACCCGGTAGGTTCGCGCAGTATTTCGCGGTCGGCACCACATTGACCAGTCGCCCGCCTATTGTCGAATTTAGTGCTCTCCAGGCTGCGCGTGTCGGGTAGCCAGCGCTGCCGGGGACATTGCGACACGTCTGGCTTTTGAAGATGTTGGAGGCGTGAGATTGGGTGCACACGAGCAGGAGAATGGCGGCGAAGATGGATCGCATGATGCGATGGTAGAAGTTGAACTGATACCATAGATTCAGGGCCAGGTAAATTTTATAAGGGCTGCGGACGTGGCCATATATGGGAACGACCGCCCACCCGTACCACGAAAATATGTGGCGAGCTACTCAGGAAGTGTTCGCCACATATTTTCGGCATGGTTTTGCCGGGTTCGGGCCCAAGCCCGGGCTCTTGGACCCGACCCAGGATTTCTATGACCCGAGACAGGTAGGTAGGTAGGTAGGTAGGTAGCATTACACGGCACGGTCCCGCTGAGGAACGCCGGGGCCAGGGAGTATCCCGGTGTACTAGTTACAGGATCTATATACACCTTCGTCCCTGACTTCTATGTACCCTCCAGGCCGAGCTCACGAGTACAGTTGCCTGCCTCGCGGTAGAACCTAGCTGATACACAAAAGCAACAAACGTTAGTAACAGAACAGCCGCATTCCCTCATCAAACCTCTATCCTGAAGATTGGCGTCGCGTAGAATACTTGAAGGACTTCATATGCAAATTTACCCACGAGCCCGATTGATGCGCGTTCATAGAGCATAGCCTTGAAGAAATCGACGTTGTCGAGTTCGGCTATGAGACGTCGTAGGTTGGGTGCATAGCCGAAGAGCTTTTCCAAAAACACAGTCCTGAGCGCCACAACATCCGAAGATGTGTTGCACACCAGCAGCGCATGTTCCGGGGTTTCAACTTCAGTTTTGCAGAACCTACACACACGTCGAGCACGCTCAATGGGTGGATGCATATGATCTCTGTATCGCAAAACTTCAACGGCAAGTAGGTGAGTGGACAATAAAAGAGAAGTCAGCGCCTCGCGATGCTTCTGTGTCTTCACCATGAAAAGATAGTGCCGTAAGCGTAATGTTTGCGGTGCAGATGGTTTGTCCTTTTGTGGCTCGCGTCGGCCTTGGATCAGATAGAGTTTGTCCGATGAGTCGACTTCCCCTTGCATCCAAGTTAGCATTAGACTGTCCACATATTTCGCGTATGCCAGAATAGAATCTGTTGACGCATTCACGAGATTGGGAGCAGTGCATGCGAATGGAAGCTTGGATGATGCCAAGATCAGATCTCGGGCCCAACATTTCTTCCCTTGCGCCGCGAGCCCCAAGGAGCTGTTCAGTGCGGCCCGTGCCAAGTGCGAAGAAGGGAGGGAAAGGAGATACTGTAGGTATCCAAGTGCAAGGATGAAACGTCGAACTCGGAGAGGAACTATGCCCGTTTCTGTATAGAGTGGTACTACCATGGATCGGCCGTGGACATTGAGAATTTGACGGAGAAAGTTGACCTGAACTTGGCAGAGCTGTTTTACGTGTACATCTTCACAGTCTGGAGATATTTCACATCCATGTGTAAGATGGCAATCCACGCGTGCTAGATATAGCATTTTCAGCTCTTTTGGAGTCAGTCTTCCCGTAGAATCTTCAATGGCCATGATCCGATGCACGCAGTACCGAGCGGTACCTGCTTTCGCTTTATAGTGTGCCTGGAGAATATTTTGAGTATCCGTGCGGAAATTAACCCCGACATATTTTTCTTCATCAGTAATAGTCAGAGTTTGATCGCCAAGCTTGAATACTGGCGGAGGGTAGGGTGCAGTGCCAAAGATCAAAATTACTGTCTTCAGCATGTTGATCAGAATAAAATTGACAGCACACCACCGTTGGAGGGTGTTCAGTTTAGCACGGAGACCTCGGGCCGAGAGAGACATCAATAATATGTCGTCGGCTTGAGCCATTATAGCCATCCGCACATTGTCGAGAAACACGTCGTCGAGGTCAGGCAACATCACCAAGTCTGCCATAAAAAGATTCCAGAGCACCGGAGAAGCAGGATCTCCAGTTAGGAGTCCAATCAAAGCCTTGAAGTCGCCCGATTGAGAGTCCCCGTGTCTGACGTAGTAACCCATTCGTAGGTAAGTTTTACGCAGCCAGTCTGATACGGGACCTGCCATTCCCATTCTAGCAAGTTTCAGCCACAGGGTGCAGTGGTCTGTTGAAGGGAACGCGTTCGTTGCGTCAATTGCAGCCACGTACAGTGTCACACCACGTGAGCGCGACCAGTCACGGATGCATCTCAAGACGAAGGGATTGTTATTGGTGCGATATTTTGCTCTGAAGCCATTCTGCCAGTTTGGAATCAGGCCTCTTGCATCTGCCCATTGCGTGATACGACGATGGATCAGTAGGGTGAGTACTTTCAGCAAGCAACTTTCAAGGGCGATGATTCTGTAACTGTCGGGGTTCCATCCAGGTTTACCGCGTTTCAGGAGGCCAATAATCACCGTTCTCAACCATAGTGAGGGGCTGTCTTTACGCTTGACACATTCATTACATAGATAAATCAGGTCCTCGTTGGGAATTTCCACGACGTCGGCGTAAGTGATTGCATCTTCTCCTGATGAACTCGCAAGGGAGTGTTTTCTGAGGTGCTCCTTCACCCAGGCCCCGTCATCTTCGCACCATTCAGATGAGAAGAATTTCTCTGGTGTGGTATCCACCGTTTCGTCGGGGATCATTGATGCCAGAGTCTGGCTAATTTTATGCTGAACTTCATCAAATGCAGTGGGAAGCACAGGGGCCGGGTTCAATCGCTTCTCAAAAATACCCCTTAGGTCCTCCGCACTCACGGCAATCGGTGCAGGTTTCGGATCTGCGAGGCGTCCCACGTCTGTCCAGAACGCGGCATGTGAAAGTGGGTTGATCAGTTTCTCTCGGTTCGCATCTCGCATAGCGCCCCATTTATCTCTGCCACGGTGTTTCTCCGGGTATTGTTTTCTCGTGTGAGGTGCGTCTTGCACCGCATCATTGGGAACATCCGTTGTAACTTTTACAATGTCCATTGGTGTTGCATTGGAGAGTGGGGCCGGTTTCGAGCAAGCGGGAGCATCATAAACACGGGGTAACAGAGTTGCTAATTTTGCAAGCCTCTTGGCGGCTTCCAAGTGCCCATTTATAGTGAGTTTTTTTATGTGGATGAAATGGACCGGTGCGGAACGTTGCTTGATCAAGCTAGTCATTATTTTGAGCAGGTCTGCATTTTTGCACCTCCACCCGCAGGCCTCATTTTTGAATGCGTAATATTTTGCGGATCTAATAACATACTCTGACCGAGTGGAAATTTCAAGTGAGCGGCTCGGCGGGGGCCTTTCGCAAGGCGTCTATTATTGACACAATTTCAGCTCGTGCATTTGTTTGTGACCCCCATACTCGGGTGGATTGATTATATTTGGACTCCAATCCCCAGTAGGTCCCGGCGCCTGCCGCTGCAGAATGTTTGCCGGCATTGATACAATTGCCATGGGCAACAACTTTTATCGGCTCGGTGATGTTCTGGACAGAGCCAAATAGGGCCAGCGTTTTCTTTGCCTCGTTCTTACCAGATTCTAGTGTCTGGATAAGGAGTCTGTCCATCTCTGTGTTTTCAGGCAAGACAACATCAATTTTTCGTCGTTTGGCGCGATGCACTATTGGAGCAGGGTTTAGCGGGATGTCCATCATTATTTCGGCTACTAGGGCGGCATGATCCTGTTTCCCCTCCCGAGGCAACACCTTGAAAGTGTGGATATTGTCGTAGAGCTGCCTGGAGCAGAGCATATAGTCAATAACTGTTTCTCTTGTTCCTTGAAATGATGTGCAGTTTCCACTTTCAGCGCCAAAGCGAACGGTACCGGACACAAATACTATATCATAGTCAGCGGACAATCTGCACAACCATCGCCCGCGGGTTGATGACGGCTTTTTGTCTTTTGATGTGCGCTGTGGATCTAGCGGGTGCGCTTTCAAATCTTCGGTCCGAGCATTAAAGTCACCGGCTTCGAAAATGTCGAATCGGGCCATGTATGCCAGTGCAATGGAATTCGCGAGAGCTTGGCAAGGGTCGGAGTCGAGCTGTCCAGACCATGTAGTCGACTCTGGTAGTAAGTATATGTTGTATATGACCAGATTATTGATTTGGATGACCATAAAATCGGGGCCAGATAAATCTTTACGGATTTTGAAGGGTAGGCGCGTTGAGATTATTGCAGCTACGCCTCCCCAAGATTGGCTAAATGAGGCGCTGGGGCGGCGTGTGTGCGACAGAATAGTGTAACCATCAGGCAGATCAATGGTATCATGTTGAGTCGGACGCAGGTGAGTTTCTTGAAATAAATTAATATCATATCTTTCCAGTTCGGATCTAAATTGCGGGCAGCTCATTTTTAAAGGGAAAGAACCATCTATATTCCAGCTTTTGATAGTTAAAGACGGTTGAATAACGACGGGAGTGTTAGGGATAATAAGTGAGGGTAAAGAAGATGAATCAATAGTTTGTATGGGGGGTACATTTTGGATGGATGGAGGGTAAGTGTGTGGAGGAAACAAGAACGACGGGGCAGATTCCAGGACGCTACCAACGTGTGAGGAAAGAAAAATGGGGGGGGCTATTTTTTTGTGAGTTAATGAGCGGGGAACGAACTGCCCTCATGCATTTGGGACCACGTCGATCGTCGACCACTTGGCAGGACGGTGTGACATCCACGCGTCGATGAACCAGGTGGTGGCTTCGATGGTCTCAAACCCGATTATGATGTGGTTTTCATCGGGCCCGGGGCGGGCGTAGTAGAAACGGAGGTGAGGCCGGGCAGGCTCGAGCCCTTCCCAGATGATATTACGGGAGCCCGCGAAGAAATTGGAAGGCCAGTTGGCGGGGCCAAAAATAGCCTCCCTCGGGGGGTCGTGTACACGACGAGGAGGGCCGGTGGTGCTAGCGGGGGCATGCGCCGCGCCAAACGTGGAACGGCCCCCGGCCGCCGGAACAGTGACGAGGCCAGCATTGGCAGCGTTGACAGGGGGAGGTCGGACGGATTTACTGACGGGAGGAGGGATCATCGGAAGCGCTGTCCCCACGTCAGTACGAGGTCGGACATTTCTCGAGCCCGATTCGTCGTCGTCGTCGTCATGGCTGCGTTTCGTCGTATTGCGCATGGCAGCGGCAAAAGAAGATTGCATCACGGCAGCAAAATCTGCCATGGAAGGCATGGAGGGTGCTACGAGAGGGAGGCCTGCCGCCACAGCGATGGGCACGGTAGCCGCGGGAGCAACTGGAAAGGGGGCGAGAGCTGGTGTGAAGGGTGCGAGAGCTGGTGCGAGGGGGGTGGGGATGGTGGCTGGGGCAGATCTGGAGTCGAGCTGCATCGTAATCACCTGGAGCATGCGGTTGACTTCCCCTAGCGTCGCGGTATTCGTGGTCGTGTTCGCCTCCAGCGCGGCGAGGCGATCTTGCATGGCCATCATGAAACCTTGCATTTGCGTGATACGCGCCATCGCTTCGTTGTGTCCATTGGCGAGGCCCGCCAGGAGCGCGTCGTCGTTGGGGTGTCCGCTCGACGAGTCTTGGGCCATAAGAGCCTGAATGTTGGCGGTGAGGCCTGTAGAATTGTTAGCATTAGGAAATGCTGAGGAGATTTTTGGCGACATACTATCAAATCGCATTTCGTTCTCTATGTCCCTTTCGGTAACTCTCTGGCTCATGCTGGCCGCGAAAGTCGCCACGGAGTGCGCATCTTGGCGGACCGCATTGCCCATCGCAGTGCTCCATCGAGCTCCTGGGGCCGGGGCGCGCGACTGCAGCTCCATTGAGTCGAGGCAGATTTGTGCATGGGAGGGGTACGACTGGGTTCCAGAGGGTCCCGCATCGGCGTTGCTTTTACCCTTAGCCTTCCCTTTCCCTTTGCTGGTTGACGCCGGGGAGGGAGCATAGAAGGAGGGAGTGACGGGGGCCGATATGGTGGTGTTCAGCGAAAAGGATCCATCTTCGGTGTCTGCGTCATTGTCGACGGTGATGGTGGACATGCGCGAGAGGGGCTCGGGTCCGGAGGAGATACTACCAGGGGTAACTGGTGCGAGCGGGGGCGGGGCCGGAGCGAGCGTTATGGCCGCCCATAAGGCGGCAGGGGCGGAGGGATCACCCTGGGCAATGCCGTTTCCAGGTGGGAGAGTATTATCAGGATTGACATTCGAAGAAGTGGGAGTGGCCATCACTGTCAGTGTCACGGAAGAAGAGAAGCACACTTTTAAGAATAGAAACCCGTCTCAGTTTTATAGCGGTCGTCCAATGTACTCGTGGAGGTGGACTAGCTGTACTCGTGGAGGTTGGTTTAATCTATATTGTTCTCTAATGGCACGAAGAATGTTTATAACGCGTCGTTACGCGTCTTTGAACGCGCGTCTTTTACTATGCGAGTCTACGCGACTGCACGTGCAGCTATCAGCCCTGTCGGCAGGTTTGGTTTATTCTATAGTGTTCTCTATGACACGAAGAATATTTTATGTTTAATCTATATTGTTCTCTAATGGCACGAAGAATGTTTATAACGCGTCGTTACGCGTCTTTTACTACGCGAGTCTACGCGACTGCACGTGCAGCTATATAGCAGCTCACTGACCCTTTTGGCAGGTTTTGACAGTGACAGGTTATGTGGATTTTGCACCGCTTTTAGGACAGAGAATGAGAAGTGCAGTAGCAAGGGGAGACGCTGAGAGCGCAGACAATCGTGGGGTCTTCGAGAAGATCAGCGTGTAGCCTTGCCCAAATTATCGCCGTGGCTCGGGGATCGGTCAAATGGACTCTCGAGACTGCCGACGAGGACGGCGCCGCTCGTATATATATAATTTTCGTTTTTTTTTTTTTCTTTTTCTTTTCGTTTCTTTTCTACTCCTTTCCAGGAAAACACCGTTGTTCTAGATTGCACCTCAGCGGGAACCGATCTACACGTTTAATAACGGTTCTCGGGTCGCTGAGGGGTTGTAGAAACAAATCGGGTTTTTGATGGTGGTGGTAAGATGAGTGGATGATGGAATCTTGGTACCAGGGGTTACTCGGAGTAACTTCTGGTAACTCCGTAAGATTGGCTGAGTCATCATTTGATTAATTTGAGCGTCTCGGCTTTTGCCGACCATTCCCGCGTCACTTCGCCACGCTGTGTCCAAGTCCCCGTCCCCATCGTCTGCACACCGTCTATTCTGACACTTTTGTTATCGTCAAGTTGAAGAACACGACCATGTCAGGCTAACACTCAGTCATCTTTCCCTTGACCCAAGGGCCTAGCGGCCCTAGCCACGTTCCGGTTCCTGCTCCGAGCCCTTACTCAGGAGTCAGCGCCTCCGTTACTCAGCGTCGAGCCGGCGGTGACGAATCCTGCTTTCTCGGCATCCCGACGCGTGTAGACACGCTATATATATATAGTACCTTTCACGGTCTCCGGGCTCCCAACCGTAGAAATCGCAAGAATGGCGTCCATCGCAAAGACAGTTGTTGCCACCGGTGCCTCCTCTGGCATTGTATGCGATCACCCTCTGTTCGCGCGTCTACGCATATAACGCTCATCTAATGTCTACCGCAGGGCTTCGAAGCGATCAAGCAGCTCTTGACTCAACAACAACCGTACAAAATCATCCTCGGTGCGCGAGATGTCGCCTCCACACAGGCGGCATACAACAACATCAAATTCGACAAGAATCAGCATAGCGTCGCCGTTCTGCCGCTCGAGCTGTCGGATCTGAAGGGCGTGAAGAGGTTTGCGGGGCAGGTTCTCGAGAGGCTCGGGCGGGTGGAGAAGCTCGACTACCTTATGTTAAATGCGGCGAGGAGCCATGGGGCGGAGGAGCCGGGGCCGGGGCCAAATGGCTCGAAGTGGTGCGAGAGTTATATTGTCAATCATTTGTGTGAGTCGCCGCGAGATGCAGCTTTGTGGATAGGCTAACTTGTTTCCTGTTTTTGGCAATCCAGCGCAGCACTACCTCGTCCACCTTCTTCGTGACAAACTCGTCGCCTCAAACTCGCGCATCGTCTTCGTCTCCTCCGGCGCGATCCGAGTGGTGAAGGATCCGAGTGCGTGCTGTCTTCCCCTTCGTCCCTCCTCCCCTCATTCCAACTCACCTCCCTCTTCCATTCGTATTCGTAAAGGCACCCTCGAAACAACCTTAAAAGCCGGCTCTGGCGCAACAGGCCTCACTGTCTACCCCGCCTCCAAGTTCGCCGCACTCCTGGGCACGCACTGGTGGCGGCGCCAGCTCGCAGGACTCTGTACGGTAGTGGCAGTTTCGCCGGGGCTCATCCCCGACACTGGATTGGGGCGCGGAGCGAATTTTAAACCGACCCCGGAGCTGTTGAAGGATGCAAAGAGTGTGCCCGAAGGTACATACACCTTCCCTTCTTAATTCACTCCGGCATGCCCAGTGTTGGTTATTTAAATAGGTGCAGCATCCGTCCTCCGGGCCTTCACGCACGACGACTTCCCCACTGACCATGACCGCATATTCTTGACGAGCTGGGGCGAGTGGTGGGGCCGCGAGGAGATTGCGATGTCGCTCGACAAAGAGTTGCAAGATCGGTGGAGTCCCGGTAGGGAGGATATTGAGAGGGAAGAGGGGGTTGTTGGGGCGTGAGGAGCGGGGGAATTGAGTGAGGCGAGCGCAGAGTTCTGTAGAGAATGGACTGAGATTGGAGGGGACAAGACATGCCGTCGCTTCGCTCCGGCGGCGGCGTTCTAAGATGTCTTGATTCAACTCATTAACAGTGCTGTTTCCCCGATCCTGTACTACCCGTCAGTCTGAGCCGTAGTACATAATTTTACCATTACTTCATATTTTTCAACTGTTTATTGTTGATCAGAAAAACTGCCTCAAGAACTAAAAGTGAAATGAGTAGGTCACGGCTTCGGCTTCTGTTATAACCAGAAGCATGTCTTTACCGCTACCACCACCGCCGCCACGCATCGAGCTAACAGACAGTCCTCGAGAAGTAAAGTTGTGCCGACTTCTCTAAATTCGATCGGTGCTGATAAGCACCGCTGAATGGTAGGTAGGTAGGTAGGTAGGTAGGTATATTCCGACGCGGTCCCATCAGAAAACAGGCGGTGTCCGTACTACATATATTGCGTCAGAATATATGCTACGGGTATCCTCAATCTTCCGCCGGTTGGTCACCTGAGCTACCCTCTATTTCGGAAATCCTATTCTGAAGACAAGGAAACAATAAACTTGAGGCTGTCAGATTGCTATGAAAGAGGTCCGAGAGAGTCCCCAGGGTAGTTAGGCCTCGGACATCGAGCACGACAGGAGACAGGCATTATTATTGCAGCGTATGAAAACAACTATGCAAGTTTTAAAACATCGCGTATGGCATAAAGTTTAAAAACCTCGAAAGTATACTTGGCAAGACGTTTAGTAACGTCGAAGTTCCGGCACAGCACCAATTTATGGAGGAATGCATCCGCTGAGTCCGCCTCGCGAGGGAAGCTAGGCATTGGTTCAATCACCTCCCGCAAGAAAGAAGCACGGACCGAGTTTCCTCGGCATCCAATAAGTGCATGGCCTTCGCTCTCAACGGCTCGCCCGCAGAATCGGCATTCCTGGGGAGCCCGTACAGGATCACGCTCTTCATATCGAAGAAGTTCGATTCCGAGTGTGGCAAGACAGGTAGATGTACATCGTCCTTGGACATGGCAAACAATTCGCCATACAAATCCGGCGCCAAATATGACGGTATTTATCGCTATTTAATACGGCCACTCAGGTTCGAACACCATAGACCGTGCAACTGCTTCCAAATTCGTACTGCTGTAAGATAGGCCGCGTCCATACTCATCAAGCGTGACATCACATCTGAAATATTCAATTCCTCGAGCACCCCGATGAAATTAAATTAAATCTCCCGTCACTTTACTCTAAAACTCGTTAAGAATTAGTAGCCAGAAAATGTAAAACTTTGAGAAGAAACTGAGAAATGAGATAGCTTTTCCGTGGTCCCATCAATATTTTGAAGTTCCCATCAAATTTACCAAAAAGCTATCTAGTTCTGCAGCTCTTGTTCGTGTTGCACAGAAATATTCAGGAACATGGAGGAGTAGTTTAAGAATAGTTTTGTGGGAGATTTTATTTTATTTCATCCGGATGCTCGAGGAATTGAATATTTAGGAGGTGATATCACGCTTGATGAGTATGGACGCGGCCTATCTTACCACAACCTTACGTCGTACTCCGTGTATTTTGACGAATTCGTACAACATGAAGCCCAAAGCTGTACAACCTACGTAGCAAAATTCGTACTTGCCTCCACTTTGGCCGACGCGGCATGATGCCGCATCAGCCCGGGAATATTCCCATGTAAAATGGAACTAGCTTTCTAACCATCTCTCCCAAATCCCCCCTATGAGAAAAACTTTAGGTGCTCCAGGAAAGTTCTCCTAGCTGAATCCATCAGTGACCATTGTAGTATGCTGGTAAAAGAGTTATTTGAACCCGTATTTCAAGTTTAGAGCCGGAAGTAAGCTGCGCTACTGAGAGTGCGGGCCAATTGGACTATGCTGGGAATCTGGGATTTTACAGCATTGAAAACATCAAGCAGTTATTTGAACTCTACAATCTTCAGATGCCGACTTTCACTGTCACAAGGAAGTTTCGACATTTGTTGACCTGTGTTTGACTTCGTATTTGGAACGAGATCAATCATGTGACATGCCAGATGCAACCAAAACGAACACTGAACCATGCAGGAGTACGAATTATGAACCAAAAAGACCGGTGTACGGTTTAAGGAGCACTAGTCCTGTAATAAACAGTGAAAAAAGCTTTTATAGCCAAATCCAAAGTCTACTCTGTCCTGTTTCAACGTACATCGAACCTGGATTGGGCGGCTGTACGCAACATACCAAAACACCATTTGCCTCTTCACTCCTGATATTTATGCTGAAATGGAAGGCATTGCGGAGGGTGCTAATCTCGACATTCTTGATAATGTGGCCCTCAATGCGAGATCCGAGATTACGCTTCCCAGTCTCTTCTCGGATGGATGCACCAGTCTTTGCTCGAATCTGCAGTATTTATGTGACTGACACAACTGTGTCGGCCGCCTGGATCTTCTGAATTTAGTCGGGCTGAACCTATTTCGAATTAACAGGAAACCCAATTCAACTCTCATATATTCCAAATTACGTTCATCCTCCCACTCCTAATCCAGCTCATCCACCGGAACCAACGGACCATCCGGGATGGTGCTGATACCAGCACGCTATGTTTTGTTTAGTCCATGAGCTGAAACACCTCATGTTATTACTCACCCCGCGATAGTGGGAGATAATACAGTTCGGTTTGTCATCCAATTCCTTGTTCAGAACATCCTTCGCGTAGGTCCCGAACTGTCTTCGCGGGAAAGCCGCCTCGATCTCCTGGACGGTCGTCCGGTTGAACACGGATCCCCCGATAAAATTGAACCCGATCAGGTCAAAGTTCGCTCCCAGCGAGAGGAGAATCCCGACGGCGGAGGAGGTGCCTTTCTCGAACCCGCTTGTGTGGAGCATAATGCTCTGCACGATGTCGCCGACCTGATGCGCATCCAACGCGGGGGCGGCGGCGTGCAGATGGTCGTACGCCATGATTCCCCCGAAGATCTCGAACGACATCGCATGTGCGGGGTGGGTCACGCTGTCTGGGCCGGGTGTCCAGCCGAGGTCGTGGAGGATCGCTGCATGGTAGAGACGTGTATTCAGCTCTTGGAACGTGATCTGGGGGACGCCGGGCGTGCCCGATGGGAATCCATTGAACAGGATCACCAGGGCGTAGAAGTAGGTGCGGAGGACATGGAGGAATCCGATTTTGGGGAGCAGCCTCTGTGCGTACTCGTAAGACGCCTTTTGCGCTATATCGAATGGGAAGGAGTTGAGTGTATCGAACGAGACATAGTTGGGTTGAATGTTGGCGGAGGCAAAAAAATCAGAGAAGTTGGCAGGGACGAAGGCATCGAAGGTAGCTGGGAAAGGCATTTCGTTGTGGAGTGGATTTGGGAACACAATGGGTCCTTATATACTTCTGGGAGCGGCTTAAAGCGGCAAGAACTGCCGGCTGGAGCGTCTAAAGGGATACGTGGAGGAATAGAATTTTTGAGAAGACAGCACGCAACCATGCGGACGACAGACTTCGCACTACGAATTTGTCTTCACTCATTTTCTCACTCAGACCTCATTACAAACATACCCGAGTATCCCCGAGTGGGGTGATTTTTGATTGGTACTTGGTAAATATAGTGGAACCAGGTCTACTGCCGCGTATGCCGGCAGATGCAGGATTTTTTCCCCTCTGGGCAGGACTGGGCTTATTCGGTCATGACAAAGTCGGCCCTGACACAGATGGCTATTCGACAGATTTGGATTGGATATCGAGAGGGCCGAAGGATTGCGCTACTATTAGTCACCGGGTACTGGGCCACTTTAGCACTTTTGACCGCTGGCCTGCCCGTAGAGCGCAATAGATCCCTGGATTTTGACCCTTATATCAGGACTGACATACCAAGAGTAAGATGAGATATTTTGGGCCAATTTTTGGCAGTGTTTTGACGGCTCAACGAATTTATTTTCCGGGCAACCCCAAGATGGCAATGAACTAGGTAGTGGGCCACTGGCCTAAATTCGTTGTTGGGACTCGTACCATGCAACCGGAAACACTCAGAATCACTCATGAGGATCGTAGGCATAATGTGGAACACTCAAACTTTGGATTCAAAATGTATAAGGATTGTAATTACTAGCACTTCCGGCGAGGTGGACGGGGAAAACTGATGTATCGACGAAATCGCGTGTAGTACAACACAGAGAGGCCGATCTTGGCCAAAGAGAGGTATTAAAAGGGTAGATAGGAAGTAATTACATATACCTGAGTACGATAAATGGTGCCTTCATACCAATATCCGTTCAAACAAAATCCATTTATGCGCGGCAACAAAAGTGGGTGGTCCGGGAAACTCAGCCACACCGAATGTGTAGCCCAATGCCAGTGGACCAAAGAGAGGTTTGAGGATGCTCAGGTGTATGTCTGCCCTCAAAGTACCGGGTTCCAAAGTCCTAGCAGTGTTGAGTGGATCACTATAGAGGATTCTGTCTTGGGCCAGGCAAAATCAGTTCTCGCTATTCTTGAACGGTCGGAGAGGGGATCCCGGATGATTGCAGGGTCCAGGGTCCTTTGATGGCATCCCCGTGCGTAGAGGCAACAAGACGGGACCTCAAACTTGTGAATCGGTCGAGAATTGGCTGAGAAATGGGCAGAGGAAGAGTGTGGGAACCGTTCGGAGATAAGAATCGATCAATTCCCACCCCCCTTCGGAAACAAACGGGACACAGCTTCTGATCAGCGCATCACTCCCAGTCAAAATTTGATGTCCGACATCCTCATACATCTTGCTCCATCCCACAAGCACCAAATCACCCTATTCTCTAATGATACTGCTTAAATTCTCCAAGTGGCCCACTACCCAGTCGTATATAGTATGCTGAGACAAAGCAGTTGTGGCGACAATGTGGCGACAATGTGGCGACATGCATTCCTCTCCATACTTATTATCTTCGGGACTTATTATTCATCGCACATTTTCATCCACCACCACTAACCACTCACCCTAGTATAAGGAATCCATCATCCACCTCTCCCCCGCTTCCTCGTCCTCAGCGATCCAAGTGAAGAACGAGTCTTAAACGAAATCCACCACCACCCCAGGACATGCGCGACAAGCGTGTCGGATGTACGGACGCCGAAGCTGACAGGGTATGCGCAGGTAAGCCTCGGCTCGATATTTTATTTTTAATTGGGGTCAAATGGTTTTCGTGGCCTACGCGCTTTCATTTGAGACTCCTATTTGGCCCGTCGAAATATTTTTCTTTTCTGTCGTCTTTTGTCTCTCGGATGCAAGCTGAAGGGAAATGGCCATGGCGATGTTATATTGGCTTAGAATTGGGATTGGACTCCCGGAGTCCAAGAAAACTTGGCTATGATGTCCATCGACCAACCTCGACATCCGAAGACTTATATGATGGCAGGGTGCGTGCGACTACTTAAGCAACTTTGTGTACAAACTCAAACTCAAACCTCCTCCTCTCCGACTCGCAGGCAGGCATCTTTGACAAAATTGGGTTCAACTCCGCCTCAGTGGGCGTATGTCTCAACGCCATCCGAGCTCACCCAACCGACGCCACTAAGCTTCCCATCCACGTCGCCCTCCGTCTCTATCTTGAATCTACGTCAACTCAAAACGCCATTGACCGAATAACCTCCCTCGGTGGCGTCGCATCCTCCCAGCACATTCTCATTGTTGATCAATCCGGAGCCTTGGCAATGGAACTCTCGCCCCTAGGTAACGCCTACATCCCTCCCAACAAACAGGGATACATCGCGCACACGAACCACTTCATTGCGAACAAGTACGAGGCCACCGAACCGCACTGGCCCGGCGTCGGCTCGCACGAGTGGCTTGCACGAATAAATGAGCTGATGAACGGGCTCGAAGTAGGACTAGGAGATGGGGATGGGGAAATTCGAGACACGCTTCGCCAACGGATATTCTCTGATACGTTCAACTCCGCTTGTTGCATGGAGAACCCCGTGAAGCCCATCGAAACCAGAAGTCGCACTTTATTCTGCATTGCAATGAAGCTCTCAAAATGGTGCATTTGCGAGCTACCTTGTGAGCTCACGTCATTTTTGTAGACACCATGATTCCACAGAGTCGATTTTTCAGAAACCACAAAATTATTTTACATCATCGCCATGTAGACGGGGAACGCGGTGGTCAGGGAAACGCGAGAGTGCAGTCCTCGCGAATCCGGACTCTTTCTATGCCCTCATTCCCTT